>CM046879.1:195937627-197137627 GCA_025667525.1 Glebionis coronaria | reverse complement strand
TCTGGGTTGCGATCGCACATTGCGATCGCGTATTCCGACGGGTCTTAAGGTCTTGGTTAAGACGAAGTGCTGCCTGTTTTTCGATAGAGTCATTGCGATAGAGGCATTCCGATAGGTGTGCCTATTGCGACAGAAGTGCTCCTTAAGTATTCCGATCTGAACTTAATTTTTCCGATGGTTAATTTTAGTGATTATTCCGATGGTTGCTATTTTGGTGTATTCCGATGGACATGAATTGTTTTATTCCGATTGATTAAGTTTTCAAGTTTTTCATTTTGTCCAAAGTTCAAATTTACTCAACGACACTTTAATTACTTGCTAATAGTTTAAATTAGATAAACAAACCAGACCATTCTCTTGATTCACCAAAAGACGATTGAGTCGCACTTAAGACCGGTTTTCAATTCGAAAAGATTCGGAACTATAACGAACTTGAACTTTAATATAGGGTGTCAAAAGCCTTATATCAGTGCCACTGACCACTCCTACCCGTACTGGATTGGTAATAGCCCTTGAAGATGAAGCCGGTGCAGGTATTTCCACCTTGGCGTCTATCAGCCAGGAACGGAAAGAGATGAGAAAATCCATTATTTCGCAATGATTGTAATTATAAACAATTTGCTTTTGATAACGTTTGTACCTGTATATCTAATTTATTCGGCCGTGGATGTCCATGGCACTTTTTGTGTATGTTATTGAAACTTGTCTTTTGAATATGTTGAGTAGATCATTATATATGCATGCATGACGTATCACAACTTAAGTAAAGATTAAGTCTATATGTTACTAGACATGCACTATGTGGCTTTATCATGTCCGGACTTTATTAGGACGGTATGTCTAAACTTATTACAATATCTTGTGAATAAGGTGTCTAGTAAGGATTCATGATCCGTGGCCGCAGGGGTTGCATCCCTTTTATGCGCCAATTTGAATTATTAGGTTCACTTAATCATCTTGCTTCTCATGGAAACGTATATTACATGTACAACTAATGAATGTATATGAATAAGAAATAATACTAAGTATAAAAACAACAAGAAATAATCGTAAGTATAAGAGAGACATAGTTTGAACAAGAACAAGCCGTGGAGTTAGCTAGGCACCACGACGCTTTATTATCACGGCTAAGTTTTTTGACAAAATGATAAATCCTAAGACAAATAAGACCAAGAAACATAAAAGACAAAATTACATGGATCTTTATTGTAGCTGTCTACAGCTAGATGTCCATGCGGAGGCCGTGGCCTTTTATAGATATCACTTCTTGAGATTGCAGATGTTCCATGTACAATCCAAGTCACGACCTTCCATGTCATGTAACTTGTACGCGCCTCGTCCCAAAGCTTCCACAACCTAATACAGTCCTTCCCACTTTGGGCCCAGTTTCTATAAAATCTCTGATTTTACCTCTTTGACCATGTCACCTTATGTACTCATCCTTCATGAAATCTATGTATTTCCATTTTACTTAATTGTATGAAACTTCATTCTTTTACTTGATCACCCTATCAGTTCATGTTTATATATATATATATATATATATATATATATATATATATATATGGACTTTTAGTCACCTTTTACTACTTCAACTTTCACCTAGCCACATTATTTCCGTTAAATATCTACAAACTACACCAATGAATATGAATACCTTCCATATTATATCTAAACCTAACCAAATAAATGATACTTGTCATACATTATACTAGAAACACTAAAAAGGTTACATTTCTCTCTTGAAACCATGTAGTCACATGAATTATGTATACATACTAGTATACACATACTTAAAATCTATCCTAACTTGAAAACTTGCTACCTACTTACTCCTCATCACAAGATATTTTTGAAACACTCTTTTTCCCCTACATGCTTCATATAACATACGGCTAGGAGAGCTCCAACAAACCAAAGCACTAACATTCCATCATCAAATCTAGTACTAGGGTTATGTAATTAAAGATTGTATCATGGTGTCTCCTTGTTGCCCTTTTGTAGCCGGCTAACATGAACCCCAAAGAGGCAATGTACAAACTTGCATTAATGAGTGTGTACTCCTTCTCACTATACACGCATACCCTTATACCATTTGCAACACCAAAAACCACTTTTTCCTAGCTAGAAACCACGGCTGGGAGACCATATATGGCAAGACTTCACTAAATCCTTGAAGTCATACTTCATTTACTCCTTAATCATCATACAACACTTACACAACCATCTCTCATCTCATTTATTTTGGTCAAGCAAGCCATAAAGGGTAAGAGGGTCGCAGCTTTTATATAGCTAGGGTTACCATATCACTTTCCTTAGTAGATCTAAGGCACCAGCACTCCCATTATCATCATCTTTCTATACTAGACAAGTAAGTACCATAACTCTTCTTTTCATTATCTACTTGTAAGGATACACTTGTGTCAAGGACAAACACTTGCATTTTAAACACCATGACAAATAAAGATTGAATAAATATATGGAAC
Source organism: Glebionis coronaria (assembly GCA_025667525.1). Lineage (NCBI taxonomy): Eukaryota > Viridiplantae > Streptophyta > Magnoliopsida > Asterales > Asteraceae > Glebionis > Glebionis coronaria. The sequence goes on along the minus strand of CM046879.1, from coordinate 197,135,141 downwards.
ATCTAAAACCTAGCCATAAGCCTCGGCATAGATTTTTCTATCACATGAACACATATATTTTCGGCTAGATATTATCATGGGACATAGATATAACGTGTAGGATAGATTTAAACAAGTGAAGCCCAAAATGTATTACTAGCCGGAATGAATGTGTAAACATTGATATTATGGGCCTTAAAGTCCATATGAACATAACATGCCTAACCCAAGCACAATAGACTTTTGCCGAGAGCTACATAAGTCCACTAGGCCCATATGCGTATAATATAGGCCCTAAATTATGAAGCCCATTCCTCTTGGACCCAAAATATAACCGTATGCCTAATAGGGTTGATGAGATTGCTTTTATACATAGTATCATCGTCCAAAAAAGGGCTTAAAATGCATTAATTATCATGAAAATGCCCAAATATATGTTTGTGTTTGTTGCTTGTATATTTTAGGTACGGATATTGAGAAAATGAGAAAATATCACAAGAATCATGCAAAAACGACACGGGAAACGAAGCCGCACAATGAACCAAGCCCTAATGAAGAAATTCCCAAGACAAACCCTTGAAGACTTGAAGATTAAGTTATGGAAGTTCCGTTTTTTTTTCGGGGAAGCCAACCAAGCAAGCAAATCTGTTCTACGATCTTATGAAGAAGGGTCCTCCAATATGGAAGAATTGACACTTTATACCCTTGTATCCTCATAACTACAAGATTGGTCCCTAAAGTTTGTCAATATTGCAAAAAGGGCCCTCCACTTTGAAGAATTGGCAATTTTATTCCCTCATCAAAACTAAATTGTCAATATTAATCCTCCTCAAAGTCAAACATACCATGAAGGACTTCAAGTTACAAGAATTACAAATTTGGTCCTTTGAAAATATCAAAATTACCAAAAGGACCCTTGACTTTGAAGACTTGGCAAGAATGGTCCCTCATTAATCATGACTTGGCAATTTCAGTCCTCCAAGAAGTCAAACAAACAAGTCAAGACCATTATCAATCAAGAAAATGCCAATCAGTCCTTCAAGAATCACAAAATGGCAAGAAATACCCCTGAAAATACTTTAGAAAAGTATTTGGGGCAAAAGTGTGAAAAGTGAAACTTCTACAACAAAGGAATCCGGATTTTGTGCTATTATTTACAAAGTGACAAGTTTATGAAAGATAGGGGGTGAATCATGGCAGACAACATAAGTAACCTTAACAGGTGGGGGCTTGACACGTGCCCCACTAACACCCCACAACCAATCAGATTGCACCATTCCTCTACATCACTCTCCACTCACCGTTTAATATTAACTAACTTTTCAAAAGTTAATTAAACTGGCGCTAAACACCTCTTAAACCCACAACAAAGATCAAACCTGGTGTTCTTATTGTTCATACGAAAATTGGGTTTTCTTAATTGTGTAACAATTAAACCCTAATCTGCTCCAGAATAATGATTAAGCATGCCTTAATCACATCCCAACTTTCAAAAACCTTGCCACATCACTCCCTTGCCCCACAAGAGATTCCCCTGCTGCAAACAAAGAGGATACTGCCAAAAACCAACAACAATCCAACGTTTGAGATTGAAGCTTACTTTTTAAGCTTGTTACAAGCCTTTGGATGCACTCACACATGCCAGCTACAACAAACTGCCAAGAAAAATCACATGATCAAGCATGTATTCAAACTTCACAAGGGGCAAATTTGGAACTTCATTAGCTAGGGTTTACGTTTTTTTTTTCAGCTTTCCTAGTTCATTGTATGCCTATATAAAGGCCTTAGTTCATTACATTTTAGATTGCTCTTGAATTTTCCTTGTTCACAAATCTATAAATCTCATATTCAGTTAATGAAATGTGTATGAATTTTGTGAAGAAAGCTCAAGTGACACTCTTATAATCTGCTTATTATTGTTAATGTTTACTTATTCTTGAATCTCAAACCTGTTTTCAAAAGGAGTGTGCAAAAGTTTGCACATTTTCCACTTTTTCTTGATATTTTGCTAAGACTTGTTCAAACCTTGGAATTCTTGGGCTATAAGGCTGATCATAACATCCTGATATTATGTTATCAAGGTGTGGTGAAGCTTATAACTTGGGGATAATCAAGTGTGTGGAAACAAGGTTGCATTAACCAAGAATTTTTCATCTTTCTGTTTTGAATATTGTGATCTTAACCTTGTTGATTCTTAGCAGGGTTGTTTGTGGAAGCTTGTACTTGTTCTTGCTAGTACATAAGCTCAAAAATTCATGGGTGTGGATGTACATCCATGAGGTACACACCTTTCTACCCAAAATCTGATAAAATCTTGATTTTTGGTGAATTTGTGTGCTACTTGTGTTCTTGCTGATTTTATGATCTAATCTTGCTTAAATCTGCTTAATATATTTGTTAGTGTGCTAATTTGGGCTTGGGTGGTCTTGGAATACACTTTTAATTTGAAAATTTTGGTTTTGAAAATTTAAAGGGGTGTTTGGGATTACCTGTTTGAGATCATAAGTGATTGTTGTGTTGTTAGAAGGTTGTGTTTATGCTTGGTATCTGCTATATGCTTGGTTGAGTGCATTTTGCTGCAAGTTATTGGGTTTGAAACCTCAAATCATACATTGTGCTATAACTACTTGATTTTAACTGTTTTTGACCTAAGATTTTGGTAAAATCCAGAATTTATGCATGATTAGGGTTAAAAGTTGTTAAAACATCATTAATATAACATATGTGATAGATCTAAGTGGTTGAATCTAGCTTGTTGGTCAATTGCATCAACAAAGTGAAAAAACTGTATGTTAATAGTTCATCAGTAACTTTATGTGCTTGAATCTTGCTTAATACTTTGAATCAATGCATGAAACCTGTTTAGACTTGCTTATTTAAGTTTAATATTGCTTGTGTATGCATTTGGTTAAGTTTGGCTGGCTGAATTGTGTTATAAGTGCTTATTGAACCATAACTGCTTATTTATTCATGTCTGTGAGTGATCTGGTGATTGATTAATTAAACTGTACTAATTGGCTGTTGTTGATTGTGATTTCTTTGTTTTTACTGACTCCTTATGATCCACTAATCATTTGGGTGCCTTTGTGAAACTTGAATCTCCAAAAAAGTCACTAAAGACAAAAAAGTCAACAAGTCAAGTAGTGGAAAAAGTTTCCACTGCTCAAAACCCAAAACTAGCCCCTGCTAGTACAATTTTTCATTCAGCTTATCAATAAGCCATTTTGGCTTATCCAGACCTGCAACAACTTATTTTTTTGTGATAGATCTTCATTATTTGACCCATTTGATTGAACTGGAGCTTATTAGACTTTGACTTTGACTTTTTGCTAGAAAACCAACTTATTTGACTTTTTCATAAGTGCTTATTTGCTTATTTCAGCTTATTGAGTCAACTTATTTGAAAACTTTTTGTTGATTAAGCTTAGTTAAGTCATTTAAAAGCTTTTGAAACTTGAATCAGCTCTTGGGATAGCCTAGAACTCAAAAACGAATATTTTGTCATTTTTTGTAGATTGTTTTTTGCATTTTCAGGCTTATTCCTTTGGCTTATTTCAAATTTCTTTTTACAGAAGTCTTAAGCAACTCAAAAGAAGCTTGTGTGTCTAATTTGAGCTTATGGCATCAGCTTATAGCTTAATGGGCCAAAAAGCCCATTAAGAATAAGCTTTTTGGTATAAGTCAACTTATTTCACATTTTTAGCTTTTGGGCCTTTGAAAAGTTGTGTTTAAAATCAAATTTTGAGTCAGATAAGAGCTTTTGGGCTTAATTGGACAACATTTTTCTTATTGGGCTTATTTTGGCCCATTAAGGTGACTGTTTGGACTTTTGGCCCATTTGGAGGCCCATTAGGGGTATTTTGTAATTTCAACTTCATTTTCTGTTTATTTAGGTTAAACTAAGCTAGTTCGCAAGTTTTTAGAATTTTTTATAAATTTTGGATTTATAATATTATTTTATTATTATTTTATTTTTAAAAATTAAAATTTAGATTTTTCAAGTTTTTACATTTTTCTTAGGTTAAATATATAAAGTTAGGAATTTTACAACTTTTAGAATATTTCTATTGTTCTTAGATTAATTTTTATAATTATTTTAAGCTTTAATAGTTTTTAATTGTTTTTAAATAGTTTTAATTAATTTTAAAATTTTCAAAAATTGTTTTAAATTAAGTTAGGGTATTTTAGAGGTTTACAAAGTGATAAAACTCATTTTGGGCTTTTTGTTAATTAAATTGATTTTTAGGGCTTTAATTAGCATTAAAAAATCATTATTTAATTAAATAAAAGGTTTGGTTGATTTTTGATTTTTTGTAAACTCTAAATATATTATTTAGCATTTATTGGAATTTTTTTAGGAATTTTTAGAGTAAATTTTTAATTTTGGTGCTTTTACGGTTTTACGTGTACGACCTTTTCGTCTTAATTTGTTAGAAATACGTTTTTACGTATATTAGAAGTATCGGTCACTCCACAATATTATTAATGTTGTAATAGCTCGTAGTTAATAGTTACTTATTTAGTTAAGTAAGAACCGGTCCATGGGCTTGTCATGGGCCGACCCAAGTCCACATAAGGCTTGGAGTATAAATACCCCTTTCCTCCTTGGAAAGGGGTTGGTTGTTGTTCATTTGTGGATTTCACTTAATAAAATATCACATAGTTCTCTCTCACTTTCTCTCTCTAGTTTCTCTCTCTAGAAAACATCAACCCACTTCATAGTTTCATAGGTTATCAATATTCTACATTTGGTATCAGAGATATGGGGTGATTTAAGGTAATGATTTGTGTGGTTTTTTAGTTTTTGATTGTATTAGTGTTCTTTAAGAAAATCCATCTTGATTCTTGGTGATTTTGGTGTTTTTGTGATTGGGATTAGTAGATAAGTATTTGTTTTTACTTGTTATTGTAGAAATCACAAAACTTTTTGGGTTATTTGGTAAAAATCTGGGTTTTTTATCATCTTTTTGATCGACTGTTCATCACGAACAAGGTTTCTGTTTACCCAGACTAAGTTCCGAACCAAAAACATCCGAACCAAAAAATTTCCGGATCAACCAAAGTTCCGAACCAAAAAGTTCCGGATCAAGGAAAGTTCCGGATCAAGGAGAAAGTTCCGGATCAAGGAAAGTTCCGGATCAAGGAAAAAGTTCCGGATCAAGGAAAGTTCCGGATCAAGGAAGTTCCGAACCAAAAGTTCCGGATCAAGGAAAGTTCCGGATCAAGGAGAAAGTTCCGGATCAAGGAAAGTTCCGGATCAAGGGAAAAGTTCCGGATCAAGGGAAAGTTCCGGATCAAGACTTCCGAACCAAAAGTTCCGAATCAAGGTATTCCAAGCCAAATCTTCCGAATCAAACTTCCGAATCAACAAAAAGTTCCGAATCAAGGGTTATTTTACTTGTTTTTTTCGACGATTTTTTAGAGGATTTAATCTTGGTTTCTTACAACAAAAACTCAACACAATTCACTAGCTTTACTTCACTGCTCGATCAACCGATAATCTTTGTCTCTTTGAAGTTAAGAAAATGAATCTGAATTCAGTAATGCCTCAGATGACATCCCTTACGGATATTTCCGTCATTACGGGAACGGATAATCGCCCTCCAATGCTCATCAAAGAAGTTTTTGAAGCATGGCAAGGCCGGATGATGTCTTACCTTAAGGGAAAACCGGTTTATGGGAGGCTTATGGTTAAGTCAATTTTAAATGGTCCACTTGACTATGGTACCATCGTGGTTAACAATGTGACTCGACCAAGAGAATTTGAAGAACTCACACCAGCTCAACAACTTGTTGCAGATGCAGATGAAAAGGCTCTTCAAACCATTCTCCAAGCTCTTCCACATGACATCTATCGGATGGTAAGTCAGTATACGATGGCAAAGGATTTATGGGAACGTCTTAAGGTGTTGCTACAAGGTACGTCTCTTACCAAACAGGAAAGGGAATGTCAGTTGTATGATCTGTTTGATAGATTCACGTACAACCCAGGGGAAACGCTTCACGATTATTACTTCAGATTCACCACTCTCATGAATGATCTGAATGTATACAATCTCGTGATTGCTCCATTCCAGGTTAACACCAAATTCTTGAATACTTTACCTCAAGCTGAATGGGGTGAGTATATTACCGATGTTAAGTTAACCAGGGATTTGCATAAGTGCAATTTGGATCAACTCTATGCTTTCCTTCAGCAGCATGAGAAACATGTGATCATGCACCGTTCGCCTCGAGGTATGTACCCTGTTTCATTAGCTTTGATGGCGAATCAACCAAGCTTGTCTCACAACAACACTCCTTATATCTTGGGACATCAAGCCTATCATCCATCACCTTACATGACACCAACCTCCCCCCAATACTCGATTTTACCGCAACCACCCACCTCACATCAGCAACAATATCGGTTTAGTGCACCTTCATCACAATATGCTACACAACCTCACCCAGCAAGTATTGCACCTTATGCTCAATCTTCATATTCTTCTTATCAAGAGAATGCATCATATCGAACAAGCTACCCTGATCAAATGAGTAATCCTTCTAGTGATTATGCAGCTCTACAAGACCAAGCAATGTATTATGATGATGAGGAAGTCCCCATTCCTGTATTCAAACAAGGAGCTGACCCAGTTGAAGTGTTAACCACTATGTATGCTTATTTCACAAGGACTTTAAGCAAACGAGGATTTAGGGGATCAGCTCCTACCAACAATCAGTTGAGGAATTCATCCAATTCTCGCCAACAAGCTACTATTGAGAATGGCAGGGTAATGGTTCAACCTATTCAACCATATCAGGGGAGACCTACCACATCAACTACCAATGCTCGCACGGTCAATTCTGCTCCAATGGTCAATCCTGCTCCACGGGCTAATTCCACAGGCAAGTTGAGAATGATTACATGCTACAACTGCAAGGAAGAAGGTCACATGTCCAGGGATTGTAAGAAACCCAAGAGGAGAAGGGATGGTCAATGGTTTACAGAGAAGATCTATCTGGTGAATGCTCAGGCACAAGGAAGGGAACTTGATGAAGAGGAGCTTGCATTTCTTGCTGATCCTGCGATTGCTGAACAAGACACTGTCACCACACATAATGCAGCATACCAAGCAGATGATCTCGATGCGTATGACTCAGACTGTGATGAATTTCAATCTGCAAAGGCTGCTCTCATGGCAACTATCTCCAGCTTAGGGCCAGAAAAGAGATCTGAGGTACTTATTAATACCACTGATAATACCACTGATGCTAGTATTCAACCACATCAAGTTGTGCAAGAGAGTGTTGATTCGAATGAGTCTTCGGTGGTGAGTCTTTCAAATGAGGAGACAATCAATGATAGTAATATCAATGTGAGTCCCCAGACTTTGAGTGAATCACAACCGGGAGCCATTTCGCATACGCCTACTCCTGCTCAACAAGATTTGGTCATGGTTCCTGCTACATTACTTAGCCAAATGAATGCTGCACTATTAGAAACCCTAGCTAAGAATAAGAATTTGTCTGATGAGCTTGCCTTAAGCAATGAGAAAGTTCAAACATTGGAATTAGTGCCTTCGTCTAGTGTTCTAACAAATCCCGAATATGATCACTTTCGAAACAAACAAATGGGTCATTTGCAAGAAATTGAAAACTTAAGAGCAAATCTTTCTAATGAACTTAAAGAAAAGGAGTTAGTGGTCACTAATTTTCAAAAACTTCAAACGGATTTTGAGTCACTCGAGTCTAAGAAGAATGAAATGGAGATTAATGCTGCTAATAAGATTAGAAGTCTAGATTACTTGCTTTTAAGACAATACGCTGCTTCTCAACTAGTGCACTTATTTGATGCTTCATTTAGAGAATTTAACTTATCACGTCAAAAAGGCCTTCCCCCTAACCCACGGTATGCAAAACAAGCTTTAATACATAGTCCTAGACTTTATAATGCAACCCAATTAGGATTGGTCTTAGACCCGATTGTTATTTTCGATGATCGAACTAGTAAGGAGTTAGTTGATGAGGATCAGTCATACAATTCTGCAAAATATCCCGAGTGTGATTATTTTAAAATGAATAAGGAGCTTGCAAAAACGGATTTTAGAATTCGCTTCCATATGGACAAAGATCTCATCACAGCACCAACCTACATGTTAGATGAAGAAAACCCTAGTACATTTCCTACACTTGTCAATATGGAAGGTCCTAAGGAAATTCCAAAGGATCTTCCACCTGTTAGGACTGTATGGTTAAACTTGCAAGAGATTAATCAATACTTTACTAATTTTGACAAGGTCATTTTGGAATGTACGACTTCAAATGGCCTAAACGCCGGAGAATGGGCTTTCGAACACATGAACGAGGTGTTTAAAAATGAGATCAATCCGTTTGTCGAAAGCCTAAAAGGAAGTTTTGCATCTCTTAAGGAAAATCTTGTGTTTGAAATTGGTGAAGTTCAAAAAGTGTTTTATGAAATGGACACCGCTTACGAACTACAACTAATTGAAAAAGAAAAGATTTTAACCGAATATGACCGATTCTTGTCTGCAGTAATCTCGTGTGATGTGCTTACTACTGTAAATGTTAATTATTCGAATAAGCTTACATCCGCTATGATTAATTGTGATGCTGTGAATACTTGTGATGATGTTTGTGATCTCTCTATAAATGTTGCTGATACTATAAATGAGGTAGATAATCATTCTTGTCACGAATCTAATGCTGAGTTTTTAAAGCTACAAGATTCTTACAATTTACTTTCAAAACGCTTTAATCAACTAGAACAACATTGTATATCTTTAGAACTGAAACAACAAACTCAAAATGAGGATCTTTTGATAACAAATAGTTGTGAAAACGGTGTTGAGACGAGTGACAAGATGATTGCAATTGTTAAGGCATTAGAGGAAGAGATTATGAGATTGAAGAGAGATGTGTCATCAAATGAAACACTAAAATTGGAACTAGAGGCTGCAGAGTCTAAAAACCAGGTCTTAGAAATTAGACTTTCGTCTGTTCTATGGGAGATGGATCGGACAAGACAGGGACTATCCACTCTTTATGGTTCACTAGCAGAACGCTTCGCTTTTAATGCGGCACAGCAACAATCTTATGTTAAACAACTGAACCAAAAGTGTGAGGAAATCTCTGACTTAAACATCCTGCTCATTGACAAAAACATGGTTTTGGCCGAGTTAAAGGAGACACTTCTTCTCACCCGACAAGAAGTTGTTGATAACTTAGCTACCGACTCTGCACCATCCACTAGTGCTCCAACAACCAAGTCAGTAGTGCTTTATAAGAACCCGCTTCATAAGAGAAACCCGGTTACCTATGATGATTATATGAGGAATGCCATTAAGCATGTAGATCTTGTTAGGGATATTTTAGACGATCTTTATGCCTTAGATCCCTCAAGTAGCTACTATTATTCGGCTCATGAATATATTAAGCGAGTTCAATATTGCTTAGCATATTTGCAATACATAGGTAAACCAGGCTCTGCACTACTTACTAATAGGCCCATTGATGTAACTCCATTCAATAAGACTCCAGGAGCATAACCGTCACTGGCACCATCAAGTAAGGCACCTTTAAAATCTGTTGCTAATGTTCCCACTTTGCCTTCTACAGGAGTAAAAGAGTCTACTAAGGCTAAAGGATCGCCACTCAAGAAATATAAGATCAAGCCCTCCACTAGTAGTACCAACAAGAAGAACGTAGAAGCTCACCATAGGAATGTTAGTTCAATTTTAGATAAAAAGAATCATGTTAAGACTAAAAGCTCTGCGCCTGTGCAGAAGCCTAAACCATTCGTGAATTCTAATTTGAATTGTTGGAATTGTAATGAATGTATGATTTCCCAATGTCATGATTTATGTCTTATTGATCATGTGAATGAAATGAATGCCATTAGGAATGGTCTTGAATGGAAGCCAACAGGTAGAACTCGTGCCCAAGTTGGCTGGCAATGGCGTCCCACTGGTAGGACCTTTACATTAGATGGAAAAATGTGCCCTTTAACTAGGAATGCATCCATTGAGGTTAGGTCTGAGCGTCCTTTAGTTAGGCACACTCGCACTCAAGTATGGAAACAGCTCCCTTTAATTAGGTCAGCTCCCACTATAGTGCCTATCAGTGAAGAAATACCACAGGATTTAAGCCAACTAGAATATACACCACCAACTAGGAAGAAGAAGGCTAGGAAATCTAAGAAACCTAAAGTTAGCAAATCTAAGATTATTAAATCTGTACCTGCTAATAACAAGGAACATTCAGATTCCGATACCTCTACATTATCTTCGTGTGGTGATATTTTCAGGTGGTCCAAATCATCCTTTGGTATTTGGACTCCGGTTGTTCAAAGCATATGACCAGAGATCGCTCGATGCTCCGAAATTTCGTCAGCAAGTTTCTTGGTACGGTTAAATTCGGGAATGATCATATAGCAAAGATAATGGGGTATGGTGAATATCAGATTGGAAACGTTACAATTTCAAGGGTATACTATGTAGAAGGTCTTGGTCATAACTTATTTTCAGTAGGACAGTTTTGTGATTCCAACCTAGAGGTTGCTTTTCGACAACATACATGTTTCATCCGCAACTTGGAAGGAAAAGATTTGTTGAAAGGTTCTCGTGGTGCAAATATTTATACGTTGTCCCTACAAGACATGATGGCCGCCTCTCCAGTATGTCTTCTCTCTATAGCATCTAAGACCAAGTCTTGGTTATGGCATCGCAGATTATCTCATCTCAACTTTGATGCTATTAATCATCTTGCTAAAAACGAATTAGTTCGTGGTCTTCCAAAGCTTAAATTTCACAAGGACCATTTATGTTCCGCGTGTTCAAGGGGGAAAAGTACCAAGAAATCTTACAAGCCCAAAGCTGAAGACACCAATCAAGAAAAACTTCATCTTTTGCATATGGATCTTTGTGGGCCAATGAGAACTGAAAGTGTGAGCGTTAAGAAATTCATTCTGGTTATTGTGGATGATTTCTCTAGGTTTACATGGGTTAGATTTCTACGTACAAAGGATGAAGCACCAAAAGCTATCATCACTTTTCTGAAATTCATTCAGGTACGTTTGAATGCTACTGTCCGCCGTATTCGTACAGACAATGGAACAGAGTTCGTCAACCAGACTCTTCGTGATTACTATGAAGGAGTTGGTATCTCACATGAAACATCCGCTGCACGTACTCCACAACAAAACGGTGTCGTTGAAAGACAGAATCGTACGCTTATGGAAGCTGCTAGGACTATGCTAATTTATGCGAACGCTCCATTGTTCTTGTGGGCAGAAGCTATATCTACTGCATGTTTCACCCAAAACCGTTCTATCATTCGGAAACGCCATTGAAAAACACCTTACGAGCTTCTACATGACCGTAAACCCGATGTTTCATTCTTTCATGTGTTTGGTGCTCTTTGTTATCCAAACATTAATAGTGAGAACTTGGGCAAGCTTCAACCGAAAGCCGATATAGGTATTTTCATTGGTTACTCACCCTCCAAGAAAGCATACCGAATTTACAACCGTCGTCTTGGCAAGATTGTAGAAACTATGGACGCAGATTTCGATGAGCTGACAGCGATGGCTTCTGAGCAACGCAGCTCTGAACCCGCGCTTCATGAGATGGGAACCGGTGCTATCAGTTCCGGATTAGTTCCCAATAATCCTACTTTTACATCATTTTTACCACCAACAAGGCCCGAGTGGGATAAACTGTTTCAACCGTTGTTTGATGAATTCTTCAATCCCCCGACTGATGAAGTTCCAGCACCTGTAGTGATCGCTCCAATCCCTGAAGTGGTTGCTCAAGCTAATGAACCTTTATCTAATGCATCTTCAATTAACATTGAACCGGATGCACCTTTACCAAGTGATTCTCAAACTACACCTGAATCATCACCCCTACTTGTGCCTAATGATGTGGAAGAGGATTCTACTGATCACGATTTGGAATATGCTCACTTAAAAGAGCTTCCTTTCTTTGGTATACCGTTCCCTGAAAACCCTTCAGCCGCGTCTACCTCAGAAGAAGCTCCTTCTATTGTTCACTCCAGACCACCTAGGATTGAAAATCATAGCACCAAATGGACAAAAGATCACCCAATTAGGAATGTCATTGGAGATCTAGATCGACCAGTCTCTACACGACATCAATTACAAGAGAGTGCACTCTATTGCTACTTTGATGCATTTCTCTCTGAAGTTGAACCTAAAAATTGGCAACAGGCTATGACTCAATCATCTTGGATTGAGGCCATGCAGGAGGAACTAAATGAATTCCAACGACTTGAAGTATGGTAATTAGTTCCTCTCCCTGACAAGGTTAACATCCTTACTTTGTTATGGGTTTATAAGGTTAAACTTGATGAGATGGGTGCGGTATTGAAGAATAAGGCTAGATTGGTTGCTAGAGGATATAAACAAGCCTTGGGTATAGACTTTGAAGAATCTTTTGCTCTTGTGGCAAGATTGGAGGCGATTAGACTATTCCTTGCGTATGCTGCTCATATGAATATGATCGTCTATCAAATGGATGTGAAGACGGCATTTTTGAACGGTGAACTAAGGGAAGAAGTCTATGGTAGTCAGTCGGATGGGTTCGTTAGCACAAAGTTTCCTAATCATGTGTACAAGCTTAAGAAGGCTCTCTATGGGTTGAAACAAGCTCCACGCGCGTGGTATGATCTCCTCTCAACATATCTCATTTCGGAAGGCTTCTCCAAAGGCAAAGTGGACCCCACTCTATTCACTCTCAAGGAGGGCAACGACATGATTCTGGTACAAATTTATGTTGATGATATAATATTTGCTGCCACTAACATAGAATTGTCAAATCGCTTTGAGAAGATAATGTCCACATGCTTTCAGATGTCAATGATAGGAAAAATCTCATTTTTCTTAGGATTACAGATTTCTCAAAATCCCAGAGGCATCTTTATTAATCAATCCAAATATGCTCTAGAATCGTTAAAGAAATGTAACTTCGATAATTGTGACCCCGTGGACACTCCAATGGTGGAGAAATCCAAGTTAGATGAAGATAGGAATGGGACTATTGTCGATCCAAAACTTTACCGTGGGATGATCGGCACCCTTCTCTATCTGACTGCTAGCAGTCCTGATTTGCAATTTGCTGTATGCATGTGTGCCCGGTATCAGGCTCGGCCTACCGAAAAGCACCTACATGTTGTGAAAAGGATCTTTCGGTATCTAAAAGGAACACTTCATCGTGGTCTATGGTATCCGAAAGATTCCTCTATTGCTTTAATATCATACGCAAATGCCGATCATGCTGGGTGTCAATACATGAGGCGTAGCACTTCTGGATCTGTGCAACTCCTTGGAGATAGATTGATCAGTTGGTCTTCAAAAAGGCAGAAAAGCGCTGCAATTTCTAGCACGGAGGCTGAATACATCGCCATGTCCGGTTGTTGTGCTCAAGTCCTTTGGATGAGATCACAATTAACTGACTACGGTTTGGGATTCAACAAAATCCCGATGTATTGTGACAACAAGAGCGCCATTGCCCTTTGCTGCAACTATGTTCAACACTCCCGGGCCAAGCACATAGACATTCGCTACCATTTCATTAAGGAGCAGGTGGAGAACGGAGTGATCGAGCTGTATTTTGTCACTACTGAGTACCAGCTGGCAGATATGTTCACCAAAGCCTTAGATTGAGGACGAATCGAGTTTTTGATCGACAAGCTTGGTATGAAATCATTCACTCCAGCGACTCTCAAAGAGTTGGCAGAAGAATCAGCTGAATAGTGGTGGTAAACTATTCAGAGTATCCTTTGTTCGTGATCATGTATATTATAGTAAATATATAAACCACAAAAGAAAAATACAAAAATATAAAACCAACAAAAACCATAAAAAATATAAAACCTAGAAAAACCATAAAAATTATAAAATCAAGAAAAACCAAAAATATTTTTCGTTTTATAAATCGGGCATGTCTTTTAGTACGGTAATATTTACGGCCTTAGAAATGTCGATCAATATTGACACGGTGCCATAAATAGAGTCCGTATAAAAGTTGTACATTTTTAAAAACATGCCCATTATGGCTTGTAGTTATTTCAGACTGCAACCCGGTTTTCATATTAAAGTCACGTATTTCCTTGGAAAACATTGGCTCATAACGGGAATTAATTTTCTCGGGCATGATTTACAAGCCAAATCATGCAAAGGGATCAAGTTTACTTTACAACTTGGTCTAACACGAATTAGTGTACGTCTCAGTGCATTAATTTGTCTAAATAAGAGAAATCTTATTGCCACCACGACTCAATCTTTTTCAAGATACTAATTGGAAATGTTTTTCATCAATATTTGACTCTTTAAACAATGACTACAACTCTTTAAATAGAAAACGGGTCATCGTTTAAGGGGGAGAAAATATTAAATCATCTTCGTCATTAAATTGACTTTCAAAAGTGATTGTGAAAAATTAATGGCTAAATGGTAAATGAGTGGTATTGCTTTAGAAAACGACTTGTGCTCGTTCAAGGTGATAGGACTTGCGTTAGATTTTGGAGATTTGCAAATAGGTTGCGATTGCTTAAGTTTTGTTGGCAAAATTTAACTATGGTTAGGGTAACTAGAAAAGAAAAGGAATAAGCATCTAAAAAGGATAAGAGTGAAAAGTATAGGGATCTTAAGTGATTATTTTTGAAAGTTGTAAAATTTGACCTAATCAAAACATAATCCCCCGTCCCTTTTCTTTTCTTATCATTCACTGTTTCATTTTCTCCTTGCCGCCATTGTTATACACATACACAAGCTCTCAAAATTCGCGTGTAAATCAAATCCATTTGTTTCATTCGATCTTACAAGGTACAATCATCAATCTTTAATTTCTAATTCACCTTACTCATTCCTTAATTCAGTTAAATTACTCGATTAATCAGATTAAATCAATTTAGGGTATAGGGTTAATTAACTAGGGATTTTTGGTGGGTTTTATGCGGAATACCATTAGAAGATGATTTGTTGCCTTAGATTGCCTTAGAACTCACTAAATGCGACTAGATTAATCTTTCATAGCTGCGTTTGTTAAGTTCCGGATGAACATGGATATCAACTTCCGAATGAAGGAATTTTTCTGAAAAACTTCCGAATGAAGGAATGTTCCGAACGAACTTCCGAATGAAGGAAGTTCCGAATGAAGGACTTCCGAATGAAGGAAGTTCCGAATGAAGGACTTCCGAATGAAGGAAGTTCCGAATGAAGGACTTCCGAATGAAGGAAGTTCCGAATGAAGGACTTCCGAATGAAGGAAGTTCCGAATGAAGGACTTCCGAATGAAGAAAGTTCTGAATGAAGGACTTCCGAATGAAAGAAGTTCCGAATGAAGAACTTCCGAATGAAGGACTTCCGAATGAAGAAGTTCCGAATGAAGAAGTTCCGAATGAAGAACTTCCGAATGAAGAAGTTCCGAATGAAGGACTTCCGAATGAAGAAGTTCCGAATGAAGAAGTTCCGAATGAAGGACTTCCGAATGAAGGAAGTTCCGAATGAAGGACTTCCGAATGAAGGAAGTTCCGAATGAAGGACTTCCGAATGAAGGAAGTTCCGAATGAAGGACTTCCGAATGAAGAAAGTTCTGAATGAAGGACTTCCGAATGAAAGAAGTTCCGAATGAAGAACTTCCGAATGAAGGACTTCCGAATGAAGAAGTTCCGAATGAAGAAGTTCCGAATGAAGAACTTCCGAATGAAGAAGTTCCGAATGAAGGACTTCCGAATGAAGAAGTTCCGAATGAAGAAGTTCCGAATGAAGGACTTCCGAATGAAGAAGTTCCGAATGAAGGACTTCCGAATGAAGAAGTTCCGAATGAAGAACTTCCGAATGAAGAAGTTCCGAATGAAGAACTTCCGAATGAAGAAGTTCCGAATGAAGAACTTCCGAATGAAGAAGTTCCGAATGAAGAACTTCCGAATGAAGAACTTCCGAATGAAGAAGTTCCGAATGAAGAACCTCCGAATGAAGAAGTTCCGAATGAAGAACTTCCGAATGAAGAAGTTCCAAATGAAGGAAAGTTCCGGATGAAGAGTTGTTTGATTTATAGTTGTTTGCATGTTCTAAGTACTTGGTGAAATATGTTATGCTTAGAAATAAGAATGATACATATCTATATATTTTTGTGCATCAACCTTTCATGTCTTATCTAAAGCAGATACGATGACTAATCCAACAGTACAAGAAATCCAAGACTCTCGAGCAGCCACAATTGCTGAAGCACGAACCCTCAAGTTCATACCAAACAATTACAGGCTGAAGCAAGTTTCAAAATCCACTCACCATGGGTTTAAAGTCGCCATAGCAATTCTTGATCAATCTCATTTCAAGAATGCTTTAAGAAGTAGTGCCTCGGTGCCTTATGATTACATGTATGAGTTTTGGGCCACCAAGGAAAGCACTTCAAACAATATCACCTTCACTCTCGACAACAAGCAGCAGACACTTAATGTTTCAGACTTCCGTAAGATATTTGGAATTCGGGATACACCCAAAGGTATGGCATTTTTGAAGGATCCTACTAAAGACGAACTCATGGAGTTGTTCGATGCTCTTGGATGTCCTGACATACGAGTTGCGTCTGAGCTTACCACTGCTAAAGTAGGTCAGCCTTGGAGAGCAATGTTGGGTATTCTCAGTAGATGTCTTACACCGAAAACAAGTGGGCATGATGCTTTGCGCAGTCCTATTATGAACATCTTCCATGGAATGTATAAAGGCGCAAATGCAGATTATGCATTGTTGTTATGGGAAGAATTAACCTTTCAACTCTTCCAAAACAAGAAGCTGAAGTCTAATTTCTTTCCTTACCCTCGATTTATCAAGCTTATCATTAACTATTGTATGAAGTGTTGGGAATAAATTAAGGCCAGATCACTTGAGCGCTGACAAGAACAAATCAAGCGTTGACAGAAACAAAGCAAGCGCTGACAGCTCAAGCGTTGACAAGTTAAAGTCAAGCGTTGACACATTGAAGACAAGCACTGATGGAAGATGTAAGCTACACGTTTATTATATTCTATAATACTTCTAGTAAGGATAGAAACGACAATGTATTTCCTATGTTTATCTTTACCTAGAATAGTTGATACGTAGCTTATTGTACAAGGCTTCTTAGTCTATAAAAGAAGGCCTTTAGGTTAATGTTTAATATCAAGTTTTATATAAGTTTTCATTCGTAAACATCTTTCATTGTAAGCAAGTTCGACATTCATAATCAAAGTGAAAGTTTTGTTTACATCTTGTGTTCTTGTTTAAGTGTTAAATTCCGCATAACACTTAGATTCACAAAGCATATAACAAAGGTTTCTCTACGTGCTATACTTGATCTAATCTCGTATACACAAAGCTAATCGATCTAAGTTTGGGATCAACAAGTGGTATCAGAGCTTGTAGAGGAACTTTTGATCTTTGAAGAACACCAGAACGGTACACGAACACCAAAACCCTAATTTTCTCAGAAACCCTAAAAACACCAAAACCCTAACAACATCATGTCTGAAGCAATAACCACCTCCAATTCACCCTTACCAAACATCAGGATTCCCATGCTTGATGCAACCAACTTTGACTTATGGAAGTTCAACTTTGAACAATATCTGGGGATCTATGACTACACACTCTGGGAGATTATTGAATATGGAAACTAATTCAATAAGGCTCAAAAGATTCTTGATGCCATTCGTCAAAGAACAGCTGTTGAAGGATGCCCTGAAGAGGATAAGAAAGAAAAACCTGGAGATGGTAGAGCTGTAGGTGCTGAAGATATTGCAAAGAAAAGGGTTGACATGAAAGCCCTAAATATTCTGAAAGTCTCTTTGGGACAAGAAAACCAGCACAAATATAGAGGCTATGAATCTGCTAAGGATCTTTAGGAAGCACTTGAAGTTGCATATGGTGGCAATGCAGACACTAAGGAAGAAAAGAAAAAGCAACTTCTGCATGACTATGCTGTCTTCAAAGCTCAACCCAATGAGAAACTGAGTAGTGTGAGAAGCAGATTGCTTGACATCACAAGCAAGTTGTCCTTCATGGGGACACAAGTTGGTGATGTTGACACCAATGCTACCTTTCTTAAAAGTCTTGGTGAGGCATGGAAGATTGAGGCAAGATCTATTCTTGCCAATAATACTTACAAGAGCTCCTCGTTTGATGACATCTACAACAAACTAAGACTATTGGAAGATGAAACTCTTTCAGCACATGGAAGCAAACCTAGAACCAGCAACATGGCCTTCTTCTCTCATAGTGAAGGTCAATTCAATCAGAAGGACTCTTTTATGCATCCAGTTACTGGATCATCATTTGTCAGCGCTGGAACAAGTCCTGTCAACGTCTCCTTTTCAGACGCTGACACATTCATGAATGACTCCCCAAGAGTTAAACCTGCTGGTTTGGATTTGGATACTGTGTGTGCTTACATTGCTTCTTTACCCAATGGTTCAGTGATTACATATGAGGACCTTGAGCAGATAAGTGATGAACACTTGGAAGAGATGGACATCAAGTAGAACATGGCTCTTGCTAGTATAAGAGCAAATAGGTGGAATAGAAGGTTCAAGAAGAAGATGACCTTCAATGCTAAAGACACAGCTGGATTTGATAAATCTAAAGTTGAATGCTACAACTGTCATCGTATGGGGCACTTCATGAGGGAATGCAGATCTCCTAGAAGATCTGATGCTGGTAAACCCTCAAGTCAGGTTGTTAAAGCTCAAGATTCCAAAGCCATGGTTGCAGTTCAAGGAATTGATGGTACTGGATGGTATTGGAGCTATCTGGCTAAGAATGCTGAAGAGGACAAAGCTTTGGTTGCTGATATTGAAGAAGAAGAGCATGTTGAATATGCTCTCATGGCACACTCCTCCTCTTTATCTGATAATGAGGTATATGATGATGCTTTTTGTAGCAAAGGTTGTAGGTTAAACACTGATAGACTTAACAAAGAGGTGTTAAAACTAAAAGATGATATGAGCACTGAAAGGTGTAAATTATCCAATTACCAACTAGCTCTTACTGAAACTGAGAAAACCGTTTCTGAATACAAGAAAATGGAATTTGATTTAAAAGATAAGATAAATATCTTAAAACATGAGCTAGAGGGTAGTATGGATATTAGAAATATCATGACAAAGGTCAATAGAGACCTACAGGCTAAGTTAGATGAGGCCATTAAGAATAAAGATAATGTTGACCTCAAGATTCAAAGATTTGATAGAGCCACCCAAACCCTAGGAGACTGTGTGGCTAAACAAAGGGATCCTAAGGACATGACTGGGATTGGGATGAATGATTACTCTCTGGTTCCACCACCAGCTGGTGACTTCTATGGTGTCCTTAGAAAGGATTTATCTTGGACTGGTATACCAGAATGCCAAGAAGAGGAATTCATTCCTCCACCAAGAGTTATCACTCCAGTGGAAGAGTATCAACAAAAACTGACTGACCTAAATGAGTGGAAGAAAGCTAACCCTACTTTATTAGTTAAGGGAGGTTTGCTGTGTGAAAGTCCCAATGAATCACCACCCATTAAGGTTACTCACCCAGTCACTGGTAAAGCTGTTGACCTAGGCTCAAACACTGTTAGAAGACCTACCATTAAATATGCAGAGATGTATAGGAATAATAGGTCACCCAAGAGCCAAGTTAACAATCATGGAACAGGTTTCTACTCTTCTAGACCTAAGAGTGTGTCTAAGAAAGCCTGTTACACTTGTGGTAGCTTTTCACATTTGGCATACAAGTGTGTCAACGCTCCCAAAGCCAGCGCTGATAGGAACAATTTCAGCGCTGATAGGAAGAAAGTCAACGTTGTTAGGAAGTCAAACGTTGTCAGACCCAAACCTTGTGTGCAGCAAAGTCCACAAGTGATTAGACCTGCCCCATTCTTCTCTAGAAGGTCTAACACTCATGGACAAAGACCTTTTCAAAAGACAAACACCTGGTCAAATAGGCAATGGGTTCCTGTAGCAAACCCTAGGTTCAACGCTGATAAGGGTAATTTCAGCGTTGACAGGACAAAATCCAACGCTGACAGAAACGTGACCAGACCTAAATATTTGCAGCCACAAGGTAAGGGGTCAAAAGCTTCTTCAAGCTTAACATGGAGACCCAAGAAAGATCAAAACCCTAATAATAATGGAATTTCAATGACTTGCAATAGATTTAATTACATTTCAAAGGTCATTACAAAACCAATTGGGGTTAACTGGGTATTTCATCCTAAAAGGGATGAGAATGGGGTTGTTGTAAGAACTAAGTCTGTTCTTATTGAACAACCAGATGAATCCAAGTCTTCTGAGACTTGGGTTCCCAAAGAAAACTAATTTGTTTTCTTTATGTGCAGGGCATTCAAAAGCAGATCAATGATTATGGATATTGGGATAGTGGATGCTCAAGGCACATGACAAGAAAGGAAGACTATCTGACGAACTTCACTCCTATTAAAGATGGTGATAAGGTATACTTTGGAGGGGGCTACGACACCATTATAGGCAAAGGAACCCTTCTCACCAATAATCTGCGTTTTGAGAACGTCTTCCTGGTAAAAGAACTGGATTATAATCTGTTTAGTGTATCACAAGTGTGTGATAACAAAAATAAGGTTCTTTTCACTAATACCGAGTGTTTGGTGTTAAGCAAGGATTTTAAGATCCCTGATGAGAAGTATATTGAGTATAGAACACCTAGGCATAAGGACATATATAATGTGAATTTAAATGGGATTAAAGTGAATACAAATATGTCTTGTTTTTATGCTAAGGCCTCAGTAGATGAAAGTAATTTGTGGCACAGGAGACTAGGGCACATAAATTTTAAAAATATAAATAGACTTGTGAGGCTTGGTTTAGTTGATGGTTTGCCTGAGAAGGCCTTCCACAATGACCACTCTTGTGTTGCATATCTTAAAGGCAAGCAACACAAGGTCTCATTCAAGTCCAAGCAGGTGCATACTAGTTCCAGACCTCTTCATATGCTTCACATGGACCTCTTTGGTCCAACAAATATAGAAAGTTTGAATGGCAAGTCATATTGTTTTGTTGTCACTGATGACTTTTCTAGGTTTACTTGGACATTCTTCTTAGCTATGAAGAGTGACACAGCTGATGTTATTATTGAATTTATCACTCAAATTGAGAAAAGGTCTGGCAATGAGGTTAAGATGCTTAGGAGTGATAATGGTGGAGAATTTAGGAACAAGAAGCTAGATGATTTTTGTGCCAGGAAGGGAATTACTAGGCAATTCAGTATTGCTAGAACCCCACAACAAAATGGGGTTGCTGAAAGGAAAAATAGAACCCTAATTGAAGCAGCCAGAACAATGTTGGCTGATGCTCACTTTCCTATAGTCTTTTGGGCTGAGGCTGTTAATACAGCATGCTATGTGCAAAATAGAGCATTGGTTAACAAAATTCAGAACAAAACACCTTATGAGTTACTTTGGGGAAGAAAACCTAATATTGGTTTTCTCAGACGTTTTGGTTGTCATGTAGTAGTATTAGATACTAGTGATGCCTTAGGGAAATTTAGTGCAAAAGGTGATGAGGGCTACTTCATGGGGTATTCAGTCCAGAGCAAGGGTTATAGGGTTTATCTTAAAGAGGACAAACGGATAGTTGAGAGAGTACATGTTAGGTTCTTAGAGAATAAACCTAGTGATCCTGAGAGTGGTCCTAATTGGTTGTTTGATTTGGAACCGTTATCTAGAACTTTAAATTATATGCCTGTCACTAATCCAGACATTGTGAAGGTAACTTCAAATGTTGTGGAGGAACAAGTTGTTAATGTTTCAGGTACACAGGTTCATGAGAAAGTTGGATCACAAGCAGAAAAGGCATCTCCTACATTTGAATATGTCACAATTCCCATTTGGACAGATGCTTTTGCTGCTGCTGCTGGACAAGATATTGTTGGTCTCCAAATACCACCAGATACAAACATGCATGGTTCTTCAGGCGCTGACAAAGGCAAATCTAGCGCTGACAAGACCAATTCGGACGTTGACAACAACATTTCAAGCGCTGTCAGCCCAGACGCTGACAACCAAGATTCAAACGTTTACAACACTTATGGGCATCTTTTCTCTTCCAGTTTTGAACAAGGTGGACCTTCCAATGTTCATGAGGAGATTCCTGTTGCTCAAAGAGAGTCTGATGAAGAAGATATTGGCAACATGGAGCATGAGGTTGAGGACACCAGACTTTTTGAAGGAGGGGTTCTCACCTCCACAATGAAGAATCACCCCACATCTCAGATCATTGGTGATATTATGACTCCAGTTCAGACAAGAAGATCTCATCAAGGACTTGGTGGGTTCATTACCAATATACACAAGAAGGTTGATACCCCTCTTGTGCAAGCATGTTTGTTTGCATGTTTTCTATCACAAGAAGAACCCAAGAAGATATTTGATGCTCTCAAAGAACCAAGTTGGGTGGAAGCAATGCAGGATGAGCTTCACCAATTTGCAATTCAGGATGTTTGGGAGCTGGTTGATTGTCCTAGATATGTCAGATCTATAGGGACAAGATGGGTTCTCAGGAACAAAAGAGATGAAAGAGGTATTGTGGTCAGAAACAAGGCAAGGTTAGTGGCTCAAGGTTATACACAAGAGGAGGGGATAGACTATGAGGAGGTCTTTGCACCAGTTGCAAGGATTGAAGCTATTAGGATTTTTCTAGCCTATGCATCGTGCATGGGCTTCACAGTCTATCAAATGGATGTGAAGAGTGCATTCTTGTATGGCACCATTGTTGAGGAAGTTTATGTCATGCAACCTCCTGGTTTTGAGGATCCAGAGCATCCAGATAAAGTGTATAGAGTCAAAAAGGCTATGTATGGCCTTCATCAAGCCCCTAGAGCATGGTATGGTACTTTGTCTACCTATTTGGTGGACAATGGATTCAAGAGGGGCACCATAGATCAGACACTATTTACAAAGAAGAAAGGCAAAGATGTGTTGCTTGTGCAGGTCTATGTTGATGATATCATTTTTGGGTCTACTGATCCAAAGATGAGTGAGGATTTCTCCAACCTTATGACAGACAAATTCAAGATGAGTGCTATGGGGGAGATGAACTTCTTTCTTGGTTTACAAGTTCAGCAGAAAGAAGATGGTATCTTCATCTCCCAGGACAAATATGTTGCTGAAATCTTGAAGAAGTTTGGCTTTTCTCCACATGAAAAGAGGGCTACTACTCCTATGGATAGAGAACACCCTTGGGGAAAGATTGGAGATGGGAAAGATGTTGATGTCAGGCATTATAGATCCATGATTGGATCCTTGATGTATCTTACTGCTTCCAGACCTGATATCATGTTTGCTGTGTGTGCTTGTGCATGCCATCAAGTGACTCCCAAAGAATGTCACTTTATGCTGTGAAGAGGATCTTTAGGTACCTAAGATGCTTCCCAAGTCTTGGTTTGTGGTACCCAAAGGATTCACCATTGGAGCTGATTGCATATTCAGATAGTGATTATGGAGGTGATAAGTTTGATAGGAAATCCACAACTGGTGGATGTCAGTTTCTTGGGAGCAGATTAATATCTTGGCAATGCAAGAAACAAACAGTGGTGGCTAACTCTACAAATGAAGCAGAGTATGTGGCTGCAGCAGCATGTTGTGGTCAAGTGTTGTGGATTCAGAACCAGCTGTTGGATTATGGGTATAATTTCATGCATACTAAGATATTTGTTGACAATAATAGTACTTTATGCATCATTAAGAATCCTGTACATCATTCTAAAACTAAACACATAGAAATTAGACACCATTTTATAAGAGATTGCTTTGAGAAAGGTTTAATACAACCAGATAGGGTTGACACTGAGGAAAATGTGTCAGATTTATTAACTAAACCTTTTGATACTGGAAGATTTCAATACTTGGTAACAAGTATTGGAATGGTTAATCTCACTTAATATGTGTTTTGGATTCTTTTTGTAAAAGTATGTACAGGATGATGCATTATTATTATTGGTCTTATTGATGATTTAGATTTTCCACTATATTTACTGACAAAGGTTGTTTGAACACTGATAAGTGTTTTTGCAACGTTGTCAGCAATATAATTGTCTAACGCTGACAAAGCTTCCTTCAACACTGTTGTGTGTTATCGGGGCGTTGTCAGCAACAATGTTAGTTTTGTGGTTTTCAATCTAAATGTGCAGATGGTGTTAGCAGTATACCATTGGATACAGAGTTGCTTATGGATCAATGGAATAGCATTTGGACAAGTTTTTATTTATGGATGATGGTTGGAATGTTTCATTCCTATCTTGACATAAATTTTTTATGTTCATGCATGATTTTAGCAAACTTTTTGTATCATCGTTTAAGGGGAGGTTTTAGGAACCTTTAGGATTTTTGGGTATCCATATGATACTCTTATCACAATTCTCGATTGTGTCCACAGGTGAGTATGGGTTAGTTTTACTAAACCATGAGGCACTGTAGCATGCATAGTATATCAACTTTGCATGCTGCCAAGACATTTTTGGCCTAGAATTGGTTGTGGTCTGTTGGGAGACTTGGGAATGATTTTGATATGGGATTTACCTGGGAGTAACAAGGACTTTATAAGGTAACTTTGTTGTTAAGAGTTTTGGTTAGCAAGGGACACTAGAGGACTGTTATGTCTATCTTGCTTATGCAAGTGTGCATAACTGGACAGTGCTTGCCGCCCTATAATAATTATCAGCTTTTGGTTATCTTCTCTAGGATAAATTACTTGTTAAGGTCATTTTTCACTTTTTAAAACAATTTTATTTTTGGACGCTGACAAGATTTTTCCAAGCGTTGTTGTGACCAAATTGGACGCTGACATGGCTTTAGGCGAACGTTGACAAGATTATAGCCGTTGGGCGTTGATGGGTTACTTTTGACCGTTGACACTCAATGGGACCTACCCAGTTGTTACTTTTTGACATATTTTCGAGCCGTAATTTTAGGAGTTGTTACTTTCATTAAATGCATGAGATAACTTATAACTTTTTCAATATTTTCATGATTAGTTTTTGAAAATCTTTGCCTATTTTTGGGCCAATCACATGCATTCTATATCTCCTATAAATTTGGATCCTATTTTTAAACAGGGTATCTATAATTCTTGTCTAACACTTTTCTCTTATCAACTTCATCTTCTACACTTCAAATTAATAGCTTTCATCAATGGCACCAAAGTTTAACTTAGCAGAATTGGATTTGGGGTTCAAGTCTCAACACAACATGATTGCTTATCTTGTTGCTGATAATGATTTGTTTCCTCAATACACACAAATGGTGGCGTATTTGAACGCATCCCCACTAAGGTATGCTCTTTCTCATGCACCACTCATTCCAGTCACACACATTAAGTAGTTTTGGAACACTGTTAGTTCCTCAACAGTTA
Organism: Glebionis coronaria; assembly: GCA_025667525.1. Lineage (NCBI taxonomy): Eukaryota > Viridiplantae > Streptophyta > Magnoliopsida > Asterales > Asteraceae > Glebionis > Glebionis coronaria. The sequence continues at coordinate 197,109,743 of CM046879.1, read as the reverse complement.
ATGGAGTGACCACATTAACTTCTATTGTTCATGGGAGGTCTTGGGTGGTTACTGAGGCCTTGGTACGCCAGGCCTTGCATCTTGATGATGCTGATGGTGTAGCCATTCTTCCCATAAATGAAATAGAACAAGGGCTTAGGGCTTTGGGATATCCTTTTCCTGATGAAGGTACTCTTAATAAGTACCATAAGCAGGAATTTCCCCCAGCCTGGAAGTACCTCATTCACATCCTCCTTCAATGTTTGAGTCCCAAATGTACTGCACACAATGAGATCAATAGATCCATTGCCAGTGCTATTGTGTGCATTGCAACAGGGCAAAAATATAACTATTCTAAAATGATTTTTGAAGGGATGTGTAAAAACAAGGGGACAAAAATGACTTTAGCTTATCCTCGTTTTCTGCAAATGATTTTTGATGCTCAAGGATATTGTTCAAGGGATCACAACGATTTTTATAAGATCCCTGAACAAAAGAAAGCTATTTTTACAAAGATGAATTCACCACCTCTTAGAGACTTACCTTTAACCCCAGCCATGCTTGCTGTTATTGCAGCAGCACAACCCCAACCAGACCCTCAACCTCACATTGACCCTCAACCACAACTTGAACCCATTCCTGAACCTTTACCCTCACCTGAACAAATGCAAATTGACCAAGAACCCTTTGACGCTGACACATAAAATGTTGGCGTTGATGTGCCTATTTCCAACGCTGACACCCAACCTTCACAATCCCAAACACCCCTTAACCAACCCACATCTACACATTCTTCCACACCATCTTCCACACCACCTGAATATAGGTTGATAAAACGCCAAAGGACTACTGGAGTGTTCTCCTCTGGTGGTCCTAGCCATGAAGCAGAGAGAACCACCACCACAAGTGTGGCTGGTGACCTGGATGAGGTTGGGACTATTGGTTCTGACTTAGACGCTGGCCAAGGCAGTCCCACCGTCATTAAGTCCTCATCCTTGCCCAATGAACCTGACTTGGGAGGTCAAATCCCCATTTCATAATAGGGCAGTCTGGAACCAATGACTCTTTTGGAATTGACGGTAGTCTGCATTAGCTTGCAAAAGCAAAATGCAGACTTAGTACAAATTGTCAGCTCACAAGGCCTTGAACTCAAGCAATTGAGGGAGAGGATTGTTGTTTTAGAGAGTGATCATGCTAGGAGGGGTATGGATGAGTCTTCCAAAGGGGAGGAAGATCAAAGAAATCTGAGTGATAAGGGCAGCCAAGATGGTCAATCAATGGATGTTGCTGAAGCCCTTACAACTTTGAAGGAACAAACAGGTTTTGATACGTCCTTAATCTCTCCAACCAATCTAAATTTATCATTTACAGCTATGTTGAGAGAGGTTACACAAGGCGCTGAGGGAAAATACTTGAGCGTTGACAAGACAAATTTGGACGCTGATAGAAGTATTTTGAGCGCTGATAGAGGAACTTTGGGCGTTGACAGACCTGCACATGAAGGTGATGTATTCCAGTCATCATCTATCATCAAAGAAGTTTCTACTCAGGTATTACCATCTACCTTACCAACCATTGCACCATCAGATAAGGGTAAGGGTAAATTGGTAGAAGAAGTTGTTCCAAAGAATGCAGCCCAAGTTGAATTTGATAGAAGATTGGCTGAACAAATGATGGAACAAGGTGAAAAGGAAAAGTCACCATTTGTTGTGACTTCTGAAGAAGAAAGTGATGGAGCTAGCTCAGACTCAAGTGTGATGATTATAGAACCAGAAAGGCTTGAGTATGGTGATGAGCTTGCTAGGGAGAAGTTGAGAGATTTAAAATTGCAGGTTGACTTTGACATGCCAGAGGTGGTTCAGATGTACAATTCTTGGGAAGAAAGCTGTATGGATAATCCAGACTTGACCATTTCAGATCAAATATGGGGTTTGGAGCTTCTTCTTAGAGTTTAGAAGGATTGTAAGGTGATTTTGAAGCACAAGGCAAGCAATATTCTCTCAGAATTGAAAAGGGATAGAAGAGAGCTCTACTTTATGTTGCTCAGATGTCATGGAGTTGGATGGACACATCAGAAGTTGAAGGCTTTGACATTTGATGAGTTGGAACATAGGGCTTATCCTATTTGGGTGAAAGTGCAGGAAGAAAACACTTTCAGACTTCTTTCAGATGAAAGAAAGGAGCAACTTGTAGAAGAAATGGAAATCAAGAAAGCTATGATGATTCCCAGGCCTGTGAAGAAGGGATTTAAACTTGAGTTTCCAAAAGATATGAATCCACTATATCCAAGTGAAGCAGTTATTAGAAAGAGCCTCGAGCTCTCCCCATTAGAAGCTTCAGATATGGTGCAAGTGTTACCATTAGATTCCAGGAATCCAATTGTGATTTATGATGAGGATGAATGTGGATTCTGGAAGATTGAAAGATTTGGCAAGGAGGTACACACTTTTACCACTCTCATATCTTTATTCGCAAGTTGTGATAGAGAAGACTTGGTGGACCTTTGGAGGTTGCTGGAGACCAAGTATGAGGCTGAAGCACCAACTTCAGCTAATGGAATAAAACTTTGGACCACATTTAAAAGAATGTGTGGGACAAATGAGGAAGATCCTAAAATATGGAAGGATCTTGAAGATGACCTCAGTGGTCTTCAATGGAGGTTATATTCAGCTGCTGGTGTATACCATTTGAGTTCTACAAAGTTTGCTGAGTATCTACTTGTGGATGCTCAATATTTCATATCCAAGGCTGTTTTGGAAAAGATGAAGGACACTCAGCTGGAGATAGATTATACAAGTGACGTGGCAAAGAATTTGATCAGATTTATTTATTACCAATATGAGAAGGTTTGTCAGACTCCTCCAAGTTCTTAATGCTTATTCAGAAACTTGATCATAAGAGTGGATATCAAGTTTAGGGGAGGATTGTTGGGAATAAATTAAGGCCAGATCACTTGAGCGCTGACAAGAACAAATCAAGCGTTGACAGGAACAAAGCAAGCGCTGACAGCTCAAGCGTTGACAAGTTAAAGTCAAGCGTTGACACATTGAAGACAAGCACTGATGGAAGATGTAAGCTACACGTTTGTTATATTCTAGAATACTTCTAGTAAGGATAGAAACGACAATGTATTTCCTATGTTTATCTTTACCTAGAATAGTTGATACGTAGCTTATTGTACAAGGCTTCTTAGTCTATAAAAGAAGGCCTTTAGGTTAATGTTTAATATCAAGTTTTATATAAGTTTTCATTCGTAAACATCTTTCATTGTAAGCAAGTTCGACATTCATAATCAAAGTGAAAGTTTTGTTTACATCTTGTGTTCTTGTTTAAGTGTTAAATTCCGCATAACACTTAGATTCACAAAGCATATAACAAAGGTTCTCTACGTGCTATACTTGATCTAATCTCGTATACACAAAGCTAATCGATCTAAGTTTGGGATCAACATGAAGAATGATGTTACAATTGATAGGCGTGCAGCAAGTCGTCATCACACTGAAGAGGCTGATCATATTGTGGATTTAAGGCATGAAGGACCAGCTGGTGGTGTTATTCCTGGTCCTATTCCTGATTACCTTTTGACAGAAAGAATTAAGGGTTCTGCTGATTACAAGCTACTACAGCTAGAAATCAAGAAGCTAAAAGCAAGCCTTCAGACTGGAGAAGACTCGTCTACTACGGTCAAGAGTAAAGGTAAACGCAAGCAACCAGCTGCTTTACCTGAACCCGAAACCAAGAAGAAGAAGACTGAGGTTAAGAAGGGAAAGGGTAAGGCTGATGAGTTAGTTCTACGTGACGAAGAAGATGTTGTTGATCCTACTCTTGACAAGGCGGAGAGAAAAATGATGAAGATAGCTATTCAAAGGAGTAGGAAAGATACGGGTGGTAGTGGTTCAGGTGCACGGATAAATGTTGAAGAAGAGTACGATGAACCAGAGGATATTGATGAGTTTGGATCACCTGAACGGTATTCTACTTCTAAGGAGACATCCATTCCTGTTTCATCAAGTATGGAAAAGGAGTCCGTTGCTCCTATGATCATGGTGTCAACTCAACCTTTAGCAACTCAACCTCCACCAATACAACCCTTACCAACCAGACCGGCTTCAACACCATTCCTTCCACCTCCAATAACTCCCATTCTCAGTACTGTGGTCACAACCGAGCCTCTTCAATCAACCCAGAGCAGCTCTGCAACATCTACAATGGCTGCATTGGTGATGGCCGAAATGTTGGATAAACATACGGATAATCACAAAAGAGAAATGGATGAACTTCGCCAAGAGCTACATAGACGAGTTCAAAGTGAAGAAGCATCTAGGAAAGCCCAAGAAGAGATGCTTGCTAAGTTCGTTGTAGATATGGAATTGACGCGAAAAGCTCATGCAGAAGAACTAGCTCAGGTTAAGCAGGCTGAGGCTGATAAGCATGCTGCACGTATCACTAGACTTCAAGCGATGAGGGATAAATACAAGGAGCAAAAAGAAGCACTTGAAGCTTCTGTTGAAGAGAGAGTGCAAGAATCCGTTGAATCCATTATGCCTAAACTGCGTGATGAGTTGAAGACACTAGCAGCTGATAACTTGATGATCAAGTCTTCCAATCCTTCTGAATCCGCCTACAAAATTGCCTATGACTTGACGGATTTTGAATTAAAGAAGATCCTGAAAGCTCGAATGAGGGAACTTGGATCGTTTGATAAATCTAGGATTCAACGGGCTCTTTACAAATCCCTGAATGACGCTATCATGGAGGATGATAGGTTATTCAAAACGTTTGGAAGTGTGGTACCTTATCACATTCTACCTGAGGAGGACAAAGATGATAGTGAACAGGAAGAGGGTACTGGTGAAGAAGAAGAGGAAGAAGAAGGAGAAGAAGAGGAAAAGGATGATGATGATGATGATGATGATGATGATGAGGATGATGATGATGATGATGATGATGATGATGATGGCGATGATGGTGGTGATGGGAATGAGGAGAGTGCTAGGGGGAGCAACGAGGATAGCGATGGGGATGATGATGGGGGTAAACAGCCTAAAGAGGGGGATAAGGTTGCCAGCTCAAAGAAACCTGCTAAGTCTGGAACCAAGTCCAAGAAAGATGCAGCGCAGAAGGAAAAATCAACATCAACGGAATCAAGACGATCTAAATGGCGTCATGATGTGAATGCTACTACGGCGTCATCGATTCCTGGTACATCTATTGCTGTGTCTTTACCTATTACCACTAACCCTGTTAGTTCTGTTGTTGTTGCTCCTGTGATTGCAGAATCGGTAACTGAACCTGAAGCTGCACAACACTCACCCGTTCATGACACCGCCGAGATGCCTGAATCAGAACAAGCAGATGTTCACGTTTCCACTCCTCTACAACAAGAACCACAATCTACTGTTCCTGAATCAAGCACACGGGACTGGGCAGACACGTTGGAGATTGATGAGACTGCACCACCACAGGCTTGGATTACGGCAGCGGCGCAATATGATCCAATCACAGACGCTGACAGAGATGTCTTATATCTCCGTATCCGTAGTCCGATTGATTTATGTGCATTTCTGGCTCATGAGTATAAGACTTCGGTTACTCCGTCGTTGGTGAAGAGAGCGCTGAAGGATAAGAGAATCCGCGCCAAAACCCGGTTAACCCGAATGGAGTTCGAGTATTATGCCGATGAGATCCTGAAAGCTCTGAATACCGTTCAACGGCCAGGTCTTCATGATTCAGAAAGAGCTCCACCTCCACTTGATCCTACTCAAGATAATCAGATTGCTCTCGACTTCTTCGTCACCTATGATCTTGAGTATCTTCTGAAGGGTTCATCAAAGTACGCAACCTCCTTGACCTTGCTGAAAGCTGCCAACTGGGGGACAATACCCTGGATCGAGGAAAAGGTAAACCGACTCTGGGTCCCAAGGGTAACTCGTAATTATGATATGTATGATGTTATAGGTGCATCTCATTTGGACGAACGAGTCCGAAGGGCATACAGGGGTTGCTGCCTAGTCAATTCTGGAAGCAACGTTAGATCCGATATCCGCATCTACAGTATTTTAGGGCTGAAAACTGAAGCCAAGAATGGCTATTATCATGTGACGGAGATTCGTTTGAAAAGGGAGGATGACAGAGAATACAAAATCCAACAGGGAGATTTTTCTATCATTCGCCTTGAGGATATCGAAGATATGTTGCTTCTGATGACCCGTGATCAACTCACACATATTCCTCGTGAAGACCTCATTGCCTTGAATACAGCACTTCGTATGTTCACACGAAGCGTTGTTATCAAGAAACGAGTTGAAGATCTTCAGTTGGGAGTCAAAAGTTACCAAAGGAAGCTTAACCTAACCCGTCCAGTGAATCAAGTGTTACCTCAACATGTCAACAGATGTCCCTATACCGGCATTTCTATTCCGAATTGTGGGATTTTCTACTTGAACAGTCGAGGGTTAATGAAGTTTATGAGGGTGGGTGAGCTTTATAAGTACAGTGATGGGACTCTCATCTACGTCAGAGGAAAGTTGGATCATCTCAATTCGGGTGGAATTTTACCAGAGATGACTGAGGATTGGCATCAGGGTTATCGGCAAATGGCGAAGTATGTGATCAAGAAGATCGATCAAAAGCTCCGTGAACGTAGATTGATGAGGAGTTTAGAAAGATTCGTTGGTGGTAGACCATATGGAGTGCACCACAAGTTACTGCAACGATCCATCTAATGGGTCGTACATTTCAGGTCCACTTTATATTGGTTTTAATTGTGAATATGTAAATTTGTAAATATTGTGCTTTAATGGTTTGATGTAGTGTTAAGGTATGATAATTTTTCAAGAATTTCTCACGAGATTCTAAATCTTTCAAAATATATCATACTAAAGCACTACAACTATCCCTTATTAACTTTAGGGGGAGCATTAACATGTTCTATGGCCAAACATCGATTTCATTTTTACCCAAAGACCGGTTAATCCATTCAATATCCCAAATATTAATGGTTAAAATTTTGGATAAGGGGAGAAAATGGGATTAAGGAGATTTAAATGATACTTGGCTAAAAGATTTAAAAGACTTAACGATAATCCAACTTAATATGTGTAAAGCACGTGTTAAGGGGGAGCGTTTTTGATAAACAAAACACCTAAGGTACAAAACTTTTGATTTCAATATCACAAGTACCTTATGTGATTTTCAATGATTTTTCATGGTGGCAATTCCTTCCCAAAACACGCTTAATTCACAACGAATGTGGTGACAAAAGGGTGGTAGGAATAGGTTTAGTCCAATGATTCATCAGAGCCGATGGAATCTTCCCAAGGACAATTCCCTAGATAGAATTAGAAGTCCTAGGAAAGATGGAGAAAGAATGTGAACGTAGTTGAATGCCGACCAAGTACTTAAGCTAGCACTGGAACAATCACAACAAGGTGCTAGTGATGACGTATTGGTAAGCATTGAAGGGGTTGAAGAATGAAAAAGAATTGTAAAGATAAAGGGTGTAAAGAAAGAAGCCCTCCTTACAACTTTAGGCAGAAACCGGGTCAATACATATGCTATTGAGGTCATTTTTGCTAATGATTCTCGGTATTGAAGAAAGACATCATGGACCCAATGATGCAATGCACAACCCTTCCCAGCTAACTCAAATATCTCTCAAAAGGTATTTGTTTTAATCACACGGAGATCAACACGTTATCTATTGGTTTATTCACTCCGAATAGACTGGTATTGAAAAGGTGGCACTCCTCTCCAGCCATCGCTCACTAAATCAAAACGCGCTATCGAGTCTAGAGCCAAGAGATCATCAAAAGTCTCATTAGGACACTTTCCATTTATTCCTTGCTTTCTCACACACTGTGAAAAGTAAGAGATTTTCATGAGTCCTACGCAGTATTCCTGTAATATTGCCAGAACATCCGAGTAATACGCAAGTATTACAATGAAGATGGAAATCCTGCTTGAGCCAACATCAAACAAGCTCATGGTAGGTTACACGTGCGGTTCTTTTAGAACCAATCTTGTGAAAAACTGGAAGGAAACAGTGGTTTAATTCTTAATTGAATTTAAACTCGTTCCAGGCCTCTACACATTATCATATGATCTTGCCAGAACACTCAGAGTGACTCTTTATTGATCACAGTGACGAGTGGAAATCCTTCTAGTGTCAACATCAAACAGCACTTGGTAGGTGACGTGCAAGATTCTTTATGAATTGAGCTCGTGATAACTGGAAAGCAACGATGGTGAAAATCTTAATTGAAATTCACTTGTTCCAGGTTTCATGAATTGACGGCTTCAAATCACAAGGATAATTTATCCAAGTGATTCACTCTTTATGTTCGCAGTCAGCTTTGGACGGTCGAATAAAGAGAACGGGTTTACCCGCGAAATCCTGTCAGGAAGTTACTTAATTGAAACTATCCGTCACGGGTACGATATCTAATATCGTCCAACGGTCTTCACCGACCGGAGGTAAAATGCTACCGAATTATAATAAAATGTTCAAATCCATTTTATTCGTGTCGTTGCTATGTACCTGTTAAAGACGGTGGCATTGCTGTGTACCTGTTGAAGACGGTGGCGTTGCTGTGTACCAGTTAAAGACGGTGGTGTTGCGGTGTACCTGTAGAAGTCGTTCCCACATGCTTATGTTTTTCTGCATCAAACTTTAGCAAAAATTCAAGAAAGTACAAGATAAAGTCTTCCGCTGTATCAAACTCTGAAGCTTTCGAGAATTCAACAAAAAGACATAAGTGTGTGGAACATGGAGTCACGAGGAGGCAAAATTCACAAGTAGGCAAAGATCGCACGTGAAAGGCCAAAAGAACAATGCTCTCAAGCCAAAGCCTAAAATATCAAACCAACATATTCACAACAAAAGAAAGAAAAGAAGAAAAGACTACGAGCTAAAGAACGAAGACTTAGTATAGTATGCTAGGTTTAGAACTTTGTAACGTGGAGTGACCTCCCTTAGGGGGAGATTGTTAGAAATACGTTTTTACGTATATTAGAAGTATCGGTCACTCCACAATATTATTAATGTTGTAATAGCTCGTAGTTAATAGTTACTTATTTAGTTAAGTAAGAACCGGTCCATGGGCTTGTCATGGGCCGGCCCAAGTCCACATAAGGCTTGGAGTATAAATACCCCTTTCCTCCTTGGAAAGGGGTTGGTTGTTGTTCATTTGTGGATTTCACTTAATAAAATATCACATAGTTCTCTCTCACTTTCTCTCTCTAGTTTCTCTCTCTAGAAAACATCAACCCACTTCATAGTTTCATAGGTTATCAATATTCTACATAGTTTAAATCGTCATCGTAACCGTCATTCTCTTCTTATCCCCTTTCTATTTTTTTCTCATAATCATATAATCATTTCATTACACACACACCAAGCCTCCTTGAGAATGATCCCCACTTTGGGTCATAACTCGTGGTTTTCCTAAACTACTTGTGTACTTACCCTAATTACGCTCTTTTTCCTAAAAGACGTATTTTTACAAACATCATTTTGGCGCCGCTGCCGGGGAGGCGTGTTGTGTTTTGATTTGGCAATTGTTGTTTTTATATATAGCCATAATATCTATTTGTATTAGTAGCACTCTACTAATATGTATTATCGTTTTTTCGTTTTTTGTGTGAATACTATTAATATATTGTATACATAGAACAATAAATACACAAGTACTCCAATAGTGAGAAATCACAACCTTAACTTGGGAGGTCATTACCCAATCATTGTATTCGAATCTCAAACCAAAGAAAAAGGCAAAAATAGATAAATACTTTCGTGAAGCTCGATTTTGAAAAATACAAACTATAAGGTGGGTATAAGGCGGATATTATAAAATATATCCTAAGGAAAAAGGCTCTTAAGTGCTTCGCGCCGCCTCGTTTCCCCGCTTGCTTGTGAGTATTTGATTTTGAGAGCTAATCGAGGGTTTTGGCCGCCCAAAGTATTATTAAGTATCATATATACTTTCTTGGTTTCATTTGATTAAACCATCTTGAACGTTTTGGTGTTCCACCAACGTTCTAAAGTCATCGAAAGCGTTCACTTCACGTGATCGTTTTCATTCCTTGAGGCTTCTTTAATCAAGAGATTTGATTAAGGAGGAGATTTGTAGATTTTGGTCTACTTAATACAATCACAAAAATCCAAAAAAAGTAAAAACAATCAAAAACAACAAAAAAAATTGGAAAAATACAAAACACCAAGAAGAATCTTCTTTGCTCATCCCCTCGTTGTACGTGACATTTATGCAAACCCGCAATCAAGCAAGACGTGCACGTAAACGAAAAAACCGAAAGGAGTCAATACCTACTCCTAATGTTTCTAGTGAGGAGTCTCCTATTGACGAACCCATTGTAAGAGAAGAACCAACCATGGCGAATCGAACTATGATGGAGTTACTTCAAGCACCCACCGAGGGTTATGGAGAGGATATTGTGATTCCCGCTATCCTTGCGGAGAATTTGGAAGTGAAAACGGGTTTGTTGTCGATGATCCAAAACAACAAATTCGGTGGTGATGAGAAGGACAATCCACACAACCATATCCGCCAATTCAATCGTCTTACCGCCACTTGCAAATTTAAGGATGTTGCTAATGACTCGATTAAGATGATGATTTTTCTGTATTCCTTAGCGGGGCCCGCCAAAATTTGGTTAGAGAAAGAGCCATCCAATTCTATATTGACGTAAGGATCTCGTGTCTAAGTTTGTGAACCAATTTTTTCCGCCCTCTAAAATTACACATTTGAAAAACGAGATTTCAAAATTTTCACAAGAATTTAATGAAAGTTTTTCAACGGCTTGGAATAGGTTTAAGGAAATGTTACATGAGTGTCCTCATCACGGTTTTTCCGACTTGCATCAAATTGACACGTTTTACAATGGACTTAATGATCATGAAAGGGATTATCTTAATGCCGCCGCGGGTGGTAATTTTTTGTGTAAAACGGTTGAGGAAGCTTTGGTGATAATTGAGAATAGATCTAAGGTGTATAGTCCTCGTAGCACGTCTAGTGTTCGTAAGGCTTCGTCTTTGGCTTCACCTTGTTTGTCTACTACCATCGATGCTTGCCAAATTGAGGCGAACTTGGAAAACAAAATCTTTGATAAGCTTAAAGGTCTTTTGATTGAGTTCAATGTTGGAGAACCAAGTGCTCCCGCTACGGCTAAAGCGGTTGAGGTTTCATGCATGTATTGTGGTGGAGGTCATCATTTCTCCGAGTGCATTACCAACGGTGGTAACACTTCGAGTGCCTACGCGGTCACGGGAACTTACAACCAAAACGGTCAAGTTACCCGCTCTAATCAATTGACTCCACCGGGTTTTGGTTCAAATCAAAATTCTAACAACAACTATCGCAACAATCAAGTTGGTTTCAAAAACAACTACAACAAGGGAAACTATGGTAATCAAGGGGCTAATAATCAAGTTTCAAACAAAAATCAAAATGATTTTCAAAACAACAACAAAAGTTTGCAAACGTTGAAAGATCTTCCAAATGAATTTGTTGAATACGCTAATGGGAACGGTGCTAGGTTTGACAACATTTAAAGAGAAATCATTAGCCTAAGATACGAGTTTAAGAACGACTTGAAGAAAGAGTTGAAAAATGAGTTAGCAAATGAACTTAAAATCCATACAAACAAGATGGAAGGAAATGTAACTAGGTTACAACAAAACCAATAAAAAATGGAACAAGGGCAACATGAAATTAAGCAAGAGATGATTAAAGCCGAGAAGAGGCAATCCATGTTTGAGGATAAAATTTCATTTTTGTTCGAGGCAATTATGTGCAAACCATCTTCGAGTAGTCTTCCTAGCAACACCGTATCAAACCCTAAGGGTGAGATGAAAGTGATTACCACACGTAGTGGTAAGACACTTAAGGAACCGACTCCTCAACCAATTGCTCCTACGGAGGAAGCAATTGAGGAAGAACCCGAGGTGGTGGTCCAAAAGGAGCATGTTCCAATCCCACGAAGTACCGCTCATGCCACACCTACGGTTGACCCATTACCAACCTTGGAACCCGAGATTCCAAAGGCTATGCCTATGCCTCAACCCACACCACCTTTGCCCTATCCATCGAGACTTAGAAATGAGAAACGTCAAGAGCGCGACAATTACCAATTTGAGCTTTTTATGAAAATGTTTCGTGATTTGCACTTTAATGTGAGTTTTGCCGATGCCTTGGTCATGATGCCTCGATTTGCTGCTAACTTTAAGAGTATGTTGAACAACAAGGAGAAATTGCATCAATTGTCTAGTTGTTCAACGGTTTATCTTAATCTTATACCTCAAAAAGTCGATGATCCCGGTAAATTTTTGATCCCTTGTGCAATCCAAGATATGGAAGAATGCTTTGCCTTGGCCGATCTTGGTGCTAGCATTAACTTGATGCCACTTGTAATCTTATAGTCGCTCAATCTTCCTAATCTTACTCCTTCACTAATGTCTATCGAGTTGGCCGACCATTCCACGATTCCCGCATGTGGATTGGCGGAAGACGTTTTTGTGAAAGTGGGAAAGTTCTATTATCCGGTAGACTTTATCGTTGTCGATATTCCCACGGATCCTCAAGTTCCTCTCATTTTAGGTCGTTCGTTTTTAGATACGTCTATGGCTTTGATAGATGTTCATGCTAGAAAGATCACCTTACGCTTCAACGACGAGGAACTTGTTATAAACGCAACTCAAAACTCTCAAATTTCTCATGTTTATTCAGTTGCAACCATAAACCTCGTTGATATGGTTGACGTGGTTTGCGAGGAATTTTCACAAGAACTTCTAGGTTTTGGTGATGATGAGAATAGTGGCAATCCGACTATGTTAGATCCCATCCTTGATAACTCGACACCAACCTTCACTCCATTTGAAGGTGGTGGTTTTACGTTGGAAGAATTCGATGTTCCACGTACTTGTAACGAAGACCTTGACAATGATGAGGACTTCTCGATTATCAAGGATTTCCTTAACGATTTCCCATTTCCTCCACCAGAGGAGGTTATGAGTATCGAGCCCAAATCTTCAATTGAGGAACCACCTATCCTCGAGTTGAAAGATTTACCTCCTCATCTCGAATATGTCTTTTTGGAGGAGGGCGACAAGTTGTCGGTTATTATTGCGAAGGATGTTTCGGATGATGAAAAAAACGCACTTGTCGATGTTCTAAAGGATCACAAAGGGGAACTTGCGTGGAAGTTATCCGACATTAAGGGGATCGATCCCTAATTTTGTACCCACAAAATCTTAATGGAGGAAGATTACAAGCCCGCAGTCCAATGTCAAAGGAGGGTGAACCCCAAAATTCACGAAGTCATTAAAAAGGAAGTCCTTAAACTCCTTGACGCGGGAATGATTTACCCTATTTCCGATAGCCCTTGGGTGAGTCCTATTCATTGTGTCCCTAAGAAGGGAGGAATGACCGTTGTGACAAACGATGCCAACGAGTTAATTCCCACTAGACTCGTGACCGGATGGAGAGTGGCATTGACTATCGTAAGTTGAATGAAGCCACTCGTAAAGACCATTTTCCCTTGCCCTTCATGGACCAAATGTTGGAGCGTCTTGCGGGAAACGATTTCTATTGCTTTTTAGATGGTTTTTCTGGTTACTTCCAAATCCCCATCGACCCTCGTGATCAAGAAAAAACTACGTTTACGTGTCCATATAGAACGTTTTCCTATCATAGAATGCCATTCGGACTTTGCAACGCACCGGGAACCTTTCAAAGGTGCATGATGGCTATTTTTCATGATATGATCGAGAAGACGATGGAAGTCTTTATGGATGACTTTTTCGTGTTTGGTAATTCGTTCACTTCGTGTTTGTCGAATCTTGAGAGAATGATGAAACGTTGTGAGGAAACCAACCTTGTGCTCAATTGGGAAAAATGTCATTTTATGGTTAAAGTGGAATCGTCTTAGGGCACAAGGTTTCAAAAGCGGGGATTGATTTAGATCAAGCTAAGGTAGACGTCATCGCCAAATTACCTCATCCCAAAACCGTTAAGGGAGTTAGGAGTTTCCTAGGCCACGCGGGCTTTTATCGTCGATTCATCAAGGATTTTTCAAAGATCTCTCGACCTATTAAACATCTTCTTGAAAAGGAGGCACGTTTTGTCTTTGATGAAGATTGTGTACGAGCCTTTGAAATCCTTAAGAGGAAACTTACCGAAGCTCCCATTCTTGTTGCTCCCAATTGGAACCTCCCCTTTGAGATCATGTGTGATGCTAGTGACTACGCTATTGGGGCCCTATTGGGGCAACGTCATGAAAAGCACTTCTTGCCTATTCATTATGCTAGCAAGACGATGACTGATGCTCAACTAAAATACACTGCAACGGAAAAGGAATTCCTTGCCGTGGTGTATGCATTTGAGAAATTTCGACCTTATCTCGTCTTGACGAAATGCATAGTATATACAGATCATTCGGCTATCAAGTATCTTATGGCTAAACAAGATGCAAAGCCGAGATTACTTCGTTGGATTCTCCTCCTTCAAGAATTTGATCACAAAATCGTTGACAAAAAAGGAGCCGAGAATCTAGCGGCCGATCATCTTTCGCGTTTGGAAGATCCTCACCAAAGTGTTTACGAGCCCAAGGAAATCACCGAAACATTTTCGCTCGAGACACTTGGTGTAGTGAATTCTAAGCTTGATTCTTCCACCCCATGGTTTGCGGACTTTGCAAATTACCATGCGGGCAACTTCATCATCAAGGGTATGACAACTCAAGAAAAACGAAAATTCTTTCGTGACGTCAAGTTCTACTTTTGGAACGACCCTTACTTGTTTCGAACTTGTGCGGATCAAATCATCCGACGTTGTGTATTTGGCACCGAAGCTTCTAACATCCTTAGAGCTTGTCACGAGGGACCCACGGGTGGTCACCATGGTGCTAATCTCATGACTAAGAAGGTGTTTGATGCCGGCTTCTTTTGGCCTACTATTTACCGAGATGCACATGAGCTTGTGAAGTCATGTGACTCATGCCAACGACAAGGAAAAGCCTCACAAAAAGATGAAATGCCACAAAATATCATCCAAGTGTATGAGATCTTTGACGTTTGGGGCATCGACTTTATGGGGTCGTTCCCATCATCTCGTGGTAATAAGTACATCCTTGTCGCGGTTGACTACCTATCTAAGTGGGTGGAGGCTAAGGCTTTGCCCACTAATGATGCTCGTGTGGTAGTCAAGTTTTTGAAAAGCTTGTTTTCTCGGTTTGGAACCCCTCATGCGATCATAAGAGATCGTGGAACCCATTTTTGTAACGACCAATTCGAAAGGGTCCTAAAGAAATATGGGGTTACACATCGGCTTTCTACGGCTTATCACCCATAAACGAGTGGGATAGTCGAGGTTTCAAACCGAGCGTTGAAGAGGATCTTGGAGAGGTCCGTTGGGGAAAACCGACAATCTTGGTCGGATAAGTTGGACGATGCTTTATGGGCCTTTAGGAACGCTCATAAGACGCCCATTGGGTGCACTCCCTATAAGCTTGTGTATGGGAAAAATTGTCATTTGCCAATTGAATTGGAACACAAGGCTTATTGGGCCCTAAAGCATTGTAATGATGACATGGAGACCGCGGGAAAACACCGGAAAATGCAATTAAATGAATTGGATGAATTAAGGGATATTGCTTATGAAATTTCATTAATTTATAAAGAAAAGACTAAAAAGTTTCAGGATTCTAAAATTAAAAACCGGGTTTTTAACATTGGGGATCAAGTTTTGCTTTTTAATTCTCGTTTGAAAATCTTTTCCGGTAAGTTGAAATCCCGTTGGTCCGGTCCATTCACCGTGACTCAAGTTTTTCCTTATGGGACCATCGAGCTAGCTCAAAATGATGGCCCCATTTTCAAGGTGAATGGACATAGGTTGAAGCACTACTTTGGCGGGGAAGTTCCATCCTTGAACTACCTCGACCAAATCACCCTCCCCAATGATAATTAGTATTAAGGGGATCGAGTCGAGCTCATGACTCGGTAATCAAAAACGAGGTGCCTCGTGGGGGAGTCCCATGCTTATCCTATGTACATATTATCACTTTCTAATGTAGTAACGTGTGGGGATTTGTGACCTTCCAACCTTTGTTCCATGGTTGTTTGTGAATTGTGGATTTTAGATGATCATGACCTTCACGATTGGAGCCTCTCGTGCTCGTTTTATGGGAGCACTCGATCGTTTTCTTTGAAGACTTTTGTAACACCCCCAAATTTATACAACTCAGTACAGCGGAAGACTAGTTGGTGTTACGGGATAGCACATTACTCACATCATAGACAACGCATAAAAATCGCGTCGTTTATTAATAAAGCATTTCCATTCATAAATATCAAAGTTACATCGGTCCCAAGTCATTATATTTCATACAAAGTTTTACAAAATATTTGAATGGAAAATATTGTTTAAGTGCGGGCCATGAATTCTTGTCGTCTTCCCGAGAATTACCTTCAAGTACCTGAGATAAAACATGTTAAAAGAAAAGGTCAGCGATAACGCCGAGTGAATTCATAGAGTTTAATAAATTCTATCAATATAACTTTGGTATAAAATTAGTACCAAAAATCAATTCGTACAAATTATTGTGATAGGCCGTAAAATAGCCAAAATCATTTTATACAAATCTTTGTAATAGGCCATAAAATAGCCGAAGTCATTTTATACAAATCCTTATCGAAAATTATAATATAGGCATTTGCCTTAAAAATCATTGTACGATCCAATGTCGTAAAAACATCATACAATACGTCTTATGACGTTGTATAAAATCAAATAAAAACCGTTATATGAATATGGTTATGAAAACCAAAACACAAACATAATATCAATAGTATGACCCAGTATTGCTAGTCAGGCAATACATCGTAATTCTGAGCGTCTAGTAGTATTTTCTTAGTTTTTGGATTATTATAAGCCGCATGACATTGTTACCTTACTAAACCAACAACGGGTAGCTAACCCGATACCAATTTTGCCCATCTAAAGTAGCGTGTCGTCACAAAGGTCACGCTATGGAAATCTTCTCATACATAAATTCGCTTACCAATCAATGTGGCACGACGGGGATCAACCGTCAAGGCGCGAACTGGGGTGATCGTCCCCAAATAGTACTATTAAATGCATAAGCGTCTACCAACTCCCGGTAGTTCACAATTCATGCTAATGGGACTTTTAGTGACATAACCTAACTTTAATAATCCATTTTTATTTCATCTATCGGGTCCTTTAATCATTTATCTGGTCATACAATCGGGTCATTCAATCCTTCGGGTCCAAAATCAATAAACAAACAATCGGGACAAATGGTGTCCTAAGTTTATAAAAACTAACATGTTATCTCCCTCGCGGGTTTATAAAGCATTTATAAAACATTTAAAAGAGTGCGAGGCTATGAACTCACGTTGATGTGGGAAGGCGGGTTATCGGCAATTCGGTCGTACGGCACGTGCTTCAATCACGGAAACCTAGACAAATAATACTTGTCTTAGACTCATGTCCAATGACTTTATAAAAATAACAATTATGTATACATATGATGATTATATATATATGATGATCAAGTGGGTTTACATATTCTCGTTTACTCATTTTTAGTGTTATATGTCGATAACTTTTATACTAGCTTACTAGTTTTACCCATTTACGTGTTTTAAGTCCAAATAAGCTTATTATAAGTTATTTAACTTATTTTAATCAATTTTGTACTCATATTATCAGTACATACACTTTCAAGTTGGGCCCAAATGGGTTAAGCCCAATAAGTTCTTTTTATGGGTGTTTATCTTATTTAGTCCAATTATTAGCCCAAGTATTAGTCCAATATGTTTACTTAGCTCGTTAATGTCCGTATGCCCTATAGTTCGGGTTTTATTGGTTTTTACTTGTTATTCATGTCTATATATCAGTATATAAGTTTTGTAAAGTTTTCATTAGACGGGTCCAACCATCTAAGTTTTATTTAACAAAAACGTTAATTTTACGGCAATAGCCGAAAAAGTCGTAAAAATCATGTTTATAGTTTTATATCTTATAAAACATAACAAGTTACCATTTTCATAAAATTTCCACTTATTTATCATTTTACATATTTTTATAAATAAAATTCATGAGTTAGTGAGTTTTAATTATAATTTATACTATTAAAATTTGAGTGCTTATATAATAGTATTATTCTTTAATTTCCAAAAATCTGATTTTTATCTTCACTTTCACCAAAACTTCCATATCTTGAGTTCTACATGGATATAGAAGCTCAAATTTTTATCACATAAACTACATGATATGTGATACATTTAACTCTTCTATAGCTACTGTTGAATCAATCTTTAAGTATTTTCTAAAAATCGTCCAAAACAGTAACCTCAGATTTATACCCTAAACTTGTTTTGATCATATCTCACTCATTACTTTGATTCCATTGCATGGCCAACTCTCACATGTGTACAAGACTCATAGCTTACTTTAAATGGATCAAACCATGCAATTTTATCACTTCATCTTTTAGTTACATACTGTTTTTATACAGCCAACATATTTAACCAATATTTTAACCTTGTTTCATATGGTTTTTCACCTTTTTAATCATGTTTATCAACAAAAAATCCCCACATAACATTTTCATCATCATATAATCATCATATACATATACAATAGGAAATAAAATACATGTTTACATAATCAAAATAACAAAAAGATGAGGAGGACAATCTTTATACCACCATGATGATGTAGGTTGATCAAAACATGGATTTTTGATGGAGAAACTTGTGATGCACCAAGACCATCTTCATGACCACCATGCTCCATGAACTCCTTGTGGAAAATCAGCCCCAAGACACCATGAATACTCCTCCTTGGATGTTATAAGCACCACCATTCAAGAGAGCTTCAAGAGGGCATCAACATATGTATGAATAACATAGGATTTTGTGGTTAAATTTGATCAATGATGGATGTTTTTGAGAGATATGGGACGAACTAGAGAGAAGGTAGAAAGGATTTTGAGTGGTATTGCATGGTGAAAATGAAAGAAATGGTAAATGGCAAGTGGTTTTGTTGTAAGGTAGCTTAACTTTTAAGCTTAGCTTACAAGTGTAAGCTTTAAGTTGCTACTTGTTTAAGGCTTGACACCTAAGGGTGTTGAGTCCATGGTTTGGCCGTCCCATGTTAGTGGGGTGGGGCAAGTGTAAACTTGTCTCATCCAACTAATTTACGGGTATTCCTCGATTCTAGTTTCCTCGATTTGCGTGCCCTCGGGTCGTTTTACGAAAAACGTTTTTATAAATTATGAATCAACGTCACAAAACGAATCCAATAAAAATTGTCTCATCAAAAACGGAGTTCGAAAACGTAAATACGTAATCCTAAGGTTTCCGGTTTAGTCGTAAAGGACGTTAAAATAAAATCGTAAGTCCTAATCTCTTCTCGTAAATTTGTGAGTTTATGAACCAACACAAATTTAAAACTCCAAAATAATATTTACGGATAAATTTATTTTCTGAAATGTCGGACTGTCACCAAAGACGGTGTATGTAAACGTAAGCACGTAACGTAGAATCCTCCGGTTTAGACGTAGTCGATGCTACTTCAAGACGTAAATCCAAATTTCTTCCCAAAAATAAGTGAGTTTATATTGTAACATTAAAATAATGTTTTTAAATAATATTCAAGAATAAAATATCAACCATAAATTGACGGATTGTCACAGCATTTACCCCTAAACAGGATCTTTGTCCTCAAAGATCATCTTACCTTACTACTCGCTTCTTATAGAGTTAAAGCCATGTGGGTATTTCCTCCACATTCGGTCTTTTCTCACAAGTGTAATCCATTATAGTACGCGAGTTTCATCAAACATAACTACAGGAATAAGATCAGGCTTAATGTTGACTTACTTTCTCTATCCATGATATTCACGGGTTTTTGATGAATGCAACTTTTTGCCGATCTAAGCTTTACTAAGAACAGTAAGATTTTCACCTTATAGGTATTCCATCAAGTTCGATTTACGAAACATAATTCACGCAGTCTTTGAAGTCCTAGGGTAGATCCAGCTTATATGCCTTTCAATCCCAACTTTTACATCATCTCAATGGTCCCATATAACGGGGACTTATATCCCATGATTTGTCTGATCATGAATTCAATTTTCCAAGTTTAAAAATTGTGGCATGACTTCGCTACCCATTTGGCACTTCAAGATCTACATTTCACATTCACATGACCTCTTGCCCACTACCGGCAGTCAATAATCAAATCCTAATTTCAACAATCATTTCAGGTTTCGCGGTTCGAGTATTTTGCAAGGTTAGGTTCGCCATCATAGGAAACCTTAAACCTAAAAGATATGTCCAACTCACAATGGGTGTATGTCGGATGTCTCCATCTCAACTCTTGCTTACGGATGCTCTAAGATTCAGATCCTAACAAGATTCGATCTCGATCCTAATACGATAATTATTAATGATAATCTCTCCAAAGGAAAACGATTATACGGTCTGTATCCAAAGGTCAATCATTCAAACATAGAACAACGCTTATAGTATTTTGTATCGTTACTTTACCTCGTCCCTTCGATTGGGGTGGTACATAGTACTCTCATCAAGGTTCGTTCTCAATGACTTCTGAGCAAATCTCTAGAAATTCGATGCGAAGCGAGGATCTTGATATATAGATGATCGATACAGGCACACTATGTTTATATAACTTCCTTTAAATAAAAGAGTCTATTTCTTCATCAAGATTCTATCATTAACGAGAATGATATTAGCAGATTTGGTCAGTCTGTCGACGATGGCCCAAATCGAATCAAATTCAGATGATGACCTTTGCAATAGCTAAACGTTTACTAATGTATGAGGCGATGTTTGCCTTCATAATTGCCATCAGTATAACTTCCTCAGACAAAGATACTTTTATTCATAAATGACATAAATATAATACTTATACTTACAAATTCCTACATAACTATATCTCACAATCTCCATATTTAGGCAACCATAAACAACCCTTTAAAACATTTAATGCCATCGGCTTCTCAATCTTAATGATTCATATTAGTCGCAAATCCCTTTTTATTATCTATATTATCCTTTTTACAAACATCGTTTATTTTTAAATCGTTCGGAAATTTATTTTGCACCTTCATTATTAAAAAATATATCCTAATTGGTTCCTTATCCTTTTTATATAATATGTCAGTATCTATATTCACTTCTCATGATGATTTAATTATCATGTCCACAATTCACTCAGATATTTCTTTCTATATTATGCGTCAGTAATTACGTTCACCTTCCTGATGAAATAAATATCACAACCGTATTTATTCAAAATTCTTTCTTCACATTTTCTGAGTTTTAGTTTCTTCTCAACTATCATTTTTATCCGTTTTTCTCAATCCGTCGTCTAAAGCGTCGATAATTATTATAATTAATTAAATAATTATTAGTTAATTTTTATGAAGCGTAAAAATTTTAAATTTCTTAGTTCGACCAATTATATTAAAATGTTCAAAATAAATTTGATTTTTATTATCAAGATTTTTGCTAATTTATCGAAAATAATTAATAAGATTCGTAAATGTTCGAAAAACCTTTGTTTATACTTTGGTCATAATTTTCTTAGTTAAAAGGCAAAAATTATCGTTTCAAATTTTTAGTTCATGGTCTAACGGTTTCCTCAATCCGTCTTAAGTTGTCTGGAAGTATACACAAACATTTACCCCTAAACAGAAGTTTAGTTAAATGGTTTGTGTATAAGGGAATAATCCCTTTAAAATCCTTTGTTAAAACATTTGTCCAAAACATATTTCCATTTCTTTTTGGAAAAATCCAAAGTCTTAAAAGGGCTCTTAATTTTTGAAGAGTCTATATGCATACATCTTACCATTATTAATCCAATGGTCATTTTATGTAAAGGATTAAGTCTTTAATCTCATGTTAATTATTCAAGGTACATGTTTTCATTGTTCGGCCAATTCAGGGCAACCTATAAATAATTATTAACTCCTTCTTATTATTATATACAAATGAATGGTCCTTAATGATCACAAGCATGAATTTATCAAATTTCAGCCTACACACGTGATTCACCAATTTTATGAATGCTACATGTGTATTAGTCAATCCAAACGACATCACGTGAAACTCATAATTTTCATTACAAGTACCGGATGTAGTGCTTGGAATAGATAATCTTTTTCGTAGATGCGAAGTTGATGATAACCATGCCGTGGATCAAATCTTTAAAACATACGCTAGAACCTTGTAAATGATCAAACAAATCTTCCATTTCGAGTTATGGATATCGTTTTCGATTGTCAATTTACTCAGTCACGGTAATCTATAAATATAAGGAATGATATCACCATAGCTCTTCATGATGACAGGCTTGGTATAATATAATCTTTCTCCGTCAACTCTCTCAGTTGTACGGTAATTCCTTTAATTTAGATGGTTCTGAAGTACAGTGCACAAGCTACAGGTGCAGCACCGGGAATATAATCAATACCAATTTCAACTTGCCTTAATGGAAAAAGTATAGGTGATTCATTAACAAATACTTACTAAAGTTTCAAATAACAGAATTATCTTTTTAATACCTTCATTTTTAAGTTCTTTCTAGATTATAATATCTATGACTAATTCACAACCATTCATGGTATAATTTCAAGTCTAAATGCAGGATATGGTCATCCATCAAGAATTATTTAGATCACTTTTGATAATCAACATCTTATCATTTAGGGGAATTCTATTCGAGTTCCCATCAATTAAGACAATATCGTTATGTCATAATCAATCAATCCATTCTACCGGCATTATCAACTTTTCAGTTTCATTGCCGTCAATAAGATGTGAACTTCTCAAAAGACTAATAATAACTCATAATCCTTCACAAATTCAAGGATATATGGAGACACAACTACCATCTAAAGAGTGAGGTCAACGCATAATCTATGCGAGAGAATTTCAAATCAGATACAGACGAAGACATTTAATGAATATGAATATATCCCATGTTTTCATAATTTGAGTACGCATTCGAAAGCTCCTCAGATCGTTACCCAGGTCATTCAAATGAAATCAAATCTAAAGAAATGATAAGAACGTCAATACATCCAGTCGGGTATCAACACTTGGTAATCAGATACTTTTCCTAAGAATCTCACTACGGGAGAATTGGACAAGAAAGAATTGTCAATTGTCAAATAAAACAATTTCCACAGATGAGTAAATTCGACTCAGAAGAATAGATGCTATAGGCATATATGTAGATGTCTCTAACATTATGTCCTTATTTTTTTTTCACTTCTTGCAAATCTCATAAATTTTTAATCTTTCACAATCTTCAAAGAAAATTTAGTGTTTATTAATCAGTTTTATGGTGACTACTAATCAGCCTTGCATGGTCCATTCCAAATTGTATGTAGGCGCGCAACTATATACAATTTCAAGATTAACGATGCAATACTCAGTTCGTCAAAATTTTATCATCATGTTTATAATAAAAACATTTTTATGCTTAATTCTTAAATAAGAATCAAAATAAATTTACAAAGATTTTCCTTGTTATGAAAACAATTAAGTTTCCAAAGCGTTTTATAAACAACCTCATTTCAATAACAATCACTTATAAATCTCACTATGAATAATCCTTATTGTGATGAAAATTAAATTTTCTCAAAGGATACCGTTTTGACTTTATAAAAACAATTAGTGATCTGCAAAAGAGTGATGAAGAGTTGTTCACCAAGAACTTAACTATGATATGATAGGAAATGGGCTTAGCCACTTTGTCATGAGGTTCATGACCTCGATGGCACTCGGGAAGAATAATCCACAACGTAACTCAATTCAAGATGAATACTTGTTCAATGGTTGCATCACTAATGCGAACATTAGGATGAAGCAATAAAGGATATATAACATCGATACATGTAGAATTTAGCAATCAAAGGTAGTCTTTTCGTTAATCACAAACAAGTCAAAATTGTACCGTAACACATTACGTGTCACTATGTCATACAATTCTCAGAACTCATCCTACCAACTGATGTCTCAGTTAATTTAGGGATTTTTAAAAGAAACCACAATGAATACTAATCTACAAGAGTCATTAGGTGTTCCACATGACCCAGAAGATCCATCGGTCCCGATTCAGAAGAAGATTTCTTCAATTTATTTATTGAACTCTGGGCATCCTCATTAGTGGACAATGGCCTAGGAACAACCCTTAACACGAATCAACAATCAATTAAAACCTTATAATTCAATCACAGAACTTAACGACTTCCTCTTAACAATCTCACATTCCATACGGGTTAAATTTTACTTTATTCAAGTTTTAACCAATTTTATACTCAATTCGATATCCTACCTCATTCTCCAATATTTTCATCCTTATTCTTACACCTTAAAAGGGCAACATAAGTTCAATATGATCAACACTTAATTCCAATCCTATAACTCCTTTATCAATAATTATCAAATGAGTCACTAGTATGAAATGACTTGATCATTCAACTAGACTTCTCGGAAAGGTATTAGTGGCATGAGGCTTTTGGGGTAATGGTTCCAATGACAGTCTCAGTTCAACATTCACCCTTTCGATTTCAATTTAAGAATTGGATGACAACGAATCAGATGACATCTTTCTAGGTGGTAACGTTTTGTCAAACTCTACTCTATAAGGAAAGATCGTCATGACATCGATATCAGATTTATTCCCGCCAATTCTTTTTCAATATCACAATCAAATAATATCTACATTTCTACGAATATCAACCATTTGTTGGGATCATAAATATCCACAACTTGGTTTAGATTTAGGATAGCTAGAATTCCTACGAGAATAGCTTCGATTAATTTACTAGGGGAATTTAGGGTTACTTGTGACAATCTACGTCGTATAAATACCCCGTATAAAAATCAAAATAATCATCAAACAATCATGTAATAAAATTACATCATATATATATATATAATCCAAGTTATATATATATTAAAATAACACTTCTCAGTCTTGGCCTTGTCGGTAACTCGAGAATTCTTCGGCACCGTTATAGTCAAAAGATCTTTAGACATTTTAGAAAAATGTTTATAGTTAAAAGATTTTGAAATGTTTTATTCAAAACCTTGGTTTTAAAAATCTTTCGTTCTCTATAACGAGAGCTCTGGTACCAAACTGTAATACCCCCAAATTTATACAACTCAGTACAGCGGAAGACTAGTTGGTGTTACGGGATAGCACATTACTCACATCATAGACAACGCATAAAAATCGCGTCGTTTATTAATAAAGCATTTCCATTCATAAATATCAAAGTTACATCGGTCCCAAGTCATTATATTTCATACAAAGTTTTACAAAATATTTGAATGGAAAATATTGTTTAAGTGCGGGCCATGAATTCTTGTCGTCTTCTCGAGAATTACCTTCAAGTACCTGAGATAAAACATGTTAAAAGAAAAGGTCAGTGATAACGCCGAGTGAATTCATAGAGTTTAATAAATTCTATCAATATAACTTTGGTATAAAATTAGTACCAAAAATCAATTCGTATAAATTATTGTGATAGGCCGTAAAATAGCCAAAATCATTTTATACAAATCTTTGTAATAGGCCATAAAATAGCCGAAGTCATTTTATACAAATCCTTATCGAAAATTATAATATAGGCATTTGCCTTAAAAATCATTGTACGATCCAATGTCGTAAAAACATCATACAATACGTCTTATGACGTTGTATAAAATCAAATAAAAACCGTTATATGAATATGGTTATGAAAACCAAAACATAAACATAATATCAATAGCATGACCCAGTATTGTTAGTCAGGCAATACATCGTAATTCTGAGCGTCTAGTAGTATTTTGTTAGTTTTTGGATTATTATAAGCCGCATGACATTGTTACCTTACTAAACCAACAACGGGTAGCTAACCCGATACCAATTTTGCCCATCTAAAGTAGCGTGTCGTCACAAAGGTCACGCTATGGAAATCTTCTCATACATAAATTCGCTTAGCAATCAATGTGGCACGACGGGGATCAACCGTCAAGGCGCGAACTGGGGTGATCGTCCCCAAATAGTACTATTAAATGCATAAGCGTCTACCAACTCCCGGTAGTTCACAATTCATGCTAATGGGACTTTTAGTGACATAACCTAACTTTAATAATCCATTTTTATTTCATCTATCGGGTCCTTTAATCATTTATCGGGTCATACAATCGGGTCATTCAATCATTCGGGTCCAAAATCAATAAACAAACAATCGGGACAAATGGTGTCCTAAGTTTATAAAAACTAACATGTTATCTCCCTCGCGGGTTTATAAAGCATTTATAAAACATTTAAAAGAGTGCGAGGCTATGAACTCACGTTGATGTGGGAAGGCGGGTTATCAGCAATTGGTCGTACGGCACGTGCTTCAATCACGGAAACCTAGACAAATAATACTTGTCTTAGACTCATGTCCAATGACTTTATAAAAATAACAATTATGTATACATATGATGATTATATATATATATGATGATCAAGTGGGTTTACATATTCTCGTTTACTCATTTTTAGTGTTATATGTCGATAACTTTTATACTAGCTTACTAGTTTTACCCATTTACGTGTTTTAAGTCCAAATAAGCTTATTATAAGTTATTTAACTTATTTTAATCAATTTTGTACTCATATTATCAGTACATACACTTTCAAGTTGGGCCCAAATGGTTTAAGCCCAATAAGTTCTTTTTATGGGTGTTTATCTTATTTAGTCCAATTATTAGCCCAAGTATTAGTCCAATATGTTTACTTAGCTCGTTAATGTCCGTATGCCCTATAGTTCGGATTTTATTGGTTTTTACTTGTTATACATGTCTATATATCAGTATATATGTTTTGTAAAGTTTTCATTAGACGGGTCCAACCATCTAAGTTTTATTTAACAAAAACGTTAATTTTACGGCAATAGCCGAAAAAGTCGTAAAAATCATGTTTATAGTTTTATATCTTATAAAACATAACAAGTTACCATTTTTATAAAATTTCCACTTATTTATCATTGTACATATTTTTATAAATAAAATTCATGAGTTAGTGGGTTTTAATTATAATTTATACTATTAAAATTTGAGTGCTTATATAATAGTATTATTCTTTAATTTCCAAAAATCTGATTTTTATCTTCACTTTCACCAAAACTTCCATATCTTGAGTTCTACATGGAGATAGAAGCTCAAATTTTTATCACATAAACTACATGATATGTGATACATTTAACTCTACTATAGCTACTGTTGAATCATCCTTTAAGTATTTTCTAAAAATCGTCCAAAACAGTAACCTCATATTTATACCCTAAACTTGTTTTGATCATATCTCACTCATTACTTTGATTCCATTGCATGGCCAACTCTCACATGTGTACAAGACTCATAGCTTACTGTAAATAGATCAAACCATGCAATTTTATCAGTTCATCTTTTAGTTACATACTGTTTTTATACAGCCAACATATTTAACCAATATTTTAACCTTGTTTCATATGGTTTTTCACCTTTTTAATCATGTTTATCAACAACAAATCCCCACATAACATTTTCATCATCATATAATCATCATATACATATACAATAGGAAATAAAATACATGTTTACATAATCAAAATAACAAAAAGATGAGGAGGACAATCTTTATACCACCATGATGATGTAGGTTGATCAAAACATGGATTTTTGATGGAGAAACTTGTGATGCACCGAGACCATCTTCATGACCACCATGCTCCATGAACTCCTTGTGGAAAATCAGCCCCAAGACACCATGAATACTCCTCCTTGGATGTTATAAGCACCACCATTCAAGAGAGCTTCAAGAGGGCATCAACATATGTATGAATAACATAGGATTTTGTGGTTAAATTTGATCAATGATGGATGTTTTTGAGAGATATGGGACGAACTAGAGAGAGGGTAGAAAGGATTTTGAGTGGTATTGCATGGTGAAAATGAAAGAAATGGTAAATGGCAAGTGGTTTTGTTGTAAGGTATCTTAACTTGTAAGCTTAGCTTACAAGTGTAAGCTTTAAGTTGCTACTTGTTTAAGGCTTGACACCTAAGGGTGTTGAGTCCATGGTTTGGCCGTCCCATGTTAGTGGGGTGGGGCAAGTGTAAACTTGTCTCATCCCACTAATTTACGGGTATTCCTCGATTCTAGTTTCCTCGATTTGCGTGCCCTCGGGTCGTTTTACGAAAAACGTTTTTATAAATTATGAATCAACGTCACAAAACGAATCCAATAAAAATTGTCTCATCAAAAACGGAGTTCGAAAACGTAAATACGTAATCCTAAGGTTTCCGGTTTAGTCGTAAAGGACGTTAAAATAAAATCGTAAGTCCTAATCTCTTCTCGTAAATTTGTGAGTTTATGAACCAACACAAATTTAAAACTCCAAAATAATATTTACGGATAAATTTATTTTCTGAAATGTCGGACTGTCACCAAAGACGGTGTATGTAAACGTAAGCACGTAACGTAGAATCCTCCGGTTTAGACGTAGTCGATGCTACTTCAAGACGTAAATCCAAATTTCTTCCCAAAAATAAGTGAGTTCATATTGTAACATTAAAATAATGTTTTTAAATAATATTCAAGAATAAAATATCAACCATAAATTGACGGATTGTCACAACTTTCTCAATATCCATGATATATGTTTTGATGTTCTAACCTTAGGTTTTTAGCACACTTCATAAACGGCTTTAAATTTAACGGTTACACCCTTTCCATGCTAGATTAAGCATTCAACTACGTCTCTAGTATGGGGTGTTTGCACCCCTAGACTCAAAACATTGAGGACAATGTTTAACTTTAGTATGGGGGGGTGAATAGATACTTGCCTTGCCAAACCTTCACGCTTTCCAAAGTTTATCTTTTTGTTTATCATTTTGTTGCAAAATAGGCTAAAAATGGCCAAATTTTAAAAATTTTCTCATGTTTTATAAGTGTTTGAAGACACGAATGTAGGTTTTCCAATGGCGAGAATAAGAGTAATTTTTTACTCGACCGTGCGTGTTGAGCACTTAGCTTTGATTCCTTAACTTCACATTAGGCTAAGTCTCTTAAATGAGGACGAGAAATGATAGGGTTAATTATAAGTTACTATGCTAAACGTAGAGTACTCGTATTCTTTCGAAAATGCATTTGTTCTCGTTGTTTGCTTATTCTCCCTTCGCTTGTAAACATTTTTTGCTTAATAATATTGACTTAGCGGTTTAGTTGGGATTGTTGGGTTCTAGTCTTTTCTAGTAGCTTCCGTGTAATTAAATTGGGAAGACATTAAGGTATCGCCAGCGTTACGGTTTTGAAGTATTGGCACCCGAATAATCAAAAGATTCACCCAATAATAAGATTTCAAGTGCTCACCTAAATCAAGCAAACAATTTGAAGCCCCACAAGGCCGAAAAATCTATGCAAAATTGAAAGTGAATCAAGCCTTAATCTTTGAAGCTTTAAAGATATAAAATTCGCCTTAGCGTGAGGATATACGTCTTTGGCTAATAAAACTACCGATGAGGTGGATAATAAAAGGCAAGGCAAGACCGAAGTCATAATAAAAGCTTCATGGCGAAGTTGAATAAAAGATGGAGGTAAACGAAAGATAATAAGGCCCTTCCGTTAGGGGGCGTATAAAAGTCTTGGTAATAATTCTCATGTTCAAAACCGTTATAAAATCGTGTTTATCGATCCTTCTTGTTGACTTAATTTTTTGACATCGTTGTCTATTAGGAGGGGTTATTGATTTGATGGTCTTGGTTACACCGCTAGGACTCTATTCTTAGACCTAAATCTCTATTATCGCATAAGTCAAACAATGTATCCTCGTGAAACATTCAAGACATAATAAAATATAAGAGATACAACTTAGGAAATTTGGAGGATAAGTACGTGATTAGGGCATATGAGTAGTGTTAGCTGATGAGACTGCTTTTATACATGGTCTCATCGTTCTTTTTGGACTTAAAATGCATTAAATATCATCAAAATACCCAAATATATGCTTGTGTTTGTTGCTTGTGTGTTTTAGGTACGGATATTGAGAAAATGACAAAAGATCACAAGAATCACGCAAAAACGAACACGGGAAACGAAGCCGCACGATGAACCAAGCCCTAGTGAGGAATTTTCCAAAGAAAACCCTTGAAGATTTGAAGAATATTGAAGATTGGTCCTCCAACTTTGATGAATTGACACTTTATACCCTTGTATCTTCATAATTACAAGTTTGGTCCCTAAAGTTTGTCAAAATTACAAAAAGGACCCTGAACTTTGAAGAATTGGAAAATTTAGTCCCTCAACAAATCTAAATTGTCAAATATGGTCCTCCAAGAAGTCAACAAACAAGTCAAAGACCTTGAAGTTTGAAGACATTACAAGAATGGCCCTTGAAGAATGCATTAATTGCATGATTAATCCTTGATATAAGTTTTGAAAACTTTGGTGCCAAAAATGACAAGCTAAGGTAAGTTATTTACAAAGGAAGTGCAAGTTTATGGCTGATTGAATTAAAGAGACAAGAAGTAAGGAATAGAGGGACCTCTTCTGGCAGACAGCTAAACTTGTCCCAGCCAACCACCAACCGCCACATCACCCCACTCAACTCCATCCTCCAATCAACATCCACCTTTGTCCCACGTCACAACCCACTCACTAATCTTATTTAATCTGTTTTTTAAAATTTAAATTACGTGGGAAACACATATTTTCTCTCTTAATCAGATTAAACCAACACCTCTTTCCCCAAGAACCCTAATTGGGGTTTTCTTAATCCTTCCATAATTAAACCCCATCTCCTCCAGAACACTGATTAAACACCTTTTAAACCCAGTCCCACCCACAAAACCTTGCCAGCTCACCAATGGTCCCCAAACCCCACTACCCTGCTCACGTCTCTTTCCCTCAATTTCAAAAAGGAGACAAGATTCACGGCTTAGATGATAATGCGTGCTCCCTAAGCTCAAATGAATGGCCAAGATCAAAAATCCAAGCTGTCACTCACATGCTTCCTGCAAAATCACAAGATGCCACTTTGACGATTTTTCAAACATCCTTGACCAAGGGCTTTTTAGGATTTTCAGCTAATTAGGGTTTAGCTTTCTAGAATATACTATTAGCTAGTATAAAAAGGGGTGGCTTGTACCCCTTTTTGGTTGTTCCAGTTTTATGTAAAAAAATTTCTTGAATTAATGAAAAAGTTCTTTCCTGCATAAGACTGAGATCCAATTTACTTTCCAGTATTCATGTTTTAAAGTTTGTGTTTTTCCTGAGTTCATTTTTCTTCAAGTTTGAGTTTTTAAAATTTTCAAAAAAGTTTTCAAGGTCTTCTGGAATTGAAATCTCTTTTGTTTCAAAGTTTGATTCATTTGGAGTAATCAGTGTGTTAAGTGTTTTAAACAAGGGTTCAAAGATTTTTAAGAAAGTTTTTAAGAAAGTAAAAAGAGAAAAACAGATTGGATATATTTGTGCTTTTCTTTCCATTTTTTCTTAGCAGGGTATTGATATTTGTTGATTAAATTCAGCTTAGGCCCGAGCCTAAAGGAAAAAGGCATAGCAGCCTTTGGTTGAGCCTGGAAGTAGCTCAACAAGGTAGCCCTTGTTTCCTTTTCATTTTTTTTATATTTGGTGAATTTGTATGACTCAAGTGAAAAGTTTTTTCTTTGCTTGCTTATTGATTTGATTCTACTGCTTTTGATGTTATATGCATGATATAAGTGATTAAAATCAGTATGGTGATGAGATAAATTGATTTGCTTTGAAAATTTTGGTTTCCAAGTTTTTAAGGGGTGTTTGGATTTAGGTTTAGCCAGGTTCTATAATTAGATTTATGGCTTGAAACTTGCTTAGAACTACTTCTTTGGTGGTAATTAGGGGATATAGATACTTGTGTTTCAATTTGTTGGAGTTTTAAACCTATTTGCATGCTAAAAAGGAAAAAACATAGCTAAAATCAGAAACTGCTTGTGTGACTGATTTTTGAGTGATTTTGCCATGAAACTTTGTAAGACTGCTAGGTTTTAGGTTGTTTAAGGAGTTTGAATCATTGATATGTCATTTGCTTAACTTGTGCACAAGATTTGTGCAATTGAAATTCAGATTTAAGCTTGTAATTGTGCCTGCATCTTATCAGACCTTCTTTGTGCTTGGTCGGAAACTCATTGGGTGATTTGTGCTTATTCTTGCTTTGTGTTTGTGTTAATCTGTGTTATCTTGACTCCTTGTGCTCCAAAGAGCACAAGGGTGCCTTGTTCCATCAAAAACAACACCAAAAATCCAAAGTCCAAGCTCCTCTTGGACTCATTACACAAGTGTAAACTTTCACTTGTGTTCATCAGAAAGAACACATGAACTGGTCACATTTTTGCTTTTAGTTTGCTTAATCTTGATTAAAAGTGGTTTTGGATTTGTGTTTTTAAGCTTAGATAAGTTACTGATTAAGTTTTAAAAGGAAAAAAAAAGAAAAATTTTGTAAAAACTTCACCCTGCCTGGACTCGAACCCCCGACCTGCAGCTCAGGAGTGAGGGGTTCTACCAGTGATCTAGATGAGTTTTTACATTCAAGTTTCATTTCATTAGTTACTTAAGGGTGTTTTGACTTTGGCTTATATTAATAAGCCGTAGCTTATTTGGTTATTTTTAGCTTATTTATTAAGAATTTTTGGCTTATTTCATTTTTCCTAGGTTTTGATTAGTATTCCAGACTTTTCTGTTTAAAAGTTTTATTTTTCCCATTATTCTTTTATTTATTAGGATTATTTTTTGTTTTATTTTTAGAAAGTAATTTAAAAATAGTAAACAGTAGTTAAAAAATCCAAAAAAATAGTTTTTAAGTTTGAATTTATATTTTTGAGGTTTACATATCATAAAGTTTTCAAAAACTTTAATTTTTAATTTTATTTGATTTTAGGTTTTTTATTGAACTTTAAAAATTAATATAAAATTAACTAAAAGGTTTTAGGAACTTTAATTTGCATTTTCTTCTTAGTTAGATTATTTAGAATTTTTGAGAATTTTTTAGAATTTATTTAAGAATTTTTTATTTTTTTGATTATTTTAATATTATTTTATTATTAAAAATAAAAAGTTTTATTTTTAACCTTTTTTCATTTTTCCTAGATTCTAGACATTAAATTAGGAACTTTGTCACTTTCCAATTAATTTTTAGGCTTTTCAATTAATTTTTAGAATTAATTTAAGATTTAATACATTTTAATAGTTTTTTAGTGTTTAAAAATAGTTTAAATTGGTTTTAAAATTTTTAAAAATAGTTTTTAGCTTAATTAGGATATTTTTGAGGTTTACAAACTATAAAATCTTGTTTAGGGCTTTTTAATATTTAAAAGTGATTTTTAGGGCTTTAATTAGCATTAAAAAGTCATTATTTAATTAATTAAAAGGTTTTAGCAAGTTTGGATTTTTTGTAAACTCTTAGAATATTATTTGGGATTTTTAGTAATTTTTAGGAATTTTTAGGTTAAAATTTCAATTTTGGCACTATTTACGGTTTTACGTTACGCCTTTTTCGTCGTAGTTTAATTCATTTTCGTAACCGTCTTTCTCTTCTAATCCCATTTCTTTCTCAATCAATATAATCACAAACAAAATCAACTCTCAACACAACGCACTAGCCTCCTTGGGAAACGAACTTGGACTTCATTTGGGTCATTAGTGCTCGGTTTTCCTAAACCGACACTTAATACTACCACTATTTGTCATCCTTTTCCTAAAGGGTACAAAATCACTACATCATTTTGGCGCCGCTGCCGGGGAGGCGTGTTGTGTTTTGGTTGAACCATTGTTGTTTTTTATATTAGCCATAAAAGTATTTGTATTAGTAGCACTCTACTAATACGTATTATCGTTTTTCGTTTTGTGTGAATACTATTACTATATTGTATACGTAGAACAATAAATTCACAAGTACTCCAAATACGTGAGCAATCACAACCTTGATTCGGGATTTCATCACTCGATCATTGTATTCGAATCTCAAACCAAAGAAAAAAGGCAAAAATAGATAAATACTTTCGTGAAGCTTAATCTTGATAATACAAACTATAAGGTGGGTATAAGGCGGTTGTATTTCACGACCTAAAGGAAAAAGGCTCTTAAGTGCTTCGCGCCGCCTCGTTTCCTCCGCTTGCTTGTGCGTATTTGATTTTGAGAGTGAATCGAGGGTTTTGCCGCCCAAAGTATTACTAAGTATCATATATATTTTCTTGGTTTCATTTGATTAAACCCTCTTGAACGATTTGGTGTTCCACCACCGTTCTAAAGTCATCGAAGGCGTTCACTTCACGTGATCGTTTTCATTCCTTGAGGCTTCTTTAATCGAGAGATTTGATTAAGGAGGAGATTTGTAGATTTTGGTCTACTTAATACATTCAAAAAAATCCAAAAAAGTTAAAAACAATCAAAAACAACAAAAAATTGAAAAAGTAAAAACACCAAAAAGAATCTTCTTTGCTCGCCTTCTCGTTGTACGTGACGTTTATGCAAACTCGCTCTAAAGCAAGACGTGCTCGTAAACGAAGAAACAAATCACTCACTCCTACTAGTGAGGACTCTCCTATTGACGAACCCATTGTAGTGAAAGAAGCACCCATGGCTAATCGAACTATGATGGAGTTGCTTCAAGCACCCACTGAGGGTTATGGAGAAGCGATTGTGATTCCCGCTATCCTTGCGGAGAATTTTGAGGTTAAGATGGGTTTGTTGTCCATGATTCAAAACAACAAGTTTCGAGGGGACGAAAAGGACAACCCGCATAACCACATTCGCCAATTTAATCGTCTCACCGCCACGTGCAAGTTTAAGGATGTTTCAAACGACTCGATTAAGATGATGCTTTTTCCGTATTCCTTAGCGGGGCCCGCAAAAATTTGGTTAGAGAAAGAGCCACCCAATTATATATTGACGTGGAAGGATCTCGTTTCAAAATTCGTGAACCAATTTTTTCCACCCTCTAAGACTACGCACTTGAAAAACGAGATTTCAAAGTTTTCACAAGAGTATAATGAGAGTTTTTCAACGGCTTGGAATAGGTTTAAGGAAATGTTGCACGAATGTCCTCATCATGGTTTTTCCGACTTGCATCAAATAGACACGTTTTACAATGGCTTGAACGATCATGAGCGTGATTATCTTAATGCCGCCGCGGGTGGTAATTTTTTGTGTAAGACGGTCGAGGAAGCATTGTTAATCATTGAGAATAGGTCTAAGGTGTATAGTCCTCGTAGCACGTCGAGTGTTCGTAAGGCTTCGTCTTCATCTTCACCTAGTTTGTCACACACCGTTGATGCTTGCCAAGTCGAGGCTAATCTGGAAAACAAAATTTTTGATATAGTGAAAGGCTTGTTAGTTGAATTTAAAGTTGGTGAACAACCCGCTCCCGCTACGATTAAGGCGGTTGAGGTTTCGTGTATGTATTGTGGTGGAGCTCACGATTATTCCGAGTGCATTACCAACGGTGGTAACACTTCGAGTGCCTTCGCGGCCGCGGGAACTTATAACCAAAACGGTCAAGTTCCTCGCACTAATCAATTGACTCCACCGGGTTTTTCACCAAATCAAAATGCTAACAATTATCGAAACAATCAAGTTGGTTACCAAAGCAATCAAAGGAACAATTATAAGGGTAATAACAACTATGGGAATCAAGGGAGTAGTAGTAGCCAATTTCAAAATCAAAATCAAAACCGTAATTTTCAAAACACGAGTCAAGGTCTTCAAAATAATAAAGAACTTCCATTGGACTTTTTGAATTACGCTACTTCAAATGATAAGATTTTGGAAAACATTCAAGAGCAAATGGCTACTCAAGCTAGGGACACGGTTAAGAACGCAAAGGAGTTAGCTAATTTCATTAAGGAAAATCTAGCCATGAGAAATGAATTGAAAAATGATTTTGCTAACCAAATTCGAGGTCAAAACAACAAGATAGAGCAAAGTCATGCTAGGCTTGAACAAAGAATTGACCAAAAAGCCGCTAGCCAAGATGTGATGTTTAATAATTTTGATGCTAAGCTTAATGCAATTTTAGAAGCCGTAATGGGAAACAAAGCCTCTACTTCGGGTAGTTTGCCTAGTAACACCGTTTCAAACCCGAAGGGAGAGATGAAAGTAATTACCACACGAAGTGGTAAGACACTTAAAGAACCAACTCCTCAACCAATTACTCCAACGGTGGAGGAAATTGAGGAAGAACCCGAGGTGGTGGTCGAAAAGGAGCATATTTCAATCCCACAAAGTACCGCTCATGCCACACCTACGGTTGACCCATCACCCATATTGGAACCCGAGATTCCAATGGCTATGCCTATGCCCCAACCCACACCACCCTTGCCTTACCCATCGAGACTTAGGAAGGAGAAACGACAAGAGCGCGACAACTATCAATTTGAGCTTTTTATGAAAATGTTTCGTGATTTGCACTTTAATGTGAGTTTCGCCGATGCTTTGGTCATGATTCCTCGATTTTCCGCTAACTTTAAGAGTATGTTGAACAACAAGGAAAAATTACACCAAATGTCTAGTTGTTCGTCGGTTTATCTTAATCGCATACCTCAAAAAGTCGGTGATCCCGGTAAATTTTTGATCCCTTGTGCAATTCAAGATATGGAAGAATGCTATGCCTTGGCCGATCTTGGTGCTAGCATTAACTTGATGCCACTTGCAATCTTCAAGTCGCTCAATCTTCCTAATCTTACTCCTTCACGAATGTCTATTGAGTTGGCCGACCATTCCACGATTCTTGCATGTGGTTTGGCGGAAGACGTTTTTGTGAAAGTGGGGAAGTTCTACTATCCCGTAGACTTTATTGTTGTTGACATCCCCACGGATCCTCAAGTTCCTCTTATTTTAGGTCGTTCGTTTTTAGATACGTCTATGGCTTTGATTGATGTGCATGCTAGAAAGATCACCTTACGTTTCAACGACGAGGAACTTGTTATAAACGCAACTCAAAATTCTCAACTTTCTCATGTTTATTTCGTTGCTACCATAAACCTCGTTGATATGATCGACGTGGTTTGCGAGGAATTTTCACAAGAAGTTTTAGGGTTTGGTGATGAAGAAACTAGTGGCAATCCCACTATGTTAGATCCAATTCTCGATAATTCGACACCAACCTTCACTCCTTTTGAAGGTGGTGGTTTTACGTTGGAAGAATTCGATGTTCCACGTACTTGTGACGAAGACCTCGACAACTATGAGGACATCTCGATTATCAAGGATTTTCTCAACGATTTCCCATTTCCTCCACCCGAGGAGGTTATGAGTATCGAGCCCAAATCTTCACTTGAGGAACCACCTATCCTTGAGTTGAAAGATTTACCTCCTCACCTCGAGTATGTCTATTTGGAGGAGGACGACAAGTTGCCGGTTATTATTGCGAAGAAACTTTCGAATGATGAAAAAACCGCACTTGTCGATGTTCTAAAGGATCACAAAGGGGCGATTGCGTGGAAGTTATCCGACATTAAGGGGATCGATCCCAAATTTTGTACACACAAAATCTTAATGGAGGAGGATTTCAAGCCAACAATCCAAAGTCAAAGGAGGGTGAACCCTAAAATTCACGACGTCATCAAAAAGGAGGTCCTTAAACTCCTTGACGCGGGAATGATTTACCCTATTTCCGATAGCCCTTGGGTGAGTCCTATTCATTGTGTCCCTAAAAAGGGAGGGATGACCGTTGTGCCAAACGATGCCAACGAGTTGATTCCCACTAGACTCGTGACCGGATGGAGAGTGTGCATTGACTATCGTAAGTTGAATGAAGCCACTCGAAAAGACCATTTTCCCTTGCCCTTCATGGACCAAATGTTGGAGCGTCTTGCGGGAAACGATTTCTATTGCTTTTTAGATGGTTTTTCCGGTTACTTCCAAATTCCCATCGATCCTCGTGATCAAGAAAAAACTACGTTTACGTGTCCATATGGAACGTTTGCCTATCGTAGAATGCCATTCGGACTTTGTAATGCACCGGGAACTTTTCAACGATGCATGATGGCTATTTTTCATGATATGATCGAGAAGACGATGGAAGTCTTCATGGATGACTTTTCCGTGTTTGGTGATTCCTTTACTTCGTGTTTGTCGAACCTTGAGAGAATGTTAAAATGTTGTGAGGAAACCAACCTTGTGCTCAATTGGGAAAAGTGTCATTTTATGGTTAAAAGTGGAATCGTCTTAGGGCACAAGGTCTCGAAAGCGGGGATTGAGGTAGATCAAGCTAAGGTAGACGTCGTCGCCAAATTACCTCATCCCAAAACCGTCAAGGGAGTTAGGAGTTTCCTAGGCCACGCGGGCTTTTATCGACGATTCATCAAGGATTTCTCAAAGATTTCTCGACCCATTACACATCTTCTTGAAAAAGAGGCACGTTTTGTCTTTGACGAAGATTGTGTACGAGCCTTTCAGATCCTTAAGAGGAAACTAACCGAAGCTCCCATTCTTGTTGCTCCAAATTGGAACCTCCCCTTTGAGCTTATGTGTGATGCAAGTGATTACGCTATTGGGGCCGTTTTGGGGCAACGTCATGATAAGCACTTCTTGCCTATTCACTATGCTAGCAAGACGATGACCGAGGCTCAACTTAAATACACTACAACGGAAAAGGAATTCCTTGTCGTAGTGTATGCATTTGAGAAATTCCGACCTTATCTCGTCTTGACGAAATGCATAGTGTATACGGACCATTCGGCTATCAAGTATCTCATGGCTAAACAAGATGCAAAGCCGAGATTACTTCGTTGGATTCTCCTCCTTCAAGAATTTGATCACAAAATCGTTGACAAAAAAGGAGCCGAGAATCTAGCGGCCGATCATCTCTCTCGTTTGGAAGATCCTCACCAAAGTGTTTACGAGCCCAAGGAAATCACCGAAACATTTCCGCTCGAGACACTTGGTGTAGTGAATTCCAAACTTGATTCTTCTACCCCATGGTTTGCGGATTTTGCAAATTACCATGCGGGTAACTTCATCATTAAGGGTATGACAACTCAAGAAAAACGAAAATTCTTTCGTGATGTCAAGTTCTACTTTTGGAACGACCCTTACTTGTTTCGAACGTGTGCGGATCAAATCATCCGACGTTGTGTATTTGGCACCGAAGCTTCTAACATCCTTAGAGCTTGCCATGAGGGACCCACGGGTGGTCACCACGGTGCTAATCTCACGGCTAAAAAGGTGTTTGATGCCAGCTTCTTTTGGCCTACTATTTACCGAGATGCACAAGATCTTGTGAAGTCGTGTGATGCATGCCAACGACAAGGAAAAGCCTCACAAAAAGATGAAATGCCACAAAATATCATTCAAGTATGTGAGATCTTTGACGTTTGGGGCATAGACTTTATGGGGCCGTTCCCATCGTCTCGTGGTAATAAGTACATTCTCGTTGCGGTTGACTACCTTTCTAAGTGGGTGGAGGCGAAGGCCTTGCCTACCAATGATGCTCGTGTGGTAGTTAAGTTCTTGAAAAGTTTGTTTGCTAGGTTTGGAACCCCTCGTGCTACATAAGGGATCGTGGAACCCATTTTTGTAATGACCAATTCGAAAGGGTTCTAAGGAAATATGGGGTTACACATCGTCTTTCTACGGCTTATCACCTACAAACGAGTGGGCAAGTCGAGGTTTCAAACCGAGCATTGAAGAGGATCTTGGAGAGATCCGTGGGGGAAAACCGACAATCTTGGTCGGATAAGTTAGACGATGCTTTATGGGCCTTTAGGACCGCTCATAAGACGCCCATTGGGTGCACTCCCTATAAGCTTGTGTATGGAAAGAATTGTCATTTGCCTATCGAGTTAGAACACAAGGCTTATTGGGCCCTAAAGCATTGTAATGATGACATGGAGACCGCGGGAAAACACCGGAAAATGCATTTAAATGAATTGGATGAATTGAGAGACATTGCTTATGAAAATTCATTAATTTATAAAGAGAAAACTAAAAAGTTGCATGATTCAAAAATTAAAAACCGGGTTTTTAACATTGGGGATCAAGTTTTGCTTTTTAATTCAAGATTGAAAATATTTTCCGGTAAATTGAAATCCCGTTGGTCCGGTCCATTCACCGTGACTCAAGTATTTCCGTATGGGACCATCGAGCTAGCTCAAGATGATGGTCCTAACTTCAAGGTGAATGGACATAGGTTGAAGCACTACTTTGGCGGGGAAGTTCCATCCTTGAACTACCTCGACCAAGTCACCTTCCCCAATGATAATTAGTATTGAGGGGATCGAGTCGAGCTCATGACTCGGTAATCAAAAACGAGGTGCCTCGTGGGGGAGTCCCGTGCTTATCCTATGTACATATTATCGCTTTCTTAGTCTAATGTAGCTTACGTGTGGGGATTCGTGCCCTTCCAACCTTTGTTTCGTGGTTGTTTGTGCATTGTGGTTTTTAGATCATGATCTTCACGATTGGAGCCTCTCGTGTTCGTTTTATGGGAGCACTCGATCGTTTGCTTTGGAGACATTTCTCAATATCCATGATATATCCTTTGATGTTCTAACCTTAGGTTTTTAGCACACTTCATAAACGGCTTTAAATTTAACGGTTACACCCTTTCCATGCTAGATTAGGCATTCGACTACCTCTCTAGTATGGGGGTGTTTGCACCCCTAGACTCGAAACATTGAGGACAATGTTTAACTTTAGTATGGGGGGTGAATAGATACTTGCCTTGCCAAACCTTCACACTTTCCAAAGTTTATCTTTTTGTTATCGTTTTGTTGCAAAATAAGGCTAAAAATGGCCAAATTTTAAAAATTTTCTTATGTTTTATAAGTGTTTGAAGACACGAATGTAGATTTTCTGATGGCGAGAATAAGAGTAATTTTTGACTCGACCGTGCGTGTTGAGCACTTAGCTTTGATTCCTTAACTACACATTAGGCTAAGTCTCTTAAATGAGGACGAGAAATGATAGAGTTAATTATAAGTTACTATGCTAAACGTAGAGTACTCGTATTCTTTCAAAAACTCATGTGTTCTCGTTGTTTGCTTATTCTCCCTTTGCATGTAAATATTTTTGCTTAATAAATATTGACTTAGCGGTTTAATTAGGATTGTTGGGTTTCTAGTTTTTTCTAATAGCTTCCGTGTAATTAAATTGGGAAGACATTAAGGTATCGCCAGCGTCACGGTTTTGAAGTATTGGCACCCGAATAATCGAAAGCTTCACCCAATAATAAGATTTCAAGTGCTCACCTAAATCAAGCAAACAATTTGAAGCCCCACAAGGCCTAAAATCTATGCAAAATTGAAAGTGAATCAAGCCTTAATCTTCGAAGCTTTAAAGATCCAAAATTCGCTTTAGCGTGAGGATATACGTCTTTGGCTAATAAAACCACCGATGAGGCGGATAATAAAAGGCAAGGCAAGACCGAAGTCATAATAAAAGCTTCATGGCGAAGTTGAATAAAAGATGGAGGTAAACCAAAGATAATAAGGCCCTTCCGTTAGGGGGCGTATAAAAGTCTTGGTAATAAGTCTCATGTTCAAAACCGTTATAAAACCGTGTTTATCGATTCTTCTTGTCAACTTAATTTTTTAACATCGTTGTCTATTAGGAGGGGTTATTGATTTGATGGTCTTAGTTACACCGTTAGGACTCTATTTTTAGACCTAAATCTCTATTATCGCATAAGTCAAACAATGTATCCTCGTGAAACATTCAAGACATCATAAAATATAAGTGATACAACTTAGGAATAATGGGAGGATAAGTACGTGATTGGGGCATATGAGTAGTGTTAGCATTACTAACTTATAATGACAATGATCTCGTTGCACGCTTGGCATGGAATTGGAGTGAAAATCGAGGACGATGAAATTATTTCTAACGAAGCATTCACGTGTTCTTATTCTATGAACCTAAACGTCCCATTTTGCGATGAAAATCATACATTATGTCTAAAACGCAAGTAGTAGTGGTAGTAATAGTAGTAGTATAGCTAGTTTATCATTCCAATAAAGTGAATAAAAATGAATTTTGGAGATGCTACGATACTTTATTCTAGCATTGCGTGAGGGCACGGCAATGGTTTAGTATGGGGGAGTGCTGAGACTGCTTTTATACATGGTCTCATCGTCCTTTTTGGACTTAAAATGCATTAAATATCATCAAAATACCCAAATATATGCTTGTGTTTGTTGCTTGTGTGTTTTAGGTACGGATATTGAGAAAATGACAAAAGATCACAAGAATCACGCAAAAACGAACACGGGAAACGAAGCCGCACGATGAACCAAGCCCTAGTGAGGAATTTTCCAAAGAAAACCCTTGAAGATTTGAAGAATATTGAAGATTGGTCCTCCAACTTTGAAGAATTGACACTTTATACCCTTGTATCTTCTTAATTACAAGTTTGGTCCCTAAAGTTTGTCAAAATTACAAAAAGGACCCTTAACTTTGAAGAATTGGCAAATTTAGTCCCTCAACAAATCTAAATTGTCAAATATGGTCCTCCAAGAAGTCAACAAACAAGTCAAAGACCTTGAACTTTGAAGACATTACAAGAATGGCCCTTGAAGAATGCATTAATTGCATGATTAATCCTTGATATAAGTTTTGAAAACTTTGGTGCCAAAAATGACAAGCTAAGGAAAGTTATTTACAAAGGAAGTGCAAGTTTATGGCTGATTGAATTAAAGAGACAAGAAGTAAGGAATAGAGGGACCTCTTCTGGTAGACAGCTAAACTTGTCCCAGCCAACCACCAACCGCCACATCACCCCACTCAACTCCATCCTCCAATCAACATCCACCTTTGTCCCACGTCACAACCCACTCACTAATCTTATTTAATCTGTTTTTTAAAATTTAAATTACGTGGGAAACACATATTTTCTCTCTTAATCAGATTAAACCAACACCTCTTTCCCCAAGAACCCTAATTGGGGTTTTCTTAATCCTTCCATAATTAAACCCCATCTCCTCCAGAACACTGATTAAACACCTTTTAAACCCATTCCCACCCACAAAACCTTGCCAGCTCACCAATGGTCCCCAAACCCCACTACCCTGCTCACGTCTCTTTCCCTCAATTTCAAAAAGGAGACAAGATTCACGGCTTAGATGATAATGCGTGCTCCCTAAGCTCAAATGAATGGCCAAGATCAAAAATCCAAGCTGTCACTCACATGCTTCCTGCAAAATCACAAGATGCCACTTTGACGATTTTTCAAACATCCTTGACCAAGGGCTTTTTAGGATTTTGAGCTAATTAGGGTTTAGCTTTCTAGAATATACTATTAGCTAGTATAAAAAGGG
This sequence comes from Glebionis coronaria, assembly GCA_025667525.1. Classification (NCBI taxonomy): domain Eukaryota; kingdom Viridiplantae; phylum Streptophyta; class Magnoliopsida; order Asterales; family Asteraceae; genus Glebionis; species Glebionis coronaria. Next base: position 197,066,392 of record CM046879.1, on the reverse strand, counting down.
GTGGCTTGTACCCCTTTTTGGTTGTTCCAGTTTTATGTAAAAAATTTCTTGAATTAATGAAAAAGTTCTTTCCTGCATAAGACTGAGATCCAATTTACTTTCCAGTATTCATGTTTTAAAGTTTGTGTTTTTCCTGAGTTCATTTTTCTTCAAGTTTGAGTTTTTAAAATTTTCAAAAAAGTTTTCAAGGTCTTCTGGAATTGAAATCTCTTGGTGAGGTTTGTTTCAAAGTTTGATTCATTTGGAGTAATCAGTGTGTTAAGTGTTTTAAACAAGGGTTGAAAGATTTTTAAGAAAGTTTTTAAGAAAGTAAAAAGAGAAAAACAGATTGGATATATTTGTGCTTTTCTTTCCATTTTTTCTTAGCAGTGTGTTGATATTTGTTGATTAAGTTCAGCTTAGGCCCGAGCCTAAAGGAAAAAGGCATAGCAGCCTTTGGTTGAGCCTGGAAGTAGGCTCAACAAGGTAGCCCTTGTTTCCTTTTCATTTTTTTATATTTGGTGAATTTGTATGACTCAAGTGAAAAGTTGTTTCTTTGCTTGCTTATTGATTTGATTCTACTGCTTTTGATGTTATATGCATGATATAAGTGATTAAAATCAGTATGGTGATGAGATAAATTGATTTGCTTTGAAAATTTTGGTTTCCAAGTTTTTAAGGGGTGTTTGGATTTAGGTTTAGCCAGGTTCTATAATTAGATTTATGGCTTGAAACTTGCTTAGAACTACTTCTTTGGTGGTAATTAGGGGATATAGATACTTGTGTTTCAATTTGTTGGAGTTTTAAACCTATTTGCATGCTAAAAAGGAAAAAACATAGCTAAAATCAAAAACTGCTTGTGTGACTGATTTTTGAGTGATTTTGCCATGAAACTTTGTAAGACTGCTAGGTGTTAGGTTGTTTAAGGAGTTTGAATCATTGATATGTCATTTTCTTAACTTGTGCACAAGATTTGTGCAATTGAAATTCAGATTTAAGCTTGTAATTGTGCCTGCATCTTATCAGACCTTCTTTGTGCTTGGTCAGAAACTCATTGGGTGATTTGTGCTTATTCTTGCTTTGTGTTTGTGTTAATCTGTGTTATCTTGACTCCTTGTGCTCCAAAGAGCACAAGCGTTCCTTGTTCCATCAAAAACAACACCAAAAATCCAAAGTCCAAGCTCCTCTTGGACTCATTACACAAGTGTAAACTTTCACTTGTGTTCATCAGAAAGAACACATGAACTGGTCACATTTTTGCTTTTAGTTTGCTTAATCTTGATTAAAAGTGGTTTTGGATTTGTGTTTTTAAGCTTAGATAAGTTACTGATTAAGTTTTAAAAGGAAAAAAAAGAAAAATTTTGTAAAAACTTCACCCTGCCTGGACTCGAACCCCCGACCTGCAGCTCAGGAGTGAGGGGTTCTACCAGTGATCTAGATGAGTTTTTACATTCAAGTTTCATTTCATTAGTTACTTAAGGGTGTTTTGACTTTGGCTTATATTAATAAGCCGTAGCTTATTTGGTTATTTTTAGCTTATTTATTAAGAATTTTTGGCTTATTTCATTTTTCCTAGGTTTTGATTAGTATTCCAAACTTTTCTGTTTAAAAGTTTTATTTTTCCCATTATTCTTTTATTTATTAGGATTATTTTTGGTTTTATTTTTAGAAAGTAATTTAAAAATAGTAAACAGTAGTTAAAAAATCCAAAAAAATAGTTTTTAAGTTTGAATTTATATTTTTGAGGTTTACATATCATAAAGTTTTCAAAAACTTTAATTTTTAATTTTATTTGATTTTAGGTTTTTTATTGAACTTTAAAAATTAATATAAAATTAACTAAAAGATTTTAGGAACTTTAATTTGTATTTTCTTCTTAGTTAGATTATTTAGAATTTTTGAGAATTTTTTAGAATTTATTTAAGAATTTTTTATTTTTTGATTATTTTAATATTATTTTATTATTAAAAATAAAAAGTTTTATTTTTAACATTTTTTCATTTTTCCTAGATTCTAGACATTAAATTAGGAACTTTTTCACTTTCCAATTAATTTTTAGGCTTTTCAATTAATTTTTAGAATTAATTTAAGATTTAATACATTTTAATAGTTTTTTAGTGTTTAAAAATAGTTTAAATTGGTTTTAAAATTTTTAAAAATAGTTTTTAGCTTAATTAGGATATTTTTGAGGTTTACAAACTATAAAATCTTGTTTAGGGCTTTTTAATATTTAAAAGTGATTTTTAGGGCTTTAATTAGCATTAAAAAGTCATTATTTAATTAATTAAAAGGTTTTAGCAAGTTTGGATTTTTTGTAAACTCTTAGAATATTATTTGGGATTTTTAGTAATTTTTAGGAATTTCTAGGTTAAAATTTCAATTTTGGCACTATTTACGGTTTTACGTTACGCCTTTTTCGTCGTAGTTTAATTCATTTTCGTAACCGTCTTTCTCTTCTAATCCCATTTCTTTCTCAATCAATATAATCACAAACAAAATCAACTCTCAACACAACGCACTAGCCTCCTTGGGAAACGAACTTGGACTTCATTTGGGTCATTAGTGCTCGGTTTTCCTAAACCGACACTTAATACTACCACTATTTGTCATCCTTTTCCTAAAGGGTACAAAATCACTACATCATTAGCATTACTAACATATAATGACAATGATCTCGTTTCACGCTTGGCATGGAATTGGGGTGAAAATCGAGGACGATGAAATTATTTCTAACGAAGCATTCACGTGTTCTTATTCTATGAACCTAAACGTCCCATTTTGCGATGAAAATCATACATTATGTCTAAAACGCAAGTAGTAGTAATAGTAGTAGTATAGCTAGTTTATCATTCAATAAAAGTGAATAAAAATGAATTTTGGAGATGCTACGATACTTTATTCTAGCATTGCGTGAGGGCACGGCAATGGTTTAGTATGGGGGAGTGATGAGACTGCTTTTATACATAGTCTCATCGTCCAAAAAAGGGCTTAAAATGCATTAATTATCATGAAAATGCCCAAATATATGCTTGTGTTTGTTGCTTGTGTATTTTAGGTACGGATATTGAGAAAATGACAAAAGATCACAAGAATCATGCAAAAACGAATACGGGAAACGAAGCCGCACAATGAACCAAGCCCTAATGAAGAAATTCCAAAGACAAACCCTTGAAGACTTGAAGATTTATTATGAAGGGTCCTACAATATGGAAGAATTGACACTTTATACCCTTGTATCCTCATAATTACAAGATTGGTCCCTAAAGTTTATCAATATTGCAAAAAGGGCCCTCCACTTTAAAGAATTGGCAATTTTAGTCCCTCGTCAAAACTAAAATGTCAATATTAATCCTCCTCAAAGTCAAAAATACCATGAAGGACTTCAAGTTACAAGAATTACAAATTTGGTCCTTTGAAAATATCAAAATTACCAAAAGGACCCTTGACTTTGAAGACTTGGCAAGAATGGTCCCTCATTAATCATGACTTGGCAATTTCAGTCCTCCAAGAAGTCAAACAAACAACTCAAGACCATTATCAATCAAGAAAATGCCAAATCAGTCCTTCAAGAATCACAAAATGGCGAGAAATACCCCTGAAAATACTTTGGAAAAGTATTTGGGGCAAAAGTGTGAAAAGTGAAACTTCTACAACAAAGAAATCCGGATTTTGTGCTATTATTTACAAAGTGACAAGTTTATGAAAGATAGGGGGTGAATGCTTGACACGTGCCCCACTAACACCCCTCAACCAATCAGATTGCACCATTCCTCCACATCACTCTCCACTCACCGTTTAATATTAACTAACTTTTCAAAAGTTAATTAAACTGGCGCTAAACACCTCTTAAACCTACAACAAAGATCAAACCTGGTGTTCTTAGTGTTCATACGAAAATTGGGTTTTCTTAATTGTGTAACAATTAAACCCTAATCTGCTCCAGAATGATGATTAAGCATGCCTTAATCACATCCCAACTTTCAAAAACCTTGCCACATCACTCCCTTGCCCCAACAGCAATCCAACATTTGAGATTGAAGCTTACTTTTTAAGCTTGTTACAAGCCTTTGGATGCACTCACACATGCCAGCTACAACAAACTGCCAAGAAAAATCACATGATCAAGCATGTATTCAAACTTCACAAGGGGCAAATTTGGAACTTCATTAGCTAGGGTTTACGTTTTTTTTCAGCTTTCCTAGTTCATTTTATGCCTATATAAAGGCCTTAGTTCATTACATTTTAGCTTGCTCTTGAAGTTTCCTTGTTCATAAATCTGTAAATCTCATATTTAGTCAATGAAATGTGTATGAATTTTGTGAAGAAATCTCAAGTGCCACTCTTATAATCTGCTTATTATTGTTAATGTTTACTTATTCTTGAATCTCAAACCTGTTTTCAAAAGGAGTGTGAAAAAGTTTGCACATTTTCCACTTTTTCTTGATATTTTGCTAAGACTTGTTCAAACCTTGGAATTCTTGGGCTATAAGGCTGATCATAGCATCTTGATATTGTGTTATCAAGGTGTGGTGAAGCTTATAACTTGGGGATAATCAAGTGTGGGGAAACAAGGTTGCATTAATCAAGAATTTTTCATCTTTCTGTTTTGAATATTGTGCTCTTAACCTTGTTGATTCTTAGCAGGGTTGTTTGTGGAAGCTTGTACTTGTTCTTGCTAGTACATAAGCTCAAAAATTCGTGGGTGTGGATGTACATCCATGAGGTACACACTTTTCTACCCAAAATCTGATAAAATCTTGATTTTAGGTGAATTTGTGTGCTATTTGTGTTCTTGCTGATTTTATGATCTAATCTTGCTTAAATCTGCTTAATATATCTGTTAGTGTGCTAATTTGGGCTTGGGTGGTCTTGGAATACACTTATGATTTGAAAATTTTGGTTTTGAAAATTTAAAAGGGTGTTTGGGATTACCTGTTTGAGATCATAAGTGATTGTTGTGTTGTTAGAAGGTTGTGTTTATGCTTGGTATCTGCTATATGCTTGGTTGAGTGCATTTTGCTGCAAGTTATTGGGTTTGAAACCTCAAATCATACATTGTGCTATAACTACTTGATTTTAACTGTTTTTGACCTAAGATTTTGGTAAAATCTAGAATTTATTCATGCTTAGGGTTAAAAATTGTTAAAACATCATTAATATAACTTATGTGATAGATCTGAGTGGTTGAATCTGGCTTGTTGGTCAATTGCATCAGCAAAGTGAAAAAATTGCATGTTCATAGTTCATCAGTAACTTTATGTGCTTGAATCTTGCTTAATACTTTGAATCAGTGCATGAAACCTGTTTAGACTTGCTTATTTAAGTTTAATATTGCTTGTGTATGCATTTGGTTAAGTTTGGCTGGCTGAATTGTGCAATAAGTGCTTATTGAACTATAACTGCTTATTTGTTCATGTCTGTGAGTGATCTGGTGATTGATTGATTAAACTGTACTAATTGGCTGTTGTTGATTGTGATTTCTTTGTTTGTACTGACTCCTTATGATCCACTGATCATTTGGGTGCCTTTGTGAAACTTGAATCTCCAAAAAAGTCACTAAAGACAAAAAAGTCAACGAGTCAAGCAGTGGAAAAAGTTTCCACTGCTCAACACCCAAAACTAGCCCCTGCTAGTACCATTTTTCATTCATCTTATCAATAAGCCATTTTGGCTTATCCAGACCTGCAACAACTTATTTTTTGTGATAGATCTGCATTATTTGACTCATTTGATTGAACTGGAGCTTATTAGACTTTGACTTTGACTTTTTGCTAGAAAACCAACTTATTTAACTTTTTCATAATTGCTTATTTGCTTATTTCAGCTTATTGAGTCAACTTATTTGAAAACTTTTTGTTGATTAAGCTTATTTAAGTCATTTAAAAGCTTTTGAAACTTGAATCAGCTCTTGGGATAGCCTAGAACTCAAAAACGACTATTTTGTCGTTTTCTGTAGATTGCTTTTTGCATTTTCAGGCTTATTCCTTTGGCTTATTTCAAATTTCTTTTTACAGAAGTCTTAAGCAACTCAAAAGAAGCTTGTGTGTCTAATTTAAGATTATGGCATCAGCTTATAGCTTAATGGGCCAAAAAGCCCATTAAGAATAAGCTGTTTGGTATAAGTCATCTTATTACACATTTTCAGCTTTTGGGCCTTTGAAGAGTTGTGTTTAAAATCAAATTTTGAGTCAAATAGGAGCCTTTGGGCTTAATTAGAAAACATTTTTCTTATTGGGCTTATTTTGGCCCATTAAGGTGACTGTTTGGACTTTTGGTCCATTTGGAGGCCCATTAGGGGTATTTTGTAATTTTAACTTCATTTTCTATTTACTTAGGTTAAATTAAGCTAGTTTGCAAGTTTTTAGAATTTTTTATAAATTTTGGATTTTTAATATTATTTTATTATTATTTTATTATTAAAAACTAAAATTTAGATTTTTCAAGTTTTTATATTTTTCTTAGGTTAAATACATAAAGTTAGGAATTTTACAACTTTTAGAATATTTCTATTGTTCTTAGATTAATTTATATAATTATTTTAAGCTTTAATAGTTTTTAATTGTTTTTAAATAGTTTTAGTTAATTTTAAAATTTTCAAAAATAGTTTTAAATTAAGTTAGGGTATTTTAGAGGTTTACAAAGTGATAAAACTCATTTTGGGCTTTTTGTTAATTAAATTGATTTTTTGGGCTTTAATTAGCATTAAAAAATCATTATTTAATTAAATAAATGGTTTGGGTGATTTTGATTTTTTGTAAACTCTAAATATATTGTTTAGGATTTATTGCAATTTTTTTAGGAATTTTTAGAGTAAATTTTTAATTTTGGTGCTTTTACGGTTTTACCTGTACGACATTTTCGTCTTAGTTTAAATCGTCATCGTAACCGCCATTCTATTCTTATCCCCTTTCTATTTTCTTTCTCATAATCATATAATCACATAATTAATCATTTCATTACACACACACCAAGCCTCCTTGAGAACGATCCCCACTTTGGGTCATAACTCGTGGTTTTCCTAAACTACTTGTGTACTTACCCTAATTACGCTCTTTTTCCTAAAAGACGTATTTTTACAAACATAAAGGGTACCCACGACCCATTTAAAACAAATGAAACGATTTTGGGCCGTGTGAGGCCCATTAAGCTCAAACCAAGCCCATAAGCTCTTTTTAGATTATCAAATAAGTTTATGTGATGTTTTAAACTTATAATAACTTTTGAAACCTTAGAAACATTATATTAAAAGTTTCAGACCGTAAATTAAAAATTATAAAGTTTAAGGACTAAAACTGTTACCTTGGAAAGTTAAGTATGGCGAAAAGATAAAATACAAAGGTCGGGTGGCATTTAATGAAACTATAGGAACTATTTAAGCCTTATTCGAAACTTAGAAAACTCTAGTGATCATTTTTTCCCTCAACCGAAAGTTATTTTGAATATTTAAAAACTTTAGGGGCTATTTGTGACAATAGCCGAGACTTATATAAGCCCTAGGGGTTACTTTTGTAAATTCAATAAAGTTTTAAACTTGTTTATAACACGAGGGACCATTTTTTTTCCCTATCTTGAAACATATACAAGCCCTAGTGGTTGTTATTGACAATTGAGGAAAGTTCTAAAAACCTAATTATACCCGAGGGGATATTCCTGCCATATGCCGAAAGATATACAAGCCCTAGGGACTAGATTTTCCATTAGCCAAAAGTTATATAATACTAAAATAGGGAGGGACTTGTTTTGCCAAAGCTCAAAAGTTAAATAAGCCCTAGATATCATATTTAATTTATATATTAATATTTTGATAAAATCCTAAACTATAAGGATTAAAATCGTCATTTTCCCGAACTTATAATCAAAGGGCTATTTAGTAAATTATTAAAACATTGGGGACTTTAATCTAAATTAAATAACGAGTTATACATTTTATAAAATCATTTACATATGTTATATAAATTAAACACGTATAAATTATAAATGTAAAAATACTAAACATCTTACTATTTTCCATCGTTTAAAATAAGAATAAACCACCCTTTTTATAAATTCTTTGGATTAATCTACGAAAGTAAAAGTACGAGAATAATAAATAAACTAATTATTTATTTAAATGGTGTTATTAACTACGTAGTTAGAATGGACATATTTCTTTAATACTTGTACAACTATTAATTAAAAATACAGAGATCATAATAACATGCTTAAAACCAGTATAAGCATGTACGGATTTATTTCAAGACCTTTATGCATTATTTTATGCATCTACTGAGACTATACTATTATTTAGGTAGTTGACTATATCGTGAGCATCTTGTTGGATTAATTGTGACTTATTGCTATTCATACTACTGAGGTGAGTTCATGGCCCCACATTATATATTGACAAACTTTTAAATCCTTTATGGGGAAGAAAACATGCAACGTATTTTATGGACGTAAACTGAACCGTGTTAAACCTTGATTACATTCCTTATTGTAGAATGCCTCATTTACCCGTGAACTGAAACTGTTAAAATTATTAAATTGCCTGAGTGTTATAAATAGATCTATTTGGGATTGACCATCCCTGTCTGGGTGAGTAGCGCTCACTGTGCCTTGGCCGGGACAACAGATATTTATCATGTCGGAACGGAATAATGGGTGCATTATTCTAATGCGAAGGGTCCTCATTTGTTGAGGGCTTAACGTGTCAAATTGTCAGTTTCGGGCAATAGGAAATGTAGTTACCTTTAAGTATTGATGCTATGTGCATTACTACTTCAGTGAATGTGTTACTGTCCAAACTTATTTTATTAAACCTGTGAATTCACCAACTTTATGTTGACTCTCAAAGCATGTTTTTCTTAGGAAATTGAAGTAGGTACTTGTCATGTGCATGGAAATCTGCATCAGGATAAGCAGCAGTTTAGCACTCATCCGGGGATTTTATTAATGGAGAATAACAAACAATCTATTTATTTAAGTTGAGACAATTTTAATAACAACTCGCACTACTGTTCATGTAATAACTGTTCGATAATCTTTTATCGGATGCTCTATATACTATCTGCTATTGATCCACCTACGTGACAGCCAAATATTATTTCCGCTGCATTTGACCAATTTGGGGGTGTCACATATAGGTATTAGAGCGATAGTTATAGAGAATCAGACCAAAAATTAAATAAATATTAAAATAAAAATTTTATATAAACTGGACTATAACTGAATAAAATCTTTTTTTTGGGACTTTCGAGACTAGAATTGTTAAGCATATAGAACGTAGAACATGCATTTATTATGTGATCTATGTGATCATTGATTATTTACATTTGGTTAAATAATCTTATAAGTATTAACTAAGCCTTTAACTTGCGATGTTAAAAGGACACTCACTACAACCCTTAGAACTTAAAATATTTTTGAAACTTTTTAACTTGAGTAAGCTTATACTTACTTCAATTAAAAATGGCGTTATTTTCATATTAACTATCACTTCACCAGTTACATCTCCGACTGTTGTACTAGAGGTAGACCCCGCTCCGGTTATCCCGCCGTTACCGACATCCGTGCTGCCAGGATGGATGTCCGCCTCTGAGTTTGAGGACAGCCAGACTGACAGAGTCGTCCCATCTGTTGATTCTCCACCTGCTGCTTTGGTTCCCCCTACTGAGGAGGAGGGGCAGATGACTTATGCCTTACCACCTTTACCACCATCATCGTCTCTTTAGGGCTAAGCTCCCGGATCTCTGCCAACTCGTAAGAGGAGGTACGAGACAGCCCCCGACTCCATTTTTGAGGTCGGAGAGGGTTCTAAGACTGGACTTGTTGATCCCGTCTAGGCACAGATTGCTGCATAGGCTGCCCGCCAGGCCCATGACATGGCAGATGTCCACAGCTTGCTAATAGCCGGCCAAGTTCGGCGCTCCATCTTACAGGAGCGTGTGGATTCCCTTACTTGGAATACCTGGGCAGAAGCCCAAGTCGCACGAGGGATGTGATCCACGGTCCACGATGCCCTACAGTGGCTTATGGAGGAGAATGATTATCTCCGCCATCGTGTCTACACTTTGGAGAGCCTACAGTATCAGACACATACTTCCCTCTCGTCTCAGGAGCCGACGTTATGCATGTTCTTTGACCTAGCAACCGTTCGCCATGATGGGTTGACTGTAGAGACCGCTCATCTTAGAGGAGCTATGGACACTCTTCGAGCTTAGTTACTGGAGGCACTTCGACACATCAAGAAGACTCGAGTTGCTATGATTGCTTTACAGGATGCCATGCCAGCACCTGTAGCCCCACCAGCACCACCTGCACCAGCCACGTCCAGCGGGTCTGTTAGGCGTGCATAGATTCGATGTACTAGATCTTGTGTACATCATGATAATTTTTTGGGTTGCATCCCAGCTATCATGATATAGGACCTCATGTACTTTTATTTTCATGCATCTTTTGTATCATATCTTATAATGTACTCCCTTAGATAGGTGTCTGTATATATTGCACTTTAGACTGTGCGTACCACCATCCCAGACAGGCGTGTTGTACTTATGTCTTGGATTAGTTGTGCCTTATGTTATGTTTAATTTCTACTAGAAATGACATGTACTCACTCTCTTTTGTTATATATCATGTGTTGTGCTATATTATTGAAATCTTGACAGGTTATCCAATTTGTTATAAATTTTGTGCATGAGTATTCCCGTGCAAATAATAAACTGTACTAACACTGAAGCTAATGACCTCATTTTGTGTATGACTACAGAAAAATGGCAATCACTAGAACTAACCCCAACAATGTCGATGCTACTCATAACGTCACTAGTGCCCAACTTAGGGAATTGATTGATTAGGGCATCGCCACTGCTATGGCCGCTAGCAGAAATATAGACGATAGCCAAAACTCCAATGCGCGCAAGAATAACAACACCACTAGAGGCTGCTCTTACCCTGATTTCCTCAAATGCAAGCCCTCATACTACTGGGGCAGTGAAGGTGTAGTGGAATTGATGCAATGGTTTGAAATACTAGAGACTATGTTTCGCATCAGCAACTGTGCTAACGAGAACAAGGTCAAATTCGTCACCTGCACATTACTCGAAAGTTCTCTCACATGGTGGAACTCTGTGGTTGCTACTCTTGGACACGATGTTTCTTACACTCTCAACTGTACCAACCTGAAAGAGAGAATGACTGAAAAGTACTTCCCAATATATGAAATGAAGAAACTGGAAGTCGAGCTATGGGATCTTAGGTGTAAGAACAATGACATTGTGTCATACAACTAGAGATTTCAAGAGTTGACCTTAATGTGCACCAGGATGTTCCCTGAGAAGGAAGAAAAGATTGAGAAGTATGTTGGTGGACTCCCTGACGCCATTCATGATAGAGTGCTCGCATCTCGACCCACTACTGTCGAGAGTGCCATGGAGTTCGCTACTGAATTGATCAACAAGCGGGTCCGTATCATATCTGAGAGACAGACTGAAAACAAAAGGAAGGCATATGAAAACATTCGCAGCCATTACCAGCCGCCTCCTAAAAGGAAAAATACCGGACATGTTTATAGTGTTATCGCCACTGCAGGGACTAAGACATATGGCGGTACAAAACTTATGTGCCCGAGGTGCCACTATCATCATATTGTTGGTAGTCCATGTCAGCCCTGCTACAAATGTGTACAAATTGGTCATTTTTCCCGTACATGCCAAGTAAATGCTGTCACCCATCTCCGACCTAACAATAATACTGGAAACAACAATCAGGGCAGACATAATGCCCGTGGGAACGGGAATGGGCAGCAGGGAAACCGCAACCCTACCGGAGGAAATAACAATGGTCCGAAGAAAGGATTTGTGTGCTACGAATGTGGAGCACCCGAACATGGGAGACCAGGTTGCCCCAAGTTGGCCAATCATAATATGAACAATGGAGGAGCCTCATCAAGGGTGTACGTTGTGGGCAATGCAAAGGCCAATCCAGACTCTAACATTTTTACTGGTACGTTCCTACTAAACAATCGTTATGCATCCGTTCTATTTGACACTAGAGCAGATAGAAGTTTTATATCTACAGAATTTAGTAACGTACTAGAAGTCATCCCATCAATTTTAGACCACCACTACTCTATAGAATTAGCCGACGGTAAGATTGTAGAGGCTGATGCCATCATTAGAGGTTGTACTCTAAACCTTTCCAAACATCCATTAAGCATTGACCTAATCTCGGTAAACCTTGGTAGCTTCGACGTTATTTTCGGCATGGACTGGTTAGCGAAGTATCACACAGTCATTGTTTGTGACAAGAAACTAGTCCGTTTGCCATGGGGAAACGAGACCTTGATCATTCGAGGAGACGAAAACACGGACATTACTGACACTAGACTTAGTGTTATTTCTTGTACAAAAGCCCATAAATATTTGTTGAGACGATGCCCTATCTTCTTGGCTCACATCTCTCAGATCGACGAAGAAGACAAGCCCGAGAAGAAACAAATCAAGGACATACTGATAGTTCGAGACTACCCGGAGGTCTTTCCTGATGAGTTGCCAGGCTTACCACTAGCTCGACAGGTGGAACTCTAAATTAACTTAATTCCAGGAGCTGCACTAGTGGCTAAATCTCTATACCGGTTGGCACCATCAGAAATGAAAGAGATAGCTGAACAACTACAGGAATTATCTGACAATGGATTTATCCGACCTAGTTCCTCTCCGTGGGGAGCTCAGGGTTTATTTGTCAAAAAGAAAGATGGTTCCTTCCGAATGTATATTGACTACGAGAACTGAATAAGTTAACTGTGTAGAATCGTTATCCACTTCCTCACATTGACGACCTATTTGACCAACTACAAGGGTCAAGTGTGTATTCCAAGATTGATCTGAGATCTGGATATCAGCAATTGAGGGTCAGGGAGGAGGATATTCCTAAAACGGCTTTTAGAACCCGCTACGATCTTTACAAATTTCAGGTTATGCCATTTGGGTTGACCAATGCACCCGCCATCTTCATGGACCTTATGAATCATGTGTGTAAACCCTACCTGGATAAATTCGTGATAGTCTTCATTGACGATATACTCATTTCTTCCAAGAACGAACAAGAACACGGGGAACACCTTGCACAAGTACTAAAGGTGCTCAAGGAGGAACAACTTTACGCTAAATTCTCCAAATGTGAATTCTGGATTCCCAGAGTGCAATTCCTCGGTCACGTTATTGATTATGACGGTATCCACGTAGACCCAGCAAAGGTTGAATCTATCAAAGATTGGGCATCCCCTAAGTCACCAACAGAGATCTGTTAATTTCTAGGCCTTGCCGGGTACTACCTTACATTTATTGAATATTTCTCCAAGATAGCCAAACCGATGACCAACCTCGCTTAGAAAGGAATAAAGTTCGATTGGGGAGAGAAGGAGGAATCAGCTTTCCAGCTGATCAAGCAGAAGTTATGTAGTGCACCTATTTTAGCCTTACCTGAGGGCAACAATGACTTCGTTGTGTATTGTGATGCTTCACACAAGGGTTTGGGTGCAGTATTGATGCAAAGAACGATGGTGATCGCCTATGATTCAAGGAAACTGAAGAAACACGAGAAGAACTACACCACACATGATTTGGAACTTGGATCCGTAGTTTTTGCTTTAAAAATTTGGAGACATTATCTTTACAGAAGTAAGTGCACCGTGCATACTGACCATAAAATTTTGCAACACATACTGGATCAGAAGGAGCTGACATGAGGCAACGCCTTTGGATTGAGTTGCTAAGTGACTACGACTGCGAGATCAAATAACTCTCCGGTAAGGCAAACGTGGTTGTTGAGACACTAAGCCGTAAGGAAACGGACCCTCCTATGAGAGTCCGAGCACTAGTCATGACAATTAGCCTGGACCTACCCACGCAAATTCTGGAAGCTCAGACCCAAGCTCAGAAACCTGAAAACCTCGTGAAGGAAGATATTGTGGGAATGCTTAGAACCGACCTTACCAAAGAAAAATTAGAGCTGAGAACGGACGGAACCCTGTGCCTGCACAGAAGGAGTTGGTTACCTTGTTATGGGGACTTGAGGAACGTGATCATGCACGAGTCTCATAAGTATAAATATTCTATACATCCCGGGTCTGAAAAGATGTATCAAGATATTAAGAAGTTATACTGGTGGCCGAACATGAAAGCAAACATTTCCACATATGTTCAGAAGTGTTTGACATGCTCACGTGTCAAAACCGAACACAAGAGACCATCAGGTTTGCTAGTACAGCCTGAGACACCGAAGTGGAAATCGAAAAACATCACAATGGACTTTATTACTAAATTCCCAACGTCTTCCCACGGTTACGATACCATTTGGGTAATCGTCGACCGACTCACAAAATCCGCTCACTTCCTACCAATCAGGGAAACTGATTCCTTGACAAAACTAGCAAAGACATGGATATTATTATCTAAATGATTCACTCTTTATGTTCGCAGTCAGCTTTGGACGGTCGAATAAAGAGAACGGGTGTACCCGTGAAATCTTGTCAAGGAGGTTCTTAATTGAAACTACCTGTCACAAGTACGATATTTTATATCGTCCAACGGTCTTCACCAACCGGAGGTAAAATGCTACCGAATTAGAATAAAATGTTCAAGGCCATTTCATCCGTGTATATGTTTTGTTGCTAACTGTCGTATGCAGCGTAACAAGAAGGTGGCATTGTGGTGTACAATCCAGAAGATGTTGTCACACATGCTTATACTGTATGCACTTAATACTTCAACAAATTCAAGAAAGTCTAAAAGTCAAGTCTTCCGTTGTATCAAACTCTAAAGCTTTCAAGAATTTATAAAAGTATAAGTATGTGGAACATGAAGTCACGAGGAGGCAAATATCACAAGTGATGAATGCACAAGGTCAAGGCAAGGAAACATGCTCAAGACTAAAGTCAAAGATCTCATCAGCATATTCACAAGAACAAGATCGAAGACTCAAGCATAGTATGCTAGGTTTAAGATTTTGTAAAATGGTGTGACCTCCCTTTGAGGAGATTGTTGGAAATACATTTTTCTAAGGAAAGTCTTGGTCACATCATTGTTAGCATAGATCACGAGCTATAGACTATTTAGGACATTGTAACTTGGAGTGACCTCCCTTTGGGGGAGATTGTTGGAAATACGTTTTTACGTATTTAGAAAGGATCGGTCACTCCAATGATATTGGGCTCATGATCCAATATAGCCCATATAGCCCACAAGTAGGGTGGGCTATATATACCCCCTCCTAGCATGTTAGGAGGGGTTGGTCACTTTGTATTTCACACACATTTCACATAATCAATCTCTCTTCTTCTTTCTCTCCTTTCTATCTCTTCTTTCTATCTCTAAGTTCTTCCATTTTCCATACATTCAATAGATAATTCATACAATGCTTAATTCTTAGAAAACATAGACCTACAATTGGTAATTGTTGGAAATTCACTTTATGTGACGACATTTAAGAATTCCCATTAGTTATCATAGTCACACACATATAGACTAGACTAGGAAACGCTGTATAGTTTAAGTATCGTGTGTGACTATATATACCCCTCCAAGGCTTCCAAGGAGGGGTGTTGCTTGTGTTTCATTTGTATTTTCATTTCATTTAATATATTTTCTTAACCTTTCACACACAACCTTCTCTCTCAACTCTTCCATGGCTTCCACCACCTTCCACCCCCACCTAGACCACCGGATTACTAAAAAGAAAATCTACAATTGGTATCAGAGCCACTGTTCATTCCTTGGATCGTCGTGTCTTTATTGTGTGATTCGGTGGGTAAAAAAAATTTTCTGGTCTAATCTGTTACAAGTTTTTGTTTGTCATGATGTCTTTTTTATCTTTGTCTCACTTATCTTTGCATTGTTATTGTGTCCATTTAAACTTGGTCCATCAAAACAGTTGGTTACACTGTCCAATCAGTCCATCAGTTACAATTTTATCTCACTGGTTTTGGTTTCAGTTGTCTCACATGTGGTTTCTATGTTTTCTGGTCAAAAATCAATCAAGCCTAAAAAGTCATAGTCCATGGTGTCCACGTTTTTCGAGGTCTGCAGTTACTAGATCTTGATTTTTTTTAAGATCTTGTTTATACCTGTTTTTCTGGTATTACTTTTTTGAAGATGAAGATGAGATGTGCCCAGAAAACATGTTCCTGAATATCAGGAGAAAGTACGGATAAGATTTCAGATTCACATTCAGATCGGAATATTGCGATCGCAAAAACCAATGGTTTCTACATTGCGATCGAATATTCCGATGGATCACATTCCGACGGATGCATTCCGATGGGGTGAAGAGAAAACATTGTGATGGGACTTATATTCACATTCCGATGGAAAAAAATTTCTCATTGCGATGAAAGACCCATTTTGACATTCCGATGGCTTATTTTGTAAACATTGCGATGATTATTTTAAGAAAAGATTGCGACTGTTTTGAATAAAACGTGACCATGTTGTTTAAACACAACCCGAGACCAGAACCAACAAATCTATCACCATCCTTTTATCACCTCAACATCTAATTAATCCCATCGTCTCCTAAACCCCCCATCAAATCTAGACTCAAACAGAAAACCAATTAAAAAGATCTCATACTCATTATTTTTCGTGTTTGCACATGCAATACATAGATCTATTAAGATCTTATACACGAAAATAAATCCTTCATCATAGATCCATGTTGGGTATGAACACGTATCTTATTTTTGAATTATAAAGAATGATTCATAACCAGTTTGTTATTATCATCTCTTTTATTCGATTAGAACAAAAACCGACATGCAAGCAATAATCAAACCTACCCGAGACCCATATATAGATCTTGAAGCCGAATTATTTAGATGAATATAGAAATGGTTCTTGATTCTTCGTGCGCTGTTTAATGAAGATAAATATTGAAATGGTTCATATTGATTTCGATAATCAATGATCTTTGTTTGTGATGTAAGTGATGGAAATTGTTGATGTTTTATTTCTAAACATCGATGAGTGATATATGAGATGAGATTAATATTTTTTGTGGCTGAGTTTTGAGAGAAAAGATATGGGAGGCAGATGTTTCGAGAGAAGTATGATTAGGGTAAGTATGAGTGATATTAGGGTTGGAGCCTTTTAATACTCCATGTGTGGATCGGGTATTGATAAGACTTAAGTTGGGCCTTATATTTGATACACTCGGCTGGCCAAGGTTTGGTGGATTTTTACTAGTATTTTTGTTAATTTACTAGTAAGTTTTTAGCCATCGGTCGTATTGTCGGGATTTAAACGTGACAGAGTGTCGAGACAAAGGGATAAAAGTGACTAGACAAAGAGACATGTATTATTTTGACGAGACCAAGAAAAATTTGGCGATTTTTTAGTGGCTACGGACTTGTTTGACCGGGTATTAATTATGTGAAGTTGAAGACGGATTTTTCGAAGGCGTGCACTTATTTTATCTATGAAGATAACTTGCTCGTGCTTAATCTTAGAATGAAGACTTGTTTATCTGGTTTCCGGGTTTGGGGTGGTTGGTTGATGACTCGGATAACTATCACTTAAAGGGGTTACATTGTTGTACTCAGTGTCACGCGCTTAGTCGACGTGGATAATTTCAAGAGTTGTGTGCTTATAGACTTCTTCAGTGATGCATTGGGTACTTAGAGATTTCTCCACCGTTCCTCATTCAACAATAGTGCAAGCTTAAGTCACAAGATCGAAGGATTCTTATTCAGTTTCACGTTTGATGTATCTGGTTCATTCTATCAGTGGTCACTTCAAATTGCTTTCACGTGGGTTGGTAAAGTTGGCCATGGAGAGTCTATGAGTAGAGAATTTCGATCAGCAGCTGATTCTCACAAAATATATAATTCATCTTATTTATTATTCTCACGAGATTTCAGGTATATGTGCGTACGATTTATTGTTGGTTTCGAGTTTCGAAACCATCAAGGGGGAAGAAGAAGACACATTAAACGCACAACGAGTACACATGATGAACTTCATACCTTCTTTTGATTTGAAGACATTCCGATATGACATTTGTCATAGCCGCAGAGAAAATCAGTGTTTTAACTCGTGGCGTTATCAATCTCTAAACGGTACACACTTATTCGATGTTTAATTGTTTTGTTGTTGCAATTATTCATCATCATTATCCTATATGGAGAGATATGCACTTCCGGGACTTAATTGACTCTGGTGCATCTCCGGAAGAAGATATGTGCATTTCCAGGACTTAATTGACTCTAGTGTTACGATGTCAACTTCATGAATGGGATAAAGTGTCCACTTCAGTATTTGAGCTACATACTTGGGATTGGTTCTTCAACTATGTGGGGGAAGAAATGTCTTGATTCTTTCTGGTATGCATAACTTGAACTCTCAGGGGGAAGAAAAATTCAGAAGAATTATTCAAGCATGAGAAGAGAAGTTGTTGATCTACTTGGTGTGCCCCAAACTTTCAATCCCTCATAGCAACATTATCATGTTATATGATGGGGTTTGTTTTTTTTAAATTCCGCTATGCGCTTAATCATTCTAAGCTTTATTGAAAGCTTTGAAGTTGCTTACGAGGATTGTCGGCTTAGGGGGAAGCTATTTAAAAGCTTCTACATCAAGTTTATGTGGCATGAGTTAGGGGAAGTTAATTCAGAAGCTTCTCCTTAACCAGAAGTATATGGATTACTTAGCTCGTGCCGTTATAGTATTTCTACTACAAGTTACTTTAAAGATGAGTCGTTTTGAAGTGAAGACTTGAAGTCAAAGGCCTCATAAGACATCATCAGCATTGGACGCTTCATGAAAGCTTTTGTTCTTAATCATTATATACTTGTTAGGAAAAATATTGTAAGGAATTCTACACGTCGTCCCATGGGGGAAGATTGTTGGAAATTCACTTTATGTGACGACATTTAAGAATTCCCATTAGTTATCATAGTCACACACGCATAGACTAGACTAGGAAATGATGTATAGTTTAAGTGTCGTGTGTGACTATATATACCCCTCCAAGGCTTCCAAGGAGGGGTGTTGCTTGTGTTTCATTTGTATTTTCATTTCATTTAATACACTTTTCTTAACTTTCACACACAACCTTCTCTCTCAACTCATCCATGGCTTCCAACACCTTCCACCACCCACCTAGACCACCGGATTACTAAAAAGCAAATCCACACATCAGCTACGGGTTAAGGAGCAGGACATCACCAAGACTGCTTTCCGTACACGCTATGGCCACTACGAATTTGTAGTCATGCCATTCGGCCTTACCAATGCTCCAGCAGTGTTTATGGATCTGATGAATATAATCTTCCATGAATTTCTAGACAACTTCATCATTGTCTTCATTGATGACATCCTGATATTCTCAAGGTCCAAGGAGGAACACGAAGACCATCTTCGTACAGTACTACAGATTCTTCGCCAGAAGCAGCTGTATGCTAAATTCTCCAAGTGTGAGTTCTGGTTAGACAAGGTGGCATTCTTAGGTCACATTGTATCAGCAGAAAGAATCACGATGGATCCAGCGAAGGTTGAGGCTATTACCAAGTGGCTAAGACCGACATCCGCGACTGAAGTCCGCAGTTTCCTAGGCTTAGCTGGTTACTACCGTAGGTTCGTCGAGAACTTTTCCCGTTTAGCACTACCATTGACCAAACTGATGCGGATAGGGGAGAAATTCGTCTGGACTGAAGAAAGATAGAATAGCTTTGAAGACCTAAAGTAGAAGTTAGTACCTACACCGATTCTTACTCTCCCATCTGGTACAGGTGGATTTTAGATCTACAGTGATGCATCGGGGAAGGGACTTGGCTGTGTTCTCACGAAACATGGGAAAGTGATCGCGTACGCTTTACAACATACCCTACGCATGACTTGGAACTTGCAGCAGTCGTGTTTGCATTGAAGATATGGAGGTACTACTTATATGGAGAATCATGTGACATTTTCACGGACCACAAGAGATTGAATTATATCTTCACTCAACGTGAATTGAACATGAGACAGAGGAGATGGTTAGAGCTGTTGAAGGATTATGACATTAATCTACAGTATCATCCCGGCAAGGCGAATGTAGTGGCAGATGCACTTAGAAGAAAGTCCGGAATAATAAATGGCATTAAAATTGAGGAGGAAATTATAAGAGACTTGGAGCGACTAGACATAGAGATCATGGTACGTGGACAACATGGTTATTGGGATAATCTTAGAGTGGAACCCGAGTTACTCTCTAGGATCAAGGAAGCTCAGAAAGATGATGGAGAAATCTGGGCGATAATTCAGAATTTGGAGAAGCAGACAGAATTCTGAGTAGACGCAGATGGTATCTTATGGCAAGGAACGAGACTCTGTGTTCCTGATGATCAAGAACTCCGGGAAGCATTGTTAGCTGAGGCTCATAGCTCCTCATTCTCTATTCATCCTGGTTCGACCAAGATGTACCATGACATCAAGTAGTACTTTTGGTAGAGTGGCATGAAACAGGATGTTGCGACTTACGTCTCCAAATGTCTTACCTACCAGCAGGTTAAGATCGAGCATCAGCGATCTGGCGGTCTTCTTCAACCGTTAGATATTCCAGAGTGGAAGTGGGACAAAATCACCATGGATTTTGTTACAGGTCTTCCGCCGACAAAGAAGAAGCACGATGCCATTTGGGTTATCGTTGATCGACTTACCAAATCAGCTCATTTCTTACCGATCCGCAAAGAAGATTCGGTCAGTAAAGTCGCCGATACTTACAAGAAGGAGATCATGAGATTACATGGTGCTCCATCCAGCATCGTCTCAGACAGAGATCCTCGGTTCACTTCGCGATTCTGGAGAAGTCTGCAGAAAGCTTGGGGTACAAAACTTAAGCTTAGTACGGCTTTTCATCCTCAAACAGACGGGCAGTCAGGGCGAACGATTCAGACATTAGAAGACAAGTTGAGGTCATGTGTGTTGGAATGGACGGGAGATTTGGACGATTACATCTGTTTGGTGGAGTTCTCATACAACAACAGTTGGCACGCAAGTATCAAGTGTGCTCCTTTCGAGATGTTGTATGGCAGAAAGTGTCGTGCCCCAATCTGTTGGGATCAGGTTGGTGAGCGAACACTTGAAGAACCAGAAATGATAGAGTTGACTAATGAGAAGGTCGTAGTAGCTAAGCAGAAACTGCAAGAAGCACGGTCACGTCAGAAGAGTTACGCAGACAAGCATCGTAGGGACTTACATTTTAACGTAGGAGATCACATTTTCCTTAAGGTTTCGCCGGCACGTGGTGTTAGACATTTTGGAATCAAAGGGAAGCTCAGCCCTCGATTCATCAGACTGTTTGATGTCATTGAACGAGTCGGTGAAGTATCTTACCTGTTAGCGTTACCTCCGCAGCTTTCTCATGTTCACGATGCTTTCCATGTGTCCTTACTCAGAGGGTACAAGTATCATCCCCTTCACATGGTTCAGTATCCACTGGAACAGATTCGTGAAGATCTCACTTTCATAGAAGAACCCGAACGAGTTCTTGACAGACAAGAACGAGTCATGAGAAGGAAGACGATTCCAATCGTCAAAATCCTCTTGAGGGATCATACCGAGCGGGAATCCATTTGGGAAACAGAGGAGTCTATCCGGGCTTCTTACCCTCATTTCATATTTTAAATTCGGGTATGTTCTTCTTTTCCACTTTACTTTATCTATAATTCGGGGACGAATTATTCTTTTTAGGGGGAAGAGTTGTAAAACCCACATGCTTTTACCATGAATAGTACCCTTATGATCATACGTACATGATTAGAACTTTCCTTTTATAGCACGTTTACGATTCACGAACAAGATTTACAAGTATTACGTACGTGTTAGAACACGATAAGTATTTAATACGTATTAAGACACGATAATTATTTCAATAATAATTATAATCACGAGCATACGAACATGAAATCATGAACGTAAATAATCACGAGCTAATATTATGTATTTACGTATATTTATTACGGTTACGAATAAATATAATAAGACACGAACGATAACTATTTAAATCACGTAAAACACGAACACGAGAACATGAATAATATTAGACACGGAAAAACATTCGGGTTACCCCATGTGGGCCCCTTACCCGCGGCTAGACACAAGAGAAAGGGCCAAGCCCATTGTAATTTTTTACTAAACAAGGAAAAGGGAAAACTTATTTTCATAATTACAGAAATTAGAAAATAAACAAAACCCTAAATCTCTCTTTTGGTTCTCTCTTGGCCGCCGGGTATAAACACACACAAGGGTGTGTTGGTTGATTTTTGGTGATTGATTTAGGGCTAATGACTTAAAAATGCATCTAACTTGACACTATTTTGCATTCTATGTACCATCTTTTTTCTTTCCCATTATGGTCATCAAACTTTCAAAAGTAGGTCATTGTGTGTATTTTGTCACTATTTACCATGTAAAATGACCATTTTACTATTCAAAATTTCAAGAAAGTAAGGGTAAAATGGTCGCAACATACACAGAATGATTGACTTTTTAAAGTTTGATGACCATAATGGGAAAGAAAAAAGATGACTACACAAAACGCAAAAAAGTGTCAAGTTAGATGCATTTTTAAGTCATTTGCCCATTGATTTATTGCAAGTGTGTTAGTGTTATCGTTCTCCTTTGTTTCACGTAATCGGTAAATCCTTAAACCCCTTTTTCTTTATGTTTTATTTAATCTAGAACACATGAAATCATGAGTGATATTAAAACAAGTAAATAATATGTTAATAATTCATGGGGGTAAATTAATTAGGGTTTAAGGGGTGTTTGTTTCGGCCGGTACACACAAACCGAGAGCCCAAGGCTCTCGGTGTGCCTCGTGTGAACACCGCCGAGACCTACGGGTCTCGACGTGGTGTTGTTGGTCTCGGCCGTAAGAGCAAGGGAACCCCGACCATGTCGGGGGATGTGTTGGTGGTCGGTTGGGTCTCGGCTAAAGCAAGAACCACCACCGGCTTAAGCTGGTGGCTAATTAAGGAAAGCAGGGGGGAACCGCCGCATGGCAGCGTCTAGCCAAGACCAAGGGAACCACCGGCTCGGCCGGTGGCATCTTTACGCAAGCAGTGGCAACCGGTAAAGTTGGTTTGCCACTGTTAAGGGTGCGTTTGGTTGGCCGGTTCATGGGTTAAACCGGTCCAGTTCACGACATGTTTAGATTAAAACACGAGTTTGGTTCATGGGTTATTTTTGCAAGTTAATTATTTTACAAGGTTAATTATTTTTATAAGATTAAATTAAATTAATTAAAACATGTACATGATTAATTTAATTTATACATGACTTAGGTTATTCATATTATTAATAATACATGGATTTTAACCTAAGTAATTATCGTTTTATTTAGACTATATAATTAATTAATTATTAAAATCATGACTTATAATTAATTAATTTCCCACGACTTAGGTTATATTAATATATAAATTAATACATGTTTAACCTAAGTATTTTTACTTTTCATTTAATTAAATCATGTTATATAAATTAAATACTTTAACCTATAGTTTATCTAATTTACATGAAATATTTAATAAACTATACTATTTAATCACATGACTTAGAGTATTAATCAGTAAACACTTAAGCTTATATTATTAGCTTAATAATCCAGCTTATTCTATTTATGGAAACTTTCTATTTTTAGAAACTTATTTAATTAAGGCAGCTAATCTATTTATGGAAACTTTATATGTTTAGAAACTTATCTATTTTAAGTAGTAAATCTATTTTTGGAAACTTTCTATTTTTGGAAACTTTCTATTTTTGGAAACTTTTATTTTTGGAAACATTCTATTTTTGGAAACTTTCTATATTAGGAAACCTGCTATTTTTAGAAAGTTACTTATGATTATACAACAAGCATAATAATACAAGAAATACTTAAACAAAATAGACAGAATACATGACAAACGCAGTATAAAGCTTAAATCAGTAAAACATGACATGAACATATAAAACAAGCTAAGACATGATATAAAACCAGTTACGTACTCAGTAATCAGATACTTATACACGTATATTATTTATGTAGCATTAGTGATACCGAAGTAGGACTCTCTTCCGTTCGTCTTCTTCGTTCACTAGACACAATGCACGGATTATCCGTCCTTTCAGTATGGACATTTTTCCTTATTAGGATTTCCCGTATGCAACCAACTGTTTTGCCTAGTATATGTTTTATATGTTTCTGAATTACTTATGTTTAATTAGATACCTTAAGCCATATACATGCATGACCAGTTTCACCTAGTTATGGAGGTACCATAACCATAACACTGGAGGCACCAGTGTTATGACTCCACCACGACGGAGTGATAGCTCGTTGCGTCCCTTCAGCTTTTGGCCATATTATTATTATCATGTGGGGCGTATGGGTTCATCCTAGTTTACATGTTTTCAGCAGATTATTCAGGTGAATCTTATGTGTGCCTTGCATCCTTCACAAGGAGCGGATCCCTCCTACCCAAACCAGTATATTAAATTAGAGGCAGCCCCTCTAATTTGCATGACGAGGTCACCCCTCCAAGTATTCATGCACGTTGATATTTCATGACCTATATTGGCTAATGGTAAACATGTTAAACAATTTTTATAAGATAAACATAAGGCTTTTCAAACTATAAAACCAGTTTTACTAAGACATACCAGGTTATCCAGGACTTAGTCTTTTACGCTGCTTCATGCTTATATGCTTATATTATTCATACTTTACTTCTATATCCGTGCACAGAGCGTTATGCTCAGCCGTTTTCCTTTCATGTTCCCAAAACGGCAGGTACTCAGGGACGCTCGTAGACTTTAAGCGTACGTGCATATGGATTGGAAGCTTCGTAGCCTTCTTTACTTTATGCATTTCTTTATACTTTGATACTCGTTTCCATGGACATTGTTTAGTCCTTTTCATTTATAGTACTTATGTTTGTGTGTGATGAGTTCTACTTTTGGGGTACCGATGTTTGATTTTGGTATTTCCTTTATGGTCATGTGATGTTTTATACATTTATTCTTGTATGCTTTGATGACACGCCATAATCACGCGTGACATTCCATTTACCAAAATGGGGTGTTACAGCAAAACTACTAAGAAATGTTAGGAATCCTTAAGAATTTTTTTGTAAAACCATCTCACTAATTAGGTCATGCAAAAAAAAGAAAAAAAAATCCGTTTTCAAACATTGTAAATAACAAACATCCCAAAACAAGTTTTAATCATGGCTCTCATGAACGCTAAAGGAATTGCATAATCAATATGCACTTTCGCGTACGTTCATTTGAAGCTAAATTGAAAATAAGAAGTGTTTGGGTTATCTCAATATTATGCATTTCATACACTTTCAAAAATAAATTTTGGGTCGAGATAACTGCACCTCCACATATGTTTCATATAGGCCCACACACTAGCCACGTAATTGCTTAAAATTCAAAGAATTTGACTAACTTGAGAAATTTTGCCTTAGCATAACAATGCCTCCCGCATGAACATATGACCACAAGGATACCGCTAGCTATATCCCTAAACACCATAAGTCAAAACACTTCACCTCCACACAAATAATATTATGTATGGAATTAGACAATCATACCTTCCACGAAGGTCGCCTTGTTCACCACTCCTTAATGGATAACACTAACATCCGTGAAGTGTTTTCTGGGATAAATTTTGATTGCCTCCTAGACATTAATGAACAAATTTGTACAAAATTTGTTCTTGAATTTTACATGACCCTCAACGTTACTTTTGACGAAGACCATATTCTCCTAGTAAACTTCGAGACAAATGGTAATAGGTACTCATACTCTCTAGACGACTTTGCAAATATTTTCAAAATACCTTGTAATGGATCATGTTTCTACTCCGATCTCCATTCTCTCACAACACTTGAAAACACCTACATACCTAGAGAAGCCCAAGTTAGGTATAACACCTTGCTCGATGACAAGGACCTTGTCCGAGCAACAATCTTCAACCTTAGAGTTGAGGACACTAGACTCTCAAACACAAGTAGAGTAATTCACAAAGACCCATATGGGATGGAGGCTAAAGAACTCAAGGATAAGTATGAAAAATGGGAAAGAATTTTAAGATGCAATGTAATGAGTTTGGTAGGTAATAGAGATAACATAAATGCATGTGAAAGCTACATTCTTTATTGCTTAGAAACCGAAAAACCGTTTAACCTCGCCTATTGCATAGCAAATAGAATGTCCCAAATTCGGAACCTTGTCACATCCGTTCTTCCATATGGCATGTTGCTCACCCATCTTTTCAAATACATAGAACCCATTTTGTTGGAAATATGTTTTTATATATTTAGGAAGAATCGGTCACTCTGACAATATATTAGTTAGTAGCTCGTAGTCTAGCAATATTAAGTTAAGTAAACTAAGCCAAGCCTAGTCCACAAAGACTAGGCCATGGCACATTGTAAGGCCCAAGCCCATCTTGTGGGCTTGGGTATAAGGAGATGGGTAGTTGCTCTCATAATTTCGCACACATCTACATGTGTTTTTCTCTAGTTTTCTCTCTATAAGTGTGTGTGGTATGTAACCATTTCTCTCTCTACTCTTTCTCTCTCTAGATTTATAGATTTACATACCTTTAACAGATGGTGTCAAGAGTCATGGGATAAGAGTATTGTTTTTATGTTTGTTTTATCATTGATTTATGTGATTTTGATTCAAAAAGCCTCGTGTCACACCCCGCCATGGCGGAAACACGGGGAGCGAATTATGGATATCATCACAACAAACAGTTTCTCTATAGAGAAGAGTAAATGTAAAAATGTCATTCAAGGTGACACAAAGTCATGACAATATCTCAAAACATGCAGGAGTCTAGGTAAGTAGATATTAAGTCCTACCTCTTACCAAAGACAAACAAACAAAACATATAAATGTCATACAAAGCACTTATTCAAATCAAAACAAAAAGGAAATCTAAGAGGAATGGGGTTCCACCGTCTGCAATCTTAGGCATCTCCAATCCTAGCCACTTCTATTCTCTACCTTCACCAAATTCTCACCTAAAAGAGACACTAAAACACGTCAACATAAAGTTGGTAAGAGTCACATGTTTAGACTCCAAGAACCAACACAAAACATAACTTTTAAGCTGTGAATCATAACCATAAAAACATTTATCTCATATGGACAAGGTGTTACATAATGCATTAGGAAACTAGTAATCAAGATTACACATTCCAATCCAAACAAGACAACCTGCCTTACCAAATCACAACTGGTCCCATAGACACCCATACATCTATGTACCAATACAAGGCTACCCGCCTTACAAAATCACAACTGGTCTCATAGACGCCCATACATCTATGTACCAAAACAAGGCTACCCGCCTTACCAATATCTACTAAGAAGGTACATGTCCCCCGATCCAAATCACTAACACAATCAAGATTCACATAGCAAGTCTAACACATAAGTAAACACACTATTGTCCAACATAAAATCATTCAAAAAAATCACAACAACACATTTCAAAACCTTTAAAGTGTTACTTCCATCCCATCTGGAGAAAAAAACATTTATAAAACTCACGAATATAGGACTATGAAACTCAACTTGCGAAAAGCAACCAAAAGTATCTTCACGATCAATCAATTATCTAAAGCAAACAACACAATATCACACGTCAACATTGACTTCAAAACTCTAATCATTCATCAATGTAACAATCTCTATGATGGATACATCTCAAATTCTCTCCCAAATCAACCCCATTTTAGCCCTCTAAGTGTCCACTATCCTAAAATATCCAAAACACAAGTTTAAGCCTTGTCGTACAAACATTAACCTTGAACTCGATAGTTGTACAAATAATTAGACCAAGCTAATGACCTCATTGACTATACATTCTGAGTAATTGAAAAGTACGCTCCGTGTACATAATTTTAGGCTTTTGAATCACCCAAAAAGTTTTAAAAACGAATAAGTTATTAATCAAAATCTGCCCGGACATTAGCGAAAGATTCTGTGACATATTAGCGACGGTTCTCGTTGTTTAGCGATAGACTGGCGAATTTAAACCCCAAAACCGATTTTAATCCTCCTTAATCCCCCATTAATCATTTAATTCAAACCCTAACTTATTTTTTTACTAGAAAATTAAAAACCCTAATCCATCACTTGATTAATTACATGATCCAGTTGATAAAATCATTATTATATTAACAAGAACATAAATTGAAATAAAGATCATACCTTTTTTTCGCAAAAACCCTAAAATCTTTTCTTCCCCCTTTTTTTTCTTCCGTTAGTTTTTTTCTTGTGATTTGTTTTTGTTTAAGCTATTTTACTCCTTTATTCCTAATTTCATCCCAAGCCCAAAACCTTTTTAATTTTTTTTTAAGTTTTTTTCTTACGTTGGTTTTTAAACCGACCCTTTATATATATTTTTTTCTCAAAATAAATACTGATTTTATTTTTGTCCAAATTTTGTTTGTCCAAAATATTTCCTTATTTATGAAAACACTTTTATTTATTTTTAAAACCTTCTATTTTATAAATAATTTAAAACAATTGTTTACTTGCATTTTTTATTAAAACCTTTCGTCATTTAAAATTTTATTAAACAAAAATTTACTATCAACGACTCCCAAATAAATCTATGAAAATTTGTAAACTAACTCGAGCCTATTAACCTACGCCACTAAATGCATACATATATAATTACATGATAATACTACGTACACGGTAATTTAATACGTAAACGAACCATATTAACAATAATACTTGAACTTCACGCAGTTCATATCCGATCTCATTTCATCAAATTCCATATCCGACTTGTACCATGATTTACACATCATGTACCTCATAACCGCCATTCACCTCCACCATAACACACATAAAAACACATAAAACACATAGATCATACAAATCTATCACATAAATAAAAATCAACGGATGACAACTAACCCATCAAAAACGCGAGTTGTCACAGCATCCCCTCCTAATAGAATCTCGTCCTGAGATTTACTCTTAAATTCGAAATCATTCCTAGAAATAAATGGGAATACAAATCTTACACTACCAATTCACAGCCAAACGTAAACTCAGTATACATTAAACAAGTTTCAAGAAACTACACATGAGCCTTGACCGTCCTAGATCTCAGACTAGCTCATAAATATTGCAAATCAAAACTCATAATAACGTAACCACATATTCTCAGGTCTAAAAAATCTCAAATTCTCAACCTTAGTTTCCCAACACTCTACCACTGATCAAACTCATTACGTGACAATTTCATCACTTCTCTGTATACCATCTCAAGAATTTCCTACAAAATATAAGGCGTCTATTCATTTAAAATCTCATCTAATGGCACATGCCAACTTGTATTAGCCAGCCATTTTCCAAAACTTGACACTGTGTCATGCGCACTTCTCAATTCCCTAGTCAATCACAATCTACAAGTTACACGATCAATCAACACATGATATTACATGAACCTACAAATTGCAATCCCATCCTACCTTTCCTACCACAACGTGCCACACATTTCTAATGTGTGACCTTCCACAATGCATGATCAACAATATTGAACTCTAAAAGTTCCTTTCTTCATCAACTTAATCCCAACTACCTAATCAGCCATCTACTGCACCAACTCATGTCAAATCAACATACATTCTCAATCTCCAACCTAATAAGCAGTCGACTAATACTTCCTTCCATACCATGCCTTAAAGCAGCTCATCTCATATCTGAATTATCATTATAAGAAGATTTCAACTCACGAAAGGTGAGCATTCCCACCTCATCAAAACTGTTGTACATAATTCGAGCACAATCTCCCACTTCTATATGGTATGCTCACCCTAGCCATCAACTTATATATGGTAGGCACTAATCTTATCCAATTCTTCCCAAATGGCCTTTCATCACTGATGACGTATAGTCCTGGTTGGGCTGGATAGCCCGACCCACGGGTACTACCCGCTTCTATCAGGAATGGATTAAAGGCTTGTGCGATGTGCGTGCGTAAGCCCAGTAGGCCCAGTAAGCCGCTATCGCACATAAGGTTAATTACTTAACCAGGTCCTTGACGCAACGCGACAGGATCAGACAAGAGTATAATCTATCATATAGATATATTCGCCTAAAGTGAAGAGATATACACTTGCCTTGGTTATACGATAAAGATCAAGCTAATTTAGGTCATTATCTCTTCCTTTGGCCGCAAGAGTAGGAGAGCCCATCCAGGACTCTCTCGGGTATAAAAGGAACCCCATAGGTTCCACAAAGGTACATACACACAATACCCTAAACACTACATACTCAAATCGATTACTTACTCTCACGCCGGAGTCTAATCGTGGGTAACAAACCCACGGTAAGCCTAACGGTGTTTGTTTAGTGCGCAGGGTCCTCAAAGCAAGTTTCACTTGGTGCAAGAGCCGGAGTCCACAAGACCCCAAATTAAGCCTAATTTGGGTAAAGCTCGGTCTACCCCAACTTTTGTATCAACAAGTTGGCACCATCCATGGGACTCACACTAAGCTCTAGCTAATGACGAAAAGCGGTAAGAATGAAGGCCGTCAAGGATCATCGACAGTAGATGGCCGTATCACATCCGTGAATGCTACTCCTGGATCTACCAGTGAAGCAAACACTCGAGATGTAAACAACCCTCCAATCATAAGAACATGAGGACTGTTCTCAACTCCCCTACCCGCCGCGAGGGGAAAAGGCGTCGAACGAGAGTCAACTCAGCCTCCTCCCAATAAACAAAAAAGAAAGACGCTCCAAGAGGAGGGAGGGGAAGTCTTTTCTACGGAGGCACACATGATGGAGGAGTACGTAGCTAATAACCTACAAGCCCTCATCCCTTTGGTTGCTAAACATGAGAAGATGGTAAAAGAAGCAAAGCGCGCGAAGCACGCCGCATCCTCAGAAAGCAATCTGTTAGGATCAAGTGATAACCCCCCAGAAAAACATATACGCGCAAGTTACTCCTCGGATGACCAAAGCTTCTCGCAACCTTGGAGAAGAGCCAGGAAAAACGCTTTTACGAGGCGTATACAATATTATGGAGACACAAGAAAGCGCCGCATGCCATCAAACGTGAAAACATATGATGGCACGTCAGATCCAGAAGACCACTTAAAAGTTTTTGAATCCCAGGCAGGTATCGAACAATGGCCAGAACCCGTATGGTGCAACATGTTTAACTCTACACTCGTAGGTAACGCGCGGATGTGGTTCGATAGGCTTCCGCCACGAACAATCAACGGGTATGAAGTGTTGCGGAAAGCATTCAAAAGAAACTATGTGCCACAGAAAAGACATGATAGGAGTGCTGTATCACTAGCCAGGGTAAAGCAGAACCACGGCAAATACCTGGAAGACTTTCAGGAACGTTTCAAGAGCGAGTGTCTTCAAACAAAAGACTGCCCAGAAATTTTGAAAGTATATTGCTTCATGACGGTTATACGAAACAGCGATCTAATAAAGAAGCTAAATGAAAGAACGCCTGAAACCTTCGATGGAGTGCTAAAGCGGGTAAGATATTTCATACAATCAGAATCAGGTAGCACGAAACACTTATGATCACAGATCTATCCGCGCGCCCAGTGAAGGACCCAACAAGCAAGGTAGACCTCTAGGCCTTGATTACTTAGGAAGGAGAAGAGAAGGGTGAACTTATAACTCTAGGTTTACCCCCCCTTAAGTTAACCCCAAGAGAAATCCTCGTATAAGAAGGTGCGAGTTTCCCAAGGCCATCGCCAATGACCACCCCGGTCAAAAAACGCGCTGGTAATAGATACTGTGAATACCATGATGAGAGGTGGCATGCTACGAATGAATGTGTTCAGCTGCAAAAATATATCGAAAATATGGTAAAGAAAGGCAAGCTAAAAAACCTTGTCAATGAAACCACGAAGGATGATAGACAAAAGGTCTCTAGCGCGAATATTTACATGGTGGAATCATGGCAACGAAGGACCAGACAGAAGGTGAGCTAGAAATTCTCGAAGGGAAAAGACATTTCCTTCCCCCCACTCAATGCGAGGAACATCGCATATGGCCCGCTAGTTATAGAAATAAGCATTGGTCAGCACATCATACATCGCATGTATGTGGATGGAGGTTCATCAGCAGAAATAATGTATGAGTACTGCTTCCTGAAACTTAGTGCAGAAGTATAGAGCCAAATGATACCTGCAACCTCCCCGCTCATCGGTTTCAGTGAAGAAGCGGTGTGGCCTTTGGGCCAGCTAAAGCTAATAGTGAAGGTAGGAGACCATGAGCACTCAACAAACGTCTCTATGAATTTCCTTATTATACGGTCGCCATCGTAATATAACGGGATTATAGGGCGACCAGCTATACTAGCAATGAGAGCGGTACCTTCCACAGCTCATGGCATGATCAAATTCCCAGTGGATGGAGGAATCGTAACGATCTTCAATACAGCGATAACTCCCCCGGAGTGTAACGCTATCACAGAACCTCCACGGGTCACAATGGAACCTAAGGTAAACTCGCCGCCAAATCTAAAAATAGCAGTACATCCGTAGTATCCGGATCAAGAGATTACAATCGGAGGAACATTGTCTGACAAAGGAAAGACAGACTTGCGTCGCCTTTTAAAGGACAACTTAGACATCTTCGCATGGGAACCCAAAGATATGACAGGGGTACCAAGGTCAATAGCCGAGCACAAGCTCCAGATCCACGAAGGGTACCCTCCGATTAGGCAAAAGAAAAGAGGACAGGTTCCAGAACGCAATAAGTTATACTCGAGGAAGTGAAAAAACTAGTAGACGCAGGAATCATGAGGGAATTTTACTATAATGACTGGCTCGCTAACCCAGTAATGGTGAAGAAACATGATGGTAGCTGGTGCATGTGCGTTGATTTCACAGGCCTCAATAAAGCTTGTCCCCAAGATTGCTACCCACTCCCGGAGATAGATTGGAAGGTGGAATAGTTGTGCGGATACCCCTACAAATGCTTCTTGGACGCATACAAGGGATACCACCAAATACAAATGGCAGAAGAGGACGAGGAAAAAACAGCATTCCATACCAGCCAGGGAGTGTACTGCTACACAAAAAGGCCATTTGGACTCAAGAATGCAGGGGCACGTATCAACGGCTGGTTGATAAAGCGTTTGAAAGCCAAATAGGGCGAAATTTAGAGGTGTATGTCGACGAATTGGTAATCAAAAGTCACACATAGAGCGAGCTTATCCGGGATATAGTGGAAACACTCTCGACACTAAGGAGAATAAACATGAAGTTAAATCCCAAGAAGTGCACTTTTAGGGCAACGGAAGGCATGTTCCTAGGATACATGATTGACCCCAACGGCATCAAACCATGTCAGGAAAAAACAGATGTGGTCATCCAAGTCCAAAGCCCAAAGACAAAAAAGGAAGTACAGTCACTGAATGGTAAACTCGCAGGGCTGAATAGATTCCTATCTAAGACAGTAGACGAGTAACTCCCTTTATTTAAAACGCTCAAAAGGTGCATTAAGAAAGGGGACTTCAATTGGACTAAGGAAGCAGAAAAGGCCTTAGAGGAATTGAAAACACATTTGGCTTCGCTCCCAATGTTAGTCGCACCGCGACCTAACGAGGAGTTGATAATGTATTTGTCTGCTACACACGGAGCGATCAGCGCAGTGCTAATGACGGATAGAGAAAATGTGCAAACCCCAGTTTATTTCATAAGTAGAGCGTTCTAGAGCTCGGAGCTAAATTACACCCCAATGGAAAAATTAGTACTCGCACTGGTGTTTGCGGCAAAGAAGTTGCGTCGATACCTCCAAGCGCACCCAATAGTGGTGATAACTGACCAGCACATAAATCAGGTAATATCAAAATCGGAGGTCGTAGGTAGATTCCAGAAATGGAGTGTTCTACTAGGGGAACACAACATCACTTACAGGCTGCGCAATGCTGTAAAGGGGCAAATTTTGGCAGATTTCATCATTGAAAAGCCAGAAGAGGGCGTTCAAGAGCTAGGTCAAAAGGAAGAAGACCCAACCCCGTGGGTCTTGTTCACTGATGGGTCCTCTTGTACCGACGGATCAGGCGCGGGTCTCATACTTACCAACCCTGAAGGAATGGAATTCACATACGCATTGCGTTTTGAGTTCACAGCCACAAATAATGAAGCAGAATATGAGGCGCTCATAGCAGGGCTGAGAATCGCAGCACGGATGGGTGTGCGCAATCTTGAAGCGAACGTAGATTCTCGATTGGTAGCAAACCATATACTTGGCGAATACGAGGCGAAAGAAGATAACATGGTGCAATACTTACAAAAAGCCAAAGCATTGATTGAAGGGTTCAATAAGTTCCGAATACTCCAAGTACCCAGGGGGAGAACAAGAAAGCAGATGCGCTTAGTAAAATAGCATCTACCAGCTTTTCACACCTATCAAAACAAGTCCTGGTGTAAATTCTCAAGGACAAGTAAATTAAAGAGCAAGAGGTCACGTAGGTCATAGAGGAAGAAGGCCCTACATGGATGACACCGATTGTGGATTATTTGACAAATGATTCACTCTCGCATGACGAAACCGAGTCACGACGAATACAAAGACGTTCGAGGCAATTTGAAGTCAGAGATAGGTTCCTTTACAAGCGATCATTCCTTCAGCCATGGTTAATATGCGTAGGGCCACTCCAGGCGCAGTACATCATTAGTGAAATCCACGAGGGGTCATGCGGCATGCACGCAGGACCAAGGTCCGTGGTAGCAACAGCGTTGCGCAACGGGTACTACTAGCCAACTATGCATACAGACGCGCGAACGCTCATTAATAAATGCAATGACTGCCAGGTGGACTGGCCAATACCTCGGCAGCCCCAAGAGGAGCTCACGCCGATCACCTCCCCTTGGCCATTCTTCAAATGGGGAATAGATATCGCGGGACCTTTTCCTGTAGCCGCGGGGGGGGGGGGGGGGTTAAGTTCCTCATAGTCGCGATGGATTACTTAACAAGATGGATTGAGGCGAAGGCAGTCGCAATGATCACAGGGAACCAGGTGAAAAGGTTCGTATGGGACAACATAGTATGTCATTTTGGACTGCCCGGTAAAATAGTCTCTTATAATGGAAAGCAGTTCGCAGAGAACCCATTCAAGGATTGGTGCGCGAAGAATGGAATACACCAACGGTTCACATCGGTCACCCATCCACAAACGAATGGACTCGTGGAAAGAGCAAACAAGAGTTTGGGAGATGGCATAAAAGCACGATTCGGGGAACACAATAGGAAGTAGGTCGATGAGTTGTCGCATGTTTTTTGGGCACATCACACGATGATCAAGACAGCCGCGGGTGATACCCCTTTTGCCCTAACATATGGTACAAAGGCAGTCATTCCAGCTGAGATCGGATTGCAAACACTCCGCATAGCGGAAGTAGACATGTTTACTAATAATGTACGAATTTTTCAATTCTTTTTAGATCTATTTATCGTTCCACAAATCGACTCGAATTGATTTCCAATTAACGTAAGATTTATTGTTTTTGGTAAATAAAACTTTTTGGTATTTTAACTAAAAACTATTTAATCTAATTTAAAAATCTAATTCAATTAACTAAAACCTATTTAAATTTTAAAACTAATTAAAATAAACTAATTAAAACAAATCTAATTTTAAATTTATTAAACTAATTTTAAACTATTTAAAAACTATTTTGAAATTTAAACAAATTCTTAATTAAACTAATTAAAAAAAAACTTAAATAAATTTTAAAACTAATTTATACGATATTTAAAACAAAACGATTTTTAAATAAAACTATATTAATTTTGAACTAATAGAAATAAAACTAATTTTAAAACAATTTAAATAAAATATATTTTTTATCTTTTTATGTTCAAAAACTTTAAACTTATAAAAGAAAATAAAAGGGAAATTTATATTTAAAATTTAATTAAACTAAAATTATTAAAACTATTAAAATTAAACTGGCAGCTAAACAAAGTCTATGTTAATTAAACAAAGCAGAGTAAAACACAAGTGAAGCACTAGAACAATTGGTTAAAGTGTAAGACTGTTGAGCGAGAGGTCGCAGGTTCGAGTCCTGGACCAGACGCTATTTGTGCTATTAATTATTTTGTTTTTTTGAATTTTTGGACAATAATGTTAACCAAACAGATCAATTGGATCTGCGGTTTTCTAACAGCTATATCAACAAGATTTAAAAACACAAATAAGCAAATAAATATCGACCAAAAAAACTAATAAACTAGAGAACAATAAATAGCAAATAAAAAGAACAAATTAAGCAAAACCAGATAAGCTATAACAGCTAAAAGAGCAATATCTAGATAAGCTAAATCAAATCAGCCAAAGTCCTAATAAGCAATATAAACTAAAACTAAAATCATAACATATTTAAAACCGAATAAGCTAAACACCTAAACTTAAACAAACTTCTAAGCAAACTATCACAAATCAAAAGCTAAGCAGATTAAATCAGGCAAATTCAACAAAATCTAGACAAGCAATCTAAACATTCAGAAAACTTTAACAAAGAGTAGATCTAAACAGTAATACGACTAAAAAAATTAAGCAGATAAAATTATCATAACAGTAGATTAAACCATACAGTAACATGAATAAAACACAAGCAAATTAAAGCAAACCGAATCAAAAACATCAAAACAATAAGCAGATCCTAATAATCTTAAACCCGAAACAGTAGGAAGATAAAACAAACTGAAAACTAAAACTAATATCAAACTTAAACAAACTAATATAGCTAAGCAGATTAATGATAAACTAAAACTTAACAAAAAATTAATAAAAGAACAAGAACCTTGTGCCGATAACCGTTGGGATGAAGATCGGCGCTGAGCCGTCTTTGTGAACAAATCAGAACCACCGTTTATCTTCAACCCGAATCATCAAACCAAACAGCTACTCGAATCAAACAAATCTTCGAATAGTTTTTTATAACTTTCCAATGGGGAAAATTATTAACCACCTTCTTTTTTATTACTTTTATATTAATTATTAACAATAATTTTAGTTTTAATAAACAGACAAAAAAAATCACTTCGCAAATTTAAAGCAGATAACAGAAATTGTTAATCAGAAATAACACTAATTAATTAAAAATAAACTTTCATTAATTAAAAAAAACGATTACAATACTCCGAAAATTGAAAATACAATTTATCCTATCATCTAATTTGCATAAAAATAAAATTAACACTAATTTAATCCTACTCCTAAGAAAACAGTAAAAATAAAGAAAAATGGAATAAAAGAAGGGATTCTTCATTACAGAAAAACTGAGGGTTTATATAGGGAACCCGAGGGTGTAGTGTTGATGCTGAAACTCAATCTTGGCCTTTCGATCTTTTCTCTTTCTCTTCTCTTTTGATCAAACGGATGAGATTGATTTTCTCTCACATAGATCGCCAGCGTGGAAGCGATTTGTGCTTCTTGTGCTTCTTATTTGCTGATGTGGGAGGATTTTATTGGTGGGTTTGTTGATATGAGGTGGTTCCACCAATTAAATCAAGGAAAAGAGGGCCACGTCGGATTTGGGGATGAGGACCACCCATCTTTTTATTCCGGTTTTGATGGTGATTTTATATGGGAGTGTGAATAACGCGCGCCTTAAATCATCAAATGGTGAAAACCCCCAATTTTTTACTGATTAGGGTTTGGGTGCGTTAAAGGCTGCGTTTGATTTGAGGTGAGAGAGAGGTGAAAAGGATTTTCTCTTTGTTATCATCGAAAAGTAAATAAGGTGGGTGGGGTAAATGGGATTTATTAATTCAAAGCGTGTGTTGGGGGGTGAGTTTGGTGTCTGTTTAAATTAAGGGTTGACC
Source organism: Glebionis coronaria (assembly GCA_025667525.1). Lineage (NCBI taxonomy): Eukaryota > Viridiplantae > Streptophyta > Magnoliopsida > Asterales > Asteraceae > Glebionis > Glebionis coronaria. The sequence continues at coordinate 197,028,563 of CM046879.1, read as the reverse complement.
AAAAGTTTAAGACGTGTGTGTGAGTGATTGTGTAAAAATGAAATATATTTCACTTTTTAAACCGCCCCAAATGTTTAGAAAATGGGCTAGGCCCAAATTGCTTTCTTTTCAATCCGTCTTTTTAACATTGGAGTTTGGGGCCATATTGGGCTTTCTAATTATTAATCCGTTTCATTTTCTTTATTGATGGGGTTTTATCTTCCAAATGGGCTTTTGAGCCCATTAACCCAAATGTGGGACCCACAAAGATCAAAAATCATCAAAAAGATTAAATCCGCTAAAATTGAGCTCGATTTCGGCTTCCTTGATCATTTCTTCAAAATCGTGTCGGTTTAGCCGGTTTTCGTGAACTTGGGCACACTTTTGGTCTTTTGACTTTGTCTTCGTCTCTTTCTTGGACTTTTCTTCAACATTTGACCGTGAAATCCCGTGTTTTCTTTCCTTTTGATCATTTGTACCTATTTCACACAAAAACACAAAACCACGCATAATTCCGTCTTTTACGATATTAAACACATGATTAGGTCTTGTTTTTCCTTGATTTTAGTAGCAAATGGATAAGTGTTTACACACTTATTTCCCTTACACTTGACCATTGCAATGACCCCATGCAATGCATTATTTTAAAGCATAAGATTACATTTTTCTCATAATTAATCTATCTTGTCCTTTATTACTATTACTACTACTACTACGACGAAAAGATAAAAACTTAAAAGGAGACAAAAGTTAAATAATTTATTAACTTGAAATTATTTAATGGAAGAAAGTCGTAAAGAAATCTAAGACTTAAATTAGGGCTTTGGTGTCATGAATATTAATCACCCTCAAGTTTCACGTTCCCCATGCCAAGCTTAAAAACGAGATCACTGTTTACCATAAGTTCTTAAGTTAAAACCACTTATATAAGACAATTGTGTAAACTCTTTCTCCAATTCCTACTTTGTATCTCTAGATTTTATTGATTGTCATTCACCCGTAGGCTCATTTGACTTATTTGATAATTATTAATCCAAAAATGAAGGCAGAACGGTGCAAATCCGACACTCAAAACATAACCTCGTCCTCAAAAACGTTGTCACTAAAGTAAGCCCACATCAAGGATGATTTAACACGATTTGGGGAATAAATTCCCGGACCTAAAATTTGGCCAATAATACTACTTATTAATTATTCCTCCAAAGTCATGTAGACTTTATGTGGAGTTTAGCAAACTCACATCATATACCCTTAGGCTCTTTAAGATGTAAAAATGCTCATCATCTATTGTCCACACCCTAAGGCTCCTTGAACGATAAACGAGGGAATTGATTTTGATCAATTTTTATTCAACACTTACCATGCCATACACCCTAAGACTCTAATGACAAGGTTCGTGCTACATGCCCCACACCCTAAGGCTCCTTGAGGTCATGTTTTAATCTTATTCTTTCTTTATTGATGATATATATAGTAGGCCAAATTCCGCGGTCCCATGGTCTGAATACCTCCTACTTAGTGGTTATGAGCCACCTTAGTCGGAAGTCCACAACGCTGGCACCCTCAATGTGTTCATGCTTTAATTACAAGGAGAATAAAGATTTGGCTAAGAGTTAAGATATCGAATCGACACCGCAAAAATCCTCATTTATTTAAGCAATTAAATATACAAGTGGGAAGAAAGATCCACAAAAACTCATATAAATAAGAATTAACCCTTAAACTTATTATCAACTCTATCATCTCTCGTTCTCCACAATTTAAAATCTCAAAGAATGAGACTCGTGGATACTTAGCCTAATAAACCAATTAAGGTCCATATGGTTAAGGATACTAGCTAGAGTAAACTTGGATAAGTAAACTCGGTTTGAGTCAAAATATTCACGACGGGCCTAATATATCAAAGATATCAAAACTTGTTAAAACCATTTTATTCAATTATTTATTTTTGACTTTATTCTTTAAATGGAAAATATAAATACGATGCGATGACAAAAGAAAATAAATGGAAATACTACTAGGCCAAAATAGATCAAAAATTTGAAAAACGTTGAAATTTTTTTAAAATTTTCCGGTTAAATGGGGTAAAATTCATGGAAAAGCCCACTAAAATTTCGATAGAAACCCCCCTTACACTTAATATAAACATTGTCCTCAATGTTTAAGCATGTGGGAGAATAAACTCCCCTACACTTAGGACACTGAGTACGTTATTTAAAATCGAGCTAAGGAAGAGACAACTAAAGTGATTACATTTATTCATTTTATTTATATACATGTATGTAGAAATGTAAATCTATGCTTATGTTTTTAGAGAGAGAAAGAGATAGAAAGATGGTGGATTTCACACTTTTAGAGAGAGAAAGTTAATAAGAACTATGTGTAAATTATGAAACCACACACCCTCTCCATCAAGGGAGAGGGTTTATATACCCAAGCCCATGAGATGGGCTTGGGTTTACATTAGGCCGCCGGCCCATACACTTCATGGGCTCGGTTTTGGGCTTTGTTTAATGAATGTAAATAACTAAACTACGAGCTTTAACATAGACTATCGTTGGAGTGACCGATCCTTCTTAATACGTAAAACGTATTTCCAACAATCTCCCCCTAAGGGAGGTCACTCCAAACAAGGGCATTACCCAAGTTACAACAATTAAATAAACCTAGCATACTATGCTTGTCTTGAGCTCGTAGTCTTCGTCTTTCTTTTCTTTTTCTTTTCTGGTGAACATGCTGATGTGATCTTTGATATCAATCTTTGAGCATTAATCTCTTGCCTTGATCTCGTGCATCCATCACTTGTGATCTTCGCCTCTTCGTGACACCATGTCCCACATACTTATACCTTAGTAATTCTTGAAAGCTTCAGAGTTCGATACAGCGGAAGACTTAACTTTTAGGCTTTCTTGAATTAGATGAGGTATTAAGTGCATAAAGTATAAGAATGCGGGGACGACTTCTTCTTGGATTCCGCACCGCCACCGTCTTCAAATGCCGCAACATAAGTAGACACGAACGAAATGGCTTTGAACATTTCATTCTAATTTTGGTAGCATTTTACCTCCGGTCGGTGAAGACCGTTGGACGATATTAGATATCGTACCCGTGACGGATAGTTTCAATTAAGTAACTTCCTGACAGGATTTCGCGGGTAAACCCGTTCTCTTTACTCGACCGTCCAAAGCTGACTGCGAACGTAAAGAGTGAATCATTTGGATAAAAGTATCCGCATGATTTGAAGCCGTCAATTCATGTTCCTGGAACAAGTGAAATTCATTTAAGAACCGCACCATCGTTGCTTTCCAGTTGTCACGTGCTTGATTCATACAGAATCTTGCAAGTTACCTACCAAGTGTTGTTTGAGGTTAACACTAGAAGGATTTCCACTCATCATTGTGAACACTAAGATATCACTCTGAGTGTTCTGGCAAGATCACTAAGATTTTGCGTAGAGGCCTGGAACGTGTTTAAGTTCAGCTAAGAATTAAACCACTGTTGCTTTCCAGTTATCACAAGTTTGATTCATAAAGAATCGCACAAGTCACCTACCATGAGCTTTTTGATATTCGCTCAAGAAGGATTTCCATCTTCATTGTAAATACTTTCGTATTACTCGGATGTTCAGGCAAGATCATGAAGATTTTGCGTAGGACTCTTAAAATCTTTCTTACTTTTCACAGTGTGTGAAGAAGCAAGGAAATATGAAAGTCTGTCCTAATGAGATATTTGATGATCTCAAATGGCTCTAGACTCGTTCGTGCACTTTGGATTTTAGTGATCGGAGGCTGGAGAGGAGTGTCACCTTTTCAATACCAATTTATTCGGAGTGAATAAATCGATAGATAACGTGTTGATCTCCGTGTGATTAAAACAAATACCTTTTAAGAGATATCTGAGTTAGCTGGGATGGGTTGTGCATTGCATCACTGGGTCCATGATGTCTATCTTCAATATCAAGAATCATTAAAAATGATCTCAATAGCATATGTATTGACCCGGTTTCTGCCTAAAGTTGTAAGGAGGGCTTCTTTCTTTACACCCTTTATCTTTACAATTCTTTTTCATTCTTCAACCCCTTCAATGCTTACCAATACGTCATAACTAGCACCTTGTTGTGATTGTTCCAGTGCTAACTTAAGTACTTGGTCGGCATTCAGCTACGTTCACAATCTTTCTCCATCTTTCCTAAGGACTACTATTTCTAGCTATGGAATGTCCTCGGGAAGATTCCTCCGGTTCTGGAAGAATCATAGGACTTAACCTATCTTACCATCCTTATGTCACCACAATCTTCATCGTCATGAAATAAATGGGTTTTGGGTAAGTATAAATCACCATGAAAATCCATTTTGATATGCAAATCCGTTTTGCTCCCCCTTAACATATGCCACGATATTCGAAAACATTTCGCACATGTCGGGATGAGCCAGCACATTAAGTCAAACCATTTGTGATAATATCCCATATTAAATCACATTTTCTCCCCCATATTAAAAATATTAACTCAATCGATGTTTTTAATATCAATTGATTTAATAAAGTTTTAACAAAGGTTTTGGGAAGAAAAATGCATGTCCGTTTTATCTTCATGGTATCAAACGTAAGAGATATTATATCGATTTGTAGCATGATCACATATTCACCATATTAAAAAAAGGAATTGACAAGGTTGGACCTGATTGATGAGAACATCATATGATAAGATCAAATGGTTCTTGTCAGCATATGTTGGTCGCCTCGTCACGTCTGAAGTCATCTCTTGACACCACATGTACGATTGGTATTGTAGTCTTGACACCAACTTGTGAACTTGGCACGTTCGGCATCGAAGATTCTGAATGCTTGACAATTGCTCCCCCTCAATTGTTGACCCGTGTTCTATTGAAAGAGCTGTAGTCGTCGGTTGAGTAGTCGCATCGTCGAGTATGTAGATACCAATTGTAGATAGCATGGTTGTAGAGATGATAGCTTCATAAAAACAAGACTTCTCTTGTTTTAACAAATAAATGCACTGAAACGTACATAGATTTGTGTTGGACCAAGTTATAAAGTAAACTTGATCCCTTACAAGGTTTTAAAGTAAACCTTTCCCGAGAAAATTAATTCCCGTTGTGAGCCAAAGCTTTCATAAGAAATACTTGACTTTAAAATGAAAACCGGGTTGCAGTCTGAAATAACTACAAGCCATTTAGGCATGTTTTATGAAATATTTATAACTTTTGTACGAACTCTATTTATGGCGCCGTGTCAATATTAATCGACATTTCTAAGGCCGTAAATATTATCGTACCAAAAGACATGCCTTTGAAAAATAAAGTAAAAATATTTTTGGATTTTTCTGAATTTTTCAATTTTTATGGTTTTTATATGGTTTTATATTTTTGTATTTTGCTTTTGAGGATAAAAATATAAACAATATATACAAATGATCACCAAGGATACAGAGAATAGTTTTACCACCACTATTCTTTCGCTTCATCTGCTAGTTCCTTAAGAGTCTCAGGCGAGAAGGTTCTCATTCCTAGCTTGTCGGCCAAAAATTCAATTCGAGCGCGATCTAAAGCCTTCGTGAAAATATCCGCCAATTGATACTCAGATCGGACAAAGTAAAGCTCGATTACTCCATTTTCCACTTGCTCCTTGATGAAGTGGTAGCGAATGTCAATATGCTTCGACCGGGAGAATTGAACATTGTTGCAGCATAAGGCAATTGCACTCTTGTTGTCACAGTACATCGGAATTTTGTTGAAACCTAGACCATAGTCGGTTAATTGCGATCTCATCCAAAGAATTTGAGCACAGCAACCAGACATAGCTATGTATTCTGCTTCCGTACTTGAAATTGCAGCGCTTTTCTGCCTTTTCGATGCCCAACTGATTAGTCGATCTCCTAGTAGTTGTAAAGTTCCACTCGTGCTACGTCTTGTATCTTGACAACCCGCGTAATCCGCATCTGCATATGCCATTAGTGCAATAGAAGAGTCCTTCGAATACCAAAGTCCCCGATTAATGGTTCCTTTTAGATATCGAAAGATCCTTTTAACAGTAGCTAAGTGTAACTCAGTAGGCCTAGTTTGATACCTGGCACACATACATATAGCAAACTGAAGATCAGGTCGACTGGCTGTGATATACAGAAGATTACCGATCATTCCACGATAAAGTGTCGGATCAACAGCAACTCCATGTGGATCTGCATCAAGCTTAGATTTCTCCACCATTGGAGTGTCCACGGGGTCGCAAGATTCCATCTTATATTTCTTAAGCGATTCAAGGGCATATTTGGATTGATTAATAAAGATGCCTCTGGGACTCTGAGATATCTGAAGACCTAAGAAGAATGATACCTTGCCCATCATTGACATCTTAAACTTAGAAGACATGAGTGTCCCAAACTCATCCGATAAGGTTTGGGTCGAGGCTGCAAATATAATATCATCAACATATATTTGTACCATAATCATATCTTTACCTCGTTTCTGAATGAACAGCGTGGGATCCACCTTGCCTTTTGCGAAGCCTTGAGTAATGAGGAATTGTGACAATAGATCATACCATGCGCGTGGAGCTTGCTTCAACCCATAGAGAGCCTTTTTAAGCTTGTACACATGATTAGGATAATTAGGATTCACAAAACCATCCGGCTGTTGAACATAGACTTCTTCCTTGATTTGACCATTAAGAAATGCCTTCTTCACATCCATCTGATAGACGATCATATTCATATGGGCTGCATAAGCGAGGAATAGTCTAATAGCTTCCAAACGGGCAACAGGTGCAAAGGATTCCATAAAGTCGACGCCCAATAATTGCTTGTATCCACGAGCTACTAGTCGAGCTTTGTTTTTCAATATTCCGCCTAACTCATCGAGTTTCACCTTGTAAACCCATTTCAAAGTGAGTAACTGCACTTGATCCGGGCATGGGAAAAGTTCCCATACTTCAAGACGTATAAACTCATTAAGTTCTTCTTGCATAGCTTCTATCCAACGGGATTGAGTAAAAGCTTCTTTCCATGTCTTAGGTTCAACTTCAGTGAGAAAAGCATCAAAGTGACAAAACATTGCATTTTCTTGTAACTGACTTCGTGTGGATACCGGACGATTAGGGTCACCAATAATAGAATCTATAGGATGATCCTTTGTCCACTTGCTGTCATGTTCACGAATCCGTGGATTGGAGTAAACTGTAGAAGGAGCTTCCTCTGTGGTGGACGACCTGGCTTGATTAGGGTCGGGAATAGGTACACCAAAGAATGGAAGTTCACGCATTTGAGCGAATACCAAATCGTGATCATCATCATCCTCTTCATCATCAATAGGCATGACGTGGGTAGTTGTTACATGTGTTGGTTGAGAATTACTTGTGGATGGTATATCTTGACCAATTGTAGGTGCAGATGTATCTGATTGTGCTTTGGTTGCTGGAGCGACAACTTCGGTTACCGGAGCTATGACCTCAGGCTCTGGAGCAACAATAGTTGGAGGAGTAAAGAATTCATCAAAGAACGGTTGAAACAACGTATCCCATTCAGTCCTAGTAGGTGGTATAAATGATGAAGTAGGGTTGTTTGGGACAAGACCAGAACTAATATTACTGGGTCCCATTTCATGAAGTGCGGGTTCAGAGCTGCTTTGCTCAGAAGCCATCGCTGTCAGCTCGTCAAAATCAACATTCATAGTTTCGAGGATCTTGCGAGAGTTACGGTTGTAGATTCGGTATGCCTTCTTTGCGGGTGCATAACCAATGAAAATACCAATATCAGCCTTTGGTTGAAGTTTTCCCAAATTGTCACCATCATTATTTGGATAGCAAAGAGAACCAATTACATGAAGATAGGATAAATCTGGTGCTTTTCCATGGAGAAGCTCATAAGGTGTTTTACCATGGCGTTTACGAATTAGTGACCGGTTTTGGGTGTACACTGCTGTAGATACTGCTTCTGCCCATAAAAACAATGGAGCCTTTGCGTAAATTAACATCGTTCGAGCAGCTTCCATAAGTGTGCGATTTCGCCTTTCAACGACACCGTTTTGTTGTGGAGTGCGAGCAACGGATGTTTCATGAGAAATGCCAACTTCTTCATAATAATCACGCAAAATTTGATTCACAAATTCGGTTCCATTATCCGTACGAATGCGTCAGACAGTAGTGTTGAGACGCACTTGAATCATCTTGAGAAATCTGATGATGAATTTAGGTGCCTCATTTTTTGCTTTAAGAAATTTCACCCATGTAAACCGAGAGTAATCATCGACAATGACGAGGATGTACTTTTTGCCACTAAGACTTTCAACACGCATTGGCCCACAAAGATCCATATGCAATAGATAAAGTTTCTCTTGGTTGGTGTCTTCCGTCTTGGGTTTGTATGATTTCTTAGTGCTTTTCCCATTTGAACACGCGGAACACAAATGATCCTTGTGAAATGATAGTTTAGGAAGACCACGAACAAGTTCGTTTTTCGCCAAGTGATTAATAGCGTCAAAGTTAAGATGAGATAACCGTCGATGCCATAACCATGACTTAGTCTTCGATGCTTTGGAGAGAAGACATACGGGAGAAGCGGACATCATGTCTTGTAGAGACAAAGTGTACAAATTATTTCCTCGAGTACCTTTCAATAAATCAACCCCTTCCAAATTACGTATGAAGCAGGTATGCTCTCGAAAAGCGACTTCTAGGTTTGCATCACAAAATTATCCCACAGAAAGTAAGTTGTGACCGAGACCTTCCACATAATACACTCTCGAAATTATAACATTCCCAATATGATATTCACCATAACCCATTATTTTTTCAATATGATCATTCCCAAATCGAACCGTACCAAGAAACTTGCTGACGAAATTTCTGAGCTGAGAGCGATCTCCGGTCATATGCTTGGAGCAACCAGAGTCCAAATACCAGAGAACAATTTGGACCACCTGTTTTCACTAACAACAGTAGACAATGCATCGGAAACTATTGGTTCCGGAGTGTTAGCAGATACAGATATAGAATTATCAGAATTGCTAACATTTTTGAGACCCTTAGATTTCCTACGTTTTCTAATGTGAGTTTTAGCACTAACAGGTTTTACTGTTCCAACTTTCTTAGGTTTTGGATTATTCGCGGGCACTACAGTGGGAGTAGACCTATTTAAAGGGCACTTTGTTCCTACAGTAGTGTTGGTGTTCCTAGTTAAAGGACACGCTTGTGTTTTGGTAGCCTTGGTACTCCTAGTTAAAGGGCACGCTTTCTTCACTTCAGTGGGAGTGATCCTAGTTAAAGGGCACATATTTCCTACTATAGTGAAAGTTCTACCAGTGGGACGCCACATCCAACCAACTTGGGTTAACACTTTCCCAGTCGGTTTCCATTCTAATCCATTTTTCCGGGCATGCATCTCATTCACATGGTCAATAAGGCAAGAATCATGACGACTAGAAAACATACATTCATGCAATTCCAACATTTTAAATTAGAATTCACAGTAGGCTTAGAACGCTGCACAACCGCAGAGCCTTTAGGTTTAGCTACATGATCCTTTTTATTCAAAACAGAAATAACATTCCTAGGATGGGCTTCTACTTTCTTCTTCACTTGACTACTAGATAGGGGCAAGATCCTATCAGTGTTCTTGTTTCGTTTAAGCTTAGATCTTTGAGCCTTAGTAGTGGTGCTTACTCCTGTAGAAGGCAACACGGGAATATTAGAAGCTGGTTTTGATTCCGCCTTATCTTTAGTGACCAAAGTTTGAGATGGTTTAGTCCTAGGGCCCTTATTAAGTGGTGTGACGGCTATTAGGTTCCTTTTGATTGCACTAGAAGACGATGCTGAGACAGTGGTTGCGTTATCCACAACATTCTTACCTTTTAGAGTACGAAGAGTTTCCTTTAACTCGGCCAAGACCAGATTCTTATCACAAATTTGATCCCTCAAATCAGATATTTCCATCGAATTTCGATTCAATTGTTCAATCAATGATTGATTCTGTGCAGTGGTATCAACACATGCGGGCTGTACTGAATCGAAGAGTCGTGTATTTTTCTGTTTTAAGTTATCAACTTTGGACAAAATCTTGGAAACTCGATTATCTAGATCAAGTCTAAAATTCTCAGCGGTCTCGAGTACGTTCACACAGTTAAGCTCCTTAGATTTCTCTATTTCTATCGGCAAAGAGTTAGCAACTTTGTCACTTGGCTGACGCTGTTTTGATTGTAAATTCAATCAAAAATTCTTTTCAAAATTTGCATCATCGATATTAACACCTTCGAATGAAGTTTCAAAGATTTCTTGAATAAATTGTTGCTTGCATTCAAGCGAAATACAATGTGTTTGAATCTCATCAAAACGTTTTGAAAGCGATGAATATGAATCTTGAAGCTTTAAAAATTCAGCGCCAGATTCGTGACAGGTACTATCTACCACAGTATCCACAGATTCAACATTATGCACAATAGAATCATTATCAACACTTGTATTCACACAGACAGAAACTATATCATGAGACATCACTTGATTCAGAAGCAGATCATTATGGCGTGAAACCCGTTCTATTTCAAGTAAACTGTTTTCATAAGCATCTTCCATTTCATTGAAAACACGTCTAACTTCTTCTATTTCCAAAAACAAATCTTGATCAATATTACGAAGACAAGCTTTAACATTGATTACAAACGGAACAATTTCATCTCGAAACGCGGCTCTAGTGTGCTCAAAGTTCCATTCACCTTCCGTTATGGCCGTGCCCGTCGTACATTCCAAAATGACCTTGTCAAAATCGGCTAAGTGTTGGTGAACCGTATTTAAGTTAACGGACGCCTTACTTACCGGTGGAATTAACTTCGTTAAATCCTTTTTGACGAGTTTAGGAGACGTACTAGGAAGGTTTTCATTTGACAAACTTTGAAGCACAAGAACTGTTAATTCTGCTAATTCCTTTTGTAAGCGAATGCGTGTCTTTTTCGAAAATTGATCTTTGTTATGTTGATCATAATCAATTGTATGGAATTTTGAAAGCATTTTAGAATGAGTTTCATCCCCAAGTGATTGTGTCTCCTCAGTACTACGAACAAAAGGTGCTTCTTTCGATTTTCCAATTATGGTCATATCATAAAGACCGGGAATATATTCCTGAGCTTGTTTTGCATAACCGGGATTAGGTGGTAAATCTTGAAGACGCTTAAGTTCGAATTCTTTAAATGATTTAGTTAAAAGATGAACCTTTTCTGTGGAAGCGTATTGTTTTAAAAGCTGTTGTTCTTTGAATTTAAGAAGTTTGGTGGCATTAATTTCGGATTCAACCTTTTTAGACTCGAGAGTTTCGAAATCCATTTTAAGTTTCTGAAAATCATTGACAACCGACTCTTTTTCTTTTAATTCATTAGAAAGATTAGCTTTTAATGATTCTATTTCTTTCAAGTGTTCAATCTTTTCAAAACGAAATTGGTCATATTCAGAACATGTTATTTTCTCTGCTTGAGGGACCATTTCAAAAGCTTTGACCTTTTCTTTATGCAACGCAAGCTCAACAGTTAGGGTGGAATTGGTATCTACAGATTGTCTGAGGGCCATATGCATTTGATCAATAATATGTTTAGGCACCATGACCAAATCATGTTGAGCATAAGATTCCATACCCATCGTAGCATTTGTTTGAGGTTCACTCAAATGTGTATGTTTGGGTACCAAATCATTTGAATTACTAATTCCCGAATGCTGTTCGAGGTTGTCATTTTCATGCCCAACTTGATGTTGGTTATTATCAATAGTATTAGATGTGGTTGGTACCTCACTAATGACATCAGAACCATAGTAAGAGAGATTAGCAACGAGAGCAGCTTGGACAGAGTGAATGTCATCACAATCCGAGTCATAAGCATCAAGATCATCAGCTTGATAAGCTGCATTAGAAGTAGAGACGACCGCAATGCCTTCAGTATCTACTGCCCCTGGGTCTGCAAGAAATGCCAACTCCTCTGAATCCAAAATCTTCCCCTTAGACTGAGCATCAACCAAATACATCTTCTCACGAAACCATGCATCATCCCTTCTCCTTTTCGGCTGAGTGCATTCCCTAGCCATATGACCTTGTCCTCGGCAATTGTAGCAAGTCACAACCTTCTTAGGACCAATAGGACTCCCATTTCCACTAGCTTGAGAATTCACACTTTGATTGTTCCCAGTCCTTGTAGGAGTTCCATATGAATTTTGCCTTCCCTGAATAGGTTGCACCATCACTTGACCATCTTGAACAGTGGCTTGTTGTCGAGGATTTGAAGAGGTGTGGAGCTGATTGTTTGTTGGTGGAAATCCTCTAGTTGCAACAAGTTTTGACAAGTAAGCAGTGAGATGGTTCAGAACATCAGCTGGCGTATCATTTGGAGTAAAGACCGGTGCTTGGATTGGTGGAAGTTCATTAGAGTAGAAAGCTTGTGCTGGTTGTGCTTCTATTGTAAAATATCCTTGCTGAGGAGTATAGCCCAATGGAGAAGTGTTGGCTTGTGATGGTGATGTTTGATATGGTGGTTGCTGTTGAAAAGATTGTTGATGAACACTTTGTTGATATTCTTGTTGTGGTATCATTGGTGGTTGATAAGATGGTTGTTGTGGTTGTTGATAGATGTGTGGTGGTGGCTGCTGCAAATATGATGGTTGTTGATAAGTATAAGCCATGTTTTGTTGAGAAGCATACATTGCAAGTGGATCATGAACTTGAGGTGTAGACAACCGAGCCTCGATCACATGGCATTCGTGTTGTTGAAGAAAAGCTTGAAGTTGATCCACATTGGTGTTATGCAAGTCCTTAGCCAATTTAACATCCGTCACGTATTTTTTCCATTCTGGAGGAAGAGTGTTCAAATACTTGGTGTTCAATTGAAAGGTAGGAATTGCCATGCCATAGATATTTAGCTCATTCAACAATAGGGTAAATCTTAGATAGTAGTCATTGAGAGTCTCCCCTGGCACATAGGCAAACTTATCAAAATTATCATAAATCTTACACTCTAGTTCTTGTTTAGTTAACGAGGTGCCTTGCATTAGAACACGAATTCTATCCCATAACTCTTTGGCAACTTTATGTTTGCTGACGAGTTTGTAGACATCTGGAGGAAGAGCTTGGAGAATGATGTTTGTAGCATACTTATCACATTTATCTTGAATCTTCATATCTCCAGTCAACTCACCCGTTGTGTGAGGACGAGTAGTCGTACCTTCCGTCACTTTACCATAATCTAATGGTACATTGAGCACCGATGCCCAAATTAGATGTCCATTCTCCTTGTTCAACATATAAAGTTCCATTCGGGAAGCCCATTCCTCATACATAGTCTTCACCAACATTGGTGGACGATTATCCGTACCCGAGAGGATGGACTTATCCGTAAGAGATGTGTACTCCATTTCAATAAGTTAAGATTTACAAAGTTGATCGAACAATGAAATAAGGTTAAGTGTTTTTGTGTTGAAGTCGAGAAACAATGTTAAAATCCCTTAATGTTCTCGATAAACCAAAAATTCCAACACAAAATTACACACAAAATGTTTAGATCGGAATGCCAGATCGGAATGTCAGATCGGAAAGTCAGACCGGAAAGTCCAGATCGCAAAGCAAGGCTGTCGAAATGTTTAGATCGCAAAGTCCAGATCGTAATGTAACTTGGTCGGAATGATGGTGGTATCGGAATGCCTAGATCGAAATGCAATGCTGTCGAAATGTTCAGATCGCAAAGCCTGTCGGAATACTCAGATCGCAAAATCTATCGGAATACTCAGATCGCAATGCTCAGATCGCAAAGTACCTGACAAAATTCAAGCAGAGTAACGACTTAAAATACTTCCTTATACCCGTCGAAATCCCAGATCGCAAAGTACGATCGGAATGTCCAGATCGGAATAAGTAATAAAACCCACGTATCGAAATGTAGAACCAAAACCCTTTCCGATGGTGATGGTTATTGCGATGGAAGCCCATGTTTCGCTTGTACTTTCCGATGGAGATTCTGCTTAAATTTCGGAAAGAAGAACACACGAATTTTTTGCACTTTTGATCCAAGAAAGATGATGTTTTAACGAAAACCAAGATACCAAGAATCCTTTAAACACGAATCCCTATGTCACACTACTTAAGACTACGATCAAACACCAAAAAAATTTGATGTTTCGGTAAAAACAAACCAACACACTACGAAATGTTTAGAAAACAAAACGCAACACAAAAACAAACCAATATTTCATCCCAAGCTTCTGATACCATTTGTAGAAATGTAAATCTATGCTTATGTTTTTAGAGAGAGAAAGAGATAGAAAGATGGTGGATTTCACACTTTTAGAGAGAGAAAGTTAATAAGAACTATGTGTAAATTATGAAACCACACACCCTCTCCATCAAGGGAGAGGGTTTATATACCCAAGCCCATGAGATGGGCTTGGGTTTACATTAGGCCGCCGGCCCATACACTTCATGGGCTCGGTTTTGGGCTTTGTTTAATGAATGTAAATAACTAAACTACGAGCTTTAACATAGACTATCGTTGGAGTGACCGATCCTTCTTAATACGTAAAACGTATTTCCAACAATGTATGAATCACAATAGCAAAATCTTATCGAAGGAACCGGGTACACGGGAACACGGGATCACGGGTCGCGTCAAAAGCACCAAAAGTGGATCATGAAAACACACATCCCTGCACAACATCACAACACACAAACAACCTACGAGGCTCCCCCTACACTTATTGTAGAAAATAGATAAAATAATAGATCATCGGGTTGCCTCCCGAGAAGCGCTTGTTTTTGTTAACCGAGTCACGAGCCTGACTCGACCCCGAATTAAATGGTCCATGGGGAAGCCTCTAATGTAATACCGGGATCAAAAATCTTATCCTCGGTCCCGGAGGAACATAATAAATGAGAGGCAGGAGGATAAGTCATGAAAGGTAGAAAAGTACTCTCAACATACGAAAAGTATGTGAGGTCGTGATCCATGAGAGGTGGGGTGGGTAAAGGAGACAAATTGCCATTCCCCAAAGACATTGGATGGTCACTATTCGGCAAAGCCGTAAAGGTATCAATCATAGAATGGTCAATGTCACCTCCCGGGTCAAAGCACTCATCCTCATTTCCCGGTATGAAATGAGGAGAGTAAAAGCAATACATCACCCGCTTGGGTATGCACGTGGTAGGACGGGGTGGCAACATAATATGAGAAATATCAGAAGAAATATCCACCACCCGCGTCACCTCTCCAGACCAAATAAAACGGAAGGTAGGGTCAAATCTCTCCACCTCCTCTATGAAGGGAGGTGGCATGGCTAACAAAGAATGCTCATCAATAGCAATAGAGTCGGGGCTATCAATGTCCTCAATCCCCTCTTCAAAGAGAGGATTCTCCTCACTAGAGATGTAGGCGTCATCAAAATCAAATAAAGGGTTCGAATAAATCTTGAAATCTTCCTTCAG
The DNA here is from genome assembly GCA_025667525.1 of Glebionis coronaria. Classification (NCBI taxonomy): domain Eukaryota; kingdom Viridiplantae; phylum Streptophyta; class Magnoliopsida; order Asterales; family Asteraceae; genus Glebionis; species Glebionis coronaria. Next base: position 197,013,133 of record CM046879.1, on the reverse strand, counting down.
AACGTCTTCATCGGACAGTGACTCGTCATCACTAGAAGTAAAATCATCATCGAGATCAAAAAGAGGATTAGAGAAAGCCAAAGAATCATCTCCCAAGATGTCGGTGGGAGGTAATGAAACATCACTAGAAAGAGATTCACACTCACTGTCACTATCAGAAGCAACCGTAGGCTCACTTTGGATTGGAATAAGAATCTCATCACAAGGAATAGTGATAAGACCCTCATCCCCCATGATGAGAGAGGCATCGGTCTCCGTAGTGTAAGAATCAAGAATAGGTGTGAGATCGTAATTATCCTCGTCATCGTCATAATAAAAAGAACGCACAAGAGGCGGAGTATAATCACTAAGATTAGATACTTGCTCTTGTCGTTGTCGTTGTCGCTCCTTCAATGCCTCGGTCAGTCGAATTAAGTCGTCATGAAGTTTCAAAATAAGGGCTTGTATTTCGTCATTCGGATTCAAAGATGGTTGATGATCGAGGATGTATTGTGGGGGCTCAAAATTAGGAAAACCGGAATTATAGCCCGGATTTGGTTCATAATAATTCATCGGTTGAAAAGAATTAGAACACGGATTTGGCGCATAATAATTCATCGGCTGACAATAAGAAGTATCGTGAGGGCCCCCACAATGATTGCAACACGGGTATTGAGAAAAACCCGGTGCATGTTGCGGATACGGATCGGCATATATGGAAGAGGGTGAGATAGAGTCATTAGAGGTGAAGTATGAATTGGTCGAATTGCAAAATGAACAATGTCCAAATTCGTGATTAGGGATAGCCATACCGCACCGCTCACATGAACACCAATAACATGATTGACTATCAGACGACCCACACCCTATACAATATGAATCCATGATGAATTAAAAATAAGAGGGGTTGAGAAAAAGAATTAAACACAATAGAGGATAAAAAGGAATATTGTTGTGGTGTAATACTTTAGGAAAAGTATTACTTTTGGATTTTTTAATTTTTTTGGTGCAAATCTTAGGAAAGAGTTTGTTTTTGATGATTTTTTAATTTTTGTATTTTTATCTTTTTGATTTTTTATGTTTTAGATTTTTTAACAAGAAAAATAACGTTCAAAATCGAACGGATCCCAAAATCCAAATCGTCTGAAGACAAATCGTCAATCGTAATGAGCGAAGCGGCAGCGGCGCCATTTTAATATACGAATTTTTCAGTTCTTTTTAGATCTATTTATCGTTCCACAAATCGACTCGAATTGATTTCCAATTAACGTAAGATTTATTTTTTTTGGTAAATAAAACTCTTTGGTATTTTAACTAAAAACTATTTAATTAAAAACTATTTAATCTAATTTAAAAATCTAATTCAATTAACTAAAACCTATTTAAATTTTAAAACTAATTAAAATAAACTAATTAAAACAAATCTAATTTTAAATTTATTAAACTAATTTTAAACTATTTAAAAACTATTTTGAAATTTAAACAAATTCTTAATTAAACTAATTAAAAAAAAACTTAAATAAATTTTAAAACTAATTTATACTATATTTAAAACAAAACTATTTTTAAATAAAACTATATTAATTTTGAACTAATAGAAATAAAACTAATTTTAAAACAATTTAAATAAAATATATTTTTTATTTTTTTATGTTTAAAAACTTTAAACTTATAAAAGAAAATAAAAGGGAAATTTATATTTAAAATTTAGTTAAACTAAAGTTATTAAAACTATTAAAATAAACTGGCAGCTAAACAAAGTCTATGTTAATTAAACAAAGCAGAGTAAAACACAAGTGAAGCACTAGAACAATTGGTTAAGGTGCAAGACTGTTGAGCGAGAGGTCGCAGGTTCGAGTCCGGGACCAGACGCTATTTGTACTATTAATTTTTTTTTGACTTTTTGGACAATAATGTTAACCAAACAGATCAATTGGATCTGCGGTTTTCTAACAGCTATATCAGCAAGATTTAAAAACCCAAATAGGCAAATAAATATCGACCAAAAAAACTAATAAACTAGAGAACAATAAATAGCAAATAAAAAGAACAAATTAAGCAAAACCAGATAAGCTATAACAGCTAAAAGAGCAATATCTAGATAAGCTAAATCAAATCAGCCAAAGACCTAATAAGCAATATCAACTAAAACTGAAATCATAACAGATTTAAAACCGAATAAGCCAAACACCTAAGCTTAAACAAACTTCTAAGCAAACTATCACAAATCAAAAGCTAAGCAGATTAAATCAGGCGAATTCAACAAAATCTAGACAAGCAATCTAAACATTCAGAAAACTTTAACAAAGAGCAGATCTAAACAGTAATACGACTAAAAAAAATTAAGCAGATAAAATTATCATAACAGTAGATTAAACCATACAGTAACATGAATAAAACACAAGCAAATTAAAGCAAACCGAATCAAAAACATCAAAACAATGAGCAGATCCTAATAATCTTAAACCCGAACAGTAGGCAGATAAAACAAACTGAAAACTAAAACTAATATCAAACTTAAACAAACTAATATAGCTAAGCAGATTAATGATATACTAAAACTTAACAAAAAATTAATAAAAGAACAAGAACCTTGTGTCGATAACCGTTGGGATGAAGATCGACGCTAAGCCGTCTTTGTGAACAAATTAGAACCATCGTTTATCTTCAACCCGAATCATCAAACCAAACAGCTACTCGAATCAAACAAATCTTTGAACAGTTTTTTTATAACTTTCCAATGGGGAAAATTATTAACCACCTTCTTTTTTATTACTTTTATATTAATTATTAACAATAATTTTAGTTTTAATAAACAGATAAAAAAATCACTTCGCGAATTTAAAGCAGATAACAGAAATTGATAATCAGAAATAACACTAATTAATTAAAAATAAACTTTCATTAATTAAAAAAACGATTACAATACTCCGAAAATTGAAAATACAATTTATCCTATCATCTAATTTACATAAAAATAAAATTAAAACTAATTTAATCCTACTCCTAAGAAAACAGTAAAAAATAAAGAAAAATGGAATAAAAGAAGGGATTCTTCATTACAGAAAAACTGAGGGTTTATATAGGGAACCCGAGGGTGTGGTGTTGATGCTGAAACTCAATCTTGGCCTTTCGATCTTTTATCTTTCTCTTCTCTTTTGATCAAACGGATGAGATTGATTTTCTCTCACATAGATCGCCAGCGTGGAAGCGATTTGTGCTTCTTGTGATTCTTCTTTGCTGATGTGGGAGGATTCTATTGGTGGGTTTTTTGATATGAGGTGGTTCCACCAACTAAATCAAGGAAAAGAGGGCCACGTCGGATTTGGGGATGAGGACCACCCATCTTCCTATTCCGGTTTTGATGGTGATTTTATATAAGAGTGTGAATAACACGCGCCTTAAATCATCAAATGGTGAAAACCCCCAATGTTTTACTGACTAGGGTTTGGGAGGGTTAAAGGCTGTGTTTGATTTGAGGTGAGAGAGAGGTGAAAAGGATTTTCTCTTTGTTATCATCGAAAAGTAAATAAGGTGGGTGGGGTAAATGGGATTTATTAATTCAAAGCGTGTGTTGTGGGGTGAGTTTGGTGTCTGTTTAAATTGAGGGTTGACCAAAAGTTTAAGACGTGTGTGTGAGTGATTGTGTAAAAGTGAAATATCTTTCACTTTTTAAACCGTCCCAAATGTTTAGAAAATGGGCTAGGCCCAAATTGCTTTCTTTTCAATCCGTCTTTTTAACATTGGAGTTTTGGGCCATATTGGGCTTTCTAATTATTAATCCGTTTCATTTTCTTTATTGATGGGCTTTTATCTTCCAAATGGGCTTTTGAGCCCATTAACCCAAATGTGGGACCCACAAAGCTCAAAAATCTTCAAAAAGATTAAATCCGCTAAAATTGAGCTCGATTTCGGCTTCCCTGATCATTTCTTCAAAATCGTGTCGGTTTAGCTGGTTTTCGTGAACTTGGGCACACTTTTGGTCTTTTGACTTTGTCTTCGTCTCTTTCTTGGACTTTTCTTCAATATTTGACCGTGAAATCCCGTGTTTTTTTTACTTTTGATCATTTGTACCCATTTCACACAAAAACACAAAACCACGCGTAATTCCGACTTTTACGATATTAAACACATGATTAGGTCTAGTTTTTCCTTGATTTTAGTGGCAAAAGGATAAGTGTTTACACACTTATTAAATCCCCTACACTTATTAACTAACGACGATGAGCTGCGATTGAACTTGGACATAATTGAGGAGCGGCGAGAGTTAGCAACAATCCGCGAAGCTAAGTCAAAATCAAAGATGAAAGGCTATTATGATGCTAGGGTGCGCAAGACCTCCTTCAGACCAGGTGACTTTGTGTATCGCTCAAACGTGGCCAATCGCACTGAGAATACAGGAAAACTTGGACCTAAGTGGGAGGGATCTTACATAGTGAAAAATGCATTAAGGAATGGCGTGTATCGGCTGCGTGACATGGATGGCCGCGACCTACAAAGGCCTTGGAACATATGCCATCTAAAGAAGTGTAATAAGTGTGAAAACACTTATCCTTTTACCACTTATTTCCAATAATAACAAGACCAAAACGTAAATTTTATGTCGTAAAAGTCGGAATTATGCGTGGTTTGTGTTTTATTGTGTTTCAGGATAAAAATATGAAAAAGGAAGAAAACACGGGGTATCACGGGCTTTTATCAAAGAAAACGAGAAAAGACGAAGTCAAAAGATCAAGAGTGCAAAAAAACGGAAGTCCAAGGCCTATTCTGAAGATTTATCGAAGAAAAAGTCTAAAGACGGAAGTTTAATGAAGTGGAAGAACCAAGTCTAATTAAAGAAGAAAATTATAAGACGAGTTCAATTTATATCGACAAATCCCGAGACGACGTCGAGAAAGACAAAGAATTTAAATCGAGTCGAGACGAGAAGAAAGAAAGAAGAAAGCATCAACACCTAGCCTCCTCATCTCCTATATATACCCTCCTAATGTGTCATTAGGAGGGTGTTAGTTAGTTTTTTAGTCACTTTTCATTTTTTTTCTAGTTTTTCATATCTTTAGAGAGAAGTAGGTGTTTCTACTTTCTCTCTCTAGATTTCTTCATCTTTTCTTTCATGTTTAAGCTTTCATTTAATCTTGTATTTTGGAATCATTAATCTACAAGTTCAAGTTTAAGCTTTTCATCATTAATCTCTTTCTACCTTTCTTGATTTTGATTACTTTTGATCCGAAATAATCATGCTTCTAGTTTCATCTTGATGTTTGATTGATTAAAAAGTTTATCTTTTAGTTCATATCTAAGTTTTTATACGATTTGAGCTTTGAGCTTATTATGCTTTTTGGCTTATTTTGTATTTAGCTTATTTACGTTTAAGTTTTCTTAAAAGTTTCGTCTTTTTAAAGTTTGTTTTATAAAGTTTGATTATTTAGTGTTTTAAAAGTTGTTAAATTTGTGCTTGTTTAGTTTTGGTTAAGTTTTTGATAAGTGCTTTTTGAAAAAGTGCTTATTCGAGTTTATGCTTATTTTTACTCCATCCGAATATTGTGATCTTTCCATCACAATATCATTAGGGTTTTGACATTGTGACAGCCTCATTCCGACAGCTTCATTGCGATCGTAATAACCCTAAGGGTTTTACTTTGCGATCGATTATTCAGATAGAGTATTCCGATCACTTATTCCGATCGTGGATTGCGATTGCCCCTGGCATCGTACAATGCGATCGGGTATAAGGCATATTGCGACGAAACGCTGCCCAAATTTCGATTGCCACATTGCGACAGCCTCACATTCAGATAGAATATTGCGATCAATATTGCGATGGCCTAAACATTGAGACGGCTTATACATTTACATTACGATAGGCCTTTCTTTGCGACACTCTTATATTGCGATAGGATCAACATTCCGACATTCCGATAGATTAACAATGCAATACATTCCATCACAATAATTTGTTTACTTTACTTAGTTGTTTAATTTTTTTCAAGCTTACTTTTTATTACGTTTCATTACGTTTTAATCTCTCGGCATTTATTTTAAGTTTAAATTTTTAGTTTAACTTTTAAGACTTCATTTTTACTAAACGACATTTACATTTTCATTTTTACTTTTATTTTAAAATAGATAATCACACCACTTTATTTTTCCACTAAGAATGACTGAGTCGCACTTTTAACTGGTAATCAATTCGAAAAGACTAGAACAACGAATTTATTTTCAAACTTGGTAAATCCTTAAAATAAAGTGCTACCTTTAGCGGCGGATTTGTTGAATAAATGTATTGTTTTTTCTTTTATTTCATGTATTAAAACTTGCAAGCATTAATAAAACCGTTGTGGTACCTAGCTTGTTCCACGGCGCATTCTGAAAACATTTCTTTTTATCATACATATTCTCTTTATTATGTCTTATATCCTGCCTCTTGGCGCACGCGTGCACAACGTTTCCAGGTGAAATAAGAGGAATGAGCCTACCCTACTAATTAGACACGTCGAGTAAGTGGGATGCAACCCAATCGACCATGGATCTTGTATCCGTGTTAGGCTCCTTGTTATTTATGACGTCGTAGCAAGTTATGCAGCTAGTAAACTCTGAGACTGTTAAGACACAAATGTGCGCACCTAATATGTAACACCCCCAATTTATACAATTCAATACAGCGGAAGACTCGTTGGTGTTACGGGATAGCACATTACTCACATCATAGACAACGCTTAAAAATCGCGTCGTTTAATAATAAAGCATTTCCATTCCTAAATATCAAGTTTACATAGGTCCCAAGTCATAATATTTCATACAAGTTTTACAAAGAATTTGAATGGAAAAATTATTATTTAAGTGCGGGCCATGAATTCTTGTCGTCTTCCCGAGAATTACCTTCAAGTACCTGAGATAAAACATGTTAAAAGAAAAGGTCAGCGATAACGCCGAGTGAATTCATAGAGTTTAATAAACTCCATCAATATAACATCGGTATAAAATAACCGAAAATCATTTTGTACAAATCATTGTAATAGGCCATAAAATAGCCAAAGTCATTTTTATACAAATCCTTATCGAAAATCATAATATAGGCATTTGCCTTAAAAATCATTATACGAGCCAATGTCGTAAAAACATCATACAATACGTTTTATAACGTTGTATAAAGTTAACTAAAACCCGTTATATGAATATGGTTATGAAAAACCAAAACACGAACACAATATCAATAGTAAGACCCCATATTGCTAGTCAGGCAATATATCGTATTTCGGTGCATATAGCAGTATTTCGTTAATTGGATTATTATAATCCGCATGACATTGTTACCTTACTACAACAAACAACGGGTAGCTAACCCGAAACTCAATTTTCCCATCTAAATTAGCGTGTCGTCACAATAATCACGCTTGTGTAATCTTCTCATACATAAATTCGCTTACCAATCAATGTGGCACGACGGGGATCAACCGTCAAGGCGCGAACTGGGGTGATCGTCCCCAAATAGTACTATTATATGCATAAGCCTCTACCAAATCCCGGTAGTTCACAATTCATGCTAATGGGACTTTTAGTGACATAACCTAACTTTAATAATCCATTTCCTTTCATCTATCGGGTCATAAAATCATTCATCGGGTCATACAATTATTCGGGTCCAAATCAATAAACAGACAATAGGGACAAATAGTGTCCTATTTCATAAAAACTAACATGTTATCTCCCTCGCGGGTTTATAAAACATTTATAAAAACATTTAAAAGAGTGCGAGGCTATGAACTCACGTTGATGTGGGAAGGCGGTTATCGGCGATTCGGATGTACGGTACGTGCTTCAATCACGGAAACCTAGACAAATAATACTCGTCTTAGACTCTTGTCCAATGACTTTATAAAAATAACAATTATGTATACATATGATGATTATATATATATATATATATATGATGATCAAGTGGGTTTACATATTCTCATTTTATATTATTTTTATTTGAGTGCTTATATAATACTATTATACTTTAATTTTCCCAAAATCTGATTTTTACTTTCATGTTCACCAAAATGGCCATATCTAGAGTTCTATATGGAGATAGAAGCTCAAATTTTTATGGCATAAACTACATGATATGTGCTCCATTTAACTCTGCTATGGCTACTGTTGAATCAGCCTCTAAGTATTTTTTAAAAATCGTCCAAAACAGTGTACTTAGATTTGCACTCTAAACTTGTTTTGATCATATCTCACTGATCCTAATGATTCCATTGCATGGTCAACTCTCACATGTGTACAAGACATATTACTTACTGTATATCCATTAATCTATGCCATTTTATCAGTTCATGACATGGTTCTTTACTGTTTTATACAGCCATCATTTTTAAGCATGATTTTAACCTTTTTACATATAGTTTTTCATCTTTTTACCCATGATTATCAACACCAAATCCCCACACAATATTTTTATCATCATATATCATCATACATATATACATTTAAGAAGAAAATACATGATTACATAATCAAAATAACAAGAGGATGAGGAGAAAAATCTTTATACCACCATGATGATGTAGGTTGTGATCAAGACATGGATTTTGATGGAGAAACTTGTGATAAACCAAGACCATCTTCAAGACCACCTATCTTCATGAACTCCTTGTGGAAAATCAGCCCTTAGACATCACTAAATCACCTCCTTGGTTGTTAGAATCACCTCCAATCTTCAAGTCTTGTATAGGTTTCCATCTTATGCAAGTTAAACATAAGATTATTTAGATCACTTTTGATAATCAACATCTTATCACTTTTGATAATCAACATCTTATCATTTAGGGAAATTATACTCGAGTTCCCATTAATTAAGACAATATCGTCATGTCATAATCAATCAATCCATTCTACTGGCATTATCAACTTTTCAATTTTATTGCCATCGATCAGATGTGAACTTCTCAAAAGAATAATAATAACTCATAATCCTTCATAAATTCAAGGATATATGGAGACACAATCTACCATTAAAAGAGTAAAGTCAACGCATAATCTACGCGAGAATTTCAAATCAGATACAGACGAAAACATTTAACGAATATGAATATATCCCATGTTTTCATAATTTGAGTACGCATTTGAAAGCTCCTCGGATCGTTACCCAGGTCATTCAAATGAAATCAAATCATAAGAAATGATAGGAACGTCGATACATCCAGTCGGGTATCAACACTCGGTAATCAGATACTTTTCTTAAGAATCTCACCACGGGAGAATTGGACAAGAAGGAATTGTCAATTGTCAAATAAGACAATTTCCACAGATGAGTAAATTCGACTCAGAAGAATAGATGCTACAGGCAAATATGTAGGTGTCCCTAACACTATGTCCCTATTTTTCACTTCTTGCAGATCTCATAAAATTTAATCTTTCACAATCTTCAAAGAAAATGTAGTGTTTATTCATTAGTTTTATGGTGACTACTAATCAGCCTTGCATGGTCTATTCCAAATTGTATGTAGGCGCGCAACTATATACAATTTCAAGATTAACGATGCAATACTCAGTTCGTCAAAATTTTATGATCATGTTTATAATAAAAACATTTTCATGCTTAATTCTTAAATAATAATCAAGAATAAATTTACAAAGATTTTCTTTATTATGAAAACAATTAAGTTTTCCAAGGTGTTTTATAAACAACTTCATTTCGATAACGATTATTTATAAGTCTCACTTTAAATAATCCATATGGTGATGAAAATTCAATTTTTCTCAAAGGATACTGTTTTAACGTTATAAAAACAATGAGTGATCTGCAAAAGAGTGATGAAAGCTTGTTCACCAAGAACTAAATACAATATGATAGGAAATGAGCTTTAGCCAAATAATCATGAGGTTCATGACCTTGCTGGCGCTCGAAAAGAATAATCCACAACGTAACTCAAATCAAGATGAGTACTTGTTCAATGGTTGCATCACTAATGCGATCATTAGGAAGAAGCAAAAAAAGATAGATATCATCGATACATGTAGAATTTAGCAATCAAAGGTAGTCTTTTCATTAATCAAAAACAAATCAAATTGTACCGTAACACATTATGTGTGACAATCCGTCAATTTACGATTGATATTTTATTCTCAAATATTATTTGAAAATATTATTTTAATGATACAATATGAACTCACTTATTTTTGGGAAGAAATTTGGATTTACGTCTTGAAGTAGCATCGACTACGTTTAAACCGGAGGATTCAACGTTACGTGCTTACGTTTACATACACCGTCTTTCGTGACAGTCCGACATTTCAGAAAATAAATTTGTCCATGAATATTATTTTGGAGTTTTAAATTTGTGTTGGTTCATAAACTCACAAATTTACGAGAAGAGATTAGGACTTACGATTTTATTTTAACGTCCTTTACGACTAAACCGGAAACCTTAGGATTACGTATTTACGTTTTCGAACTACGTTTTTGATGAGACAATTTTTATTAGATTCGTTTTGTGTCGTTGATTCATAATTTATAAAAACGTTTTTCGTAAAACGACCCGAGGGCACGCAAATCGAGGAAACTAGAATCGAGGAGTACCCGTAAATAAATAGGGATGAGACAAGTGGGACACTTGTCCCACCCCCACTCAAAACCGGCCTAAATAAGCCACACAACACCACCACACCACATTTTGTTAGCTAAGTTAACACTTGTCCACTTTGCTTACAAAGTAATCTTACAACTCATCAAAACCAACTAGCTAAAACTATTTCTTCATTTCCTACATGCAAAACCACTTCAACATCCTCTCTACTCTCTCTAGTTCGTCCCATATCCCTCAAAAACATCCATCATTTGATCAAAATCAACCACAAAATCTCATGTTATTCATATACATGTTGATGCCCTTTTGAAGCCCTATTGATTGGTGCAAGTTATAACATCCAAGGAGGAGTTTTCATGGAGTAGTAGGGCTGATTTTCCACAAGGTATTCATGAAGAGTGGTGATTATGAAGATGGTCTTGGTGCATCACAAGTATCTCCATCAAAAATCCATGTTTTGATCAACCTACATCATCATGGTGGTATAAAGATTGTCTTCCTCATCTTCTTGTTATTTTGATTATGTAAACATGTATTTTATTTCCTATTGTATATGTATATGATGATTATATAATGATAAAAATGTTATGTGGGGATTTGTTGTTGATAAACATGATTAAAAAGGTGAAAAACCATAAGAAACAAGGTTAAAATCTTGGTTAAATTTGTTGGCTGTATAAAACAGTAAAGAACCATATGGTAAACTGATAAAATGATGAAGTAGAATGGATTTACAGTAAGCTATGGGTCTTGTACACATGTGAGAGTTGGTCATGCAATGGAATCAAAATAATGAGTGAGATATGATCAAAACAAGTTTAGGATATAAATCTGAGGTTACTGTTTTGGACGATTTTTAGAAAATACTTAAAGGATGATTAAACAGTAGCTATAGAAGAGTTAAATGTAGCACATATCATGTAGTTTATGTGATAAAAATTTGAGCTTCTATCTCCATGTAGAACTCAAGATATGGCAGTTTTGGTGAAAGTGAAGATAAAAATCAGATTTTTGAAAAGTAAAGTATAATACTATTATATAAGCACTCAAAATTATTTGTATAAAATGTAAAGTTAAAACCCACTAACTCTTGGATTTTATTTATATAAGTATTTAAAAGGTTAAATAAGTATACATTTTATAAAAATGGTAACTTGTTAAGTTTTATAAGTTATAAAACTATAAACATGATTTTTACGACTTTTTCGGCTATCGCCGTAAAATTAACGTTTTTGTTAAATAAAACTTAGATGGTTGGACCCGTCTAATGAAAAATTTATAAAACTTATATACTGATATATAAACATGTATAACAAGTAAAAACCGATAAAACCCGAACTATAGGACATACGGACGTTAACGGACTAAATTAACGTTATTGGACTAACAATACCACAAAAATGGACTTAAACACTTATGAACTTATTATTGGGCTTAACCCATTTGGGCCCAACTTGTAAAGTTTAAGTACTGATAATATAAGTACAAAATAGATTAAAATAAGTTAAATAACTTATAATAGGCTTATTGGACCTAAAACACGTAAATAGGTAAAACGAGAAAACTAGTATAAAAGTTATCAACATATAACACTAAAATGAGTAAACGAGAATATGTAAACCCACTTGATCATCATATATATATAATCATCATATGTATACATAATTGCTATTTTATAAAGTCATTGGACAAGAGTCTAAGACCGATTATTATTTGTCTAGGTTTCTGTGATTGAAGCACGTACCGTACATCCAAATCGCCGATAATCGTCTTCCCACATCAACGTGAGTTCATAGCCTCGCACTCTTTTAAATGTTTTTATAAATAATTTATAAACCCGCGAGGGAGATAACATGTTAGTTTTATAAAATAGGACACCATTTGTCCCGATTGTTTGTTTATTGATTTTGGACCCGAATGATTGAATGACCCGATTGTATGACCTGATAAATGATTAATGGACCCGATAGATGAAATTAAATGGATTATTAAAGTTAGGTTATGTCACTAAAAGCCCCATTAGCATGAATTGTGAACTACCGGGAGTTGGTAGACGCTTATGCATTTAATAGTACTATTTGGGGACGATCACCCCAGTTCGCGCCTTGACGGTTGATCCCCGTCGTGCCACATTGATTAGTAAGCGAATTTATGTATGAGAAGATTTCCTTTGGTATCGGGTTAGCTACCCGTTGTTGGTTTAGTAAGGTAACAATGTCATGCGCCTTATAATAATCCAAAATTAACGAAATACTAATAGACGCTCCGAATTACGATGTATTGCCTGACTAGCAATACAGGGTCATACTATTGATATTATGTTCGTGTTTTGGTTTTCATAACCATATTCATATAACGGTTTTTATTTTATCTATACAACGTTGTAAAACGTATTGTATGATATTTTTTTACGACATTGGCTCGTATAATGATTTTTACGGCAAATGCCTATATTATGATTTTCGATAAGGATTTGTATAAAATGACTTTGGCTATTTTATGGCCTATTAAAATGATTTGTACAAAATGATTTTCAGTAATAATTTTATACTGATAATATATTGATGGAATTTATTAAACTCTATGAATTCACTCGGTGTTATCGCTGACCTTTTCTTTTAACATGTTTTATCTCAGGTACTTGAAGGTAATTCTCGGGAAGACAACAAGAATTCATGGCCCGCACTTAAACAATATTTTTCCATTCAAATACTTTGTAAAACTTTGTATGAAATATAATGACTTGGGACCGATATAACTTTGATATTATTGAATGGAAATGCTTTATAAATAAACGACGTGATTTTTATGCGTTTACTATGATGTGAGTAATGTGCTATCCCGTAACACCAACTAGTCTTCCGCTGTACTGAGTTGTATAAATTTGGGGGTGTTACAGTTTGGTACCAGAGCTCTCGTTATAGAGAACGAAAGATTTTTTTTTAAACCAAAGGTTTTGAATAAAACATTTCAAAATCTTTTAACTAAAAACATTTTTCTAAAATGTCTAAAAATCTTTTGACTATAACGGTGCCGAAGAATTTCCGAGTTACCGACAAGGCCAGACTGAGAAGTGTTATTTATATATATATATATATATATATATATATATATATATATATATATATATATATATATATATATATATATATATATATATATATATATATATATATATATATATATATATATATATATATATATATATATATATATATATATATATATATATATATACATATGATGTAATTTTAATTACATGATTGTTTGATGATTATTTTGATTTTTATACGAGGTATTTATACGACGTAGATTGTCACAAGAAACCCTAACTCCCCTAGTAAATTAATCGAAGCTATTCTCGTAGGAATTCTAGCTATCCTAGATCTAAACCAAGTTGTGGATATTTATGATCTCAACAAATGGTTGATATTCGTAGAAATGTAGATATTAGTTGATTGTGATATTGATAGAAGAATTGGCGAAATTAAAACTGATATCGATGTCATGACGATCTTTCCTTATAGAGTGGAGTTTGACAAAACGATACCACCTGGAAAGGTGTCATCTGATTCGTTGTCATCCAATTCTTAAATTTGAGATCGAAAGGGTGAATGTCGCACTTGAGGCTGTCATTGGAACCATTACCCAAAAGCCTCATGCCACTAATACCTTTTCGAGAAATCTAGTTGAATGATCAAGCCATTTTATATTAATGACTCATTTGATAATTGTTGTTGTAAGAGCTATAAGATTGGAATTAAGTGTTGTTCATATCGAGCTTTTATTGCCCTATTAAGGCCTAAGAATAAGATTGAAAGTATTGGAATATGAGGTAGGATATTGAATTGAGTATAAAATTGGTTAAGACTTGAATGAAGTAAAATTTAACCTGTATGGAATATAAGATTGTTAATATAAGTCGTTAAGTTTTGTGATTGAATTATAAGGTTTTAATTGATTGTTGATTCGTGTTAAGTGTTGTTCCTAGGCCATTGTCCACTAACGAGGATGCCCAGTGTCCAATAAATAAATTGAAGAAATCTTCTTCTGAAATTGAGACCGATGGATCTTCTGGGACCTGTGGAACACCTAATTACTCTTGTAGATTAGTATTCATTGTGGTATCTTTTAAAAATCCCTAACTTAACTGGGATATCAGTTGGTAGGATGAGTTTTGAGAATTGTATGACATAGTGACACGTAATGTGTTACGGTACAATTTTGACTTGTTTGTGATTAATGAAAAGACTACCTTTGATTGCTAAATTCTACATGTATCGATGTTATCTATCCTTTATTGCTTCATCCTAATGACCGCATTAGTGATGCAACCATTGAACAAGTACTCATCTCAAATTGAGTTACGTTGTGGATTATTCTTGTTGAGTGCCATCGAGGTCATGAACCTCATGATTATTTGGCAAAGCTCATTTCCTATCATATTGTAGTTAATTCTTGGTGAACAACTCTTCATCACTCTTTTGTAGATCACACATTATTTTTATAAAGTTAAAACTGTATCCTTTGAGGAAATTTAATTTTCATCACTATAAGGATTATTCAAATTAAGATTTATAAGTGATTGATATCAAAATGAAGTTGTTTATGAGACGTTTTGGAAACTTAATTATTTCCATAACAAAGAAAATCTTTGTAAATATATTTTTGATTCTTATTTAAGAATTAAGCATGAAAATGATTTTACTATAAACATGGATGATAAAATTTTGACGAACTGAGTATTGCATCGTTAATCTTGAAATTGTATATAGTTGCGCGCCTACATACAATTTGGAATGGACTATGCAAGACTGATTAGTAGTCACCATAAAACTAATGAATAAACACTACATTTTCCTTGAAGATTGTGAAAGATTAAAATTTATGAGATCTGCAAGAAGTGAAAAATAGGGACATAGTGTTAGGGACACCTACATATGTGCCTATAGCATCTATTCTTCTGAGTCGAATTTACTCATCTGTGGAAATTGTCTTATTTGACAATTGACAATTCTTTCCTATCCAATTCTCCCGTAGTGAGATTCTTAGGAAAAAATCTGATTACCGAGTGTTGATACCCGACTGGATGTATTGACGTTCTTATCATTTCTTATGATTCGATTTCATTTTAATGACCTGGGCAACGATCCGAGGAGCTTTCGAATGCGTACTCAAATTATGAAAACATGGGATATATTCATATTCGTTAAATGTTTTCGTCTGTATCTGATTTGAAATTCTCTCGCGCAGATTATGCGTTGACCTTACTCTTTTAATAGTAGTTGTGTATCCTAATATCCCTGAAATTGTGAAGGATTATGAATTATTATTAGTCTTTTGAGAAGTTCACATCTTATCGACGGCAACAAAACTGAAAAGTTGATAGTTCCAGTAGAATGGATTGATTGATTATGACATGACGACATTGTCTTAATTGATGGGAACTCGAATAGAATTCCCCTAAATGATAAGATGTTGATTATCAAAAGTGATCTAAATAATTCTTGATGGATGACCATATCATGTATTAAGACTTGAAATATTACCATGAATGGTTGTGAAATAGTTATAGATATTATAATCTAGAAAGAACCTAATATGAATGTACTAAAAGATGTTTATGTTATCTGAAACTTTAGGAGGTATTTGTTGATGACTTACCTAGACTTTTGCCATTAAGGCAAGTTGAAATTGGTATTGATTATATTCCTGGTGTTGCACTTGTGGCTTGTACACTATACGTCAGCACCATCTAAATTAAAGGAATTACCGTACAACTGAGAGAGTTGTCGGAGAAAGATTTTATTATACCAAGCCTGTCATCCTGAAGAGCTATGGTATTATCATTCCTTATATTTATAGATTACTGTGACTGAGTAAATTGACAATCGAAAACGATATCCATAACTCGAAATGGAAGATTTGTTCGATCATTTACAAGGTTCTTGCGTATGTTCTAAAGATTTGATCCACGGCATGGTTATTATCAACTTCGCGTCTGCGAAAAAGATTATGTATTCCAATCACTACATCCGGTACTTGTAATGAATATTATGAGTTTCACGTGATGTCGTTTGGATTGACTAACACACATGTAGCATTCATAAATTTGGTGAATCACGTGTGTAAGCTGTAATTTGATAAATTCATGCTTGTGATCATTAAGGATCATTTGTTTGTTTATAAGAATAAGAAGGAGTTAGAAACTATTTATAGATTGCCCTAGATTGGCCGAACAATTAAACCACGTACCTTAAATATTTAACATAAGACTTAAGACTTAATTCTTTACATGATTTAACCATGTGATTATTAGATAGTGGAAGCTATATTGACTTATCAAAGATTAGAACCATTAACGCTTAGGGATTAAAAACTTAATCCTTTACATAAAATGACCGTTGGATTAATAATGATAAGATGTATGCATATAGACTCTTCAAAAATTAAGAGCCCTTTTAAGACTTTGGATTTTACCAAAAAGAAATGGAAATATGTTTTGACAAATGTTTTAACAAAGGATTTTAAGGGATTATTCCCTTATACACAAACCATTTACTAAACTTCTGTTTAGGGGTAAATGTTTGTGTATGCCTCAAGATAACTTAAGAAGGATTGTGTAAAACCATTTATACCATAACCTGAAAACTTAAAACGAAAATTTTTGCTTTTCAACTAAGAAAATTTTGACCAAAGTATAACCAAAGACTTTTCAAACATTTACGAATCTTATTAAACATTTTCGATAAATCAACAAAAATCTAATTAATTAAATTCAAATTTATTTTGAACATTTTATTTAATTGGTCGAACTAAGAAATTTAAACTTTTAACGTTTACGTTTCATAAAAATTAAATAATTATTGTTATATTACATATAATAATTATCGACGCCTTAGACGCCGAATTGAGAAAAACTGATAAAAATGATGGTAAAGATGAAACTAAAACATAGAAGATATGAAGAAGGAATTTTGAATAAATACGGTTGTGATATTTATTTCATCAGGAAGGTGAACGTAATTACTGACGCATAATATAGAAAGAATATCTGAGTGAATTGTGGACATGATAATTACATCATCATGAGAAGTGAATATAGATACTGACATATTATATAAAAAGGATAAAGAACCAGTTAGGACATGTTCCTTAATAATGAATGTGCAAAATAAAGTTCTGAACAATATAAAATAGCCGATGTTTGTAAAAAAAGATAATATAGATAATAAAAGGGGTTCGCGGCTAATGTGAACCATTAGAATTGAGAAGCCGATAGCGTTAAATGTTTTAAAGGGCCACTTTGTGGTTGCCTAAATGTGGAAATTGTGAGATATAGTTATGTTGGAATTTGTAAGTATAAGTATTATATGTATGTCATTTTTGACTAAAAGTATCTTTGTCTGAAGAAGTTGTACTGATGGCAATTATGAAGGCAGATATCGCCTCATACATTAGTAAACATCTAGCTATTGCAAAGGTCATCATCTGAATTTGATTCGATTTGGGTCATCGTCGACAGACTGACCAAATCTGCTAATATCATTCTCGTTAATGATAGAATCTTGATGAAGAAATAGACTCTTTTATTTAAAAGAGTTATGTAAACATAGTGTGTCTGTATCGATCATCTATATATCAAGATCCTCGCTTCGCATCAAATTTCTAGAGATTTGCTCAGAAGTCGTTGTGAACGAATCTTGATGAGAGTACTGTTTACCACCCCAAATCGAAGGGACGAGGTAAAGTAACGATACAAAGTAATATAAGTGTTGTTTTATGTTTGAATGATTGACCTTTGGTAATAGACCGAATAATCGTTTTCCTATGGAGAGATTATCATTGATAATCATCGTATTAGGATTGAGATCGAATCTTGTTAGAATCTAAATATTAGAGCATCTGTAAGCAGGAGTTGAGATAAAGACAACCGACATACACCCATTGTGAGTTGGACATGTCTTTTAGGTTTAAGGTTTCCTATGATGGCGAACCTATCCTTGCAAAATACCCGACCCGCGAGATCTGAAATGATTGTTGAAATTAGGATCTGATTATTGACTGCCGGTAATGGGCAAGAGGTTATGTGAATGTGAAATGTAGATCTTGAAGTGCCAAATGGGTAGCGAAGTTATGCCACAATTTTTAAACTTGGAAAAATGTATTCATGATCTGACAAATCATGGGATATAAGTCCCCGTTGTATGGGACCATTGAGATGATGTGAAAGATTGGTTTGAAAGGCATATAAGCTGGATCTACCCTAGGACTTCAAGGACTGCGTAAATTATGTTTCGTAAATCGAACTTGATGGAATATCTATCAAGTGAAAATCTGATTGTTCTTAGTAAAGCTTAGATCGGCGAAAAGTTGCATTCATCAGAAACCCGTGAACATCATGGATAGAGAAAGTAAGTCAACATTTAGCCTGATCTTATTCCCGTAGTTATGTTTGATGAAACTCGCGTATTATAATGGATTACACTTGTGAGAAAAGACCGAATGTGGAGGAAATACCCACATGGCTTTAACTCAATAAGAAGCGAGTAGTAAGATGATCTTTGAGGACAAAGATCCTGTTTAGGGGTAAATGCTGTGACAATCCGTCAATTTACGATTGATATTTTATTCTCAAATATTATTTGAAAATATTATTTTAATGATACAATATGAACTCACTTATTTTTGGGAAGAAATTTGGATTTACGTCTTGAAGTAGCATCGACTACGTTTAAACCGGAGGATTCAACGTTACGTGCTTACGTTTACATACACCGTCTTTGGTGACAGTCCGACATTTCAGAAAATAAATTTGTCCATGAATATTATTTTGGAGTTTTAAATTTGTGTTGGTTCATAAACTCACAAATTTACGAGAAGAGATTAGGACTTACGATTTTATTTTAACGTCCTTTACGACTAATACTTCGCTTTTGGCTAGGTATAAAATATTATCGTTAGTTCCGATCTTTTCGAATTGAAAATCGGTCTTAAGTGCGACTCAATCGTCTTTTGGTGAATCAAGTGAATGGTTTGGTTTGTTTTAAGCTAATAGCAAGTAATTAAAGTGTCGTTGAGTAGAATGGAAGTTAAAAGATTAATTTGAATGACGAGTAAAAATAAATGCATAAAAATGTAAAGGTGACAATGAAAAAGTACTAACTCACTAAATAAAACTAACACTTCGAAAATTTTCAGAAAATAAAAAGTACTATAAGAAAGTGATATCGAAAGAAACCAAAACAAACCAAAAGAACCCCCGATCGGAATGTTTTCCGATCGGTTGATCGGAATATGGTAATGATCGGAATATGGTGGAAGAGCACACAATCGGAATGTGTATAAAAAAGGTCAATCGGAATGACTGCTAAAGGGGGTACCAATCGGAATACGGGGCAAACCCCAATCGGAATAACACTAAAACTCACCGTCGGAATATGCAACAAAGCAACCCAATCGAAAAATGGGACAAATACCTAGCCGTCGGAATACTCAAGAAATGGAGACTAGATCGGAATACCCATGTGTACCAATCGGAAAATCAAAGACCTAATCCGATTGGATCAATCGGAAAGTGAAGAATGGTGCCGTCGGAATAAGGGGCCAATCGGAAAGGGGAATAACAACCCTTCCCTAAAATGGTGGAAAGCGGTTAGATTGTGTATCCGGTCGGAAAAGGCGATCGGAAAGGGGATTTAAGCTCCCTTTTCCGAAAATAAGGGGATTTGTTAAGGCTAGATAATAAGCTAAGTTCAATAAGCTAATATCCAAAACTTATAAATCCAAATACTTAACCG
The DNA here is from genome assembly GCA_025667525.1 of Glebionis coronaria. Taxonomy (NCBI): domain Eukaryota; kingdom Viridiplantae; phylum Streptophyta; class Magnoliopsida; order Asterales; family Asteraceae; genus Glebionis; species Glebionis coronaria. The sequence continues at coordinate 196,992,777 of CM046879.1, read as the reverse complement.
AATCAAATAAGCACTTTAATCAACTTATCTAACTCGAAATCAAGCAACTTTTTAGATCAAACAATAAAAACATAAACTTTTTAATAAAACTTTTTAATAAGAAAAATAAGCTAATCATAAAAATAAGCCAATAAGCACAAAAGTCTTAAAGCTTATTCAAATGAAAACTTATAAAATGCTCAAAAGATTAACTTTTTAGCACGAAATCAATTAGAACAACACGGATCACATGACAATCGCACCAAAATCAATCTTAAATCAAAGAAAAGTAGAATGAGATTAAGAAATAAAAGCTTAAAATGGAACTTTGATTAATGAAATAAGCAATACAAAGAAGTTTAATCTTGAAAGATGAAAAGAAAAAGATGAACTAGTGAGAGAAAGTTTAAGACTTTCTCTCTCTAAAAACTAAAAAGTGAAAAATTAACTAAAGACTAACCACCCTCCTAATGACTATTAGGAGGGTATTTATAGGGAAGGTGGAAGGAGTGCATGTGTTGCATCTTCTTTCTTGCTTTCTTCACGTTTTCTCGACTCGACTTTAATTCTTCGTCTTTGTCGTCTCGGGATTTGAACTTGTCTTTTAATTTTCTTCTTCTATTAGACTTAAGTTCTTCGACTTCGTTAAACTTCCGTCTTTTGACTTTTTCTTCGATAAATCTTCAGAATAGGCCTTGGACTTCCGTTATTTTTGCACTCTTGATCTTTTGACTTCGTCTTTTCCCGTTTTCTTCGATAAAAGCCCGTGAAAGCCCGTGTTTTCTTCCTTTTTCATATTTTGGTCCTAAAACACAATAAAAACACAAACCACGCATAATTCCGACTTTTACGACATAAATCACACGTTTTGGTCTTGTTATTATTGGAAATAAGTGGTAAAAGGATAAGTGTTTTCACACTTATTAAATCCCCTACACTTGACCATTGCAATGCCCTCATGCAATGCATTAATTTTAAAGCACGGTTTACATTTTTCATCATAAATAACCACCTTGGCCTTTATTAAATACTAAACATAAAAGATAGGAATAAGTAAAGAAATTAAAAACTTGCATTGGGTTTTGGCGGCCATGAACGTTTATCATCCTCAAGTTTCACGTTCCCCATACCAAGCTTAAAAACGAGATCATTGTTATCATAAGTTAGCAAACTATCACGAACTCATGTGGGCCAATTATTCACTTAGACTCCCTTATTCCTAGGTGTATCTCTTACATTTTATTTTTGTCTTGAATGATCACGAGGATGCATTGTTTGACTTATTTCGATAGTTATTTAGTCCGAAAATAAGGTAAACGATTTAATCAATAGTTAGCTAAAGGACCAAATCTTTTAAAACTGCTTCTCGGGATATCAGAAAGTTCATATCTTGGCATAACTTGGTTCGCGATTTGAGACCTTTCTCGGGCCGATATTTGGCAGCGACTTCATACTTCGAATCTTTGAGAGACGTTCTTGAAATTATGGTCTTCTCTTCATATTAGGAATTTCTTCACTTGAAGTTTTTGAGAGATTCTTCATCTTTGGACCACGACTTCTTCATTTTTCTCCAATCTTTATTTTGGACTTTGATATACAACGATCCGCCTCCTTTTAGGACTTGGATCTATTTATCCTCATACCTTGTTAGGGTCTTTTCGGATAGATTTCTCCATGACTTTTGGGGAGTTCTTGCTTTTCGTCGTGTGTCTCGATCCTTCATATTGATTTTCGATAAATGATTCTTCACATCACTTTTGGATCTTTAGCAACAAAATGTAGCCCTCATGCCTTGTTAGGGCCTTTTCGGACTCGCCAATCTTCGCGCCCCGCTTCATAAGTTATGCCTTGGCTATGAACTCTCGTCATTACCGAGCAACTTTTAAACGATCTGGGGCTAGAAGCTAAGTAACCTTTTAAATCGTACAACCTTATTTATTAGCAGATTAATTTATTAACAAGCGGAGGGAGAATAGGCTCATAATTAACTCACATAAATTCACGAAAGAATACCAAACTTATAATTGACTCTATCATCTCTCGTTCTCCACAGTTTAAAATCTCAAGGAATGAGACTCGTGGATGCTTAGCCTATTAAATCAAAGTTTTGGGTTTTCGAGTCGCCTATAGGATCTTGCAAATTCTTGGACTTTTTCAAGTTTAGAAATCGCGTTTTAAAGTTCCCTTGATAAACGACTCTCTAGGATCAATTATAGGAACTTGCGAAAAGTTCTTGTTCTTAACCCGTGAGAGTTAAGACTTTCGCGTTTTATAGCTCCCTATATAAAAGCCTAGCAAAACTTGACTTAAACATGTTAAGGATACTAGCTAGAGCAAACTTAGGTAAGTAAACTCGGGTTGAGTCAAAATGTTCACGACTAAGAAAAATCTAAAACCACTTTATTAAAAATTTATTCTAGCAAAGGAAACATAACAAAGGCAAATACAACTATACAACTAGGCCAAAATAGATTAAAAATTTTGAAAAATCAAATTTTCCGGTTAAAATGAGGGCAAATTCATGGAAAAGACCACTTACTTCGATAGAAGTCCCCCCTACACTTGAGATAAACATTGTCCTCAATGTTTAAGCATGTGGGAGTAAACTCCCCTACACTTAGGACATTGTGCACTTTGTTTAAATCTTGTAAACACGGTATCACGGTTCATCAAAAGTCAACAAGATGCTCTCTGAAGCTTAAATCCCTGCACAGCACAAGAAACAAGACAACAAACATATGCGGGGCTCCCCCTACACTTATTATGAAAGCAGTAAAGGATAGAACACGGGTTGCCTCCCGAGAAGCGCTTGTTTTTGTTCACCGAGTCATGAGCCTGACTCGACCCAATTTTAGTTCATGGGGAACGTGGTGAGGGATGGAATCATCTCATGGGAGATGTCCTCACCAAAGTACAGCTTCAAACGCTGGCCATTCACCTTGAAATTGGGCCCATTCGGCTGAGAAAGCTCAATGGTCCCATACGGAAAAACTTTGGCGACGGTGAATGGACCAGTCCAGCGGCTCTTCAACTTGCCAGAGAAGATCTTCAACCGAGAGTTAAAGAGTAAGACTTGATCACCAACGTGGAACTCTGGGTTCTTGATTTTAGCATCGTGGATCATCTTCGTCTTCTCCTTGTAGATCAGCGAGTTCTCATAAGCTTCATTCCTCAGTTCATTTAGCTCGTTGAGTTGAACCTTGCGATGATCACCGGCTTTGATGATGTCGAAGTTCGCCCACTTCAAGGCCCAATGCGCCTTGTGTTCCAGCTCGATGGGTAGGTGGCAGGCTTTCCCGTACACAAGACGATAAGGTGTACAACCGATCGGGGTCTTGTAAGCAGTACGGAAAGCCCACAGAGCATCATCTAACTTATCGGCCCACGCGGCACGATGCTCTCCCACAGTACGCTCCAAAATTCTCTTCAAGCCACGATTGGAAATTTCAGCTTGCCCATTGGTTTGGGGATGATAGGCGGTGGAAAGACGGTGATTAACACCATACTTTGCCATGACTCGTGCAAACTGATCGTTGCAAAAATGAGTCCCGCGGTCACTGATGATAGCACGAGGAACGCCAAATCGAGCGAAAAGCTGCTTCAAAAAGTTCACAACCACCCTCGCATCATTCGTAGGAAGAGCCTTAGCTTCAACCCATTTAGAAACGTAATCGACGGCGACGAGGATGAACTTGTTCCCTTTGGATGATGGAAATGGCCCCATAAAGTCGATGCCCCATACATCAAAGATTTCACATTCCTGTATGAAATTTTGAGGCATCTCATCCTTATGTGTGATCTTGCCTTGACGTTGGCAAGCATCACAATGCTTAACCATTTCGTGAGCGTCACGATAAATGGTGGGCCAGTAGAATCCAGAATCAAACACTTTCTTAGCGGTATAGTTGGGACCAAAGTGACCACCGGTGGGTCCTTTGTGGGAAGCTTGGAGGATGTCAAAAGCTGCCGGTCCGTCAACACAACGACGAATGATCAGATCAGCACATTGTTTGAATAGATAAGGGTCATCCCAAAAGTAAGTCTTAACATCATTCAAGAACTTCTTCTTTTGTTGGGATGTTAACCCTTTGATGAGAATACCACCCGCTAAGTAGTTTGCAATGTCCGCAAACCACGGGGTGCCATCAAGATTGAGGTTTATAGACATTAGAGTCTCCAGGGGGAAAGAGTCATTGATCTCTTTGTTCGGATGATCCCCCTGATATGGGTCCTCAAGTCGACTCAGATGATCCGCGGCCAGGTTTTCGGCTCCCTTCTTGTCACGAATTTCAATGTTGAATTCTTGAAGGAGCAAAATCCAGCGAAGAAGTCTTGGCTTAGAATCGTTCTTAGTCATCAAGTACTTCAACGCGAAATGGTCCGTGTAAACGATGGTGGTGGATAAAACAAGATAGGGGCGAAATTTCTCAAAAGCATAGACAACAGCTAAAAGCTCTTTTTCGGTTGTCGTATAATGCAATTGAGCCCCCGTCATTGTTTTGCTAGCATAGTGGATCGGTTGGAAGTGTTTATTCACTCTTTGGCCCAAAACCGCACCAATAGCAAAGTCGCTAGCATCGCACATCAATTCAAAAGGCAGCTCCCAATTAGGGGTAACCAAGACCGGTGCCTTAGTTAGCTTATCCTTAAGAAGATTGAAGGCTTCGAGACACTCTTTAGAAAAGATAAAAGGAGTATCTTTTTCCAAGAGGTGGGTCATCGGGCGAGCGATTTTAGAGAAATCTTGAATGAATCTACGATAGAATCCCGCATGACCCAGAAAGCTTCTCACACCCTTCACGGTTGAAGGTGGAGGTAATTTGGCTATGACATCTACTTTAGCACGGTCAACTTCAAGACCGGCTTTAGAGATTTTGTGTCCTAGCACAATGCCTTCTTTTACCATAAAATGGCATTTTTCCCAATTCAGAACAAGGCGAGTGTCTTCGCACCGCTTAAGCATACGTTCCAAATTGGCAAGGCAAGCAGAGAAGGAATCCCCGAAGACCGAGAAATCATCCATGAAGACTTCCATGGTTTGCTCAACCATGTCATGGAAGATAGCCAACATGCACCTTTGGAAAGTCCCGAGGGCATTGCATAAACCAAAAGGCATTCGTTTATAAGCAAAGGTGCCATAGGGGCAAGTGAATGTTGTCTTCTCTTGATCTTGGGGATCGATGGGTATTTGAAAATAACCCGAGAAACCATCCAGAAAGCAGTAATATTCATTACCAGCTAGACGTTCAAGCATTTGGTCCATAAAAGGTAGAGGGAAATGATCTTTCTCGTGGCATCATTGAGTTTGCAGTAGTCTATACAAACTCTCCACCCAGTAACGAGACGGGTAGGAATCAACTCGTTGTTTGCATTGGGCACAACGGTGATACCACCTTTCTTAGGCACACAATGGACTGGACTAACCCATGGTGAATCCGAAATAGGGTAAATCATACCCGCATCAAGAAGTTTGATAACCTCTTTTTTGATGACTTCATGTATTTTAGGATTCACCCTTCGTTGACTTTGAATTGTGGGCTTAAAGTCGTCCTCCATGAGAATTTTATGTGTGCAGAAATGAGGATCAATTCCACGGATGTCGGAGATTTTCCAAGCGATAGCGCGTTTATGCTTCTTCAACACAGCGACAAGTCGGGCTTTTTCGTCTTCCGTCAGATCCTTAGCGATGATGACCGGTAGCTTCTCGTCGTCTTCCAGAAAAACGTACTCAAGATGAGGAGGTAGGTCCTTAAGCTCGAGAGTCGGAGGATCTTCAATAGATGGTGAAACTAACGATGGATCATCATTAGTCACCTCTTTAGGAGCAGGAGGAGAAAATGGTTCCTCATTGAGAAGTCTCTCAATAGTACGAATGTCTTCATCTCAATTCGTGGACAAATTATCATACTTAATATCGAGAGGACCCAAGCTAGCTTCGAAATCATCCAAGTCACTTTCTCCAAAAGGAGTCAATGCTGGAGCAATTGAGGCAACGGTCTCAACATTGGGTAGAGAATGAGTACTTTTGCAAGCATCATGAAAATGTTCTTCACAAGCCTCATCGAGAACATCAATAGCATGAACGCTCTCATATGAATAAGGTTGCTTAGAAATCTTACCCATGTTGAAGACAATTTGATCGTCACCAACTCTCATGATTATTTCGCCCGCGGCTACATCAATGAGAGTGCGACCGGTCCTCAGGAATGGACGTCCAACGATTAATGGAACACGGGGATCCATCTCGTAGTCAACGACGACAAAATCCGCCGGGAAGGTGAATTTGTCGACGCCAACAAAGACATCTTCAGCTATCCCCACTGGATAAGCAACCGTACGGTTGGCTAACTCCAAAGTCATTTTAGTGGGGACTAGCTCGGGGAGAGATAATTGCTTCCACACACTTAAAGGCATTAAGTTTATACTGGCACCTAGATCGGCTAGGGCCATGCAATTCTCTACTCCCGGGAAGTTGCAAGGAATCAAGAAGCGACCCGGATCACCAAGTTTGGTGGGCAATTGCCTTAAGAGCACTGCGGAGCAATTCTCATTAAGGTGGGTCTGAGCAATGTCAAGAAGCTTTTCTTTATCACTTAGAAGATCTTTAAACATCTTAGCGTATTTGGGCATGTGAGCGAGAGCCTCGGCAAAGGAGATGTTAAAATTCAATTGTTTAAACATTTTTAGGAAGTTTGAAACCTGAATATCATCCTTGCTCTTTTGCTTCTCTTTCCTCAACCTTGAAGGATAAGGTATATTGGATGAAGAAGAAGGCTTTAAGGGAATAGGATCACTCACAACCACGGGTGGTGGGGAAATGGGGATAGAAGGTGAAGGAGGTGAGGAAAGTTGCTCTTTTCCTTGTTCACAATCACGGGCGGAGGTGTAGGAAGCTCGGGTTCCATATAACCTTTGCCACTTCGAGTGGTGATTGCTTTCATCTCCCCTCTTGGATTCGCAACGGTATTACTCGGAAGAGTACCCGAAGAAGAGGGTTGATTACTTTGGATGAGCGAACCAATCATATCACGAAGGTGAAGAGCTTGATTGTTAAAAGAGTTTTGCATGTTGGCATTAATATCATTGCTGTGTTTGGCCATATCATTCCTTAGCTCGGCTCGAATATCGCTCCATTGTTTTACCATGTCATTCTTCAAGTTGACGAATTGACTCTGAAGATTCGTCACCATCTCACGATTAGTCTTCATGAATGTCTCGACGTCTGGACTTACTGCCATCGGTTGATTGAGAGGTGGAGCTTGGTAAGCTTGAGAATTTCCTTGAGTTGGGTATGGGTTTCTTTGGGATTGATACTGATTTTGAGCACGAGGTTGGGATTGGTTGTTTCGGTTGTAGCTTTGTTGTTGGTTTTGGTTTGCAGGGGGGAAACCGGGAGGAGCAAGATAATTGTTGGAACGATAACTTAGCAAGCCACGGTCTCCTTGAGGGCGAGCTTGATAGCCTCCCGTAGGATAAGTACCATATGCTGCGTTAACGTCTTCAGAATAATTGCCGTGAGTAGAAGGACACTCATTGTAGGAATGAGGACCACCACATGTGTCACAAGAGATAACAACGGCTTTAGCTTGTTGAGTTTGGTTAGAAGTCAAAATTTGGAGACTTTTGTTAATATCAAGAATAGCACGTTCCAAAATAGACGGGTTGGTGGTGGAAGAAGTAGATGAAACATTGACTCTCTGATTAGATCTTGAGGATGCGGATGAATCCCAATTCTTGTGGTGAGTAGTCATGTTTTCAATCAACTCTCGACACTCCTCCGGTCTCCTTTTCATAAAAGTACCACCGGCGGCGGCATTGATCGTGTCACGATCACGAAAAGTGAGACCATTGTAAAAGGTGTCAATGAGAGTGACGGGGAGCATATTGTGATTAGGACAGCGGTCGATCAAATCATTGTAACGTTCCCAAGCATCGAAAAGCGATTCATCATTCTCTTGCATAAATCCACTGATTTGGTTACGAAGGCTAGTGACCATGGATGGGGGAAAGTAGCGCGATATAAAGCGTTGAGTCATGTCGTTCCACGTGTGAATAGAATTCTTAGGAAGACGGTCAAACCATTTTTCGGCATGGTGAGAAAGTGAGTGTGGAAAAAGTTGAAGGCGAAGGTCATCCATAGAAACACCGGGGCACTTCATGCTTTGGGTAATGGTAATGAATTTGTCGAGGTGTTTGTTGGCATCATCATCCGGAATTCCACGAAACGGGTTCATTTGCACTTGTTGTATCATGTGATGCTTCAACGAAAACTCCTGAGCCGTGACGTGCATTGGCGCAATCGGGCCTCCGCGTCCGTTCATGGTGGGTTGGCACAATTCCTCCATGGTTCGTAAATCAGGTAGAAGGACATTGTTGTTGTTATTGTTGTGGTTGTTATTCAAATTATTTTGAGGTGGGTGATTATTGTTGTTATTAACACCAGCCATATCTAAATCTTCAAGAGTCTCGGGCTCAGAATAGTTTGTAGATCTAGTACGCATGCACCTGCAGAAGAAAAATATACACAAAGGATATCTATATAATATTTTTGGTGCAAAACCTTTTGAAAAGAATTGCTTTTAATGATTTTTCAATGTTTTTGTATTTTTGAAGAGTTTTATATTTTTTTATGGATTTTTGAAAATTTTTGAAGCGATGAAAAGAACGTTCAAAGAACGGATCCCAAAATTCAATGCGTCTCTCACTAGAAACCGTTTATCTTAACGAAAAGAGCCGGCAGCGGCGCCATTTAATACTTCGCTTTTGGCTAGGTATAAAATATTATCGTTAGTTCCGATCTTTTCGAATTGAAAATCGGTCTTAAGTGCGACTCAGTCGTATTTTGGTGAATCAAGTGAATGGTTTGGTTTGTTTTAAGCTAATAGCAAGTAATTAAAGTGTCGTTGAGTAGAATGGAAGTTAAAAGATTAATTTGAATGACGAGTAAAAATAAATGCATAAAAATGTAAAGGTGACAATGAAAAAGTACTAACTCACTAAATAAAACTAACACTTCGAAAATTTTCAGAAAATAAAAAGTACTATAAGAAAGTGATATCGAAAGAAACCAAAACAAACCAAAAGAACCCCCGATCGGAATGTTTTCCGATCGGTTGATCGGAATATGGTAATGATCGGAATATGGTGGAAGAGCACACAATCGGAATGTGTATAAAAAAGGTCAATCGGAATGACTGCTAAAGGGGGTACCAATCGGAATACGGGGCAAACCCCAATCGGAATAACACTAAAACTCACCGTCGGAATATGCAACAAAGCAACCCAATCGGAAAATGGGACAAATACCTAGCCGTCGGAATACTCAAGAAATGGAGACTAGATCAGAATACCCATGTGTACCAATCGGAAAATCAAAGACCTAATCCGATTGGATCAATCGGAAAGTGAAGAATGGTGCCGTCGGAATAAGGGGCCAATCGGAAAGGGGAATAACAACCCTTCCCTAAAATGGTGGAAAGCGGTTAGATTGTGTATCCGGTCGGAAAAGGCGATCGGAAAGGGGATTTAAGCTCCCTTTTCCGAAAATAAGGGGATTTGTTAAGGCTAGATAATAAGCTAAGTTCAATAAGCTAATATCCAAAACTTATAAATCCAAATACTTAACCGAATCAAATAAGCACTTTAATCAACTTATCTAACTCGAAATCAAGCAACTTTTTAGATCAAACAATAAAAACATAAACTTTTTAATAAAACTTTTTAATAAGAAAAATAAGCTAATCATAAAAATAAGCCAATAAGCACAAAAGTCTTAAAGCTTATTCAAATGAAAACTTATAAAATGCTCAAAAGATTAACTTTTTAGCACGAAATCAATTAGAACAACACGGATCACATGACAATCGCACCAAAATCAATCTTAAATCAAAGAAAAGTAGAATGAGATTAAGAAATAAAAGCTTAAAATGGAACTTTGATTAATGAAATAAGCAATACAAAGAAGTTTAATCTTGAAAGATGAAAAGAAAAAGATGAACTAGTGAGAGAAAGTTTAAGACTTTCTCTCTCTAAAAACTAAAAAGTGAAAAATTAACTAAAGACTAACCACCCTCCTAATGAATATTAGGAGGGTATTTATAGGGAAGGTGGAAGGAGTGCATGTGTTGCATCTTCTTTCTTGCTTTCTTCACGTTTTCTCGACTCGACTTTAATTCTTCGTCTTTGTCGCCTCGGGATTTGAACTTGTCTTTTAATTTTCTTCTTCTATTAGACTTAAGTTCTTCGACTTCGTTAAACTTCCGTCTTTTGACTTTTTCTTCGATAAATCTTCAGAATAGGCCTTGGACTTCCGTTATTTTTGCACTCTTGATCTTTTGACTTCGTCTTTTCCCGTTTTCTTCGATAAAAGCCCGTGAAAGCCCGTGTTTTCTTCCTTTTTCATATTTTGGTCCTAAAACACAATAAAAACACAAACCACGCATAATTCCGACTTTTACGACATAAATCACACGTTTTGGTCTTGTTATTATTGGAAATAAGTGGTAAAAGGATAAGTGTTTTCACACTTATTAACGACTAAACCGGAAACCTTAGGATTACGTATTTACGTTTTCGAACTCCGTTTTTGATGAGACAATTTTTATTAGATTCGTTTTGTGTCGTTGATTCATAATTTATAAAAACGTTTTTCGTAAAACGACCCGAGGGCACGCAAATCGAGGAAACTAGAATCGAGGAGTACCCGTAAATAAATAGGGATGAGACAAGTGGGACACTTGTCCCACCCCCACTCAAAACCGGCCTAAATAAGCCACACAACACCACCACACCACATTTTGTTAGCTAAGTTAACACTTGTCCACTTTGCTTACAAAGTAAGCTTACAACTCATCAAAACCAACTAGCTAAAACTATTTCTTCATTTCCTACATGCAAAACCACTTCAACATCCTCTCTACTCTCTCTAGTTCGTCCCATATCCCTCAAAAACATCCATCATTTGATCAAAATCAACCACAAAATCTCATGTTATTCATATACATGTTGATGCCCTTTTGAAGCCCTATTGATTGGTGCAAGTTATAACATCCAAGGAGGAGTTTTCATGGAGTAGTAGGGCTGATTTTCCACAAGGTATTCATGAAGAGTGGTGATTATGAAGATGGTCTTGGTGCATCACAAGTATCTCCATCAAAAATCCATGTTTTGATCAACCTACATCATCATGGTGGTATAAAGATTGTCCTCCTCATCTTCTTGTTATTTTGATTATGTAAACATGTATTTTATTTCCTATTGTATATGTATATGATGATTATATGATGATAAAAATGTTATGTGGGGATTTGTTGTTGATAAACATGATTAAAAAGGTGAAAAACCATAAGAAACAAGGTTAAAATCTTGGTTAAATTTGTTGGCTGTATAAAACAGTAAAGAACCATATGGTAAACTGATAAAATGATGAAGTAGAATGGATTTACAGTAAGCTATGGGTCTTGTACACATGTGAGAGTTGGTCATGCAATGGAATCAAAATAATGAGTGAGATATGATCAAAACAAGTTTAGGATATAAATCTGAGGTTACTGTTTTAGACGATTTTTAGAAAATACTTAAAGGATGATTAAACAGTAGCTATAGAAGAGTTAAATGTAGCACATATCATGTAGTTTATGTGATAAAAATTTGAGCTTCTATCTCCATGTAGAACTCAAGATATGGCAGTTTTGGTGAAAGTGAAGATAAAAATCAGATTTTTGAAAAGTAAAGTATAATACTATTATATAAGCACTCAAAATTATTTGTATAAAATGTAAAGTTAAAACCCACTAACTCTTGGATTTTATTTATATAAGTATTTAAAAGGTTAAATAAGTATACATTTTATAAAAATGGTAACTTGTTAAGTTTTATAAGTTATAAAACTATAAACATGATTTTTACGACTTTTTCGGCTATCGCCGTAAAATTAACGTTTTTGTTAAATAAAACTTAGATGGTTGGACCCGTCTAATGAAAAATTTATAAAACTTATATACTGATATATAAACATGTATAACAAGTAAAAACCGATAAAACCCGAACTATAGGACATACGGACGTTAACGGACTAAATTAACGTTATTGGACTAACAATACCACAAAAATGGACTTAAACACTTATGAACTTATTATTGGGATTAACCCATTTGGGCCCAACTTGTAAAGTTTAAGTACTGATAATATAAGTACAAAATAGATTAAAATAAGTTAAATAACTTATAATAGGCTTATTGGACCTAAAACACGTAAATAGGTAAAACGAGAAAACTAGTATAAAAGTTATCAACATATAACACTAAAATGAGTAAACGAGAATATGTAAACCCACTTGATCATCATATATATATAATCATCATATGTATACATAATTGTTATTTTATAAATTCATTGGACAAGAGTCTAAGACCGATTATTATTTGTCTAGGTTTCCGTGATTGAAGCACGTACCGTACATCCAAATCGCCGATAATCGTCTTCCCACATCAACGTGAGTTCATAGCCTCGCACTCTTTTAAATGTTTTTATAAATATTTTATAAACCCGCGAGGGAGATAACATGTTAGTTTTATAAAATAGGACACCATTTGTCCCGATTGTTTGTTTATTGATTTTGGACCCGAATGATTGAATGACCCGATTGTATGACCTGATAAATGATTAATGGACCCGATAGATGAAATTAAATGGATTATTAAAGTTAGGTTATGTCACTAAAAGTCCCATTAGCATGAATTGTGAACTACCGGGAGTTGGTAGACGCTTATGCATTTAATAGTACTATTTGGGGACGATCACCCCAGTTCGCGCTTTGACGGTTGATCCCCGTCGTGCCACATTGATTGGTAAGCGAATTTATGTATGAGAAGATTTCCATAGCGTGACCTTTGTGACGACACGCTACTTTAGATGGGCAAATTTGGTATCGGGTTAGCTACCCGTTGTTGGTTTAGTAAGGTAACAATGTCATGCGGCTTATAATAATCCAGAATTAACGAAATACTAATAGACGCTCCGAATTACGATGTATTGCCTGACTAGCAATACAGGGTCATACTATTGATATTATGTTCGTGTTTTGGTTTTCATAACCATATTCATATAACGGTTTTTATTTTATCTATACAACGTTGTAAAACGTATTGTATGATATTTTTTTACGACATTGGCTCGTATAATGATTTTTACGGCAAATGCCTATATTATGATTTTCGATAAGGATTTGTATAAAATGACTTTGGCTATTTTATGGCCTATTAAAATGATTTGTACAAAATGATTTTCAGTAATAGTTTTATACTGATAATATATTGATGGAATTTATTAAACTCTATGAATTCACTCGGCGTTATCGCTGACCTTTTCTTTTAACATGTTTTATCTCAGGTACTTGAAGGTAATTCTCGGGTTGACAACAAGAATTCATGGCCCGCACTTAAACAATATTTTTCCATTCAAATACTTTGTAAAACTTTGTATGAAATATAATGACTTGGGACCGATATAACTTTGATATTATTGAATGGAAATGCTTTATAAATAAACGACGCGATTTTTATGCGTTGTCTATGATGTGAGTAATGTGCTATCCCGTAACACCAACTAGTCTTCCGCTGTACTGAGTTGTATAAATTTGGGGGTGTTACATTATGTGTCACTATGTCATACAATTCCAAGATCTCATCCTACCAACTGATGTCTCAGTTAAGTTAGGGATTATTTTTAAAAGATACCACAATGAATACTAATCTACAAGAGTCATTAGGTGTTCCACATGTCCCGAAAGATCCACCGGTCCCAATTTAGAAGAAGATTTCTTCAATTTATTTCTTAGACACTGGGCATCCTCTTTAGTGGACAATGGCCTAGGAACAACCCTTAACACGAATCAACAATCAATTAAAACCTTATAACTTAATCACAGGGCTTAACGACTTCCTCTTAACAATCTCATATTCCATACGAGTTAAATTTTACTTTATTCAAGTTTCAATCGTCTTATATTCAATGCGATATCCTACCTCATTCTCCAATACTTACAACCTTATTCTTCAGCCTTGTAAAGGCAATAAAAGCTCAATATGATCAACACTTAATTTCCAATCCTATAGCTCTTACAACAACAATTATCAAATGAGTCACTAGCATGAAATGACTCACACATTCAATCAGACTTCTCGGAAAGGTACTAGTGGCATGAGGCTTTTGGGTAATGGTTCCAATGACAGCCTCAAGTGCAACATTCATCCTTTCGATTTCAATTTAAGAATTGGGTGACAACGAATCAGATGACATCTTTCTAGGTGGTAACGTTTTGTCAAACTCCACTCTATAAAGAAAGATCGTCATAACATCGATATCAGTTCTAATCTCGCCAATTCTTCTTCAATATCACAATCAACTAATTATCAACATTTCTACGAATATCAACCATTTGTTGGGATCATAAATATCCACAACTTGGTTTGGATCTAGGATATCTAGAATTCCTACGAGAATAGCTTCGATTAGTTTACTAGGGGATTTAGGGTTCCTTGTGACAATCTACGTCGTATAAATACCTCGTATAAATATCAAAATAATCATCAAACAATCATGTAATAAAATTACATCATTTATATATATATATATATATATATATATATATATATATATATATATATATATATATATATATATAATCCAAGTTATATATATATTAAAATAACACTTCTCAGTCTGGCCTTGTCGGTAACTCGGGAATTCTTCGGCACCGTTATAGTCAAAAGATTTTTAGACATTTTTAGAAAAATGTTTATAGTTAAAAGATTTTGAAATGTTTTATTCAAAACCTGGTTTTAAAAATCTTTCGTTCTCTATAACGAGAGCTCTGGTACCAAACTGTAACACCCCCAATTTATACAATTCAATACAGCGGAAGACTCGTTGGTGTTACGGGATAGCACATTACTCACATCATAGACAACGCTTAAAAATCGCGTCGTTTAATAATAAAGCATTTCCATTCATAAATATCAAGTTTACATAGGTCCCAAGTCATAATATTTCATACAAGTTTTACAAAGAATTTGAATGGAAAAATTATTATTTAAGTGCGGGCCATGAATTCTTGTCGTCTTCCCGAGAATTACCTTCAAGTACCTGAGATAAAACATGTTAAAAGAAAAGGTCAGCGATAACGCCGAGTGAATTCATAGAGTTTAATAAAATCCATCAATATAACATCGGTATAAAATAATTACTAAAAATAATTTTGTACAAATCATTGTAATAGGCCATAAAATATCCAAAGTCATTTTTATACAAATCCTTATCGAAAATCATAATATAGGCATTTGCCTTAAAAATCATTATACGAGCCAATGTCGTAAAAACATCATACAATACGTTTTATAACGTTGTATAAAGTTAAATAAAAACCGTTATATGAATATGGTTATGAAAAATCAAAACACGAACACAATATCAATAGTAAGACCCCATATTGCTAGTCAAGCAATATATCGTATTTCGGTGCATATAGTAGTATTTCGTTAATTGGATTATTATAAGCCGCATGACATTGTTACCTTACTACAACAAACAACGGGTAGCTAACCCGAAACTCAATTTTCCCATCTAAATTAGCGTGTCGTCACAATAATCACGCTTGTGTAATCTTCTCATACATAAATTTGTTTACCAATCAATGTGGCACGACGGGGATCAACCGTCAAGGCGCGAACTGGGGTGATCGTCCCCAAATAGTACTATTATATGCATAAGCGTCTACCAAATCTCGGTAGTTCACAATTCATACTAATGGGACTTTTAGTGACATAACCTAACTTTAATAATCCATTTCCTTTCATCTATCGGGTCATAAAATCATTCATCGGGTCATACAATTATTCGGGTCCAAATCAATAAACAGACAATCGGGACAAATAGTGTCCTATTTCATAAAAACTAACATGTTATCTCCCTCTCGGGTTTACAAAACATTTATAAAAACATTTAAAAGAGTGTAAGTCTATGAACTCACGTTGATGTGGGAAGGCGGTTATCGGCTATTCGGATGTACGGTACGTGCTTCAATCACGGAAACCTAGACAAATAATACTCGTCTTAGACTCTTGTCCAATGACTTTATAAAAATAACAATTATGTATACACATGATGATTATATATATATGATGATCAAGTGGGTTTACATATTCTCATTTTATACTATTTTTATTTGAGTGCTTATATAATACTATTATACTTTAATTTTCCCAAAATCTGATTTTTACTTTCATGTTCACCAAAATGGCCATATCTAGAGTTCTATATGGAGATAGAAGCTCAAATTTTTATGGCATAAATTACATGATATGTGCTCCATTTAACTCTTCTATGGCTACTGTTTAATCAGCCTCTAAGTATTTTTTAAAAATCGTCCAAAACAGTGTACTCAGATTTGCACTCTAAACTTGTTTTGGTCATATCTCACTCATCTAATGATTCCATTGCATGGACAACTCTCACATGTGTACAAGACATATTACTTACTGTATATCCATTAATCTATGCCATTTTATCAGTTCATGACATGGTTCTTTACTGTTTTATACAGCCATCATTTTTAAGCATGATTTTAAACTTTTTACATATAGTTTTTCATCTTTTTACCCATGATTATCAACACCAAATCCCCACATAATATTTTTATCATCATTTATCATCATACATATATACATTTAAGAAGAAAATACATGATTACATAATCAAAATAACAAGAGGATGAGGAGAACAATCTTTATACCACCACGATGATGTAGGTTGTGATCAAGACATGGATTTTGATGGAGAAACTTGTGATAAACCAAGATCATCTTCAAGACCACCTATCTTCATGAACTCCTTGTGGAAAATCAGCCCTTAGACATCACTAAATCACCTCCTTGGTTGTTAGAATCACCTCCAATCTTCAAGTCTTCTATAGGTTTCCATCTTATGCAAGTTAAACATAAGATTTATGGTAGAAAATTTGATGAACATGGTGGTGGTGGTGGTAGTATGGACGGCACAATTGGAGTGAGAGAGAAAAGTGTATGGTTTTGCATGAGAGAAATGAGAGAGTGGTTTGAGTGTTAGTTGTTTTGAGGTGGAGTAGTTGTATGTTTAACTTAAAGGTTAAGCTTGTTACATGTGTACAAGCTTCCTTGTGAAGCTTTGACAACACATGGGTTATGTGGCTAAGTCTAGCCGTCCCATATTGGGAGTGGGGCAAAACTTGTTTTGTCTCATCCCTAATTATTTACGGGTACTCCTCGATTCTAGTTTCCTCGATTTGCGTGCCCTCAGGTCGTTTTACGAAAAACGTTTTTATAAATTATGAATCAACGGCACAAAACGAATCTAATAAAAATTGTCTCATCAAAAATGGAGTTCGAAAACGTAAATACGTAATCCTAAGGTTTCTGGTTTAGTCGTAAAGGACGTTAAAATAAAATCGTAAGTCCTAATCTCTTCTCGTAAATTTGTGAGTTTATGAACCAACACAAATTTAAAATCTCAAAATAATATTCACGGATAAATTTATTTTCTGAAATGTCGGACTGTCACCAAAACGGTGTAGGCAAACGTATGCACGTAATGTAGAATCCTCCGGTTTAGACGTAGTAGATGCTACTTCAAGACGTAAATCCAAATTTCTCCCCAAAAATTAGTGAGTTCATAATATAACATAAAAATAATGTTTTTAAATAATATCTGAGAATAAAAATATCAACCATAAATTGACCGATTGTCACATAATAATTGGTCAGTCTCACCTGGCTGTCCTTATGGTATTAGCGGTATACCGCACGTAATGAGCTTCTCAAACCTATATGGACCATTTATGAGTTTACATTAACTCATTAATCAAAGTCGTGTTACAAACATTAAGCACACTTATCATACATCAAAAAATATTGTTTGTTACAAGCAGGAGCGAACATTTGCACATCACAAAATAAGCAACAAGTTTACAAATCAGTAGAGTGGTTGGTGAGCAAATGGGTCTCGGATGACGACCTCTTAATTTCAGCAGCGGTGTGCAATAAGCGGTAGCGCGATGGTCCCTTAAGCTCTTCTTCGTTCGGTCCAGTGTGCGAGAGTCCCTCTTTAGCAGTGGTAGTGGTAGCACAGGAATGAAGGGCGCAAGATGGGCCACAACAACAGATGGTGCAACCTCTATGTTCGAAAGGGCCCTCTTGGAAGCAGCACGACTCTCATGGGCTGTGAGCACCTCCTATAGTGGAACTTCCTTCTCAATCTTGAATGGATCAAGCACGTCTCTAGGATGCGCAAATATAGGTATTGTCAGCTGCTCCATGGACGGTTTAAGGTGGAAGTCTGGCAATGCTTCTGCGCCCTCTGCTTTGTGGCGCGCCGTTGTAAGGATCTCCATCACCACTTCTAGGGGCACTTCGTGGTCCTTATACTCTAAGCCAAATGATGGCAGTGGACAGGCTTTAGTATCCTACAAAGTTGTTGTCAGATTGGAGTCAGCCTTTGGGTCATAAAATGATACCTCTGCTAGATCTTTCTTCAGCAACTTGGCCTCATGTGCTTTCACCAAACCCCTGGAAGTACCCTCGTTAATCGCAGTTATCACAGACTTGAAAAAAGAATTTCGCAAGGAGGGGTCTTCCAGGGCACCCATCGCAGCTAAGCGCAAACCGTGGCGCATTAACCATCGCTTCTCAGCCACTTCCTTCATCAAGTGGGGATACAGGTGTTCATCAAGCTCTAAGCTCAGCCTTTTTAACTGACTATTGAGGTCACTCACGTCCTCCTTAACCTTGGCGCCCAATGCGTCAACATCAGCTACAAATTTATTTTTCCCTTCTTCGAAGGCCCCCATAGCAACCTGGTTGGAGGCCTTTAGCTAGTTGAGCTGGGCGCGCTCTTCATCTAGAGCGCTGGATAGCCTGTCCCTTTCCTCTGTCAAAGAATGAAGTAGGGTTGCATCCTTTCTACCTCACTCGATCTCCTGGTTAATCTTTTCTTGCATATCCCCCAGCGCGATGGACTTTTCTTCAGCGGTTTGCCTCAGTCTTTCCCGTGGTGCAGACTTGGGCAGAGAGCTCTAGGAATCTCTTCTTAAGGTGTGACGTTAATGTCACATGCTGTGCTGCTAGGTAGCTGGCTTCATCGGCCAGGACAACGTCACTCATTCCTTCCAATTTTTCCGCACGGCTAGGGGGCACAATGTTATCCAAGAAGCTTGCGCAGTCAAAGGTGCTTATCAAGTCAAAAGAGGCAGGTAGTTCCCAGTTGGGAGCGAAGACATGGTCTTAAAGGAACGCACTTCCCCCTGTTGATGAAGTCTCCTTGTGGGGGAAGGCGTGGTCTCAGCTTTCGCAGAAGACTTCTCTGGGTCGTTGATACAAGGGTTTTTGCTAGGTTCAGAATTCTCGGAATCCTCTCGAATTGATCTCAGTTAAAAGTAGAATGATTTGTTCTTGGTGAGAAAAAGTGGATTGGTTTTCTATTCTACTAAACAGGTAACTAAAAATGATAAAGCAGTAAACTAAAAACAAGCAACAAGTAATAAGCAAAACTGGAAAAATACCCTTATTCGGAAAAAGTCCTATGCGGAATAACAGGCCATTCGGAATAAATTGTCTATGCGGAAAATACTCCTTTATTCGGAAAGTAAAGACCATTCGGAAAGATGGCTTATGCGGAACATTTGCTTCATTCGGAAAAATGACATCATTCGGAATAAAATGCTCTACTCGGAAAAACTAGTCTATGCGGAAAGTAACCCCTACTCGGAATATTATGCTATTCGGAAAAACCAGGCTATTCGGAGAATATTCCGAATAAAGAAAAATTAAAATTGCTATGCGGAATATAATGCCTATTCGGAAAATGTTCCGAATAAGGAAACGAAAATTTGCTATGCGGAATGTTGGAAAGTTCCGAATAAGGGAACAAAGAAATTGGCTATGCGGAATATTGAAATATTCCGAGTAACAGAAATGAAAACACCCCTATTCGGAATATTGAAAGATTCCGAATAAGGGAAACACAAAATGCCTATTCGGAATGTGTTGCTTGTTCGGAAAGTCTGGAACGAAGAACAGATACAGCAGCAAGTAAAACAGGGGACACGGTTTTTAATCCAAAACGACTTAAATACTCAAAAAAGTTTCACCAAATTAAACACAAATCATTAACATACCAAAAGGAACAAATCCCACTAATAAAAACACTAAATCAACAACTTTTTAAGATCAAACTTGAATCAAATAAAAACTTAAGAACTTGCAAAAAGAGATGATGAAGAACAAGATTAATGAAAAGATGGAATGGATTGATTAAGGGAAAAGTAACAAGAGTACTGATTAAAGATTACAAGATTAAAAGAAAAGGATGAAAATCACCAAACTCCCTAATGGAGTTTGTGATGGGACGAACTACAAAGCCTGGAAAAAGGAAAATGAAAAACTAACTCCCTAATGTGTGAAGGGGGTTTCTATATATAGTCCTAGTGGTTGGTTGGTGAGTGGGCTTTCTCCTCTTCTTCTTGTCTTCTCGTCTTTTCAGAAAAGTTGACGTTTTTGATTCTGATTCGGGATTTGTTGTCGATTAAATCCAACTCGTCTTTTAATTTCTTCGTTAAATAGACTCGAGTTTCTTCGACTTATGAAAATCTTCCGTCTTTAGTCCTTTTCTTCAATAAATCTTCGAATAGGCCTAGTGACTTCAAATCTTTTGCATCTCTTGGACAATAGACTTCGTCTTCAGTCTTTTTCCTTGATAAAACCCGTGCAATCCCATGTTTTCTTTAATATTCATCCGGTTAGCTCTGAAATCACAACAAACACAAAAACCACGCATAATTCCAAACAAATGATATTAATTACGTGTTTTGGTCTTGTTTTAGCCAGAATTAAGTGGTAAAAGGATGGGTGTTTACACACCTATCAAATCCCCTACACTTAACCATTGCCATGCCCTCATGCAATGCTTAGTGATAAAGCAATTTTACATTTTTCTCATAATTAATCAACCTTGGCCTTATTCAAATACTACTAATTAAGAATCAAATAACTAGGAGAAATAAAAACTTTAAGATGAACAAAAAGAAATGAAATAACTTGTAAAGAAATCAAAGACTTACATTAGGGCTTTGGTTTTGCGAAGATTTATCACCCTCAAGTTTCACGTTCCCCAAACTAAGCTTAAAAACGAGATCATTGTTATTATAAGTTAGTAAATCAAACACTTACACACATGGCTTAATTAAATGCTTAAACTCCCTTATTCCTAGGTGTATCTCTTATATTTTATTTTTGTCTTAGAATGATCATGAAGATGCATTTTTGGACTTATTTCGATAGTTTATTAAGGCTGAAAGCAAAGTAGGACGATTTGATCAATAGTTAGCTAAAGGACAAAATCTCTTAAAACTGCTTCTCGGGATATCAAAAAGTTCATATCTTGGCATAACTTGGTTCACGATTTGAGACCTTTCTCGGGCCGATATTTGGCATGTACTTCATACTTCATATCTTCGAGAGACGTTCTTGAGATAATGGTCTTCTCATCATAATAGAGTTTCTTCACTTGGAGACTTTTGAGGGGTACTCCAACTTTGTTGACCACGACTTCATGATTATTTCTTCAATCTCTATTTGGGATTTTGAGATACAACGATCCGCCTCCTTTTCGGACTTGGATCTATTTATCCTCATACCTTGTTAGGGTCTTTTCGGATAGACTTCTCCATGATCTTTATGGGAGTTGATTGCTTTTCGTCGTGAGTCTTGATCCTTCATATTGACTTTAGGAATAATGCTTTTCACATCACTTTGGATCTTCAGCAATAAAATTGAATCCTCATGCCTTGTTAGGGCCTTTTCGGACTCGCCAATCTTCGCGCCCCGCTTCATAAGTTATGCCTTGGCTATGAACTCTTATCATTACCGAGCAACTTTTAAACGATCTTGGGCTAGAAGCTAAGTAACTTTTCAAATCGTAAGACCTTACTTATTGCAGATAAATATTACCAAGTGATGGGAGAATAGGCAAATAATTACACCAAGTGAGCTTGCGCAAGATTACCGACTTATAATTGACTCTATCATTTCTCGTCCTCCACAATTTAAAATCTCAAATAATGAGACTCGTGGACACTTAGCCTAATAAACCAATTAAGGTCTACATGGTTAAGGATACTAGCTAGAATAAACTTGGAAAAGTCTATTCGGGTTGAGTCAAAATAAACGCAACGGGCCTAATATGTCAAAGACTTCTAAACTAGCTACACCAATTTATTAATATTTTTGACTTTATTGCGGGATATATACATATGAAAGCAACGATAAAAATTTAAAAATTACGACTAAATGGCCAAAGTTAATAAAAAATTTGAAAAATGTTGAAAAATAGGATTTTCTGGTTAAATGAAGGCATTTTCATGGAAAAGTCCACTTAAAACTTCGATAGAAGTCTCCCCTACACTTAAGATAAACATTGTCCTCAATGTTTAAGCATGTGGGAAAAGTCTCCCCTACACTTATGACATTGTGCACGTTGGTTAACTCAAGTTAAGGAAGAGACGACTAAAGTGATCAATTTCAAATGTGAGTATGAAGAAAATTGAATCACGATAGTTGAGAGATAGAACCGGATTTCGGATTACACGGGAGCACGGTTCTTCAAAGATTTCCAAGATTGCATTTATCCCTGTAAGCACATCACCACACAAACACAAACGACCAAAATAGGTCCTCCCCTACACTTAGGGGGTTAAAGGGATAGATACTCGGGCTGCCTCCCGAGGAGCGCTTGTTTTTGATAACCGAGTCACGAGCCTGACTCGACCCAAATTTAGTTCATGGGGAACGTGGTGAGGGATGGTATCACCTCCTGAGAGGTGTCCTCACCAAAGTACAACTTCACTCGTTGGCCATTCACCTTAAAATTTGGTCCATTAGGTTGAGCGAGCTCGAGAGTACCATATGGAAAAATTTGGGCGATGGTGAATGGGCCGGACCAACGAGATTTGAGCTTGCCCGAAAAGATTTTTAACCGAGAGTTAAAAAGTAAGACTTTGTCTCCAACATGGAACTCTCGGTTTTTGATCTTGGAGTCGTGAATGAGCTTAGTTCTTTCCTTATAGATCAAAGAATTTTCATAAGCCTCATTCCGGAGTTCATTCAGCTCATTAAGTTGGATCTTGCGTAGGTCACCGGCTTTGTTTATATCAAAATTAGCCCACTTCAAGGCCCAATAAGCCTTGTGCTCCAACTCAATGGGGAGGTGGCACGCTTTCCCGTACACAAGACGATAAGGCGTACAGCCGATCGGGGTCTTGTAAGCAGTACGGAAAGCCCACAAAGCATCATCAAGTTTATCAGCCCATGCGGCACGATGCTCTCCCACGGTCCTTTCAAGAATTCGCTTCAGCCCTCGGTTGGATATTTCAGCCTGGCCATTAGTTTGTGGGTGGTAGGCTGTGGAAAGACGATGGTTTACACCGTACTTAGCCATGACTCTAGCAAATTGGTCATTGCAGAAATGAGTCCCACGATCACTAATAATGGCACGAGGCACACCGAAGCGAGCGAATAGAGCTTTCAAAAAGTTACAAACCACCCTTGCGTCATTAGTAGGTAAAGCTTTGGCTTCAACCCACTTTGAAACGTAGTCAACGGCTACAAGGATGTATTTGTTTCCTTTAGATGAAGGGAATGGCCCCATAAAGTCGATACCCCAAACATCAAAAATTTCACACTCTTGAATGAAATTCTGAGGCATCTCGTCTTTATGTGTGATTTTGCCCTGCTTTTGGCAAACATCACATCGCTTAACCATATTGTGAGCATCACGATATATGGAGGGCCAATAAAATCCCGAATCAAACACTTTCTTAGCGGTGTAGTTGGGACCAAAGTGACCACCGGTGGGTCCTTTGTGGCAAGCATCAAGGATTTCAGACGCTGCCGGTCCATCAACACATCGACGGATAATCAGGTCGGCACATTGTTTGAATAGGTAAGGGTCGTCCCAAAAGTAAGTCTTGATGTCGGTAAAGAACTTCTTCTTTTGTTGGGACGTCAACCCTTCCTTGAGAATTCCACCCGCCAAATAGTTTGCAAAGTCCGCAAACCACGGGGTTTCAGTCGGCTTCGAGTTTATAGACATTAAGGTCTCCAAGGGAAAAGAATCATTGATTTCTTTGGTCGGATGATCCCCTTGGTATGGATCCTCAAGTCTACTAAGATGGTCCGCGGCTAGGTTTTCTGCTCCTTTTTTATCGCGGATGTCGATTTTAAATTCCTGGAGCAGCAAAACCCAGCGAAGAAGTCTTGGTTTGGAATCTTGCTTTGTCAACAAGTACTTCAACGCGGAATGATCGGTATACACAATGGTGGTGGAAAGGACAAGATAGGGGCGGAATTTTTCAAAAGCATAGACAACAGCTAAAAGCTCTTTTTCGGTTGTCGTATAATGCAATTGTGCCCCAGTCATTGTCTTGCTAGCGTAATGGATCGGTTGGAAGTGTTTGTTCACTCTTTGTCCAAGAACCGCTCCAATAGCAAAATCGCTAGCATCGCACATCAACTCAAAGGGTAGCTCCCAATTAGGGGTAACCAAGACGGGTGCCTTAGTTAGCTTATCCTTAAGTGAGTTAAAGGCTTCAAGGCACTCGTTGGAAAAGATAAA
Organism: Glebionis coronaria; assembly: GCA_025667525.1. Taxonomy (NCBI): domain Eukaryota; kingdom Viridiplantae; phylum Streptophyta; class Magnoliopsida; order Asterales; family Asteraceae; genus Glebionis; species Glebionis coronaria. The sequence goes on along the minus strand of CM046879.1, from coordinate 196,968,102 downwards.
AGGAGTATCTTTTTCCAAGAGGTGGGTCATCGGGCGAGCGATTTGAGAAAAGTCTTTGATAAATCGACGGTAGAAGCCCGCATGACCCAAGAAACTTCTCACACCCTTCACAGTGGAAGGTGGAGGCAACTTTGCTATAACATCAACTTTAGCACGGTCTACTTCAAGACCGGCTTTCGAGATCTTATGTCCAAGCACGACGCCTTCTTTTACCATAAAATGGCATTTTTCCCAATTTAGAACAAGGCGAGTGTCTTCACACCGCTTTAACATACGTTCTAAATTGGCAAGGCAAGCAGAGAAGGAATCCCCGAAGACCGAGAAATCATCCATGAAGACTTCCATGGTTTGTTCAACCATGTCATGGAAGATAGCTAACATACACCTTTGGAAAGTCCCTGGCGCATTACATAAGCCAAAAGGCATTCGTTTGTAAGCGAAAGTGCCATAGGGACAGGTGAATGTAGTCTTCTCTTGATCTTGGGGATCGATGGGTATTTGGAAATAACCCGAGAAACCATCCAAAAAGCAGTAATATTCATTACCGGCTAATCATTCAAGCATTTGGTCCATGAAAGGTAGAGGGAAATGATCCTTTCTCGTGGCATCATTGAGTTTGCGGTAGTCTATACAAACTCTCCACCCAGTAACGAGACGAGTGGGAATCAACTCGTTGTGTTCATTGGGAACAACGGTTATTCCGCCCTTCTTGGGCACACAATGGATTGGACTAACCCATGGTGAATCCGAAATAGGGTAAATCATACCCGCATCAAGAAGTTTGATAACCTCGGTTTTGATGACTTCATGTATTTTTGGATTCACCCTTCGTTGGCTTTGAATAGTGGGCTTGAAGTCGTCCTCCATGAGAATTTTGTGTGTGCAGAAGTGAGGATCAATTCCACGAATATCGGAAATCTTCCAAGCGATAGCCTTCTTGTGATCTTTCAACACAGCAACGAGACGAGTCTTCTCTTCATCTTTCAAATCCTTCGCAATAATGACGGGCAATTTCTTGTTGTCGTCCAGGAACACATACTCGAGATGTGGCGGCAATTCCTTAAGTTCCAAATCCGGAGGATTTTCGACGGGAGGCGTTTTCAAAGTCGTGGCATCGATAGCAATAACCGTGGGAGATGGAGGCGAAGGATTGTCTTCGGTGAGAAGATTGTCAAAGAAACTCATGTCTTCATCCCCCTCGGTGGGAGAATCATTAGTAGCTAAATTCGCATCTCCTATGGTAGCTTCAAGATTGTTCCAGAATAAATCACTATCTCCAAATAGAGACAACGATGAATCAAGAGAGGACACGGTCTCAACAGTGGGAAGAGAGGTAGGAATACTTTTGCAAGCATCATTAAAGTGTTCTTCACAAGCCTCATCAAGAACGTCAATACAATTAACGCTCTCATATGAATAAGGCTGTTTAGACAACTTACCCATGTTGAAGACTACTTTGTCGTCACCCACTCTCATGATAAGCTCACCGGCTTCGACATCAATGAGAGTGCGACCGGTCCTTAAGAATGGACGACCAACAATCAGTGGTACACGAGGGTCCATCTCGTAGTCGACGACAACAAAATCAGCGGGGAAGGTGAATTTGTCGACTCCTACAATAACGTCTTCGGCTATCCCCACTGGATAAGCAACCGTACGGTTGGCCAATTCCAAAGTCATCTTGGTGGGGACTAGCTCTGGGAGAGATAATTGCTTCCAAACACTTAAAGGCATGAGATTAATACTGGCACCTAGATCGGCTAGGGCCATGCAATTCTCTACTCCCGGGAAATTGCAAGGGATAAGAAAACGACCCGGATCACCAAGCTTGGTTGGCAATTTCCTTAAGAGCACTGCAGAGCAGTTCTCATTAAGTTGGGTGTTGGCAATGTCGAGGAGCTTTTCCTTGTCGCTCAAAAGATCTTTAAACATTGTCGCGTACTTGGGCATGTGAGCGAGAGCCTCAGCGAAGGAGATATTGAAATTCAGTTGTTTAAACATTTTAAGAAAGTTAGAAACCTGAATATCATCCTTGCTCTTTTGCTTCTCTTCCTCAACCTAGAAGGATAAGGTATATTGGAAGAAGAGGAAGGCTTTGGGAGTATAGGATCACTCACAACCACGGGTGGAGGAGGGGTAGAAAGAGGAGGTGGAGAAATTGGGGAAGAAGAAGGAGGAGGAATAGGAGCAGGCGACTCGTTCTCCTTAGTCACAACCACCGGTGGAGGTATAGGAAGCTCGGGTTCCTTGGTACCTTTACCACTTCGAGTGGTGATTGCTTTCATCTCCCCTCTTGGGTTCGCAACGGTGTTACTCGGAAGAGTACCCGAAGAAGAGGGTTGACTACTGTGGAAGAAACTAGCCATCATGTTCCTCAGATCATTCGTCTGGCTATCCAACGTGTTTCGCATATCGGCTCTCAAATCATTTCCTTGCTTTACCAAATCGGCTTTCAGGTTGAGCACTTCTCTCTGAAGATTTCCCACTATCGCATCATTAGTCCTCATATAAGTTTCCACTTCTTGGTGAAGAGCGGTGGGTTGGTTGGGAGGAGCATTGTATGCAGGTGGTTGGTAAGCAGGTTGTTGGTAGACTTGATTGTTTCTTTGAGGTGGTTGTTGCTGCTTGTGAGGTGGGATGTATGGTGGTGGAGGTTGTTGTTGTTGTTGAGGAGGGCGATTAAGGTTTTGTTGTTGGTTTGGGTTGGAAGGAGGAAAGCCAGGTGGTGAAAGATAGTTGTTGCTGCGATAGCTAAGCAAGTTACGGTCACCTTGGGGTTTTGCTTGATAAGCGGGTTGTTGGTAGGTGCCATATGCCGCATTCACATTCTCAGCAGGGTAATCTTGGGTGGCGGTACAAGTTGTGTAAGAGTGGGGACCACCGCATATCTCACAAGGTTGGCTGACAGCGTTCACTTGTGCGTTTTTGGCGTTGTTGCTGTTGTTGTTGCTGACGGTATGTGTGACAAGCGATTCAAGAAGCGTGGTGATTTTGTCTAATCGCTTGTCGCTGTCATTAGTGCTAGCACTAGCAACATTGGTCCTAACGCTCTTGGTTTGCACACGAGACTTGTTCTCAATGATATCCCAAGCAGCATTGGAAGTCTTAGCCAATAAATTACCCCCTGAGGCACTATTCAGTGAATCTTGATCATTCATGCTTAAACCATTGTAAAAAGTATTAATTTGATGTACTTTGGTAAAACCATGTTGTGGGCATTTTCTTAAAAGATCTTTAAAACGATCCCAAGATTCACTGAATGACTCATCGTACTTTTGTTCAAAGTTTATAATCTCATTCCGCAAAGCGGTAGTACGAGAGGGTGGAAAAAAGTAATTGATGAACTTTGTTTCCAAATCCGTCCACGAGAGAATACTCTGTGGCGGTTCCTTAGCAAGCCAATGCCGGGCTTGTCCCTCTAAAGAAAAGGGAAAAAGTTGTAACCTTATAACCTCCTGTGGAACTCCATTGAACTTGACCGTGTTGGTGAGTTGTAGAAATCTCTTGATATGGTCGTGTGGGTCATCAATGGTGCGTCCCAAGAACGGCTGAGCGGAGACCATCTGGATAAAGCCTGACTTTAACTCGAAATTGTTGGCGGCAATTGGTGGTATAACAATTGGATCCGTGTTGCCATCAACATGAGCTTGCAGCAGTTCAATCATTGGGCGATTATCCGGAAGGGGCTCATTGTTGTTGTTATTCATGTTGTTGAAAGGCGGGTTGTTGTTATTATTGTTGTTCGGAGGTGGTATGTTATTATTGTTTTGGACACCAGCCATGTCTAAGTTGTCGAGAGGCTCGGGCTCTTGATAAGACGTGGATCGAGTGCGCATACACCTGCAAAAGAACGAACAAAGAAAAACAAGAATATTTTTGGTTTTTATTGTTTTTTACTTTTTAGGATTTTTGAAAATTTTATATTTTTTAGTGTTTTTGAAAATTTTCTTGAAAAAGTAACGTTCACGGGGAACGGATCCCAAAATCCAAGTTCTACAAAAAACTTTTGATCTTAACGAGAGGAGCCGGCAGCGGCGCCATTTGATACAAGGGTTTTTGCTAGGTTCAGAATTCTCGGAATCCTCTCGAATTGATCTCAGTTAAAAGTAGAATGATTTGTTCTTGGTGAGAAAAAGTGGATTGGTTTTCTATTCTACTAAACAGGTAACTAAAAATGATAAAGCAGTAAACTAAAAACAAGCAACAAGTAATAAGCAAAACTGGAAAAATACCCCTATTCGGAAAAAGTCCTATGCGGAATAACAGGCCATTCGGAATAAATTGTCTATGCGGAAAATACTCCTTTATGCGGAAAGTAAAGACCATTCGGAAAGATGGCTTATGCGGAACATTTGCTTCATTCGGAAAAATGACATCATTCGGAATAAAATGCTCTACTCGGAAAAACTAGTCTATGCGGAAAGTAACCCCTACTCGGAATATTATGCTATTCGGAAAAACCAGGCTATTCGGAGAATATTCCGAATAAAGAAAAATTAAAATTGCTATGCGGAATATAATGCCTATTCGGAAAATGTTCCGAATAAGGAAACGAAAATTTGCTATGCGGAATGTTGGAAAGTTCCGAATAAGGGAACAAAGAAATTGGCTATGCGGAATATTGAAATATTCCGAGTAACAGAAATGAAAACACCCCTATTCGGAATATTGAAAGATTCCGAATAAGGGAAACACAAAATGCCTATTCGGAATGTGTTGCTTGTTCGGAAAGTCTGGAACGAAGAACAGATACAGCAGCAAGTAAAACAGGGGACACGGTTTTTAATCCAAAACGACTTAAATACTCAAAAAAGTTTCACCAAATTAAACACAAATCATTAACATACCAAAAGGAACAAATCCCACTAATAAAAACACTAAATCAACAACTTTTTAAGATCAAACTTGAATCAAATAAAAACTTAAGAACTTGCAAAAAGAGATGATGAAGAACAAGATTAATGAAAAGATGGAATGGATTGATTAAGGGAAAAGTAACAAGAGTATTGATTAAAGATTACAAGATTAAAAGAAAAGGATGAAAATCACCAAACTCCCTAATGGAGTTTGTGATGGGACGAACTACAAAGCCTGGAAAAAGGAAAATGAAAAACTAACTCCCTAATGTGTGAAGGGGGTTTCTATATATAGTCCTAGTGGTTGGTTGGTGAGTGGGCTTTCTCCTCTTCTTCTTGTCTTCTCGTCTTTTCAGAAAAGTTGACGTTTTTGATTCTGATTCGGGATTTGTTGTCGATTAAATCCAACTCGTCTTTTAATTTCTTCGTTAAATAGACTCGAGTTTCTTCGACTTATGAAAATCTTCCGTCTTTAGTCCTTTTCTTCAATAAATCTTCGAATAGGCCTAGTGACTTCAAATCTTTTGCATCTCTTGGACAATAGACTTCGTCTTCAGTCTTTTTCCTTGATAAAACCCGTGCAATCCCATGTTTTCTTTAATATTCATCCGGTTAGCTCTGAAATCACAACAAACACAAAAACCACGCATAATTCCAAACAAATGATATTAATTACGTGTTTTGGTCTTGTTTTAGCCAGAATTAAGTGGTAAAAGGATGGGTGTTTACACACCTATCAGTCGTCACTGATGGATAGGAATGGTGGTAAGATAAAAGTGACAGAAAACATCATGGAACTTACACTACGAATGTGTGGGAAGAATGTTACCTTAGGTTGATGGTGTCTGTAGGATTGCGAGGGGGAGTCTTTGTGAGGTTCTCCTCGAACTCTTCTTCGGTTGTGCGCGCCTGCGTCCAGGAGGGACCGGCCCCGGTGCGCGCAGCTTTGCGAGAAACCGTTGGGGGGGGGGGGCTCCTTTGTCTCTTCCCCATGGTAGATGTGTCTTCTTCATCAAAGTCTTCTTCGCCTTCCTCAGCATCTGAAGACAGCGATGAGCTGAGGAAGGGCGATGGTGATTGTTTCACTACTGGTGGTCGTTGTGCTGCTAGTGGTTGTTGTGGTTGTTGTGCTGATGGTGAAGGTGGTGGCTGATCCGCGCATGTGTCATCATCTTCTTAGGCAGTGGATGCCTCTCAAAGTTCCAAGTCCATTGTGTTCTTGTGGGCACGGTCTGGGAGGGATTCCTCATTTTCTATCACATGACGAGAGTACACCATCAAGTCTTCCGGGAATGCACAACGAACGAGTTCCAGAAGATCCATAACTGCGCAGCACGAAAACAAACAAACAGGAAGATAAAGTTTAGTTTCTTGTCACAGGAAAGAAGTTACAGAATGCTACGTTGGATGGGAGGAAGAACCACTAACCCTGGCCGTCCTGGGTGTAGAAAACGGGTATCCTATCTGCACCACAAATTGGTGCGTAGCTTAGTCCAAGGGTGACTAGCACATTCTCTGAATACGGCTGTACGGGGATACGATTGTTGTTTAAAGTCTCCGCGTCTTCAGGATCATAGGAGTGGCGGCCAGGTAAGGGGTCCTTCCTCACCATCTCGGGAGTCAAAAAAGGAAAGTGGAAAGGGAAGACGGTGTCGTCAAGCCAGAAGAATCTGTCGTTCCAGTCTCTTAGGGAGTCTACTTTTCCGTTATAACATTGCATTCCACCTTTTCGCTTAGAGAAATACACCCAGCCATTGGCTAATTACCGTTGGTAGAATACATGGAAAAGGTCTACGGTGGGCTCTATGTCTAGGGTGCGGTAGTTTATTTCAAAATTTGAAATTTTGGCCGCCCCTATGCAATGCAATTGAGAGACATGGGTCTCATAATGCATCAATATGCTAAAAAGGAAGCGTGACATAGGTATACGCTGGTTTGCGTAGTCGAAGAACCGGGTGTCACCCCTATCTTTCCCGCAGGTGCCTGACTTATATTATGCCGAGGGTTAGGAACTTCTGGGTGCAGATAGTAAGGTATATAGAACTCTATGGTGAATTGGTCTAGTTGCTCTATGGTCAAGGTTGACGTAATGGCGGATAATTTTTTCACCATGGTGCTATATGTGTCAAATGGTAGTCGCGCAGATTACCTTCGCTAAAGATCTGGTGGTGATGGCGTGTGTTGAAGACGTTAATGGAGGTTTGAGAGTTTTTTGGATGGTAAACGATCAAAAGGAGGCGTCAAGGGTATATATATATACCTACTAAATTACTATTCATGGTTAGATATGTGCCACGTGTTTCCCACTTGCTTGATCCGAGGGTAGAAGTTGAAGGGGTAACTATGACGTGGCAGGCGCTTTTTCCGGTTACCGAGGAGGTTAGGTAAAAGGAGTGATGAATGTCTTCTTCGCGGGAATGTTTGAAATCTTTGTTCATATATGGACTATGCGAAGGGTCTTGTTGATTTAGAGTCTAGAAGCCGTGGTTGGAACCTGTGACCACTAGACTGGGGGGACATGATGACGTATAGTCCCTGGTTGGGCTGGATAGCCCGACCCACGGGTACTACCCGCATCTATCAGGAATGGATTAAAGGCTTGTGCGATGTGCGCGCGTAAGCCCAGTAGGCCCGATAAGCCGCTGTCGCACATAAGGTTAATTACTTAACTAGGTCCTTGACGCAGCGCGACAGGATCAGACAAGAGTATAATCTATCATATAGATATATTCGCCTAAAGTGAATAGATATACACTTGCCTTGGCTATACGATAAAGATAAAGCTAATTTAGGTCATTATCTCTTCCTTTGGCCGCAAGAGTAGGAGAGCCCAGCCAGGACTCTCTCAAGAATAAAAGGAACCCCATAGGTTCCACAAAGGTACATATACACAATAGCCAAAACACTACATACTCAAATCGATTACTTACTCTCACGCCAGAGTATAATCATGGGTCAAAAACCCACGGTAAGCCTAACGGTGTCTATTTAGTGCACTGGGTCCTCAAAGCAAGTTTCACTTGGTGCAAGAGCCGGAGTCCATACGACAACAAATTAAGCCTAATTCGGGTCAAGCTCGATCTACCCCAACTTTTGTATCAACAATCACATTTCGACGTCTCATTGCAAACAATATATCCGTTTATAATCCTTCCAACTACTCCATCTTACATACACGTGCCTTGACAGAAAAAACAGGCCCCCATAATTCCTTCGCCAACACTCCATTCAGCTTGTATCCATTGTCCAAATCTTGGTAACCCATAAATGACTTATAGTTATCTTTCCACTCCTTCTCGGGTGTTGCAATAAACTTGAAGAATTTTTATGTTCATGTTTTGCGCCCTAACATGCTAAATACTTGCCAACACAATCCACCATCACACTTTTCTCACTCCTCCAACTAATGTCACCCAAATAAATTTTCAAGTACTGTAAGTTACCATCACTTCCCCTTTACATTCCTTGGTTCAAACCATGCCCATTCTGCTAGCGTGCTCGCTCCTTTAGATTTCTTATTTGGCGGTAACCACAGTTTACCTTTGATTTTATCTTGAATCAATATCCAACACGATGTTAACTACTCTTGGGAAAAAATAACTTCTCCATTGCATTTTCATGCCACTCCATTCAAATCCCACACTACGCCTCTAATCCCTTCTTAATAGGAATAGGTTAGAGTTTCTCGTAATGCCTCGCGGATCACTCTCATATTTAACTTCTAAAACAACTCCATCACCCACCTAGCAAACCACCACACAACTCATGTATCCCAGTCACAAAGTCCTCCACCTACTTGTTGATACAAAAGTTAGATGGACCGATCTTGACCCGAATTAGGCTTAATTCGGGATCTTTGTGGACTCCGGCTCTTGGACCAAGTGAAACTTGCTTTGAGGATCCTACGCACTAAACAGGCACTGTTAGGCTTACCGTGGGTTTGTGACCCACGATTAGACTCCAGCGTGAGAGTAAGTAACCGAATTGAGTGTAACACCCCAAAATCGGGTTTTAGGTATTTTATTATCAAAATACCATCGCGTAAGTTTGACGATGACTTCAAAGTTTGAATATTTTACGTGATTGGCTATTCAAACCTCGGTCGTAAGACTAAGTATAAATATCATGGTCTTAGAATTATATTTTATTGCTATTAGAATACCATGTGTTAATATTTTAAGGAAATAAAGTCCTCCTTGGTAATAGTTAATGAAAAGGACCAACAGTGCAAGGAATTAACAACAAGGACTAACGATGCGAAGTTAAGTCATGAAATTACAGAATTACCCTTATGGAATTGTAACCTCAAAAGTACTCTAAATTTCCTCATTTATACACGTGTGTTGATACGTGTTTTCTCAAAGATTTTTAGGGGGAAAAGAGATATTATCCTAATTTGCTTAATATTAATCATAAGAAATTAGAAAGAAAGAATCAAGAACAAAAAGTATGATTGTATGATTAAAGATGAATAAGAAGGTTTAATCTTAGAAATCCATTCTTTAACCAAGGTATGTAAGTGTTATGTTTTTATTCTAATGATGTTGAATTTAAGGGTTTATATTATTTGATGATTGGTGTTAATTTGGGTATTATGTGAATTAGGGGTTTTATGAACCCTAGCTTTTAATTGTTCATATGACATGTTACTAGAAATCATTTTATTTTATGGTGAAATCATGTTGTATCATGTGTTAGAGTTATGTATATTAGATGGTTAAGAGATGGGTAAAGAGATCATGTTATGAGCATACTCCATGTTAATGATAGTTAAAGGGGTGTTTGGATAGAATTTAATTTAGCACCTAAATAAGTAAATTGGCATGAGGACTGAACAAAAATGATCTAAACATGTCTAATAAGCTGAGATATAAGTTTTGTTAAGTTTGGAATAGCTTATTTTGGGTTTTGGGTCGTTTTAGTGATGACCCAAATTGGGACAGCAAGGTTTGCAGAATTTCACGTAGACTTTGAAAAATTATAGAAAAATAACGGTAACTCCGTTTGAAGTGTGCCTTACCTTTTCGGAAAGGAGAAAGAGTCTACTTTCTAGAAAATTTGGTTTCAGGTTTAAATTCCAAGTTTAATTGGGTTAAAAACAGAAAAGTGCAGCTGACTACAAAAATTCTACATTAAAATAACTTTTAGTAAAAAGTGTTTAAGGATGAAATAGCATCTTACGTGATTATATTTGAGTGGTTTAGACCCAATAAATGTTAGATATATGAATTTTCAGATTCTAATTGTCCTAGTATGGTCATATTATGACTAGTTACTATTTGAAAGCTTACGGAAGCATAATCAAGACATAGAGTTGAGTAATGGATTAGCTTCATATTATTAGCTTAAACATGAGGTAAGAATATTGAATAACTTCAGTTTTTACCGAAGTTTATCATGTCTATAGACTCGGAAATATCCGAGTAATTTCTTATCATGATTCGGGTTTAGCCGAAAACTAGCCAAGGTTAAAATGCTCATAAGAAGCATTGTTATCATGCTAAGGGTACTCACAATGAGTATTGTATCCATGTTAACTATGCTTACAAGGAGCATCATTGTTAAGTATAGAGTGCTTTAGAAATGCATCAATGACATGTAGCGTGCCTAAGAAGTGCATGACATAGAATTCTCGTTCAAGCATCCTAAGTGGATGACACGTGCTTGTATAATAGCATCCTAAGTGGATGAATCAAGCATCCTAAGTGGATGACATGAGCTTAATTCAGCCCTAACGTCCTTCGTGGATGACCCAAGTCAAACAAGCACATACAAGTTACATGACGACTTATAGTCGTGCCATATATGGAATCATTTGTTTACAGATTCATGTATCAAGTTTACAAGTATTATTTAGATTTCGTTATCTCACTAAGTCACATGGACTTACCGTTCTTAGTTTTTGTCTTATGTAGGTAACTGAAGGTAGACGTTGGGGGCTTGTAGATAGTAACTAGAAGTGCATTTTGGGAGAAGATGGTTACGCTCGATATAGGTGACGAGCGACTCATTCTAGCACTTTGATATTGCTTGTAACGACCCTTATGTTTTTAGAAGTTTAAATCAGTGTCGAATCATGTTTATGTTTTGTGTCAAGTAGTCCTATTAGTTTATGACCAATTCATGTAAGTAATGGGTCGAAAATGGGACCGTTTGGCAAACTCCCTAATTTTAAAGTAGCATGTTTCCATTTGCCATGTTATGTACATAAATGTTTCAAGTTATATATATATATACATATATATATATATATATATATATATATATATATATATATATATATATATATATATATATATATATATATATATCTATAATATATATATGGGGCTAAGTTTGACATAAGAAAATAAAATGGCGCCATGTCATATCCTACATGGCGTTTTCTTATTGGCTATTGGATTAGATCTAATCTATTTTGGAAACTAAATCTTTTTTTTGGCAATCGGATGATTTTTTTCCTTAAATAAATAAATAATGCTTAAATATAGCACTAATAATAAATATATATAAAATCGAATCAATATACAGAAGATCGTAAAATAGAAAAATCCTTAAACCAATAACCCTAAATCCATTAAACTCGGGAATACCATTATGTACCAGTTTGGTGCTTTTAGGGTTTATTCATTCGATTGTTTACTGTGTTTTCTAGGTGTTTTTGGTTTTGTTTCTCATATTTTTGATGCTTTTTCTATGTTCTTCTCGTGTATTACAATTTTTTTTATGTATTATTCACCATATATATTGTAATCGCTTTAAATAAACACCAAAAATTATCATGAATATGCTTATGCAAGGCTGCTTACTGTCATCATAATGTTTCAGGTTGGGAAGAATCTGCATGTGCTCAATTTGAAGGTATTAAAGAGCTATACAAAGAAGGTATGTGTGTGTATATAATTCCAATTGATCTATACTTCTCTTATATATGTTCTTTAATCAAACTTTTAATTTATTTTTGATTTGATCTTGCAGGATGATCAAAAAAAGGATGTATCTCTATAATAGTGGGTTTAAATCCGTAACAGATTTGATGCATGTCAGTTTCTTGCAGCTAATATTGATAACAAGTGTATGAATGTGAATGTCAGAGTTTGCATGCTTGCTCATGATGTAACGTTATAAGGTAAAAGGTAAAATTACTATAACCTGGTATTTAATCTAAAACTCTTGTGTAATAGGTAAAAGTTTGAAACAAGCTGAAAAAAACTCATGATTCAGTGTTTGTAATCTAAGCGCTAGGTGGTTATTACTCGGCTAACTGATTTTATACTTAAACCAGAACTGAAGCTAAGTCTTCTGATGTTGAATGTGACTAGAACATAACTAAAGCTAAGTCTTCTGCTCGGGAATGAAAGTTGATCTTTATTTTACTTTTCTTACTAATTTTCTGGTCTTGTGATAGAGTTTAGTACTTACAGAGTTTTCGTTAACTGAATACATTACTTGGTTTTCTTAAGAATGGTTGAACAAATAAGTAGATAAGACAAACAAATATCGATCAGTGTAGTGGTTTAATTTTAGATCATTGTAGGTCGTGATCTCGAGCCGCTTCTCCTATTTCGTTTCTTGGAAGTTCTGAACTCTGCCTATAGGGCTCATCACGCTAGATTCTTTGTATACATTGAAGTTATATATATATTTTTATTATATAAAAAAATATATATATTTGAAGCTGGTCATGACCTCGTGACCATACACACTGATGGGGCTCACCTTATACAAAAAGTCATGCTTATAATGTGGCGACCTACAAAGGACTGCTTATTATCAGATTTGTAATGATCCTGACTACAGAGGCTGATCGAGTAGATTCACTTGAATAGTTATATGTTAATTCTATTTAAGTTTCATGTTTTTTAATACCGGTGTATATCAACACTTGATTGATTGATGGTCTTAGGTTAGCGATCTCCCTTGCGTCCAGTTCCACCAAATATGTTACCTCACTCTTATAGGATATGGGAGCAAAATGGCAGTCAAGAGTTTATACATGAAAGCCCGATGGACTACTGTCAGAAAGAGGAGTTGTGGCGTGAAGCAAAAAAAAGTTTACAAAAATAGACATCTAATACTAATATCGAATATGTAAAAGATTGGTCTCCGTACACTAATATCTTCTTTTCCCTCTTGTGACTTAACTGCTTTTAAACAAGAATATATGCTAATCATATAAGATTGAGGTAAATCTTTAAGATAATTTGCTTATTTGATAATTTGCTTATTTGCAGCTTTCTTGGTCATATCTATTACCAGACCTGGTAAGAACTTTCTCGTGTTTGTTCCTCATTATATTCCGTTATAGCTTTCTTCTGATCTAAAGGTTGAACACACTGAGAATAATTATGCTTGGCTGCTATGTTATAGCTTTGTTTTGGATTTTGATCATATAAAATTGAGCTTATGGGAAGGACATAAGCCTAACTTCTTAACTTATAAGCATGAATAAATGAGCTTATCATCTTTTCTAAATCTCAATAAAACAATAAACCCATAAAATAAGCTAAGCCAAACACCCCCGAGGGGTGTTTGTTTAACCGCAGGGGCGGTTCGAATATCAATTTAGGCATTCATTTTTTCACTAAATCATTGATACCTTAAAAATATATTAGTTGGATTCTGCTCAAAAACATTGTTTTACGCAGAGAACTACAATCGTCATTTAGGTGGTTATCATGCCACTTCACATTTTAGAAACCACATGACTCGACCAAGTGAAAGACCCTTATACCTGGCATTGGTGAAAGAGGTGTCAAGGTTATAGTCTTTCAAATATGCTCAAAGTTTTTATTTAGCATTTACTGTTCTATCTAGCTACAATTGTGCATTTACAGATAGTGTAATATATTGTTAGTTTGATAGGATTAGGTCTTCTTGCATACTGAACGTTTTTGCCTTTTGTTAAAATTTTAAGCTGGTGTAAGTTATACCATGCTGATAGGGTGTTCTTTAGCTTTCTTTACCTTTTTCTTTGCACAAGAATGCATTGGTTTCACAGAACCATTCACCATGGTGTCTCAGGGGTTGTTCTTTACTTTTTCTTTCTTGCTCTTTTGTAGAGGTGGCAAAACTGAATGATCACAATGGGTTTGGCACGTAGCAATTGATATAAAACAATGGTACACTGATTTGTTTTGACTATTTAGCAACCAGCTATATAATAAGTTACTTTTGTGAGGGCATGTCTTTATACTCTTGAAGATAAGGAGTACTCAATAAATTAACATACGTGTATGTATTCATGATAGGAATCAAACGTGTCTTTTTCTGATGTGTGGTTTCAGTTAGTATAGAAGTTATTCGCAAATATTATGAAATTTGATGACGAGTGGTGTACTAAACTTGGTTGTGTGTTTTAAAGGCTGTCAAAAAAGTTCTGTCTGCACTTAACGGGAAGCTTACAGGAATGGCCTTTTGTGTGCCTATGTGAATTGGCGAGAACGTAATACTTGATCGACTCCACATGTTGGTCAGTTTCTTGATCCAGATGTGAACACAATATATCTTAAGTTCATAAGATCATGTTTCAATTGGTCACATAGTTCCAATGCCTTTGGTATACTGTGTAAGCAAGGTATTAACTTATAGTCTTACGTTATTTTTAATATATTATTTACAGTATGTTTTATATGCTATAAACTGAACACAAGCACTAATTTATTATAGCATCACCATATGCAGCAACCTGGTGAATTGGTGCACACGGTTTCTGCTAAAAGTCCATTTGGGGAGTCCGTGGTATACACTATAAAGGATTCCAGTCTAGGAAAGACGGTTCCCTATTTTCATACGCAGAGTGAGAAATCTAAGAGCGTATCCAGTTGGGGGCTTAAAAAGGGGACAATAACTCATTCATGAATTTTTTTGAAGGAAGCATTGGATTAAGGGGATGAAGCGAACGATGTTCTGTCAAAGAACCTACAAGTTTTTTGATGGAGACATTGGATTATGGAGATGAAGCGAACTATGTGTGTGTTTCATTTTATATCTATATTTATTTTAAGACGACGATAATATATCAGGTGTGTCTGCTAACAACGCTACGCTGATAATGACTCGCCTGCAATCTGGAAAAGAAACAGCTGTTCAAATGGATGCGTTACGCGCTGAGTATCACCAAAATTATGGCATATGCAGGTACCACTTACATAAAAAGATATATTGTTTCAGGTTTTAAAAAGGAATTATAAACTGTTGCATCCCATATGTGCCCTACTTTTGAATTTAAAACGAACTTTACACAGTTGCCCTGCTTTTAAGCTTCTGCAAATACAAATTAAAAAGATAACTTTGTCCAACTTTTATAAAGTTAAGAAAAGAGGAATATATGAAGCAAACTTTCTTTAGGCGGCTTGCTGCATTGCTTATGACTCGCACAAGATGCATATCCCTTAACCTCATATGGTCCATAGTCACATAGACTCATTCAACATATCTGAAGGATGCACAACTTATCATAATCATAACTAAATAGTAAATAAGTACACCCACCAGCCTAGCCATCGCAAAAAATAGGAGGCACTTTGGGTCACAGGTCAGAACAGAAAAACTTTAGTGTGGATCAAGACAAATCAATGTATTAAGGATTATACAAATTATAGAATAATCTAAACTTCATTTTACAATAGTAAATTATGAGGTCTGTGCACAAAAGACATTTCCAGTATAACTTTAACCAGTTTAATCCACTTGACTCATTTGGGTTTTTTCCAGTTTAGTCAAATCTACTCTGTGTCAGTTGATCCACTCTCCATGTTTTTTAACAGCAAGTTTTTACTTAAACCTACGAAGTACAAATAGGAAAAAATGGAATAGATTTTTAGTTTTGTAATTCATTCAGATCCGTAAAATTATAGAAAAGTAAAGCCCTTTTGTGGTTTGTGCTATTCAGTTGATCTACTACCAACCTACGTAGTTAAAATAGCCAAGCAGACATAGATTATATACACTAATACAGATCTATCCCATTTATACTCTACGTATCATTTTGACTTTTTTGTGGTTAGGATGGAATATGAGATCGTATTATAATTAAAGGGAGAAACGGGGTCATTAGCCCATTGGCATTGTTAACGCAAAGGCAGGTGGATTTACTTCTGTCTCTGATATGATTCAGGTAAAAGGTGCCGAAAATGTTTGTAATTACAAGAGGGAAACACGTGCTAAATGGTGTATATGGTGCTCCTGTTCCACAGGGTCAAAAGGGTTGTTATTGTAATGCTCATGCTCCACAGAGTCAAGGTAGTTATGGTGGTGCTACTGCTGATGCACCTGCGAAGGTCAAGCAATATGATGAAACATGTGACTCAAACTTGTGGCAATGTTTTGTAGCTAAGGAACCAATTGGAAGAAGGCTTTGGTAACTCTTTTGCATTGCTCTAATATATTAAAACGTTTATATTTTGACTTCAAAACTCTCTAAATTTTACCAGTTTAATGTTTTAAAATCAGTTGTAATGTGGTGACAGAGTTACATACTTACATCAGTATGCTAAGATACACAAAAAGCTTATAGATTTATGAGTGTTTACTATTAATTTATGATAGAAGAGTTTTGCCATTCTTTCCCTTTACTTACTTATTTAGTTTTCTTCCTTCTTCCCATCTTCCCTCTTCTATCCTTCACTTTTTTTTCTTACAAAAAAACTTACAAGTACATGGAAATTAAAATCCAATTCAAATTGCAATTGTCCAAAAGTACCTGACTCACCGTCACCGTAAGTCTGCAAGTAGTAATTATTCTATTGGTGCACCAAGCACTGGAGGTTAAGGTGCGACCTGAATCTAAGATTTATCAAGATGAGATTAGAGCTTGACCTGAATCTAAGTAAGTTTTTTCATTTTTTATCGTAGTCTTAGTTGAAATAGATCCATCATTTCCATTTCTTTTTATAACTTTGTTGCTGATAACAACTTAGTAACTTACTACAATTTGCATTTCCTAGATGACTAGATAAATTCCTTTATTAAGCAATCCCAAACACCCCCTTATCTGCAGATAAAACGTTAATTTCGTGTCGGGGTGGCGTCGTTTGTTGCCTCTATTAAGAATACATCCTGATAAGACTAAGTTGCGTGTTTGGGTCATACTTTGTTAATGAATATAATAGTATAATCTATAAATTGAAGGTGTTTTAAACGTAAGAAAAAAGCAAACTGAAAAAGTACAATGCGCATCAGAAAAAAAAGATTCGATCATAACAAAAAGGCAGGACCTATGAATGCCTTGATTTTAGTAAGTGTTATATTGCGAAACGGTTCATTTATACTTAATCGCGGTTGCGATCACTACATTTATAAAACTTTTTCATTAAGAGAAGGGATGTGTTTTATCCTTGATAGGGGAGGTAACAAGATCTGTTATGTTCAATTTCTGCAAAGGTTTGATGGGACTGGCCCAAGTGACAGGTATGCTGTCATAACCTAAAAGATGTTTTTCGTGGTTTTTATGCTGCTTAGGATACAATTAGCATAAATTTGAGTTGTACATTATTTGTTCTTTTTTATATTCTTTTTTGTGTCATGATGTTTTCTTATATATATTTATGTATGTGGGTTGTAGGTCAAGGAAGAGAGGGCAAAAGTTGTCATAATAAAGTTGACTGTGTACTGATGGCTTGTGCGTTTTTGAGACCATGGGCGACTAAAGAATCCTGAACAGCGTAGGATTATACAATATAATTTATTTTCTGGTATTCGAATTTTGCAGCATGGGCAACTAACGAAGCCTGATCATGCTGATTTACACAATAAATATCACATGCAATGATAAAGGTTTTTATTTTTTCTTCTCTCACTTTCATATAATTAACGTTTATTAGTCTTAATTTATAGGAATGTGTAGTTGATGTACTTGCAAATTTGGTTGCTGATGATATAGCAAGGAAGTTGGAGCTTTTGGTGGTTTACTGATTTTTGTGCTTTAGTATTGCTTGCTTGGAACTACAATCACTAAGGAGTCCAAGAACAGGTAACTTTGTTTGACATGGGAATTTGATAGAATGATCGAAGGCGTAGCGGCAAGAGCCTAAGTTGCATAAAATGTTACCTGTAGTCACCATGGCTATTGCAACTTCACAACTTCAACCGAATTGCTGGATTGATAACAATGAGGAGGTGAGCATTTGAACTTTTTTAATAATATATTAAAAGTCATCATTCGGTAGGGATTTGCGATATCATGAGGCTTGACGACTTTCTGTATTTTGGCATACCCGCTGATGTGATAGTGGATTGTTATTTACTGTTTTTGTAAATTATAAGAACCAATAATGTTGAAATATAATTCCTCCTATTTTCTTCTTGATGTAGTCCCTCTGTAAAATGAATCATCCTAACATTATAAATCTTAATAAGATTGTCGAGCAGCTGGGATATGATTGTGTTGCAACTGTGATGGAACTATATAAGGCTATTGTGTCGCAGATCACAAAGGTCGGCAACTTAAGTTTTCCTAGCAAGGTTGTTGGCCTTCTTTTGGTCTGGAATTATGGTAGCCACCTTAAGTTTTCGTAACATAATCATGGTAAGAGACTATGAAGAAGCAGCACTAGACTTTCAGAGGCTCATTTGTCTTGAAAAACGCAGTAAGAAAAAGTATTCAGATGAATTAACAATAGCTCGCCAAAGTCTTCGAAACATAGTAGTATATATCTCTCATGCTATATGTCTGTATTTGTATATACATATTTTTTTAATTATTACTCGTCTTTGTAGGTTGTTTTGAAAAACGCCACTGTGGAAACCCTATATGAATACTCGTCTCTGGTGGTTGTACAATAGTTTCTGTAATGTTGTTCACGTGTTGTAATTGGGATGCAGATGATTGGTCTGGTGGTTTTACTATAGCAGCGTAACCTTCTGGACAGTGGAAAGACATGAACGGTGGTAATAAGGTTGGCGGGATGCAGATGACTTCTTTATTTTTTGGTTTTACAAATGGTAATATCATCCTTTGCATACTTGATACTAGAAGTTCCTTAAAGCTCTTGGTTTTCTATTCTCTTTGAAAGCATGTATTTGTTAGGTTCTTTTAAAGATGTTTTGAAAGATATCCGGAAAGTTGATACTCATGTTCACCATTCTATATGTATGGATTAAAAACGTTTGTTGAGATTCATAAAGTCTAAGTGAGAAAATTATCGGCTGAGGTAATGTGTTGATCTTTCGTTCATCTTTTTTTTATTGATTTCTGGTAGTGGCTTCTATATTTCTCATGTCCTTCTTTATTCAGGTTGTAATATTGTGGGACAGAACAAATCTCACTTTTAGAGAAGTTTTCGAGAGTTTGGATTTGACTGGGTATGACCTTAATGTTGACAATTATATATCACGATGTCATCAGAGGATCTTGGGAGTGTCATTGTGCTTTCTATAAAGTCAGAACTTTTCATGTAATGAGATATCTTTGATTATTTTGTCTTTGTTTGAATTTTCTTGAATGCTACTCTACTATACAAATCATTAGTACGATTTTTTGGATTTGATGCATATAATTCCAAACATGTTACTCTTTGTTCAGCAAGACTGGAATGGAAATGTCCCAGAGGGACCCACAGTAAGTAATACTTAAATTTTGGAGGTTAACGCGAGTGTATGGGTCATTACATAATTAAGCTTATATTGGTTTTGACTGCGTGTACTATGTATTTTCTGCATAGACCCTGGTTGATTTGCTTGGCATCATTGTGGCTTTAAATCTATCAATTTTCTCAAGTTATGATTTGATATTGTTTGTGGAAAATATGGTAAAAGCCAAATACATACATAATGAAACTTGCTATAGCAAGTACGGGTGTTATCGGGTCAGATTGAGTCGGGTTTTGTTTTTTAAAAACTCACCCGCAACCCGACACGATAAGAAATCGGGTTATCGGGTTCAGGTTGGATGATTCGGGTTATCGGGTGATAATATACTTGATCAAGCAAATGACAACTTTACTGAGCTTATATTTTACAGCCAACTATATCGGACTAAACATATTACCAAAATAGTATATCACTAAGCTTTTCTTGTGTTACTAATGATTACTGAATGTCTGAATCTACCCATGTTAGGAGATGATTATAAAGTTTACGGAGTATGTCATTTTGTATTATTAACAGATATATTAAACTACCATCAAACTATAATTATGAAACACACATAACACAACATTTTGAGAAGGTAAGTGTTGACAGCGAACTTTTCATGATACACGCATACGCTAAATACTTTACGAAATCATATAAGGTCCATTATATTTTGTTAAGTACTAAAATATACGAAGTAAATACATAAACAAAATGAAAGTTTTTGAACTTTCGTCAATCGCATATCAAATCTTCCAACAAATATAGTTAGAACGAGGTCAAAACAAAGTCTTAAATACAACATACGACACTTGATTATCGGGTTGACCCGATAAAAGAAATAATATAACCCGAACTCGACCTTATAAAATTATCGGGCTATTGGGTTCGGGTCAAACCAACTTGATAAGCATTTTCAACCCGATTTAACTTTACCCGATCAGGCTTATCAGCCGCTCGCTGTAATAGCTTGCTTCTCGGGACCGGACCTATTGACACCCCTAAAAGCAAGTAACATTTGATAAAAATTTGCAATGCTGATCCATTTAAAAATAAAAATTCTATGCAAAGTTAAATTTATGAAAATTTGTTAAGTCAGTCCAAATACATAAAAATTATAAAATAATCAAAAATAATAAACTTTTAAAAAACTGTTTCAAAAAGTATTTTTTTTTAAATTCTATTTTTATAAAAACTTAAAAAACTATTTTTTTCCATAAAATATATTTTATTTTTTTTCTTTTGTTTTTTCAAAAGTTCCAAAAAAAATAATATAAAAATCAAATTTTTTTTTATAAAAATTGAAAAATTAATATTTTTTTAGAAAAAGGCCTTTAAGCTTTTTAACTTTAAAAAAAGATCGAAGAAAGAAATAGGAAAAAAAATTAAAAATTTATTTTTTCAAAGAAGAAACACTTATAAATTTTTTTTACTTTCCCAAAAAATCATAAAAAAGTTTAAAAAAACTTAAAAAAAATCTCCAAAAAATAAAAAATATAATTTTTCTCCAGAAAAAAACCTATAGTTTTCTTTAACTTGTTTAGAAAACTCGAAGAAAAAAATAAAAAACAAATTAAATATTTTTATAAAAAATTGAATTTGTTTTTTAACTTTTTAATAAATTCGATAAAAAAAAATCAAATAGATTATAAAAAATTACAAAAAAATAATTATTTTCTTTTCAGAAAAAAAATGTTTAGTTCTTTTTATCTTTAAAAAAAATATTTTTCATACCCGTCGAAAGTCTAACATGAGACATAATCAGTTTGCTAGGTGTGCCTAGCCCAAACATAATCAAAAGTTAGTTGTGTATATGTCTAACTGTCAACTAATATAAAAAACCAACCAACATTCTTTCAAATGACATTAATGAAACATACCCGCCCGTTGGGCGGGTTACGAAACTAGTATATATATATATATATATATATATATATATATATATATATATATATATATATATATATATATATATATATATATATATATATATATATATATATATATATATATATATATATATATATATATATATATATATATATATATATATATATATATATATATATATATATATATGAACTTTATGTTAAAGTTTTGAATGGGTTCCATATCGGTAAAGTGTGTATCTAAAAAAAATTACTCGTGTCAAGGGCATTTCAAGTTGGTATCAGAGCGTTTGGTTTGAGGAATCCGAGTATTCGCCGTTAGTAGGAGGGTATCTAGACTTAAACCATAGTTCTTTATCGGCCATAGAATATATAGACCTTATTATGTACCATGTAAATATTGATTAAAACCATCTTTATTCATAATTAGTATATGAGATATGTTATGCTTGTTTAGCTTTATCATAAATAGTATGCTATGTCTAGTAGAACGCGCATAATATTTATACCATGCTTTATTAGTTCATGGTTAGAATTAGCAGATTATATGTTAGAACATGAAGTTTATTGTATGCTTAGAATACAGAAATAACAGAGTAGTGATATCAGAAGAGAACATGATGACAGATAGGTTGTTTTAGTTATGATTCGGGATGCAATATGATGGCGATAATGACATGTTTACGTGACGCAAGTATTATGACGCCTGGCCAACGTGATAATAGTTACGTCATATAACTTCAAATTATTGGGATCATAAAATGTCCCGAGGAACTTCTAAAATGAACCTAGGCAGACAAGCAGAGCACCGACTAATAGAATGATATGTGTTGATATTAGAAACTAAATAAATAGAATATGATTCTAGAGATATGAATTATGATTATAGATAGACAATTGAATCTTATATATCAAAGTGTTTAACTTTCGGTTCATAAGAAATGAAAAGTATTCAAGAAAATCCAGAAATGAGTACAGAAAAGCGTCGAACCGTGAATGTTGAATCTAGTGGACCGAGCATAACACATGAAATAGCTTTAGATCATATACAGTTGAATGAAACAGACCAAGATCAAGATCAGTTAAAGAAATTGATAGCGGGTGAGGTTTCTCGGGCATTAGAAACATTAGTTCCAACTCTCGTGAGCAAGGTTATAGAAACAGTTACTCAGGTAGTGAGCAATGAATTCAATAAGAGAAACGATGGTCCACGCACAAAGAACATAGCAGAAAATGCGATCGAGATTAACCAACAATAGCATAACAAATTTGGGTACGAAAATTTTGGGGCATGTGATCCTCCTTAATTTCAAGGTGAACAAGATCTGATACTTAGTTACAAGTGGCTGCTAGATATGGAAGAGGCATTTAATGTAAGCAGATGTCCACCAGATTTTAAAGTTAGGTTTGCTGCATATTTGCTAAGGAAGCGTGCGAGGACTGGTGGGATTTAACAAAACGTAGTAAGGGAACAGAAGTGATAGATAGAGTAGAATGGAAAGAATTTAAAGATATGTTTCTTAAATTTTTCGTACCAGAAGCGGAAGTGAGAAAGATCCAAAGAGCATTTCTCATAATGCATCAAACGACAGAGACGGACAGTGAGTTCACTGGGATGTTCATGGATCGAGCCCGATTTGTACCCGAGTATGCTGATGATGAGAAGAAACAGATGGACCATTATAGAGAATTTCTAAGAAAAGATATTCAGGAGTTTGTTTCTACAACAAATTGTCGAAACTTTAATGACTTGATGAATGCAGCACTTGATCGGGAATAAGAAACTATGATAGATGTACCTAGTCCTCCGAAACCAAAGCATGATCACAGGGATTCTTCTTCAAAGAGGGAAAAAATAGAAGTAGAAAGGAGATACAAATCAGAAATAATAGGGAATAGTCAGATGTCTGATTATCCAGTATGTAAGATTTGTAAGAAGAGGCACTTTGGTGAATGTCGAGCGGGGAGAAATGAGTGTTATCGTTGGGTCAGATTGGTCATTTCAGTAGGGATTGTGTTAAACCAAGGAGATTTTATGATGTATGTAACGAAATAGATCATGACAGTAAGGATTTCCCGAAAAGGAAACCCGCGATACAAACCGATAGACAATACAAAAATGCAGACCATAGAGAAATGAATAATACAAGAACACGGGGTCGTGCGCATATGACATTAGTAGAAGCAGCAGCTAAACATGAAGTCGGTGAAGGTTAAGGTAATTAAACGTTTATAATTTATGTTAGATGAAGTTCAGAATTAGTATAAGTGAACTTATCACATGCATAAGAATACGCTTAGCGGGGAGATATAAAAGATGGATAGAAATTAAGCAGAATAGTTTTCTCAAGGGTGTTCGTGAGGACATGAACAATTTTAGTGGGGGAGAGTTGTAACACCCCAAAATCGAGTTTTAGGTATTTTATTATCAAAATACCATCGCGTAAGTTTGACGATGACTTCAAAGTTTGAATATTTTACGTGATTGGCTAGTCAAACCTCGGTCGTAAGACTAAGTGATAGTTGTAAAATTAGATACTTGCTTTAGGAAAAACAAGCAACTAAAATATAGGGCAAGCGTGCACGACGATTTAGGAAAACCGTGTGTATATGACCCTAAAAGTGAGTTCGTTCTCGAGGAGGCTAGTGTGTTGTGTATTGAGTTGATTAATGTTTTTATGAATATTAACAAGAAAAGAAAAGAGAATAGAAATGAGAAAGAGATGACGGTTACGAAGACGGATCGAGCTAAGACGAAAACGCGTTCATGTAAAACCGTAAAACTACAAAAATTTAAAATTTTAACCTAAAAATTAATTATAAGCTAAAACAAGTCCAAAATAATATAAATAAGAAATAAAATCCAATAAAAATATTTTAAAACCTTTTATTAATTAAATATTCAATTTTAAATGCTAATTAAAGCCCTAAAATTAAATATAATTAATCAAAATGTCCAAAATATGATTTTATTGAACAAATAACTTACTTATATTATATAAAAACTAAAAAGTATTTTTCCTAATTTTTAAAAACTATTTTTCTATTTTTAAATTACTAAAAACTATTTTAAAACTAAAATAATCATAAAAAATAATAAAATAATGCTAAAAATAATTTACCAATTTTAAAAATCCTAAATTACTCTAATGAACAGTAGAAAATTGAAAAAGATTGAAAAATATTAAATTTTCACTAAATGACAAAACTAGTTTAATTAAAACCCTAATTAACTTAAATTAATTCTAAAAATTAATAAAAAGATGAACAGTAAAATATTTTTATACCAAAAACCTTAAAATATTATCCTAAGTCTAGGAAAATTGTTAAAAGTGAAAAATAATAATTTTTACCACTAAATTCCAAAAACAGAATATTAAAAAGTAATAAAATTAGCTAATTAATCTAAAAAATATAAAATGAACAGTAACTAAAAATCTAATTAAACTAAAAATTCAGAAATAAAATAAGAAAAATAAAGAAATTGGTTTGAAGTCCTAACTCACAAATTTGACCACACAAGACAAAAAAACAAAATCTGATAGTGACATGTTGCTGGACTTTTGTCCTTTTGCTTAGCAGGGGAAACAAATGTGTTAGCAGGGGAAACTTTCTTCCCACTGCTAGTGCAAAATAATGGTCAGGAGACCTTTGAGCTTAGGAAAGCTCTTTGGAGGGCTTGTTTTTGGACAGCAAGGCACCCCTACACCAATTGAGTTGTGGGGAATCTGAGTAAACACAAAAACTAGCAATCACAACACAAAAATCTTCACAAATAAGCCACAAAGTTAGTGATTAGTCACTTATGTGTCTGATGAACAGTAGACACCAATTACTTGCATAAAAACGAATTTCAAACCTTCATATCTTGAAAATAAGCACACCAAATAGCATACAAGTGATTCACAATCCTTCTATGACCTATTAACTAGCAGCTTACAAGATTTGATGGCAAAATTCAACAAAAACAGTCCACAACAAGCACCTACTGATTTTTGACCATTTTTCAACTTTTAAGCATGCATCTTGTTCAGAACTCTATCAAACTAAAATCCCAAGCTAACATACAACCTAATGCTACCCTATGGAGTTAATTAAACCAACTTAAACTCCAACAATCTCTCAACAGCCTAAGCTAACATGCAAATCCAAACACCCCTTTAAATTTCTGAAATCAATTTTAACAAACCAAATGATTTCAAATCACAATCAAACTGATTTCAACTACTTGAAACATGCATAAAACAACCAATTAAGTGAACTCAAACACTTAAACAAACAATTTAGCAACTTGCATACAATTTTCATAAAATCACACAAAATCAGTAATATCTAAAAAAATGAAATAAGAACAAGGCTTTTACCTTGTTGTACCTACATCCAGGCCCAACAATGGCTGCTAGCCATCTCCATTCAGGTCCGGACCTGAGCTGAACACTTGGACAACAAGCTCTACATACTTTCCTGCAAAAAATCAACAAGCACAATATGCAAGATAAACTGAATTTCCTTCTCCTTTTAAAACCTCTTAAAAATCTTTCCAAGTATTTTTCTTTCCAATAACCTTAACCAAATAACTTATCAATCCTGAAAAATCAAACCTCAATACAAAATTTCACCAAGAAAAACCAATTTCAGAAACTTTTTCTGAAAAATTCAAAACATGAAATGTTTTGAACAAATGTGAATGGAACTCGGATTTTACTCAACAAATAAACACCAACTTTTAAATCTCATAAAAGGAATTATATTTTCAACAAAAATACCAACTTTATAAATACTTAAAAAGGTATTACAATTTTTGGAGTAAAAATCTGGAACCAGAGGGCATCCACAAGTTGGAGCCTCTCTTTATACTGATAAGGAGAACCTTCTAGTGCTAAACAATAAAATAATGAAAAGATAAAACCCTAGCAATGGAATTTCCTGAATTGCCCTTGATTTTGACTAAAAATCGGGTCAAATGGATACATGTGAAGTTGCCAGCCTTGAAAAGTTGATCTTAGACGTCCATTTGAACTTGGGGGCCAAGGAGTAACATGGGACGTTGGTTTGGTCGGGTGTAGGGTTTTGAGGGAAAGGGACGGGGCAGGGGAGGGTCCCACAAGACACATGGGTGTGTCTTGTGGCGTTTTGTGATGTGGGTTTGAGTGAGAGTGAGGTTAATCAAGGATCTGGACAATATTAGGCATAAACCCTTTGAATTAAGAGATGTTCATCCTGGAATTACTAGGGTTTATGGGGGGTGATTAGTGCTTTTTAATCCGTTTTGGGGTTAAGTATTTTTAAAATACTTGTTTGGGGGGAAAGTTAAGTGGGGTTTGACTGGTTATTTGACCAAGTTTAATAAACAAACTTGGGTGGGTTGTGGGTTATGGGTAGGTCGGGTAAGGGTAAGGGGTATTTGGGTGGGTATTGTGACGTGGCAGAGTCTGGTTGGGTGAGTGGGATTGGTTAGTTGGCAGTTTTGACCCCCAAGGTTCTATCTTTTGTTTACTTTGTGAAAAATGCCATCAACGCCTAATTTTCATGTGTCAACTTTTGGCAAGTTGTCAAAAATGGCACAAAAGGTTTATAAACTTGAAACAAGGGCCATTAATGCATATTCTTCATTTTCCAAGGGCTGATCTTGTATAGTCTTCAAACTTTAGGGACCCTATTCATAATGTTGAATATTTGAGGGGTATAAAGTGTAAATCTTCAAAAGTTGAGGGACTAAAGTTGCCAATCTTCAATTCTTCAAGGGCATTTTTGTAAAATCCAAACTTGGGCCCGGTTCATTGTACGACTTCGTTTCTCGTGTTCGTTTTTGAATGATTCTTGTGATCTTTTGCCATTTCCTCAATATCCGTACCTAAAAATACACAAGTAACAAACACGAGCATATATTTGGCAGTTTTAATGATATTTTATGCATTTTAAGCCCGATTTGGACGATGAGACCATGTATAAAAGCAGTCTCATCACTCCCCCATACTAAACCATTGTCGTGCCGTCACGCAATGCTAGAATAAAGTATCATAGCACCTCCAAAATTCATTTTTATTCATTTATTGGAATGATAAACTAGCTACACTACTATTATTTATACTACTTGTGTTTTAGACATAATGTATGATTTTCATCGCAAAATGGGACATTTAGGTTCATAGAATAAGAACACGTGAATGCTTCGTTAGAAATAATTTCATCGTCCTCGATTTTCACCTTAATTCCATGCCAAGCGTGCAACGAGATCATTGTCATTATAAGTTTAGTAATGCTAACACTACTCATATGCTCTAATCACGTATTTATTCTCCCATTATTCCTAAGTTGTATCTCTTATATTTTATTATGTCTTAATGATCACGAGGATACATCATTGACTTATGCGATAATAGAGATTTAGGTCTAAAAATAGAGTCCTAACGGTGTAACTAAGACCATCAAATCAATAACCCTTCCCAATAGACAACGATGTTAAAAAATTAAGTTGACAAGAAGAATCGATAAACACGGTTTTATAACGGTTTTGAACATGAGACTTATTATCAAGACTTTTATATGCCCCCTAACGGAAGGGCCTTATTATCTTTGGTTTACCTCCATCTTTTATTCAACTTCGCCATGAAGCTTTTATTATGACTTCGGTCTTGCCTTGCCTTTTATTATCCGCCTCATCGGTGGTTTTGTTAGCCAAAGACGTATATCCTCACGCTAAAGCGAATTTTGGATCTTAAAATCTTCGAAGATTAAGGCTTGATTCACTTTCAATTTTGCATAGATTTTAGGCCTTGTGGGGCTTCAAATTGTTTGCTAGATTTTGGTGAGCACTTGAAATCTTATTATTGGGTGAAGCTTTCGATTATTAGGGTGCCAATACTTCAAAACCGTGACGCTGGCGATATCTTAATGTCTTCCCAATTTAATTACACGGAAGCTACTAGAAAAGACTAGAAACCCAACAATCCTAACTAAACCGCTAAGTCAATATTTATTAAGCAAAAAATATTTACATGCGAAGGGAGAATAAGCAAACAACGAGAACACATGAGTTTTTGAAAGAATACGAGTACTCTACGTTTAGCATAGTAACTTATAATTAACTCTATCATTTCTCGTCCTCATTTAACAGACTTAGCCTAATGTGTAGTTAAGGAACCAAAGCTAAGTGCTCAACACGCACGGTCGAGTCAAAAATTACTCTTATTCTCGCCATCGGAAAATCTACATTCGTGTCTTAAAACACTTATAAAACATGAGAAAAATTTTAAAATTTGGCCATTTTTAGCCTTATTTTGCAACAAAAACGATAAACAAAACGATAAACTTTGGAAAGCGTGAAGGTTTGGCAAGGCAAGTATCTATTCACCCCCCCATACTAAAGTTAAACATTGTCCTCAATGTTTCCAGTCTAGGGGTGCAAACACCCCCATACCAGAGACGTAGTCGAATACCTAATCTAGCATGGAAAGGGTGTAACCAATAAATCAATAGCCGTTTATGAAGTGTGCTAAAAACCTAAGGTTAGAACATATAAGGATATATCATTTGGATATTGGGAAAGGCCTCCAAAGCGAACGATCGAGTGCTCCCATAAAACGAACACGAGAGGCTCCAATCGTGAAGATCATGATCTAAAAACCACAATGCACAAACAACCACGGAACAAAGGTTGGAAGGGCACAAATCCCCTCACATTAAACTAATTAGAAAGCAATAATATGTACATGGATAAGCATGGTTCTCCCCCACGAGGCACCTTGTTTTTGATAACCGAGTCAAAAGCTCGACTCGAATCCCCATAAATGTGATCATTTAGGGATAATCATGGTGTGGTCAATTTTTAGTGGGGCTTACATGATAAACAAGGCCCAAAAACAACGGGTATAAAGGACTAAGTCCTTTGATGGTGCAAAATACCGGGATCGAAGATGGCGTTCTCGTTTTCATTGGAAAAACAAATCAACGCCACTTCATCATTGGTCAACAACAACTCAAAGAGTTTCAAGAAAATAGGAGAGAAGAAATAGAAGGGTGGGACAATGGGTAAGTCTCTAAAAACATGAGCTACTCGAGGTAGACTCGCACCAATCAAATGAAAAGATTTTCCATTTATTGCATCGGTGGAAGACCGAGATTTCCCTATATAAGCAATTCCAGGATCAAATATCTCGTCCTCGGTGGAGAAAGGGGATGGAACATAAGGGGATTCCCCCACACTAAGTCCACACAAAGCATCGTCAAAAGGAGAAGACGAGCTTGTAGTACTCAAAAAACGCGGTGATGACGGAGTTAGAGTTGTAGAAAAATCTTTTAAATTCAATTCAAAATTTTTTCCTTTTTCATCTTTTAAACTCTCCTTGTGAAAACCCGATTTGATTATGTCGAAAATATTTGGTGTATCTAAAGCAATGTTAGTCACACTAAAAATTCTCACATTTTGAAATCTTTTTGGTTTAGGTGGTGGTAAGTTTTCAAAACGTTTGTCGACAAAGAAAACCTCCCCATCGGGATTAACGTATTCATCATCCGAAGAATCACTCGAGATCGGAATCGTAGGCTTAACACTCTTAACCTCCACCGGCGGAGGGGACGGAACTTCATTTTTATCAACAACTCCTAAAACTCTATTGGAAATCTTTTTGCAAATGTTTTTGATGGGATTGACATTGTACAAAGATGTGATAGAATACACATGAGAAAGAGTGGAGTTTTGGGTTGCATTAATGACGAGTTCTTCCTCATTGAAACGAAGAGCGATTTTCCTTGCATGCACATCGATAAGTGCTCTCCAGGTATCCAAAAAAGATCGACCTAAAATTAACGGAACTTTAGGATCGATAGGAATATCAACAACAATGAAGTCTACAGGATAGTAGAACTTTCCAACTTTCACAAAGACGTCCTCGGCAACTCCACAAGCTAGAATCGTAGAATGATCGGCCATTTCGATTGACATTCTTGAAGGAGTGAGATTTGGAAGATTGAGCGATCTAAAAATCTCAAGAGGCATCAAATTAATACTAGCACCAAGATCGGCCAAGGCTTAGCATTCTTCCATGTCTTGTATAGCACATGGGATTAAAAACTTTCAAGGATCACCGACTTTTTGAGGTATGCGGCTTAGAAAAACCGATGAACAACTAGACGATTTTTGCAATTTCTCTTTGTTATTCAACATACTTTTGAAGTTCGCGGCAAATCGAGGCATCATGACTAAGGCGTCGGCAAAACTTATATTAAAATGCAAGTCACGAAACATTTTCATAAGAAGTTCAAACTGATAATTATTTCGTTCTTGTGCCTTTTCCTTGTCTCGTCTTGAAGGGTAGGGTAAAGGTGGTGTGGGTTGGGGCAAAGTAGGCATAGGCATCGGCATTGGAATCTCGGGTTCCATGATTGGTGTGGGTTCAACCGTAGGTGTGGTTTGAGCGGTACTTTGTGGGCTTGTAATTTGCTCCTTTGCAACCACAACCTCGGGTTCTTTCTCTTTTTCCTTCTCCGTAGAAGTACTTGGACGAGAAATGGGTTCTTTGAAAGTTTTACCACTACGAGTAGTAATAACCTTCAACTCTCCTTTCGGGTTCACGATGGTATCACTAGGAAGACCACCCGAAGAAGAGGGCTTAAACATGATAGCTTCAAACATCTTAGCCATACGGTCTTCAAACTTAGATTGTCTAGCATCCGCTTTTAACAATTCTTGCTTTATCTCATGTTGACCTTGCTCCATTTTTTGTTGATTTTGTTGGAGACGTGTGACATTTCCTTCCATTTTGTTTGCATGAGTTTTAAGTTCATTAGCAAGTTCGTTTTTAAGCTCGTTTTTCAACTCGGACCTTAAGCTAACCATTTCACGTTGCATATTGTCAAACTTAGCATCATTAGCCTTTGCGTAATTCAAAAACTCTCCTTGGAGATTTTTGGTGTGATCATTTTGAAAACCTTGGGCATTGTTTTAAAAATCACGGTTTTGGTTTTGGTTTGAAATTTGCCCATTTCCACTTTGATAATTACCCTTGTTATAATTCCTTTGATTTCCTTGGTAATTTCCACCTTGGTTGTTGTTGCGATAATTATTAGCATTTTGATTTGGCGGAGCTTGATTTTGGCGGGAACCTTGACCGATTTGGTTATAAGTTCCCGTGGCTACATAAGCACTCGAAGTGTTACCATCCGCGGTAATGCACTCGGAAAGATCATGAGCTCCCCCACACGACAAACAACTCTTAGAAACCGCTTTAACCGAAGCGGAATTTGAAGCTTCTTGAGCTTTCCAATGGGACATAAGGGTCGAAAACCTATCGAAAAACCGATTCTCCTCATTTGCTTCATCTTGCAAGGCATTGATACTACGAGACGATGATGAGCCCATTTTGGCAACACTCGGTGTGTTACGAGGGCTATAAACCTTAGACCTATTCTCAATTATGACCAAAGCTTCTTCAACCGTTTTACACAAAAAATTACCACCCGCGGCGGCATTTAAATAATCTCTTTCATGATCGTTAAGTCCATTGTAAAACGTGTCTATTTGGTGCAAGTCGGAAAAACCGTGATGAGGACATTCATGTAACATCTCCTTAAACCTATTCCAAGCCGTAGAAAAACTTTCATTTGATTCTTGTGAAAATTTAGAAATCTCATTTTTCAAGTGCGTAGTCTTAGAGGGCGGAACAAATTGGTTCACAAACTTAGAAACGAGATCCTTCCACGTCAATATAGAATTGGGTGGCTCTTTCTCTAACCAAATCTTAGCGGGCCCCGCTAAGGAATACGGAAAAAGCATCATCTTAATCGAGTCATTCGAGACATCCTTGAATTTGCACGTGGCGGTAAGACGATTAAATTGGCGGATATGGTTGTGGGGATTGTCCTTCTCATCACCACGGAATTTGTTGTTTTGGATCATCGACAACAAACCCGTTTTCACCTCAAAATTCTCCGCAAGGATTGCGGGAATCACAATAGCTTCTCCATAACCCTCGGTGGGTGCTTGAAGTAACTCCATAATAGTTCGATTAGCCATGGTTGCTTCTTTCACTACAATGGGTTCGTCAATAGGAGACTCCTCACTAGAAGGAGTGGTCGATTTGTTTCTTCGTTACGAGCACGTCTTGCTTTAGAGCGAGTTTGCATAAACGTCACGTACAACGAGAAGGCGAGCAAAGAAGATTCTTTTTGGTATTTTGTATTTTTTCAATTTTTTTTGTGGTTTTTGATGGTATTAACTTTTTTGGAAATTGGTGAATGTATTAAGTAGACACAAATCTACAAATCTCCTCCTTAATCAAATCTCTCGATTAAAGAAGCCTCAAGGAATGAAAACGATCACGTGGAGTGAACGCCTTCGATGACTTTAGAACGATGGTGGAACACCAAATCGTTCAAGAGGGTTTAATCAATAGAAACCAAGAAAATATATATGATATGTAATAATACTTTGGGCGGCAAAACCCTCGATTCACTCTCAAAATCAAATACGCACAAGCAAGCGGAGGAAACGAGGCGGCGCGAAGCACTTAAGAGCCTTTTTCCTTTAGGTCGTGAAATACAACCGCCTTATACCCACCTTATAGTTTGTATTATCAAGATTAAGCTTCACGAAAGTATTTATCTATTTTTGCCTTTTTCTTTGGTTTGAGATTCGAATACAATGATTGGGTAATGACCTCCCAAGTCAAGGTTGTGATTGCTCACGTATTTGGAGTACTTGTGAATTTATTGTTCTACGTATACAATATAGTAATAATATTCACACAAAAACCGAAAAACGATAATACGTATTAGTAGAGTGCTACTAATACAATTAGCTATTTATGGCTATATAAAAAAAACAACAATGTTCAATCAAAGCACAACACGCCTCCCCGGCAGCGGCGCCAAAATGATAGTTGTAAAATTAGATACTTGCTTTAGGAAAAACAAGCAACTAATATATAGGGCAAGCGTGCACGACGATTTAGGAAAACCGTGTGTATATGACCCTAAAAGTGAGTTCGTTCTCGAGGAGGCTAGTGTGTTGTGTATTGAGTTGATTAATGTTTTTATGAATATTAACAAGAAAAGAAAAGAGAATAGAAATGAGAAAGAGATGACGGTTACGAAGACGGATCGAGCTAAGACGAAAACGCGTTCACGTAAAACCGTAAAACTACAGAAATTTAAAATTTTAACCTAAAAATTAATTATAAGCTAAAACAAGTCCAAAATAATATAAATAAGAAATAAAATCCAATAAAAATATTTTAAAACCTTTTATTAATTAAATATTCAATTTTAAATGCTAATTAAAGCCCTAAAATTAAATATAATTAATCAAAATGTCCAAAATATGATTTTATTGAACAAATAACTTACTTATATTATATAAAAACTAAAAAGTATTTTTCCTAATTTTTAAAAACTATTTTTCTATTTTTAAATTACTAAAAACTATTTTAAAACTAAAATAATCATAAAAAATAATAAAATAATGCTAAAAATAATTTACCAATTTTAAAAATCCTAAATTACTCTAATGAACAGTAGAAAATTGAAAAAGATTGAAAAATATTAAATTTTTCACTAAATGACAAAACTAGTTTAATTAAAACCCTAATTAACTTAAATTAATTCTAAAAATTAATAAAAAGATGAACAGTAAAATATTTTTATACCAAAAACCTTAAAATATTATCCTAGGTCTAGGAAAATTGTTAAAAGTGAAAAATAATAATTTTTACCACTAAATTCCAAAAACAGAATATTAAAAAGTAATAAAATTAGCTAATTAATCTAAAAAATATAAAATGAACAGTAACTAAAAATCTAATTAAACTAAAAATTCAGAAATAAAATAAGAAAAATAAAGAAATTGGTTTGAAGTCCTAACTCACAAATTTGACCACAAAAGACAAAAAAACAAAATATGATAGTGACATGTTGCTGGACTTTTGTCCTTTTGCTTAGCAGGGGAAACAAATGTGTTAGCAGGGGAAACTTTCTTCCCACTGCTAGTGCAAAATAATGGTCAGGAGACCTTTGAGCTTAGGAAAGCTCTTTGGAGGGCTTGTTTTTGGACAGCAAGGCACCCCCACACCAATTGAGTTGTGGGGAGTCTGAGTAAACACAAAAACTAGCAATCACAACACAAAAATCTTCACAAATAAGCCACAAAGTTACTGATTAGTCACTTATGTGTCTGATGAATAGTAGACACCAATTACTTGCATAAAAACGAATTTCAAACCTTCATATCTTGAAAATAAGCACACCAAATAGCATACAAGTGATTCACAATCCTTCTATGACCTATTAACTAGCAGCTTACAAGATTTGATGGCAAAATTCAACAAAAACAATCCACAACAAGCACCTACTGATTTTTGACCATTTTTCAACTTTTAAGCATGCATCTTGTTCAGAACTCTATCAAACTAAAATCCCAAGCTAACATACAACCTAATGCTACCCTATGGAGTTAAGTAAACCAACTTAAACTCCAACAATCTCTCAACAGCCTAAGCTAACATGCAAATCCAAACACCCCTTTAAATTTCTGAAATCAATTTTAACAAACCAAATGATTTCAAATCCCAATCAAACTGATTTCAACTACTTGAAACATGCATAAAACAACCAATTAAGTGAACTCAAACACTTAAACAAACAATTTAGCAACTTGCATACAATTTTCATAAAATCACACAAAATCAGTAATATCTAAAAAATGAAATAGGAACAAGGCTTTTACCTTGTTGGACCTATATCCAGGCCCAACAATGGCTGCTAGCCATCTCCATTCAGGTCCGGACCTGAGCTGAACACTTGGACAACAAGCTCTACACACTTTCCTGCAAAAAATCAACAAGCACAATATGCAAGATAAACTGAATTTCCTTCTCCTTTTAAAACCTCTTAAAAATCTTTCCAAGTATTTTTCTTTCCAATAACCTTAACCAAATAACTTATCAATCCTGAAAAATCAAACCTCAATACAAAATTTCACCAAGAAAAACCAATTTCAGAAACTTTTTCTGAAAAATTCAAAACATGAAATGTTTTGAACAAATGTGAATGGAACTCAGATTTTACTCAACAAATAAACAGCAACTTTTAAATCTCATAAAAGGAATTATATTTTCAACAAAAATACCAACTTTATAAATACTTAAAAAGGGATTACAGTTTTTGGAGTAAAAATCTGGAACCAGAGGGAATCCACAAGTTGGAGCCTCTCTTTATACTAATAAGGAGAACCTTCTAGTGCTAAACAATAAAATAATGAAAAGCTAAAACCCTAGCAATGGAATTTCCTGAATTGCCCTTGATTTTGACTAAAAATCGGGTCAAATGGATACATGTGAAGTTGCCAGCCTTGAAAAGTTAATCTTAGACGTCCATTTGAACTTGGGGGCCAAGGAGTAACATGGGACGTTGGTTTGGTCGGGTGTAGGGTTTTGAGGGAAAGGGACGGGGCAGGGCAGGGTCCCACAAGACACATGGGTGTGTCTTGTGGCGTTTTGTGATGTGGGTTTGAGTGAGAGTGAGGTTAATCAAGGATCTGGACAATATTAGGCATAAACCCTTTGAATTAAGAGATGTTCATCCTGGAATTACTAGGGTTTATGGGGGGTGATTAGTGCTTTTTAATCCGTTTTGGGGTTAAGTATTTTTAAAATACTTGTTTGGGGGGAAAGTTAAGTGGGGTTTGACTGGTTATTTGACCAAGTTTAATAAACAAACTTGGGTGGGTTGTGGGTTATGGGCAGGTCGGGTAAGGGTAAGGGGTATTTGGGTGGGTATTGTGACGTGGCAGAGTCTAGTTGGGTGAGTGGGATTGGTTAGTTGGCAGTTTTGACCCCCAAGGTTCTATCTTTTGTTTACTTTGTGAAAAATGCCATCAACGCCTAATTTTCATGTGTCAACTTTTGGCAAGTTGTCAAAAATGGCACAAAAGGTTTATAAACTTGAAACAAGGGCCATTAATGCATATTCTTCATTTTCCAAGGGCTGATCTTGTATAGTCTTCAAACTTTAGGGACCCTATTCATAATGTTGAATAATTGAGGGGTATAAAGTGTAAATCTTCAAAAGTTGAGGGACTAAAGTTGCCAATCTTCAATTCTTCAAGGGCATTTTTGTAAAATCCAAACTTGGGCCCGGTTCATTATGCGACTTCGTTTCCCGTGTTCGTTTTTGAATGATTCTTGTGATCTTTTGCATTTCCTCAATATCCGTACCTAAAAATACACAAGTAACAAACACGAGCATATATTTGGCAGTTTTAATGATATTTTATGCATTTTAAGCCCGATTTGGACGATGAGACCATGTATAAAAGCAGTCTCATCACTAAGTATAAATATCATGTTTTTAGAATTATATTTTATTGCTATTAGAATACCATGTGTTAATATTTTAAGGAAATAAAGTCCTCCTTGGTAATAGTTAATGAAAAGGACCAACAGTGCAAGGAATTAACAACAAGGACTACCGATGCGAAGTTAAGTCATGAAATTACAGGATTGCCCTTATGGCATTGTAACCTCAAAAGTACTCTAAATTGCCTCATTTATACACGTGTGTTGATATGTGTTTTCTTAGAGGTTTTCGAGGGGGAAAAGAGATATTATCCTTATTTGCTTAATATTAATCATAAGAAATTAGAAAGAAAGAATCAAGAACAAAAAGTATGATTGTATGATTAAAGATGAATAAGAAGGTTTAATCTTAGAAATCCATTCTTCAACCAAGGTATGTAAGTGTTATGTTTTGATTCTAATGATGTTGAATTTAAGGGTTTATATTATTTGATGATTGGTGTTAATTTGGGGATTATGTGACTTAGGGGTTTTATGAACCCTAGCTTTTAATTGTTCATATGACATGTTACTAGAAATCATTTTCTTTTATGATGAAATCATGTTGTATCATGTGTTAGAGTTATGTATATTAGATGGTTAAGAGATGGGTAAAGAGATCATGTTATGAGCATACTCCATGTTAATGATAGTTAAAGGGGTGTTTGGATAGAGTTTAATTTAGCACCTAAATAAGTAAATTGGCATGAGGACTGAACAAAAATGATCTAAACATGTCTAATAAGCTGAGATATAAGTTTTGTTAAGTTTGGAATAGCTTATTTTGGGTTTTGGGTCGTTTTGGTGATGACCCAAATTGGGACAGCAAGGTTTGCAGAATTTCGCGCAGACTTTGAAAAATTATAGAAAAATAACCGTAACTCCGTTTGAAGTGTGCCTTACCTTTTCATAAAGGCGAAAGAGTCTACTTTCTAGAAAATTTGTTTTCTGGTCTGAATTCCAGGTTTAAGTGAGTCAAAAACAGAAAAGTGCAACAGAGTGCAGAAATTCTGCATTAAAATGACTTTTAGTAAAAAGTGTTTAAGGATGAAATAGCATCTTACGTGATTATATTCGAGTGGTTTAGACCCAACACATATTAGATATATGAATTTTTAGATTCTAATTGTCCTAGTATGGTCATATTATGACTAGGTACTATTTGAAAGCTTACGGAAGCATAATCAAGACTTAGAGGTGAGTAACGGATTAGCTTCATGTTATTAGTTTAAATATGAGGTAAGAATATTGAATAACTTCAATTTTTACCGAAGTTTATCATGTCTATAGACTCGGAAATATCTGAGTAGTTGCTTATCATGATTCGGGTTTAGCCGAAAACTAGCTAAGGTTAAAATGCTCACAAGGAGCATTGTTATCATGCTAAGGGTACTCACAATGAGTATTGTATCCATGTTAACTATGCTCACAAGGAGCATCATTGTTAAGTATAGAGTGCTTTAGAAATGCATCAATGACATGTAGTGTGCCTAAGAAGTGCATGACATAGAATTCTCGTTCAAGCATCCTAAGTGGATGACACGTGCTTGTATAATAGCGTCCTAAGTGGATGAATCAAGCATCCTAAGTGGATGACATGAGCTTAATTAAACCCTAACGTCCTTCGTGGATGACCCAAGTCAAACAAGCACATATAAGTTACATGACGACTTATAGTCGTACCATATATGGAATTATTTCTTTATAGATTCATGTATCAAGTTTACAAGTATTATTCATATTTTGTTATCTCACTAAGTCACAAGGACATACCGTTCACAATTTTTGTCTTATGTAGGTAATTGAAGGTAGACATTGGGCGCTTGTAGATAGTACCTAGAAGTGCATTTTGGCAGAAGACGGTTACGCTCGATATAGGTGAAGAGCGAATCATTCTAGCCCTTTGATATTGCTTCTAACGCCCCTTATGTTTTTAGAAGTTTAAATCAGTGTCGTATCATGTTTATGTTCGGTGTCAAGTAGCCTTATTAGTTTATGACCAAGTCATGTAAGTAATGGGTCGAAAATGGGAGCGTTTGGCAAACTCCCTAATTTTGAAGTAGCATGTTTCCGTTTGCCATGTTATGTACAGAAATGTTTCAAGTTATATATATATATGAACTTTATGTTAATGTTTTGAATGGGTTCCATGTTGGTACAGTGTGTATCCAAAAAAAATACTCGTGTCAAGGTCGTTTCATTGAGTGTATTAGGGTTTAGGGTATTGTGTGTATCATACCTTTATGGAACCATGGGGGTTCCTTTTATACTCGAGAGAGTCCAGGCTGGGCTCCCTGTTCTTGCGGCATACGGAAGAGATAATGATTCAGAATAGATTGATCCTTATCGCATAAATGAGGTAAGTTTATATCCTCTCTCCCTTAGGCGAATATAATCATAAGATAGATTATACTCTCGTATGATCCTATCGAGGTGCGACAAGGGCATGGTTAAGTAATGAACCGTACGTGCGACATCGACTTACCAGGCCTCCTGGGTTGTGCGCACATCGCATAAGCATTAATCCCTTCTTGATGGATACGGTTAGTACGCTTGAGTCGGACTATTCAGCCCAACTAGGGACTATACGTCATCATGTCCCCCCAGTCTAGTGGTCGTAAATTCTAACCGCGGCTACTAGACTACAAGCTTCTAAGTGCTCAAAAAAACCAAGACGCGTATAGACCACACGTGAGCAATGAATTCAAACACTCCCGCCAAGAAGACATTCATCCCCCCTTTTACCTAACCTCCTCGAAACCCGAGAAAAGCGTCCGCCACGTCATAGTTACCTCATCATCTCCCACCGTTAGATCTAGCAAGTGGGTAACACGTGGCAAAGATCTAGGTCTTTGAACAGTAACTCAAGAAGTCTATAAATATACCCTCGTTGCCTCCCTTTGACTGTTTATTCACTTGCAAAATCTCAAGCTTCCATTATCGTCTACAAACATTCTATCGTTATCAGATTACTACTAACGTAACCTTTGCGACCACCTCATTTTTAACACGCCATCATGGTGAAACAATTATCCGATGTCACGTCGATCCTGACCATAGGGGAGCTAGACCAATTCACGACGGACTACTATATACCAAATTATCTACACCCAGAAATTCCGAACCCTCGGCACAATATAAGCCAAGCTCTAGTGGTAAAGATAGGAGTGTATACTCGGTTTTTCGACTACGCATATCAGCGTATACCCATGTCGCGCTTCCTTGTCAGTGTGCTGATGTATTATGAGACCCACGTCTCACTATTGCATTGTATAGGGGTGGCCAAAATTTCGAATTTCAAAATTAATTACCGCACACTAGATATAGAGCCCACAATAAACTTATTTCGTGTCTTCTACCAACGGCAACTAACCAATGGTTGGGTTTCCTTCGCTAAGCGAAAGGGGGGGTGAAATGCTATGGTGGGAAAATAGACTCCCTAAAGGACTGGAATGATAGGTTCTTTTGGGTTGACGAAGCCGCCTTTCCTTTTTACTTCCCCTTTTGACCCCTAGAACGATGAGGAAGGACCCAATGCCTGGCCCTAACACCTACAACTCTGAGGACGCGGAAACCTTGAACAACAACCGCATCCCCGTGCAACCTTACCTTGAGACGTTGTTGGTAATCCTTGGTCTGAGCCGCGCAGTCATTTGCGGCGCACATCAAGTACCTTTCTTCCGCAGCCAGAGTGGCCAGGGTTAGTGGTTCTTCTCGCGTTCTTTGTAACATTCTGTAAGTACCATCTTGTGCCAAAAACTAAAATATGTTCTCCTGTTTGTCTGTTTGTGTGTTGCGCAGCTATGGATATTCTTAACCTCGTTCGTGATGCCTTCCTTGAAGGTCTGATAGTCTACTCCCGTCCTAGAGGGAGAATGAGGAGTCGATTCAAGAACTTGCTCATAAGAACACCATGGAACTGGAAGTTGGGGAGGCTTATGCTACACAAGAACATGAAGACCCTGACACAGACAAGCTATCACCACCACCAATTCAGCAACAACCACCCGCACAACAACAACCACCAGCAC
Source organism: Glebionis coronaria (assembly GCA_025667525.1). NCBI lineage: Eukaryota > Viridiplantae > Streptophyta > Magnoliopsida > Asterales > Asteraceae > Glebionis > Glebionis coronaria. The sequence continues at coordinate 196,927,423 of CM046879.1, read as the reverse complement.
AATAGCAGCCACTACCCTTTCTCAGCTCCTCACTATCGTCGGATAATCTAATCGAGGATGCTGAGAAAGCCGCGCAGGAATTTGAAGAAGAGGACGACTCTTATTTAGGTAAGAGGCAAAGGAGCCCCCCAGCAGCGTCGCGCAAAGCCGCTCGCACAGGGGCTGGGCCCTCATAGACAGAGGTGTGCGCGACTGAGGAAGAGTTTGAGGAGAATCTTGCGAGGACTCCTCCACATAATACTCCTGCCACCACCAACTTAAGGTAACCACCTGTTTTCTATATTATAGCTATTGTCCATATTCTCCCTCATGTCCATCTGACCACTTATTTCGTGTATCAGTGATGACTAGGAAACGTCCACCGAGAAGGCTAATGCTACGCCTTCCCCCCAAAAGGAGACTTAAACAGCACGGGGAAGCGCGATCCCCCAATACCCCGTGTTCGCTCCTGATTGGGAATTGCCCGTGTCTTCAGAGCTTACCAATGCGTTTGACTGCTCCAACTTTTTAGACAATATTGTGCCCTCGTCAGAGCTGCGATACTAGAGGGGATGAGTGATGTGGTGCTGGCAGACGAAGTAAGTTATTTTTCCTCGCAGAACATGACATTGATGTCACGTATCAAGAAGAGGTTTTTGGAGTTGTCCGCCCAAGTTCAGACCAATGAAGAGAGACTTGGGAAAATCATTGAGGAGAAGTCTCTCTTCTTTGGGTAAATGTAAGAGAAAATCAACCAATAGGTCGAGAGAGGACGACAAGATTCTTCCCTCATCCACTCCCTAACAGAAGAGAAAAAAAAAAGTTGGCCTTTGTACTTGAAGATGAGCGTGCCTAGCTCAATCAGCTAAAGGCCTCCAATCAGGTTGCCATGGGGGCCTTTGAGGAAGGAAAGAATAAGTTTGTTGCAGATGTAGATGCGTTGGGCGAGAGGGTTAAAGAAGATGTGGGTGATCTCAACGACCAACTGAAAAGGTTGAGTATTGAGTTGGATGAGGGGCTGTATCCGCGTTTGATGAAGGAGGTGGTCGAGAAGCGATAGCTAGTGAGATATGGTTTTCGCCTAGCCATTATGGGTGCTTTGGAAGACCCTACTTTGCGGGCCACCATTTCCCAATCTATTATATCTGCGTTGAATGAGGGTACTTCCAAGGGTTTAGTGAAGGCGCACAAAGCGGGTTTGTTGAAGAAAGAGTTGATAGAGGTACCCTTCTACGACCCAACTGCCGAGTCCAAGCTCACAGCTGCTCTGAAGAATATGAGTGTTTGTCCATTGCCATCCTTTGGTCTTGGAAATAAGGAACATGAGCTGCCCATTGGGATTGTGATGGAGGGCCTCACTTTGGCGCGCCACAAGGCAGAGGGCGCAGAAGCACAGCCAGATTTTCACTTAAAGCCTTCCGCGAAGCAGCTAACAGTACCAATATTTGCTCAGCCCAAGGATGTACTTGACCCATTTAGGGTTGAGAAGGAAGTGTCGTTGTTTGAGGTGCTCGCGGCACATGAAAGTCGCGCTGCTGCCAAGAAGGTCGTGGTAAACATAGAGGTTGCACCTTCTGTTGGTGCGTCCCACCTTGCTTCCTCCATCACTATACTGCCTTTGCCACTGCTAGAGAGGGGCTCGCGTGTGCTGGACCTAATGGAGAAGGGCATGAAAGAGCATCGCGTCACAGCTTATTGCCGCCCTGCTGAAGTTGAAGAGGTCCTCGTCTGACACCAATTTGCTCTCCAACAACTTATCTGATTTGTAAATGTGTTGTGTACTTTTTTATGTGCGAATGTTCGTCCTTCATCTGTAATGAATAATTCCCATTTGTTTGTTTATGAGTAATATGTTTAATGTTTATAGCGCAGATTCGTAGTACGAGTTAATGTAAACTCATAAACGGTCCTTATGGGTGAGGCAAACTCATTACGTGTGGTATACCGCTACTATCGTAAGGACGGCCAGGTGAGGCTGAGCAATTGTTAGGTGTGCACAATTGTGTCTTATCAGTCTTAGAGTGTACTGGCTGCATAACTTGCTACGTCGTCATTAAAAGCAAGGGGCCTAACAAGGATACATGATCCGTGGTCGATGGGGTTGCATCCCTCTTACTCGACGAGTCTAATTAGTAGGGTAGGCTCATTCCTCTTATTTTTCCTAGGAACGTTGTGCACGCGTGCGCCAGTAGGCAACATATAACATAGAAAAAGTGCACGTACAACAAAAATAAATGTTTTTTAGAATGCGTCGTGAAACTAGCTAGGGACCACGAAAGTTTTATTAACACTTGCAAGATTTTAAATACATGAAATAAAAGAAAAAATAATACATTGGTTCCATAAGTTTTTCGCTAAAGGTAGCACTTCTTTAGGTGGCATATGTTCCAAGGCCTCTGTAGGTCGCGACCATCCATGTCGCGTAGTCGATATGCGCCATTCCCCAATGCGTCTGTGACCATGTAAGGTCCCTCCCACTTAGGCCCAAGTTTACCTGTATTTTCAGCGCGGCTAGCCGCGTTTGAACGATACACGAAATCACATGGCCTAATGGAAGTCTTTCGTAGCCTAGCATTGTATTAACCCTTCATTTTTGCTTTTGACCTGGCTTCGTGGATAGCTGCCAACTCTCTCCGCTCCTCGATTATGTCTAGGTTCAATCGTAATTCATCATCATTTGTGACCATGTCTACTTCTGTTGTGCGGAGCGTTTGTAATCCAATCTTGACTGGGATAACTGCCTCTGTTCCGTATGTTAGAGCGAAAGGGGTTTCACCCGTAGTAGTTTTTATCATTGTGCGATGTGCCCACAAGACATGTGATAACTCGTCGACCAATTTTTTTGTTGTGCTCCCCTAATCACGCTTTTATGCCATCTCCGAGACTCCTATTTGCTCTTTCCACAAGTCCATTTGTTTGTGGATGGGCTACCGATGCGAACCTTTGGTTTATGTTATTTTTCGCACACCAATCTTTGAATGGGTTCTCCGCGAATTGTTTTCCATTATCAGAAACTATCTCCCCAGGTAGCCCAAAGCGACATACTATATTATCCCATACGAACCTTTTTATTTGGTTCCCTGTGATTGTTGCAACTGCCTTTTCCTCAATCCACTTTGTGAAGTAATCCATCGCGACTATTAGGAACTTAATTCCACCCGTAGATACGGGAAAAGGTCTTGCGATGTCTATTCCCCACTAGAAGAATGGCCAAGGGGAAGTGATGGGTGTCAGTTCCTCTTGGGGTTGGCGTGGTATCGGCCTGTGTACCTGGCCGTCATTGCATCTGTTGATGAGCGTCCGTGCATCCGCGTGCATGGTTGGTCAGTAATACCCACTGCGCAAAGCTATTTCCACCACTGACCTTGGTCCTGCGTGCATGCCGCAGGATCCCTTGTGTATTTCACTAATGACATACCGCGCTTTCCGCGACCCCACGCATCTTAGCCATGGCTGGATGAATGATCATTTGTAAAGAATCTCGTCTTTGACTTCGAACTGCCTCTAGCGTCTTCGTATTCGCCGCGCTTTGATTTCGTCATGCGGAAGCGAATCTTTTGTCAAATAGTCCACGATCGGTCGAGTCAAAACTTGGTCAATTGTAGACTATGATCGTAATTTAGGATCGTAGTCAAAACTTTTCTATCGCAATATCTTAAAAGACATTCATCGCAATATTGAAATATTTACTTCATCGGAATATCAAACACTTTACTATGCCATCGCAATCTCAACGATACTCACCATCGCAATGTTCAAAAAACTTCCATCGGAATGTAGCGAAAAAATTCCGGCAGAGTTTCGTCTCAATGAACCTTAATCCCGTCGCAATCATGATCGCAAGGTGCAATCGCAACCCACGTCGGAATAAGGGTGTCGGAATAATTTGATCGCAAAGTAGAACCTTATGGTTATTACGATCGATGTACACACCTGGGACGTTACGATCGGAATAAGGCAACAATCTATCGGAATGTGACAAAAAAGTAATCCATCTGAATAACCATCTGAATGTGGGAAAAACTTTTTCCGATATAAAACTTGGATAAAAAGACAAAAACAGAAACTTTTTATCAAATAACCAAAAAAAACAGTAGAAAAGTAAATTGTTTAAATCTACAATGACAAAAGTTAGACAAGAAAAATTATATGAAATAGACGAAATTTGACAAAAAGTTGACAAAAGTAAATTGTTAAAATAAATTTGATAAGAGACAAAAGTAAAAGATTTAGTAGAAAGATTTTAGAAGAAAGATTTGATAAAAATTTATCAAAGATTTTATAAAAGTAAATTCGTAACCTTAAAGAAAAAATAGACGAAAGAAAGAAAAAAATTTGTGAAAGAAGGAAACTTTACCACCAAATCAATAGATAAAATGTGCCAATCCGAAGAATCAACCAAGCTCTTGATACCAATTGTAGGATCGTGTTTTCTAAGGATTAAGCATGTTATGGATTAATCTACTGAGATGGATGGAGAAGTGGAAGAACTTAGAGAGAGAAAGGTAGAGAGAGAAAGGAGAGAAAGAAAGAATGGTTGATTAAGTTGAAAAATGTGAGAAATACAAAGTGACCAACCCCTCCTAACATGCTAGGAGGGGGTATATATAGCCCACCCTACATGTGGGCTATATGGGCTATATTGGATCACGAGCCCAATATCATTGGAGTGACCGATCCTTTCTAAATACGTAAAAAGGTATTTCCAACATGATGATAGCCCGACCTAAGATCAATCTTGGAGAAATGTTTGGCCCCTTGGAGTTGGTCAAACAAATCGTCAATATGTGGTAGTGGATACCTATTCTTGATGGTTATCTTGTTGAGCTCGCGATAGTCTATGCAAAGGCGCATACTGCCGTCCTTCTTCTTAACGAATAAGATCGATGCGCCCCATGGAGATGCGCTCGGTTGAATGAAGCCTCGCTCCAAAAGTTCTTACAATTGATTCTTCAGCTCCTTTAACTCTATGGGAGCCATGCGATAAGGAGCCTTAGAAATCGGCTTAGCTCCTGGGATGAGCTCGATATTAAATTATATTTCACATGTAGGTGGTATGCCCAGAAGTTCTTTTGGAAATACATCTGGAAATTCTAACACTATCGGCTGATTCTGAATTGATGGGGATTCAGCATCCATGTCATGAATAGTAGCTAGATATCCCTCGCAACCATGTGAAAGTAATGCACGTGCTTGCAGGGTTGATATGATTTGTACAGACCTTCCGGGTACGAACCCGTTGTGAATGTACTCTGGCGCATTAACATCACCAAAGATGACTCGATATGGATGGCAGTCTATGGTAGCATGATGCTTAGATAGCCAATCAATGCCCAAAACCATGTCAAAATCATTCATGTCCAGTGGAAGTGCGTCAACAGGACGAATCTTGTCATCAAACTCTAGGGGAAGGCTCTTGTACACATGGGTTATGCGTACAGAGTCTCTCAAAGGCGTGGAAATACAAAGTATATTCTCTAGTAGCATGGGGAATATCCTAACATTCTTGGCATAACTAGTGGAAATGACCGAGTGAGTAGCACCCGTATCAAACAAAACACATGCAGCTTGACCATACATATACAAGATTCCAGTGATGGTACCTGTAGACTTGTTGGCCTGATCGCGAGATGTCGTGTAAACGTGTCCACTAGTAGGAGGCGGCTTGGTATCAGCATGTCCTGATGTGCCCTCCATCTCGCCCTAGCGGCAGTCTTTCATGCGATGGCCAGGAAGACCACACTTGTAGCATGCGTCGCTGTCGCGGCGACATGGCCCTAGGTGCCTACGGTGGCAAGTAGTGCAAAGAGGATGAGTATATCCTCCAGCAGGTGTCCTAACTGGTTGTGAGCCTGATAAGAACAATATACATGAGACATGATGAAAGGTACAAAGGACAATGCGGCTAAATCATAAGACGAAATACCAGTGATAGCTTGACGGTTAGGCTATGAACCTCTCTGGTTCTGGTCCCTCTCGTTACCATGATTCCTGGTAGAAGATTCTCTAATGTGTCAGCATTAAGAATTATAGCATGTAATCATAAGAAAATGAGTAAGTATAAGGACCTGCTGATGTTGGAGTGTCCAGCGTTGTTACGGTAGCTATCATTACCGCTACGCCTATCCGTAGCAGAACGGTCGTGAGTATGACCGTTTCCCTTGGGCTAAGTAGGCTGTTGCTGAGTAGTCGGTTAAGACTGGTCCCCAGTCTTCTGCCTGGAAGATACAGTTTAAAAGAGATGAAATATTGACATGTACTGAAAGAATACGGATTGGTCACCGTTGAATACGAATGTTTACCTCTTATTGGGTCTCTCTACTTCCCCGAACTCATCTCTTTCCTGCAGCATCTCCAGCTTACGTGCTGCATCGGCCACATGTGCTACCGTGTTGAACGTAGCACACACCAAGTTGTTTGCGACCGATGTACGAAGAGCCCACCTAAAGTGGTGTGCTTGCTCTTCAGGAGTACCTGTTGCTGCACCAAGAAAACCAGCCAAGCGAAGAAAGCGCTGCATGAACTCGTTGATATTCTCCCCTGTCCTCTGTCGGATTCCAAGGTACTCTCTCTTCAGATTGTCTTGCTCAGCCTTGGGAAAGAACTGTCCCATCACCAAATCCCTGAACTGAGCCCAAGTCAAACCAGCCACCCAATTATCACCTCCCTCAGACTGCTTTAGTGCCATCCACCATGATAACACATCACCTTTGAACCGGTAGCAGGCCAACCTCGACTTGAAGACAGGGTCACAGCCCATAGCATCGAAGATCTTCTCAATGTAAGCCAACCAGATTTCAGCTTCACTGGGGCTATCTGTTCTTTCGAAAGCTCGAGGGCGTAGCTTATTGAATCTCTTCAGCCATGTGACCAATGTTGCTGGAGGAGGAGTAGGATATACTGGGTGTTGCTGCTGATTGTTGGCAGCCTGAACCTCAGCCCTGATTTCGTTCCTCAACTGAGGAAGCATAGCTTGCATTGCAGCTTGGATTGTTGCATTGAGTTGTTCCTGTTCGCGTGTGTGAACCATCTTACAGTATAACATAAAAATACATGATTAAACTGATCAAAACATAAACTATATACATGAAAAGATTTATACAAATAAATCATGAGAAAAATTTTATGCAAGAAAATTAATACATGAATGCTTGATGCAGTTTTATGAAAACTTTTGTATGCGCGAGAGTGAACGCCTATGGTCGGTTCACTCAAAACAAAAGACACGGCGAGGGGACGCCAATGGGTCGGTCCCAAATTTAAAAGTTTCGATAAAACACAGGCGACTAAATATGGTCAGTCCTATACCAACCATTACTTAGTCATAAACCTGGGACAATGAAATATATATATATATGCATGAAAATGATGAATGCATGAAAACCGACTGTCAGTTCTATGAAGACCATGGTGACTACCCACTAATCACAGGTCGTGTTTTGAGAGCCTACAGGTCGAAGCCTTGGCTCTAATACAATAATTGTAACACCCCATTTCGGTAAATGGAATGTCACGCGTGATTATGGCGTGTCATCAAAGCATACAAGGATAAATGTATAAAACATCACATGACCATAAAGGAAATACCGGAATCAAACATCGGTACCCCAAAAGTAGAACTCAACACACACAAACATACGTACTATAAATGAAAAGAACTAAACAATGTCCATGGAAATGAGTATCAAAGTATAAAGAAATGCATAAAGTAAAGAAGGCTATGAAGCTTCCAATCCATATGCACGTACGCTTAAAGTCTACGAGCGTCCCTGAGTACCTGCCGTTTTGGGAACATGAAAGGAAAACGGCTGAGCATAACGCTCAGTGCACGGATATACAAGTGAAGCATGAATAATATAAGCATATAAGCATGAAGCAGTAGAAAATACTAAGCCCTGGATAACCTGGTATTTCTTAGTAAAACTGGTTTTATAGTTTGAAAAGCCTTATGTTTATCTTATAAAAACTTTTTAACATGTTTACCATTAGCCAATATAGGTCATGACATCTCAACGTGCATGAATACTTGGAGGGGTGACCTCGTCATGCAAATTAGAGGGGCTGCCTCTAAATTAATATACTGGTTTGGGTAGGAGGGATCAGCTCCTTGTGAAGGATGCAAGGCACACACCACATTCACTTGAATAAGCTGTTGAAAACATTTAAACTAGGATGCACCCATACGCCCCACATGATAATAATAATAATATGGCCAAAAGCTGAAGGGACGCCACGAGCTATCACTCCCTCGTGGTGGAGTCATAACACTGGTGCCTCCAGTGTTATGGTTATGGTACCTCCATAACTAGGTGAAATTGGTCATGCATGTATATGGCTTTAGGTATCTAATTAAACATAAGCAATTCAGAAACATATAAAACATATACTGGGGAAAACAGTTGGCTGCATACGGGAAATCCTAATAAGGAAGAATGTCCATACTGAAAGGACGAAGAATCCATACCTTGTGTCCAACGAACGAAGAAGACGAACGGAAGAGAGTCCTACTTCGGTATCAGTAATGCTACATAAATAATATACGTTTATAAATATCTGATTACTGAGTACGTAACTGGTCTTATATCATGTCTTAGCTTGTTTTATATGTTCATGTCATGTTTTACTGATTTAAGCTTTATACTGCGTTTGTCATGTATTCTGTCTATTCTGTTTAAGTATTTGTTGTATTTCTTGTATTATTATGCTTGTTTAATAATAATAAGTAACTTTCTAAAAATAGCAGGTTTCCTAAAATAGAAAGTTTCCAAAAATAGAAAGTTTCCAAAAATAGAATGTTTCCAAAAATAGAAAGTTTCCAAAAATAGGAAGTTTCTAAGTATTGATTTACTGCTTAAAATAGATAAGTTTCTAAAAATAGAAAGTTCTCATAAACAGATTAGTTGCCTTAATTAAATAAGTTTCTAAAAATAGAAAGTTTCCATAAATAGAATAAGCTGGATTATTAAGCTAATAATATAAGGTTAAGTGTTTACTGATTAATACTCTAAGTCATGTGATTAAATAGTATAGTTTATTAATTATTTCATGTAAATTTGATAAACTATAGGTTAAAGTATTTAATTAAATATAACATGATTTAATTAAATAAAAGTAAAAATACTTAGGTTAAACATGTATTAATTTATATATTAATATAACCTAAGTCATGGGAAATTAATTAATTATAAGTCATGATTTTAATAATTAATTAATTATATAGTCTAAATAAAACGATAATTACTTAGGTTAAAATCCATGTATTATTAATAATATTAATAACCTAAGTCATGTATAAATTAAATTAATCATGTACATGTTTTAATTAAATAAATTTAATCTTGTAAAAATAATTAACCTTGTAAAATAATTAACTTGCAAAAATAACCCATGAACCGAACCCATGTTTTAATCTAAACATGTCGTGAACCGGACCGGTTTAACCCATGAACCGGCCAACCAAACGCACCCTTAACAGTGGCAAACCGGCTTGGCTGGTTGCCACTGCTTGCGTAAAGATGCCACCGGCCGAGCCGGTGGTTCCCTTAGTCTTGGCTAGCCGCTGCCATGCGGCGGTTTCCCCCTGCTTTCCTTAATTAGCCATCGGCTTAAGCCGGTGGTGGTTCTTGTTTTAGCCGAGACACGACCGAACACCAAAACACCCCCCGACATGGTCGGGGTTCCCTTGCTCTTACGACCGAGACCAACAACACCACTCCGAGACCCGTAGGTCTCGGTTGTGTTCACACGAGGCACACCGAGAGCCTTGGGCTCTCGGTTTGTGTGTATCGGCCGAAACAAACACCCCTTAAACCCTAATTAATTTACCCCCATGAATTATTAACATGTTATTTACTTGTTTTAATATCACTCATGATTTCATGTGTTCTAGATTAAATAAAACATAAAGAAAAAGGGGTTTAAGGATTTACCGATTACGTGAAACAAAAGAGAACGATAACACTAACACACTTGCAATAAATCAATCACCAAAAATCAACCAACACACCCTTGTATGTGTTTATACCCGGCGGCCAAGAGAGAACCAAAAGAGAGATTAGGGTTTTGTTTATTTTCTAGTTTCTGTAATTATGAAAATAAGTTTTCCCTTTTCCTTGTTTAGTAAAAATTACAATGGGCTTGGCCCTTTCTCTTGTGTCTAGCCGCGGGTAAGGGGCCCACATGGGGTATCTCGAATGTTTTTCCGTGTCTAATATTATTCATGTTCTCGTGTTCGTGTTTTACGTGATTTAAATTGTTATCGTTCGTGTCTTATTATATTTATTCGTAACCGTAATAAATATACGTAAATACATAATATTAGCTCGTGATTATTTACGTTCATGATTTCATGTTCGTATGCTCGTGATTATAATTATTATTGAAGTAATTATTGTGTCTTAATATGTATTAAATACTTATCGTGTTATAGCATGTACGTAATACTTGTAAATCTTGTTCGTGAATAGTAAACGTGCTATAAAAGGAAAGTTCTAATCATGTACGTACGATCATAAGGGTACTATTCATGGTAAAAGCATGCGGGTTTTACATTTGCTGATGGGTTTATGCATACAAAGTGTTTTTATATCATAATTAAACAATGCATAGGCTAATTTTACTAACATAAGTGAATCCCCAAATTTAATTTTGTGCAATTAAAAAAGAATCATAGACTCAGAGTTAAGATAATGTAGTGATATAATAATTGAAATGAGATAGAGATACTTACAAGGATTGATTAGCACAAAAAACTTGGTTGGTTTTACCTTAGAGTGGATAGAGAGATGGATTATTGGAGGTTTTTGGTGTTTTGGGTTGTGTCTCACAGAGATAATGGTTTTTTGTTTGTGTTGCGGGTGTTTGTTAACTGATATGCAGTTTTGCAAAGTCTCAGACAGATGGACACTTACACGGACCCAAAGGGGAAAGGGTCCGGCGGGGTCCGGCAAATTTGAGGACAGAATGTTTGTTGATTTAGCAAGAAATTTCCGTCAAGCCTAATCCTAATCTTAAAAGGTTAAAGGGCTCACGTTTAAGTGGTTTGGTTAAGATATTGGCTATATTATCTTCTGAATATACTTTTTTTAATGGAAATATTACCTTTGAACATTCTCGCGTAAAAAGGGATATCGAATCTCGATGTGCTTGGTTAGAGAATGCAACATGGGATTTTTTCTAAGATCAATGGCTCATTTGTTGTCACACAAGATTGTAATGTCATACAACTCAATGCCATAATCTAAGAGTGCTTGTTTCATCCATAAAGCTTGTTGACATGCTTTGCCCACCGACACATATTCAACTTCGGTTGTCGCAATGGCTAGTGCGGTTTGCTTCTTTGAGAACCACGAGGTGAGACAACATCCTATAAATGTACAAACACCACTTATACTTTTTCTATCGACGTAGTCACCAGAATAGTCCGAGTCCGCATAGACGACGGTTTCTATTCCGGTGCCAATTGGATAGCATAATCTAAGGTGAGTTGTTCCCTTGCTGTATCTAAAGATTCTTTTGACCGCTTCAAGATGTGACACATTCGGATTATCTTGGAAACGTGCACACATACAAACACTAAACATAATACCTGGCTTACTAGCTGTTAGATAAAGTAAATTTCGGTATACATTGGAGTGTTTGTTGGCTTAGATTCTTCTAGGCCAGATTTCTTAAGCATTTGTTTTATATATTTACATTGGTTGAATAAGATTCCGTCTTATATTTGCATGATTTGAAAACCCAATAAAAATTAAGTTTGCCCATCATGCTCATTTCAAATTCGTCATGCATGATTCTAGAAAGTTCATCATAGAGTTCTTGACATGTAGACCTGAAAACAATGTCATCAACATATATTTGAACAATAATTATATGTGACACCTTTTTCTTAGTGAACAACGTATTGTCCACTTGACCCATTGAGTATTTATGTTCAATTCAAAATGACTTAGGTCTGATCATACCATGCCTTGGGTGCTTGCTTGAGACCATAAAGAGCCTTTTTAAGTTTGTAAACGTGATAAGGTTTTTCATAATCTTCAAAACCATGAGATTGTGCAACATACACTTTCTCGTTTATGAAACCTTTTAGGAATGCACTTTTAACGTCCATTTGATAAAGTTTGAAGTCGTGAGCACAAGCATAAGCAAGTAAAATTCTTATGGACTCAAGACGAGCAACCGGGGCATAGGTTTCATCATAGTCAATACCTTCTTGTTGGTAATAACCTTGAGCAACAAGCCTAGCCTTGTTTCTCGACACAATACCATTTTTATCTAGTTTATTTCAAAAAACCCATTTTGTCCCAATTACCGTTGATTTTTAGTACCAACTACCAAACATCATTAATCACGAATTGATTTAATTCTTCTTGCATAGCACGAACCCAACTTTCATCGATTATAGCTTCATCAATATTTTTAGGTTCAACTTAAGATACGAAGCAAAAGAAATTACTTTCATTTTGAGCTTGAGATCTTAAGGTTTGTTTATTTAGTATGTCGATAACACTTTTTAAAGAATGCAATTTTGCTTCTTTGATGTTCAAGGGTTCAGTTTTAATGGTTCATTTCCCTTATCCTTTTCAAGGTCAATTGGTTGGTTATTGGTTTGCCCTTCAACTAGATCATCATCTACCAAAGGTGATGTTCTAGAGGGAAGAGGTCTTTCGTCGAAAGTTATGTTCAACGATTCCTCGACACACATGGTTTGTTTGTTTAACACCACATAAGCTTTGCTATTTTGAGAATATCCAAGAAATACTCCTTCATACGACTGTAGGTCGAACTTAGTGAGATAATATTTAGTGTTAAAAATAAAACATTTACTTCCAAACACTTAAAAATAAACAATTGTCGGTTTTTTTCTATTAATATTTCATATGGAGTTTTATTTAGAAGTGGTCTAATTAAAACCCGATTTAAAGTATAAGTTGAGGTATCAACCGCATGATACCAAAACTTTTGAGGCATGTTTGACTCATTTAACATTGCTCTACTCATTTCTTGAAGTGTTCTATTTTTACATTCAACTATCCCGATTGATTGAGGTGTTCTTGGAGTTGAGAAATTGTGAGTGATACCCTTGGTGTCACAAAAGGCTCCAAATTGCACTTCATTGTCAAACTCCCGACCATGATCCGTTCTAATCGACACAATTCAACAATGTAATTGGTTTTCAATTTTCTTACTTAAAATCTCAAAATGATCAAACGCTTTATTTTTTAATTTTCAAAAACTTTGTCCAAGTAAATCTTGAATAGTCATCCATGATAACCAAGGTGTAGAGATTTCCTCCAAAGCTTTGTATGACGGATTGACCGAATAAGTCCATATTTAGGAGTTCTAGACACTTGGTTGTGGTGACCACATTTTTAACCTTATGGCTTGAGTGTGTTTGTTTACCAGTTTTACACGCATCACAAAATGTTGATCATATTTTGCTTTTGTTAAATTTCTCACAAGATCTTTGTTAGCCAAACTTTGTAAAAGACCCATGTTTATATGACCAAGTCGTCTATGCCAAAGGGAGGAAGTGTCATCTATGGTGGCCAAACAAATAACGTCTTTAGATGAGTCAAATTTCATGACATATATGTTATTTTTCCTAACACCTTCTCAATCGTTATTCCGTCTATTAGTATTTTACTACCATTTTCTTCAAACAAGACTTTGCATTTGTTACTACAAAGTTGACTAATACAAAGAAAGTTAAATCCTAAATTTTCGACGTGAGCAACATTATCAATGGTAATGTGGTCATTAGAAATCATACCTTTTCCAATGATTTTGATTTTAACGTTACCACAAAAAATAACATTACCTCCGTCCGTTGGTGTGTAGGTGCTGAAGAGATTTCTATTCTCCGCCATGTGTCTTGAGCATCCGCTGTCCTTAATCCATTCATCGGGTTCAAGTCTAACCTTCAAGCATACCTACATATTATAGAACTCAAGCGTTTGGTCCCCATCGTCTCATGGGTCCGTTTGGGTTAAACATACTTCTCATGGCAATTCTGATAGGAGTGTTTCCAAATACATCCCAAGGTACCAAATTTCCTATAGAGAACTGGTTGTGGTAGTCATAGTTAAATGGTACTTGACTATATCTACCTAGAACACTTTGATTACTCTTCGGAAATGGGCGTTTGGTGTAAGATGGTTTAGGTTTATATTTCATGTTTCTAGTTCTACCACTTGTTTCCATATTTCTAAGGCTTGTGTTATATCTTTCTGGATTAAATGGTTTAGGTTTTCTAGACACAACGACGAATTCGGCGCGATTTTTCCTTTGCTCTTCAGACAGGCCCACAGACCCTTTGACAGGGGCCGGACCCTTGTGCCAAGGGGTCCGACGGGGTCCGTGGCTCTCTGTGACAGCAATTTTTGGAATGTCGTTTTATGGTGTCGTCTTTGAGCTAGAAGCTACATTTTGCTTGTCAAACCCCAACCACGTTCTATCCTTGCTATCCATTTGATAGTTAAGCATTTCATCAATGCAATTTACGTTTTTGCTAAACTTAACAAATTTTATACTTTGTTTGGTAAGCGCTTCGTGACTAGTTTTTAGTTTCTCCATTTCACTATTTAGCTCTTCATACTTTTCACATTTGTCTTTGGATGATTTACCTTTCTCTAGTCATAGAAATTTAGCCTTTAAATGATAAACTTCTCTTTCTAAGCTTTTATTTTTAGCTTTTAATAGTTTATTTTTGTTTATATATTTAAGGCTTAATTGACACATTTTGTTATACTCAATTTGTAGTGTATCATCATATAGTGAGGAAGAATAATAAGAGGAGTCAGAATGTACCTCATTTGTTTCGTGTGCCATAAGAGCTATCTCTTCCTTTTTGGATTCGTCACCTTCATCATCACTAGCACTCCATGCTCCACTCACGAAAGCTCTTTGTGTCTTTGGCTTTGCCTTCAGACAACTACCAATAAAGTGATTGGGGTCACCACATTGGAAACATTTTCTTTCATCTTTAGGCTTCTTGATATCAAATGACTTTCGAGAAACTTTTTTGTTGTTGATTGGTTTCCTTACGAGTCTTCTTCGCCTTTTGAAAAATTTCTTAAAGTCACGTACGGCCATGACATATTCTTTGTCATCGTTGTTTGAATTATCACTAGATTACACTCGAGCTTTCAAAGCTAGTGATCTTTGTTTATCTTTCTTACCTTTGATGATTTCAAAGTCTTTTTTCATCACCATTTCATGTACTTTGAGGTTGCCGACGAGTTCATCTAGTGATAGGTTTGAAAGATCTTTAGATTCTTCAATTGCCGTGACTTTAGATCACCATTTTGGATGGAGGGCCCTTAGGAATTTCCTAACAAAGTTCTTGTTGGAAAAAGATTCGTCAAGTGCTTTGAGTGATATTACGATAGTGTTAATTCGAGCAAATCCCACATCAATTTGACTCTTCTTCAAGGATAGAAAATTGTTCGTATTGTTGAACAAGTAAGTCAATTTTATTATCATTGACTTACAAATTTCCTTGATGCGTAACTATGAGTGAGTGCTAAATTTCTTTGGCGGTTTGACACATAAATATTCTTTCATACTCCGTTTTAGGTAGAGCATTGTAAAGCATCATTTTGGTTTCGTTATTTTTAGCCAACATTTTCTTTTGATCATCGGTTTGCTCTTCACGAGGAACCGATTCAAGTTGGTTAGAGGTGACATTTCTAACCGTTTGTGTATAATCACCTTCAATGAGTATATACCAAAAGGTCTATATCCTTAGATTTCACATACGTTTCAAAACGGTTTTCAAATAAATAAAAACATCGGTTTCAAAGAGTGGCTGTTGCATAGATTGCCCTTCTTTTTAGTTTTTAGAATCCATGGATAGATTCAAGTTTTAAAGTACAATATACTTTAAAGATCTTGAGTATGTAGCTTTTGATTCTAATTGTAGAAAACTAGAATGGGGTTGAATAGTTTTTACCGATTAGTTTTAGTTATTTAGAAACTTTTTCGTGATTGCCAATGGATATAGATGACGTGTGAATTAGTAATGTAAATGACTTAAAGCAATAAATACACAAACCAAAATGCACGATGATTTATAGTGGTTCGGCCTAGCAAGATCTCACTTATCTCGCCTATACTTCCACTCCTCGAGTATCCACTCGAGAGTTCTACTTCACTAGTGAATGCATCTCCTTTACACCAGTGTAGAAACCTTCACACGCAAACTTAAAATCTTTAACGACACCTATGTTTAAGATGTCTCATTCTAAAGGCACAACAACGCCTTATACACTTCTACACTTATGGTTATAACACTAACAATACTTTATACAAGTAGATAGATGAATGGGTAAAACAATAGTGATAGTGTAGGTAACACTTAATACTTTCACGCAATGTGAAGCCTTGAAGGATCAAAGCTTAGAGTTGAGAATTCTCGTGACCGATCTTTATATGAACAGGGATCTAAATCACAAGCAAGAAGAGAATAGACAAGATAGATTAGAAGGTTAGATATATACTGAGATTAGAGAGAAGATTAGATAGAAAGGGGTGAGTGATAAGCTTGGGCAAAGGTTCTATTCATAGGCAAGCTGCCAGATCCCACGGAACCCGTCAGACCCTTCACCTTTGGGTCCGCCAAGGTCCGACATGTCTGACTTTTGTTTCCTCTTAAATGTTTGTCCAAAATTACAAGAAAGTGTCATATTAATATTGTTTAACTTTAGAAATCTTACATGAGAAGTCAAATGTGTCATTAGGAGTCAATTTTTATATTTCCTTTCATGTTTAAACAAGTTGTGTGTACTTTTGTAAAAGTATTGTTTGTATAAGTTCATGGACTAAGAAAATTATATGATGCTTATAATTCAAACATAAAAATATGTTGATGTTTTGTCTTTAACAAAATGTTAAGTATGATTAAAATATAAATATCGTTTTAGTGCGATATTTTTATTTACAAAAGCATTCAATGCATAAGTCATAAATAGCTAAAAGGTTTTTACAAAAGCTTTTCTAAAACCTAATGTCACAATGCTAAAAATCTTTTCCAATAGCTTTGTAAAAGAGTAAAAAGTTTTTTTTTTGTAGTTTAAGCATTGTGGATGCTCTAAGTTATTATTCTAAATGCTTTGAAGCTTAACACTCTAGTTCTTCTAACAATTCCTAGAAAATCAAATCCTTGATTTAATATTGCAAAATAACTTCAAAGCAACATCACATAAGGCATATAACACGCTTGCTTTAAACATGGCCAAAAAACCACAGAGTTCATCCATATGAAAACAAAACGTAGTTCATTTGGTGTAAGAATCAAACGTAGTTCGTTTGAATTCTCCCTTGGCTTTGTGGGTGAGAATCGTGAAATCTCTTTTAGGAAAATATGGAGGCTTTAGTGGTATTCCGAGTTCGAGGTGTGGAGGGTCGGTTTGGGGGTCTATAATCCAGGTGTCGCAATAATTAGAAAAAAAACATATCTTTGGATGCTTTTATTCAAAGAAAGGTGGGAGATGGTCGTGCTACTCTTTTTTGAGAAGATCTCTGGATTGGTACTCGTCCATTGAAATTTTTTTTTCCTAGAGTTTTTGCTTGGATCAAGATTCTCAACCGATGGTTGTGATCGCATTCATATCATGCATGATGGCTCGTGGTTACGAGATAGTCCGAGGGGAGGGGTTGAGAAAGAACAGTGGGATGCACTTATTTCTCTTGTTCAGACCCACATTGTTTTAGATCAAATGGATAAATGGATTTGGACTACTGATGGCTCTAGTGTTTTTTCTATGTCTATGACGAGATTTTTGATTGACAAGGGCACTTTAGTTATCGGGAAAGAGGAGACGCGGTGGAATAATGTAGTGCCGATAAAAATCAATGTGTTCATGTGGCGGATGATCTTGGATAAAGTTCCAATTCGGTTGAATCTCATGTTGAGAGGTTTAGATGTTCAGTCTAATCGTTGTGGCATTTGTGATACAAACATCGAGAGCATCGATCATGTTATGTTGCATTGCCAAGTGGCTAGAGATTTATGGCGTTTGATTGGTAGATGGTGGAATTAGGTCATTCTTGTGTTTGTTTATGTTAAAAAACTTTTGAGTTGGCTTGACAATCTTAACATTTCTTCAATTAGCAACAAGGTGTTGAATGTCGTAGTTATCACAGCAGCTTGGAGTATTTGGAGGTTTCGTAACGAGTCTATATTTGGTGATGCCAATCCGAAAAATTCCACCCTATTTGATTATATTGTTTCCATGGCTTTTTTATGGGTTACTAGTAGAAGCAATAAGTTTAAGTTAGTCTGGAATTTTTTTTACAAAACCCTTGTATGGTTTGTAATCTTTGTAATTTGTTCTCTAGCGTTTTTTCACTTGTATTGTTCTCGTTTGTTTTATAAAAATTTTATGGTCTCAAAAGTTTAGAGTGACGACACTGCCATAGCTCTTTCTTTTAGGTCCTTTTTGTTGGTTAAAAAAAATATAGATACAATATTCCATTCTGCTTTGTTTTAGCATTTTTATTTTTTTGAGCATAGGACAGGTCTTAATAGTTGTAATCTAAATATCCGATTTCATAAACTTTCATATTAAAAAGGGTTAATATACACAAAAGTTATTAAAGTTTGGCCAAAAGTTCGATTTGGTTACTATTGTTTAAAACCTAAAATATAGGTTACCAAAGTTTGGTTTACCGGTTATATGAGTTACTTCATAATTTTTAACTTGTAATAGCAGGTCAATTTCCTATGTGGCATGATTTTACTATTTTAAAAGAAAATTTGTTATCCAGATTCACCAACTTCAATAAATGTAAAGAAAAAACTTTTTGTTCATTCCTCAACAAAATCAACAACCCATGTGACCATGGTCATTTAGAAAATTAATTAACGAAATAGGTAGTTTCTAATATTATTAACAAAACAAGTATTTTTATATTTCAGTATATCATACAATTACTTTGTTCAAAAAAGAAAAATCCATACGACTACCATGTCTTTGCTGATAAACCACGTCGTTTCACACTCCATGCACATTTGGTCAAATTCACACTCCATACACATTTTGTCTCTAACCATAATTTTTTTGAATAGGTAGCTCACATAAAAATAAAAACATGAGATATTCTAGTGACCTTGAGAGTCCTCATTTGAATAGACAAGCTCATTTTAATCATCCTCTTTATTGGAGACTCTTTCATTAGCGACGGCGATGATGTAGGACATTGATTCCATTTTCCATACGCCATCACTTGGAGGAATATTATGTCTAGTTTTAATAATTCAAACGTCAACTCGATTATGATATGCTCGACATCGACATATCCTAGTGATGATGTGAGAATTCTGTCGTAGTTACAGTCATCACCGTCACCGATGACAGAGTACAAATGTCACCGACGTAGGAGACGAGAACGCTAAAATGAAGACAATGGTTGTTATCATCACCATTATTAATGACGGAGTTGACAATGTCAGTGGCGTAGGAGACGGAACATCGATATGAAATGAGTGGACACACAAACCAATTTTGATGCAAAGACAACACCAATCGCACAATGAATGCCGGAGAATATGATACACAAACGGTTTCATCTTGACTCAGGCCAATAGATCGAACAATGATGACGGATTAAATACACGCACCATGATACGACCCTCTCGGGTAGTATCGAGATAGGGCACCACTTTTAGCGTGTGCGAGCTCCTTAAGAACGGGAGATCAGAAGACCAGACATTTGTGTAACTTTTACTTTCATTGATTGATTTATTATTCTAACACATTCGGTATATATAACCGAATAAACTAGCTTGTTAAACAAGCTAAACATAAAGACATTATTTCGCACGATACACTTTCCTAAATAAACATAAAATTGTCTAAAACACATATATTGTAAATAAGTTAAAGATATCTTGGTCGTAACATTCCCCACTCCTTCGAATTCACCTTGCCCTCAAGGTGATGTCTTGAAAAGAACTCTTGATTCCCGGGTCCCAAATTTTGAGACGTTTACTAAGTATTTGCAAGCTCATCTTCAACTTGTTCTCTAGCTTGAGTAGTAACAATTTCTGGATTGCTGCGCTACACTCCTTCCATTGGAATGGAACAAATAACGTGACACTCATAGACGATTCATCAACAAGCAGCCGTGATTTACTAACCTTGGTTTGCGATTCACCAACCATAGGCGGCTTAGATTCACCAACAATAGGTTGCGATTCACAGATAATAAGTTGCGATTCAACAGCAATAGGCTGCGATTCTGCAACAAAAGACTGTGATTCATCAGTAATTCATACGACCCTCTCGGATAGTATCGGGATAGTGGCACCCCTTCAAGCGTGATGCTAGCTCCTTAAGAAGAAGATTAGAAAACCAGAGACATTTTTATGTTTAACTTTGATTGATTGACTGATAATAGAATTACATAATGAAACCTTAAATACTACTTTAAAAGATAAACATAAATAATAAAAGATACTAAAATGATAAACATAAAACATAAACATATATCCTAAAAATAGAAGATATTCTTGTCGTAACATTCCTCACTCCTTCGAATTCACCTTGTCCTCAAGGTGATGTCTTGAAAAACGCTCTTGATTCCCGTATCCCAAATCTTGAAATGTATCATAAACTTTGGTTCCACGAGCAAGATCCATAGGTAACAATTGTTCACCTTCATCCAAACCATTGTAGTAACTTCATTGTTTTCATATTTTGTGCATGATGGATCTTCACTTGAAATATATTCACGTGCCCACTCGAGACACAAAGGAACATATTTGTATTGCATGTATGCCAAGCATTTAAATGTACGATTATCCGTAACATGCGATTTCCAATCCAAGGTTTGAGTAACAACCACCCGTTCTAACTTGGTCCGTCCATCTTTTCTTTTGCTCGTAACGTCTCTTTCTAAACACATCCGCTTCACTGCCTTTCGTTTAACCAACTCACATTTGTGGTCATTCTCCATGAGCTCGTCGACATCGCCAATACCTATTTTCTTCCAACGCTGAGCTTGCTGACTTCCATGTATAACCATCCGAGTGAATATAGGATTAGCCCTCACGTTTACTACTTCTTCCTCGGTTGGTGTCCCCTGGTCGGGCCCGTCTTTTTCGCACGTCACAAAACCCTTTTTACATCCTGTTTGATCAAACTTACTTGCAACTGATGTGACTTTAACAGTTTGTAATCCATATTGATGCTGGGGTTCCTTAAATGAAACAAGCCTACTGATGTTGCTAGCTTCTACCTGATTCAACTTATGGAGAACTGATTCCTCATGCACCTGGCCATGTACCACTAGGTTGAGGTCGTTTGGTTCGGCGATGGCTGTGGTAGTCTCCTCATCCTCAAGACGGGCCTCACTAATACGGGCTCGGGCGAAGGCTTCACCCAAAGTTGCGGGCCGTGACCTCCACATATCCCGTTGTAACGGCAGTTTAAGTCCGGATGTATAAAACGAGATAAGTAAGGATTCGGAATACCCCGTTACTAACTTTATAAGTCTTTCAAACTCACCTTGATATTTGGTCATCGTACCCATTTGCAAAAGCTTAGACAGTGCATATTTTGCGTCTTGATCGCTGTCGTCTGACGCTATAACTCGAGACCAGTAAAAAAAAATAATAATAATAATTTTTATTTTTTTCACTGATGAACAGTAACTCGCCGATGAACAGTAAGCGTCTGATGAACAGTACCCCCTCTCTCTGATGAACAGTGCGTCGAATGAACAGTACTTTCGGTGAACAGTAGTTTTTTTTTTTTTATTGGAACCCTAAATCAAAACCCCCAACGAATTGAGGGCTCTCAACGACAGCACCAATTGATACGACCCTCTCGGATAGTATCGGGATAGTGGCACCCCTTCAAGCGTGATGCTAGCTCCTTAAGAAGAAGATTAGAAAACCAGAGACATTTTTATGTTTAACTTTGATTGATTGACTGATAATAGAATTACATAATGAAACCTTAAATACTACTTTAAAAGATAAACATAAATAATAAAAGATACTAAAATGATAAACATAAAACATAAACATATATCCTAAAAATAGAAGATATTCTTGTCGTAACACACCATTTGTGTAAGTAGCGGGAAAACCAAAACTAGGCCGCCCACTGATTATTTCGGCGTCAGTTTTACTTATGCATTTTGTGTCGGAATATTGGGAAGGGATTTTTAGTGGCTGCATTTGTTTAGCAAATAGCCAACTAGTCATTTTTTTGACGCTGTGAATTTTGGTGAGAACTCAAACTACACATGAACTGAAAGGTAGTACTCGTAGTATATTACCTAGTAATGTGAATGTACCCAAATGAAAAAGATATAAAAATAAGCGGGCCCCACAAACTATTGACATGGTAAGAAAAATACCTTGTTAACCGGTAGCCCCTCATGAGAGTAACGCGAATGTAGTTTATTTAAACGTTCAGTAACCCATGTTATGAACTCGTAAACTTGAGTAACCTATCTGTTAGGTTTTAAACTATAATAATCAAATCGAACTTTTAGTCAAATTTTAGTAACTTTTATGTATATTAATCCTATTAAAAACTGTCTAGTATTGCTTGAGGTATACACATCTCTACTACTTATAATGGCTGTATAATTTTTTTCACAAAACTCTTCATTTCTAAAAAAAGTAATTTCTCTCAACACTTCCTTAATTATCTTTACTACTAATCCATAATAAGAAACCACCAAAGCTTCTTAAGTAAGTTTATTTTTTCTGTTTCATTCTTAATTAGGAGTAAATGCAAATTCTTATTTCCATTCTGAAGGGTTGACAATAACAGAGTTTTTTTGAACTTCATATGTTGTATTAATACATTCTCACACACACAAATCACATCTCTCAACTCTAATTCACAAAAGAACTCTGCCGCCACTATAATTTTATTACCACCGCCGCCGCCATAATTTTATCACCATCGCATCTGTCGAATCCGCCCCATCGCTTGATGGTTTAGGTGATTTCAAGGTAGTTCCGGTTAATGATATTAGTTAGTGGTATCGGTGGTTGGTTTTTATTGGTTCCGGTGGAATAGAGTGTCCGAACCACCCACTTTGAAAAGAGTCACGTATCAAAACGTTACCGAGGTATTACTATTCAACAAATTTTCTTTTGATTTAGCAGTTGTGATCCAAAGAGGGTGGTGTGGCAAGGATTCCGCTGGATTGCTTCTAACATTGGATTGGATCAATCGGTTTGTTTTCATTTTAATTTAATTTATTGTTTGTGATTTTTATTAAAGAGAAAATAGATTAGCCCATTAAAGTATGATGAGTTGGGCAATAGTTTTAAAACTTAAGCGACTTGTACAGGCGGAGACTCAATTGTCTGCAAAGAGCAAGTGATTCTAGCCCGACTCAAACGGCAAATCAAAACTGTGGCAAGTATTAGATCAGTACCAGAAGGGTTTTACTGTTTCCTTCTTTTGACATTTGAAACTTGTTATTCTATCTTAAATATTATGATCTCATTTTTATGCTCAAAATTATGAAATTATTAGTTTCGGATCTCTATTAGTAGACATTTCTATGAAGTTGTGTCATGAAGGTTGCATTTTGGTCATTTACAAAGCTGTCATGAATGCAAATGGAAACAAATGATGGTACAAAAGTCCGTTGTGGGGCTGTGTGACTATGGGATGTGATATTGTTAATTCGAAACCTGGCACCTAAAACGGGTAAATACTTAAATATCATGAGTCATTCGGTTAAAGTTATGTTGATTTTATTTTGTTACATGTCATTGATGTTGTTAGTTTCGGATGCCCCACAGCGAAGCGCGCGTGTAACAACCTTGTTCATATAAATATTTGAATTGAATGTCTTCGACAGGGATGAAGAGAAGAAAATGGGTACACTTGTGAAAGAAGATTCTGGTCGTCCAGATAGATCTAATACCATGGCAAGCATTGTTTTTTGATCTTTCATTTAACTTGCCCATTTTTCTACATATGAAGACGCTGATCTGATTTTTTTCTTTTACATGGTATGAGGCATGGGTCATATGATAAGTTGGATGATGATGGTCTTGCTCCTCTGGTGAGTGTTTTTTTGTTAGTAGCAGATGTA
Organism: Glebionis coronaria; assembly: GCA_025667525.1. Classification (NCBI taxonomy): domain Eukaryota; kingdom Viridiplantae; phylum Streptophyta; class Magnoliopsida; order Asterales; family Asteraceae; genus Glebionis; species Glebionis coronaria. The sequence goes on along the minus strand of CM046879.1, from coordinate 196,903,366 downwards.
GTTTCTGTTATTTGCCTTGATTATTTTTTAATATAAACTTCAAATTGTTGTAATGTAGGGGACACGAGTTGGAGGTGAGGATGTGATTATTGGAAAAACAACACCTTTCGCTCAGGAAGATGCAACTCAGAGGCAAGCCTCTCGTTACACTTGGCGTGACCACAACACAAGTTTACGTCACAGTGAGACCGGAATGGTTGATCAGGTAAAATCTCTTTGCAAGTCAACCCGACCCTGCCTGTCTTTTTTGATACTTCTACCGCTAATGTTAATAACTTGAATACAGGTACTGCTAACTACAAATGTTGACAGGCTAAGGTTTGTGAAAGTGAGGGTGAGATCAGTTAGAATACCTCAAATCGGAGATAAGTTTAGTAGTAGACAGACATGCCCTGGACTGTCGAAGGCATCACTCCTGATACTATCGTCAACCCACATGCTATTCCTTCGCGTATGGCAATCGGTCAACTTATCGAGTGTATCATGGGGAAAGTTGCAGCGCATATGGGTAAAGAAGGAGATGCTACTCCCTTCACAGACGTCACCGTAAGTTAAAACTATTAGCTAATTCTGTGTTATATAAACCAACTTTTTTTAATAACCATGAAACCTTTTCTTATATCTCATGAAAAATGGATATGAGATATTTGTAAAATGGTAATATGTATTATGTTATCACTTTCAAACATCCTATGTTGATTGGTGGTTGATTTGCAGGTGGATAATATCAGCAGGGCCTTACACAAGTGTGGCTACCAGATGCGTGGGTTTGAGACCATGTATAATGGTCATACCGGACGCAGACTTCCTGCTATGATATTCTTGGGGACCACTTACTACCAAAGGCTGAAGCATATGGTTGACGATAAGATACATTCACGTGGACGAGGTCCAGTTCAGATTCTGACTCAACAGCCAGCTGAGGGACGGTCACGTGACGGTGGGCTTCGGTTTGGGGAGATGGAACGAGATTTCATGATTGCTCATGGTGCAGCTCATTTTCTTAAAGAGAGACTCTTTGACCAGAGTGATGCATACAGAGTTCATGTTTGTGAACGTTGTGGGTTGATTGCTATTGCTAATCTAAAAGAAGAATTTTTTTGAGTGCAGAAGCTGCAAGAACCAAACTGACATTGTTCAGGTACATATTATTTCTCTTATTGTTTTGTGTTTGTGTATGGTAAAGGTGATAGTTTCTATCCATGTAGGGTCAGTGCTCAGTGTGGTATTATATCTTTGCCCTTAACAATATTTATCCATTTCACCCGTTACTTGACGTGTCTGTGCACCCCGTTTGCTTGGTAACAGATACAATAACTTGATACTTTTTTTATCTGCAGGTGCATATTCCGTATGCATGTAAACTACTGTTCTAGGAGCTAATGTCCATGGCAATTGCACCTAGAATTCTCACAAAAGATGTCAAACAAGCGAAAGACAACAACAAGAAAGGCGCTTGATATGTATAACGCGAGCTTCTGAAAGAGCACTTCTACTGTGATCGTAATTACAAGACAATGTGTTCTTTTATATCGTATTTGTCTTGGGAACCTTAATAAAGTTTGTTCCAGAAGTATATGTATGGTAGTTGTATCATACAGTACGAAAATTGAGTTTTGAACTGTCTGCTGCTGATTGGTGGAGGTTACAATTTCGATCAAATCCATATATTAATACTACCAGTTGTATAATAATAGTATTATGTTTTATCTTAATAGGTGAAATGCATAGAAATACCCTTAAATATCCCCGCATCTCTGCCTTCATTTTCATGTATGTGTGGATATAATCTTTCGAAATGTGTTCTATGACCTCTTTTTTTCCCCTTCGCTTATCTTCTTTATGATTTATATTACCTTCTTCCGTTTTATAGTATTTCCCATTTGCATTCGACACAAGTAGGGATTATACATAATTGTTTCAAAAGCCAAAGCTAGCATTTGTGCGATACAAGATTGCACTAAACAAAACACATAATGCATTAAGCCAAAAGGACTTTGTTTTAGGCTACTAACATTAGCTGAATATGTAAATTTGATGTATTATCTGTATGTTTTGCAGCTTACATGTCTTTTCCTTGTCATATTGAGCTGACATTGTCTGAAAAGGAAGAGCCTGTTAAGAAAGAGGTCCGTTCTTGATTTATCTGTTTCTTTTTCTTTCAGTCAATTTAACATCATACTGAACCAATTATTTGATTGTGTTTGTACAGGTGGAGACTCAATTGTCTGCAAAGAGCAAGTGATTCTAGCCCGACTCAAACGGCAAATCAAAACTTTGGCAAGTATCAGATCAGTACCAGAAGGGTTTTACTGTTGCCTTCATTTGACATTTGGAAACTTGTTTTCTATATTTATGATTATGATCTCATTTTCATGCTCAAAATTATGAAATTATTAGTTTCGGATCTCTATTAGTAGACATTTCTATGCAGTTGTGTCATGAAGGTTGCATTTTGGTGATTTACAAAGCTGTCATGAATGCAAATGGAAACAAATGATGGTAAAGTCCGTTGTGGGGCTGTGTGACTATGGGATGTGATACTGTTATGTTTCATATTTTTCAATTTTAGGCAGCAGTTGAGATTAGCAACGAGCCATCAGTCAGGAATCATGTTCGTAGCATCTTTATGAAAAATGCAACAATAACAAGTCCAATAGCCGAGGGAAAAGTGACCATAGATTCTCACCATCAGTTTGCAGGGATCAAGTGGCTAAAAAACAATAATCTGGCGAAATTTGAGGATGCCCAATGGCTTCTTATTCAAAAAGCAGAACAAGAAAATCTTATTCAAGTTTCTGTAATGCTTCCTACAACTATCCATGATACATTAATGAAAGGTGCTAATGATGACTACCTTATTTCTGGTGTGAGTAAGTATTCTCAGTTGTGGAATGAACAACGGAAGTGGATAATAAAAGATGTATTTGAAGGCTCTCTTTTACCTTGTATGGAAAAGGACGCAAGAGCTTTATTGACAAGTAAAGCTAAAAGCTGGTTACAAATGGAATATGAGAGACTACTATTTAACTAAGTGTCTGAAGCACCTTATCAGAAGCAGGGTCACGATGAAAATTCATCATCAAAAGATCCACCAAGAGCTATGGCATGTTGTTGGGGCCCAGGAAGGCCCGCAACCACTTTTGTGATGTTGGATACTTGGATTCTTTTGGGGAAGTTATCGATGTTTTATCTGCTGACTCTCTAAGTAATGGCGATGAAGTCAGAGTACCATTAATTATGTGTCGTCAGACATTTCCGCAGCTATGCGCGGGTATTCGCCTAGTATCCATAACACTTACATATCAACAAAGCATGTATCAAAATATTTTTCATCATGATATCATGGTAATTATTAAATTGAGCCTTTTATTTTTATTAATATTAATTTTGGTGATATAACGAAATTGGAGTTAGTGTGTTAAAAGAAAGTGTGAAAAAACTTAAATCTTAAGAAAAAGAGTTGGCAACATTTATATGCAAAAGAAAAAGTAAAATGTTTTGATTAGAAAATACCTTAAGTTGATTTTTTTTGTATCATTTGCCCTGTAAAATAAATGTTTTGTTTTGATTTTTCAAATTTCCTTAATTTTTTTTATCATATGATATTTAATGAAAATTATAAACAACAAAAACATATTTAAAACTAAATATATCAAGTATTACAACTCAAACAAAAAATTGCAATATTAGAATTGTAAAATAAAAACGTCAAAAATTCAAAACAGTGCACTTATTTTAAAAAGGCAAGTCTAGCGGGTGTGTTCGTTAAAATAAGCAACAGCTGTAGGTCTCACAACTTATTGTTCACTTGTCACAACTTCTTAATCAAATATTAAAAAAACATATTTCTTAACATTAATATCATTTACCACATTCTTTTACAAAACGATTGATGAAGATTAAAATGTCCACCTCTCATATTGCTAAACAAATTATAACTCCTCATACACTAATTTGAAAGTCTCCCGATTAAAAACATGCAATAAAATGAATATAATACAAAACAAAAATATTTTATCGTTTTCCTTAGAAAATTTTAACTTCCGAAACATATGTATTACACATTATACACACAATTATAAAACATTCCGTGTGTTTTGCTGCGGGGTTGAATCATTAATATCATTTTTACGATATTCATTGCTTTATCGATTAATCGTATGGAAAACCTGATAAGTATGCAAATTATAAAGAGTAAATTAAACAATATGGCAGACTTAAAATCCATGTGGTCGGTCCGTTTCAGTTTTACTAAAAATCTCATCAATTAGATATATCTAATATAAGATATTCGGTCTTTGGTTCGATTCGATTTAATCCGATTCGATCTAATCCGGCCCGATACTCGGCCTTCTTACAAATGCACCACAACACAAGTAGTCAAGTTGTTGTTTTGTGGTTATCAATTTGCAGTGTGGATCATGGGGCCTAATTTACCGGTTATTCAGTGGGCTAACGCGTAAAGGATGGTCCCAAATCCCAATTCTACTCGAATGTGTCAACTGTTGAACCATTCAAATGCACTTTCTAATTATTACTAACAAATATGGAAATGTTTTTGAATGGAGGAGAACAGGGCATGAAATCTGTCAATCTGATATGTATTAATCAAAGGGGATTTTATATTATGAATATTAAGGTTTAAAATAGAAAGTATTCGAAAAGTTTTCAGATTATTATATTCGCAAGAAAGAAAAGGTCTCGGGGAAAGTTTGTTGAGAAAAGTTCTTAAGTTTTACTACTTTCGTCTTAAAATTATTATTTACTTTTTTTTTCTAAAAAATATTATTTTTTATTAAAAATAAAAAATTAAATTTGTTCACAATTAATAAATTACCTTTACTCGATATTAGTATTTATAAAAATAAAAGACACAAGAGTTAATTATCAAAAAGTAAAATTATTTTTTTGTGTTTTCGTAAAAATCAAAACAGTAATTAACATATTTTTCGGAAAAAAAAATTTTCTTATCTGTAAACAATAATTTTAGGAAGGAGATAGTAATATTTTATGTTTTTTCTGATGTATGAAAATAAATACAAATTTACGCATACTTTTTTTAAAATTGCAAAACGTAACCTTAAAATGTACTCCACCTTTAATAATAACTACATAGCCTGCATTATGCATCATCAGTTGTGCATATTTTTGTTTCTTTAAACGGGACTTTTAGAAGCATGTTAAGTTTTTTTTATTAATTACACTATATTTTTGCGATAAGCCTTACTATTCCGTGTTTGAGTTTTTCTTTTCTAAAGTTTTGAGTCGTTTGACTTTGACAAAAACTTGGTCAAAAGTATGGCTATTGGGGAGGATTAAGAAGCATCATGGAAACACTCAAACACCAAACCACGAAGAAACATTTTAGTATATAAGATGTAAAGGATATGTTGTATCATAACATAAAATATGGATACTAAGATTAACGAAACAGTTGAAATGCAAACACGAGAAAATCAAATGGAAGCCGGTGTTTTACGAGCAAATGGTGTTCACCCTAAACCACAACGAAAAGGGTTACTATCAAGAACATGGGCTCGATATGTGAATGATGATCAAAGTTGGCTCGAAAAGCAACGTGGGATTCTAATACTAGCCGCTTTAGTTGTAGCCGGGATGTCGTTCCACTCAGGAATCAACCCACCAGGAGGGACTATTACAAACACGCAAAATGGTCGATATTCGCTTGGAAATGCAGCTCAAACCGAAGTAGACATGGACCAGTGGAATAGGTTTGTGATGTATAATACGTTCACAATGATATTATCATTGGTCATAGTTCTTGTGTTGATTAGTGGATTTCCACTAAAGAACAAGTTCTTGATGTGGGTGCTTACCATTGCAACGTTGTTCACGGTCGTGTTCATGGTGGCTACTTATCTGCAGTCGTTGGGGATGATGGCTCCTGATATGTATGTTGATGTGACGAGTGTTTGGGTTTGTTTGATTTGAATGTTGGCTTGTGGGGTGATAGCGTTGATTCATACTATCTTTTTTGTTGTTTGGCTGTTGATGAAGCTGTCAAAGCGCAAGATACCAGAGATTGTAAAAACAAGGAACAACTATGTAACTGAAGTTTAATGTTTTGTACAGTATATAATTTTTTTTATTGTTCTTCAAAAGTTTCTTTCTTGAGTTGATCATTTTAATTACTCTTTGTATGAACATAAATTTGTATATCAAACTGTATGAACTGAACCTTTTTTTTCCAATTGTTTTACACGAAAAAAAGAGCAAAATGAAAATCTGGGCTCAATGCTTTGCTCTTTTGCTTAAAGATTGTCATCCGACCTTTCCAAGTTTTCATTTAATGATTTTTTGTTTTTTTTTTTTTTTTTGGTATACCTAGATTTCCGACTCGACATTGCGAGCCAATCATACTTAACGCTGTCTACCCGACCCAAATGGCACTTTAGTTTTACCTAACCACTCCTACCTTTAACCTTTGTAACCAAACATGATAATATAAATGGAAAATTCTTGAAATGCCCTAAAGTTGAACTCCATTTTCTAAAATATACCGACCAAATGAAAAATTCCTAAAATGTCTTATGCAATTTATGCAACTTATGCGACTTGAATAAAAATATGAAAAATGTACTTTTATTCCTTATGACACACGTTAGAATGTGTCATAAAATGTACATGTGTATAAGGACTTGTCTCTTATGCAACTTTTTATGTTTTTTATGCGACTTAAATTAAATAATATTTTTTTTTCAAAAAACTAACTTTTAACAAAATCTTTTTATTCACTTATTTTATATTATTTTCTTATGCAACTTGTACTATTAGTAGACAAGGATGTGACATTTGTGTAAGACACTTTTTGTCAAAATCTAAGAACACACTTTTTATACTTTTTATCCAACTTTTATATATTAAAATATAGTAAAAGGTACCATGGATTTAAATGTAAAAGTATGTATGTGTATATAACATTTTATGCAATATTTATTTACTTTTTATGTAACTTCTATTTATTAAAAACTAATAAAAAGTATCATGCATTTATATGTAAAAGTAAGTATGTGTAAGTAACATATTATGCAACATTTATTTACTTTTTATGTAATTTCTATTTATTAAAAATTTAAAAAATATATAAATAATTTTTATAATTTTAAAAAAGAAAAAAAAAAGTTAATAAATTCTTTTTTAATAAAAAGAATAAATAAATCCTTTTACAAATATTATTTAATTATTAAATAAATAATTGTTATATTCAATTATTAATTAAATAATAATTTTATAATAAATTAATAAATTAAAAAAAAAATAAAAAAAATTATTTTCTACTGTATTTATTAAAAATTTAAAAAATAAGTAAATAAATTTTATAATTTTAATAAAGGAAAAAAATTAATAAAAGAAAAATTTGTTTATAAAAAGTATAAATAAACCCTTTAACAAAAATTATTTAATTATTAAATAAATAATTATTATATTTAATTATTAAACAAATAGTAATTTTATAAAAAAAATTAATCTATTGTTGCCTCTGTATTGAATCTTTCTCTGCCGTGAGGAACCACCGACACCAACCTCATTGAGACCCTCTACATCATAACAGGTAGATTTATTCAATGTGTTTATGTTTTTTTTATTAAATATTTTTGATAGATCTATATATGTTGAGAACTGTTTTGATTGTTTTTAATTGACTTTCCTTTAGCTTGACATCGGGAATCCAACTCTGCTTTCGCTCGCTCCTATTCTGCCACAACCGAACGTTGGCGTTGTTGCTATGTGTGATCATTAATTCCTTGATCGGTGTTGGTTTTTATACTTTTTTTGGTTTTGCTGAAAACTAGATCTCGCTGAACTTTATCTGCCGATCTAGCAGGTTCATGAGGTTATGGTCATTAGGTTTTAGAAACAAACTGGGTGCTGCTATAGTGGTTTGTGGTTGTGAAACAGAGATTAAAATTTAGTTATTTTATCTGGTCGAAATTTGTTATGGGTAGTATATTTATAGTCATGATAGCGGAAATAACCAAATAGGCAACTTTAACTGCTTTAATTGTTTTTTTTTATGATTACTTGATCCAAGTTTTTATTTTAAAACTCAAATACTCAACCTCTAGCGATCTTTTTTTATCATAAATTTTGATGTTTTAACTTTTAAAATATTTAAAGATTTGACTTGAAAGTTGAAAGTATTCCACATTTTTAAATTTTTTGATTTGCCCTTTAGAATTCCTGTATTTTTTACGTTTGGAATTTGGAATTTTTTTGAACTTTTTAATATTTTTTCACATTAAAGTGTCATTAAAAGAAAATTACATCAATAAAACTTAATCAAATCAAACTATTACATATTCAAATTAAAACAAAATCAAAAACATCATCGAAGACCTTGAATCTTTCTCATCCGAAGAAAATATGCTTGCCATTGTCGTGATTGATTGGGGGGCAGTAACATAGATCCATAGATGAAAACGGTGATACCCACAAAAGAAATCAACAAACACAATCTCCCAAAACCGAACTCCCAAACCCAAGAAAATATGCTTGCCATTGTCGTGGTTGATTGGGGGCAGTAACATAGATCCATAGATATAGGTACGGAGATGAAAACGACCATGTAGGTGTGAATCACTTTGTAGGAATATCCACCATTGTGGAAAAGAAAACTAGACATGGGAAATGAATTTGATTTGTTTTTGGAATTGAACATGATAATTGAAGGGGGTTTAAGTTTATTGGTAGCCCTCTGAACCTCCGACGTGTAGCCGGTGGCCGGAGGCGGCGGCTAAAAGATGGTTTAGGGTTAGAGAGAAAAGATGGTTTAGGGTTAGAGAGAAAAGATTGTTTTATTTCTAGAATTTTGTACGAGGCAATTTCTAAAATGTAAAGTTTGAAAATTGTTCCACACACTTCAACCTTAGAATTTTGTGTTACCAAAAAAGACATGACGAGCAAAAGAGGTTTGATCGAGCTATTTTTTGCTCATGGTATCAATATATGATTACTTTAACTTATTACTATTAAAAATACCTTGTATGGTATATGATCTTGGACATTGTAGACACTAAGACCCACTTCCTGGATGCATGAAGTAACAGCTTCAGTAAATTGGTTTGAGATGGTTATAAATATATTAAGTGAAACTTCTTTAATATATGATTGATTAAATAGTGAAACTTCTTTACCTGAGTTTTAATATTTTTAAAAGTTCGCTCATATATTTCTAAAAAGCTGAAGTTTATAAAGTTTCAAGATTTTAAAATTTTCAAGAATTTACAAGATTCAAAATTGGAATATTTGGTAGCCTTAAGTAATTTTTTTTAGTAAGATGACAAATAATTTTTAATATAAGTAATTTAGGTTGATGTCTAGTTAAACCTTAAATGAAAGGGATGTTTGGTACGCATGAATGATAAAAAATAGAAACGTATTGCAGAATTGAATCATATAGAAAGAAAATCACTTTGAGACTCGAGACGAGATTCTACTGTTTGAAAAAAAAAAGTAATAAGTTATTAGAATCGATGAGAGAATTCATTCCTTAGTTTAGTAAGGCTAAGAATGAAGTTATATATTTTTCAAAATCGCCATGTCAGTAATATTTAATGCATATACTAACCGAGAAGAGTAACACGAGAATTACATATAATACATATGAAAAAATAATCTTATTTTCGAACAACAACTTAATTATGTTATCATGTTGGAGAGTAAAAAACCCAACAAAACGTAGCAACACATGCGGGTGAAAGAAACAAGAAAACTGAATTTGAACCATAGATATAATTAGCACAATAAAAACAATACATACAACACACTTGCGGTAGCAAATAACATCTCAAACATTTACAAACTGTATGACAAGAGACAAATTATATGTTTTTTTTATCTCAAACATTTACAAACTGTATGGCAATAGACAAATTATATGTTTTTGTTTTGTGTTTAGTAACCATTTATTACATCGAAAAGAGATTTGTTGTTTTAACTTATCATTTGAATTTTGGATTGATGTTCTTTTGTCTACGAGCTGTTGGAATCCATAGCTAAATGCTCGATCACATGTTAAGGCATTTCAAGTAATTTGTTGTTGCAATACATATTGTTATTCCTTTATTGGCAAATAATGAAACACTTTGTCTACACATAACTTTGACACCAGAAAATGAGGAATTGAAGACTCTATATCAGACTTCGAAAACAAAACAAAGTTTGATTTTAAGAATTAAAAGTATGATTAAAATATAATCTAATTGGCTTGGATGAAGATTACTGGATGCATGAACGACGAGATAATATATTTGTTTAAGTAGTTAGTTGTTTTCTTGCAAGTTTTGTAGCATGTGCCAAGCACATGGTCATACTCTTTCAAATCTTACGTGAATAACCAAGAATCAGTCAGAGATTGTCATAACTTTAGGGTTCTTTGATAAAATAAAACGATTTAACGTTGAATTATTAATCGACCTGAATGACTCTTGTGCTATGTGTAAATTTGTTTCTGAATAAAAATAAGCCATTTGCTACTTGCACTGAATTAAAAATCTGAATATCATAAATTACCAGTTTAATCTCGTGTATATAGAAATTACTTTTAGGAATTGAAACGTAATTGCATGCTATTAAAATATAAGATATTATATTTTTTTTATTAGGTTTGTTGTTAATCGAAATATTTCTATATATGCAAATCTGATTATTGAGGGGTAGTTTGGTTGATGGTATTTAAGGGTCGGGAGTTACTTTAACATTGATAAAAGTTGTTTGGTTGATTTCATATTTAACATATTTGGAGATGATCCCTTTTGAAATCAATCCTACCCATTTGATGGGTTTACAAAATTTTGATGGGCCCATCATGTTTCACTCTAAATAAAATTAATATATTTTATTCTTGTATTTATATATAAAATAATTTATTAATTAAAATATATCAATTTAATACTCACATATCAAATCAAAAATCCACATTCAAATCTAAACCTAAACCACCCACATTATAAACCTAAACCTAAAGTAAAACCCAACGTTAAACCAAACGGCCCCCGAGTTTTATTCTTATGTCTTAATACTTTAATATATTTTTAAAAATAATGTAGTTGATATTTTATTATTTGTATTACAAACCTTAAAGGATAAAAAATAGGTAAACTTTTGATCCATGTGATATGGAGTCATCCACCATACGAAAAAAATAAGTAAATTTGTTGCTGAATGAGAAGGCATGTCCCACCATCCAAAATGAATCAGTGCTAAATTGAATGATACAACGCATTGCAATTTTCGTAACAAACAAGAATCTCGCTGACCGATTCAGTTTAATCTCGACCAGATAAAATAACTAAATTTTAATCTCTGTTTCACAACCACAAACCACCATAGCAGCACCCAGTTTGTTTCTAAAACCTAATGACCATAACCTCATGAACCTGCTAGATCGGCAGATAAAAAAATCAGTTCAGCGAGATCTAGTTTTCAGCAAAACCAAAAAAAGTATAAAAACTAACACCGATCAAGGAATTAATGATCACACATAGCAACAACGCCAACGTTCGGTTGTGGCACAATAGGAGCGAGCGAAAGCAGAGTTGGATTCCCGATGTCAAGCTAAAGGAAAGTCAATTAAAAACAATCAAAACAGTTCTCAACATATATAGATCTATCAAAAATATTTAAAAAAAAAACAAAAACACATTGAATAAATCTACCTGTTATGATGTAGAGGGTCTCAATGAGGTTGGTGTCCGTGGTTCCTCACGGCAGAGAAAGATTCAATACAGAGGCAACGATAGATTTTTTTTTATTTTTTATAAAATTACTATTTGTTTAATAATTAAATATAATAATTATTTATTTAATAATTAAATAATTTTTGTTAAAGGGTTTATTTATACTTTTTATAAACAAATTTTTCTTTAATTAATTTTTTTTCCTTTATTAAAATTATAAAATTTATTTACTTATTTTTTAAATTTTTAATAAATACAGTAGAAAATAATTTTTTTTTATTTTTTTTAATTTATTAATTTATTATAAAAATTATTATTTAATTAATAATTGAATATAACAATTATTTATTTAATAATTAAATAATATTTGTAAAAGGATTTATTTATTCTTTTTATTAAAAAAGAATTTTATTAACTTTTTTTTTCTTTTTTTAAAATTATAAAAATTATTTATATATTTTTTTAATTTTTAATAAATAGAATTTGCATAAAAAGTAAATAAATGTTGCATAATATGTTACTTACACATACTTACTTTTACATATAAATGCATGATACTTTTTATTAGTTTTTAATAAATATAAGTTACATAAAAAGTAAATAAATGTTGCATAAAATGTTATTTACACATACATACTTTTACATTTAAATCCATGGTTCCTTTTATTATATTTTAATATATAAAAGTTGGATAAAAAGTATAAAAAGTGTGTTCTTAGATTTTGACAAAAAGTGTCTTACACAAATGTCACATCCTTGTCTACTAATAGTACAAGTTGCATAAGAAAATAATATAAAATAAGTGAATAAAAAGATTTTGTTAAAAGTTGGTTTTTTGAAAAAAAATATTATTTAATTTAAGTCGCATAAAAAACATAAAAAGTTGTATAGGAGACAAGCCTTACACACATGTACAAGGTTGCATAACACATTTTAGGAACTTTTCATTTGATACATTTTGGGAAATAGAGTTCAACTTTGGGGCATTTCAAGAATTTTCCCAAAAAAATATAAATATTGTTGCAGTCATTTTGAAGATTAAGATGCCTTCAAATTCGCTTCTCCAACAAAGTGTGCTGTGAAAAGCCTTACAGAAACTCCCAGCATTATCTCCTCGTTTATTACAGTACTTATTAGCTAATTTCTATTGTCTACCTTAAGAAGTAACTAATTACGTTCACAAGGTAATCAAATTCTTGTCCTGGACATTACTCTAGACCTAGACCGGGTAACATGGTCGCTGCTATGGATCGACCGAGACCGACCATGGTCGACCGAACCATATCGACCAGCCTAATGCAGGTCATACTCAAGTTTACTCAACTTCGCTTAACATGGCTCGGAATTATAATGGAACTGATATCTGTATAATTAATGAGTAATTGATTTACCGGTAGGTAAGATTAATTCAAAGAAAGCCGATTTTTAAAGAACAATTAAACATATTGGAGGCAAAACATCAAACACGGCTTGACACCTTCATCACCACCCAAACAACAAAAAAGATTGTATGAATCAACCCAATCAGCCCACATGCTAACATCCAAATCAAACAAATCCAAATACTCGTCATATCGACATACATATCAGGAGCCATCATTGCCAACGCCTGCAGATAAGTAGCCACCATGAATACCACCGTAAACAACGCTGCAATGGTTAGTACCCACGTCAAGAACTTGTTCCTTAGTGGAAATCCACTGATCAACAGAACAACTATGGTCAACGACAATATCATAGTAAATGTATTATACATGACAAAACTATTAAACTGTTCCATGTCTACTTCGGTCTGGACTGCATTTCCAAGCGAATATGGACCATTTTTAGTGTTTGTGATAAACCCACCAGGTGGGTTGATCCCTGAATGGAATGTCATGCCAGCTACAACCAATGCGGCAAGTACTAGAATCCCACGTTGCTTTTTGAGCCAACTTTGATCATCATTCACATAAAAACTCCATGTTCTAGATAACAACCCCTTTCTTAGTTTTTTAGGTAGAACATCATTTGATCTCAAGACAACGGCTTCCATTAGATTTTCTCGTGTTTCCGTTTCGACTGTTTCATTAATATTTGTATCCATATCTGATGAGATGAGACAACAAGACCTTTATGTGTTGTTATATTCTTTGTGTTTCCTTGACACTTCGAAATTTTTTCAAGTCCCTTTTAATATAAATCTAACGATAAATTTTGATGTTTTTAGAAATGTTTAAGAACGAAACTTATACACTATTGAAACAGCTTCATTTAATTATGCAAGTATATGGTTTTAATAAATGGTCCAATTAACTTATGTGCATTTAATTGGTTTCAATTGGAGTAATATTCGATCGTCATCGTGCGTTGAGACAAGTTAGGACTATTTTTTATGAAGTTTAGATCACGTTAATACTCTTTGTATGAACGTTTACACTCCTAAAAAATAAAGGGCAAATTACAGGTAATTTTTAGTTAAGATAACATATTTATTTTCTTGTATAAAAATTACAGGGTTAATTACATATATATCTAACACTTAAACATTTATATTGATAAATTTATAGAATTTAAATATTGTATTTGTCATATATACCTAATTTATTAAAAAACCAATTAAAAGTAACTTTTACATGTTGTAGTTTCTATTTTACCCTTAACAATATCATTGGATCAATTTTAAACTCATTCAGTTTCTTGTTTAACTTGCTTTTTTGCGTCTTAATCTAAAACAATATAAAACATATGTCGTGTATGATCTATAGTGTTTTGCTTTGATGTACTATTCCGGTTCCATGTGTCATGCATGTATATATGAATGTTTTTGTTGACTAATTGTTGTTTAGTCTCCTATTTTGATGACTTATGATTTTAAATTTGCTTCTTTATATTAGACATCAAGGAAACTGGTGGGTACGATCTTAAGGTGCATCCATGTATTCTCGTGCTCCATTTGTATTCGCAATGTGTTTCATAAATCTGAACAGTAATGGCTTTACAAGATAATTTGAATATGTTAAAAGAGGGTATAATAGGAATTATAGGATGTAACTTTACTCTTAGTTGATTTTTATAGCAAATTGGATAAATATGACAATATTGTGTTTAAAATTGTGTGTATATGATATTTTTGTGTTAAAATTTGGTATATATGACAATATAAGTTTTTTTTTTTGAACGGTAACTTTTATTAAAAAAAAAACTAGCAAGAAGCTAGCATAAACTTACAAGGAAATTAGAGAATGGTTTTTACATCAATCTTCCCATGAAAATGAAAATTTACATCTAGTGAAAATCTAGGAAAAAGAACGCTCTACAATATCTTCCAACAGCATAGCTTTCTGTGGCTTCTTTGGGGAGAAAATCTCCAAATTTCTATGAGGCCAAATCGACCACCATGAAACATACCAAACTCCCTCAAAAAAACTTTAAGCTTAGAACCCATTCTAACTGATGATAACCAAGAGAGCCACTCAGAATAAGAACCACAAGGCGACTACGCCACATCCCACCAATGACAAACAGTCCTAGAGACGTCAATCGCCAAAGAGCATTTGAAAAACGTGTGATCCAATCAATAGAAGAACAGTTTGGGCAAAGAAGCGAACTAACTTGAACCCCCCCCCCCCCCCGTCTGCTCAAATTTAACTTAGACGACAAACGATCCAGAAAAAGCCTCCACACGAACACATTAACCTTTATCAGGACATGAGGAAGCCAACGTGTAGCCACTTCGACCTTGATCGCATGCATGCGTACAGCCCACGGCCTGGCACGGCCGGTACATGGTTAGACAGAATCATAATCTTATTATGATTAGGATTTACCCCAAAGAAAAGGATATACACTCACCATAATTAGAAGATAACAATCAAATTAATTATGGCACTTATCCTTTGCTTGGGGCCGAAGCATCAGTGACAACCCATTAGGGTTTCACTGCCTATATAAGGAACCCCCAAGGGTTCCACAAAGGTATTACATTCTACACACTCTCAACTCTCATCCGATTCTTAAACCCTAACCGATTACTTACTCTCACGCCGGAGTCTAATCGTGGGATACATTCCCACGGTAAGCATAACGCGTGTTGTTTTAGTGTGCAAGATCCCAACCAAATATTTCACTTGGTCCAGGAGCCGGAACCCAGCCAACCCGAATTAAGCCTAATTCGGGTCTAGCAAGGATCATCCAACTTTTGTATCAACAAGTTGGCGCCATCCGTGGGACCTATACACTAAGCTAGAACAAGTTTCTTCTCGATCTCTTTCAATGACGAAAGGACATCCGCAAGGAAATCCCAGGAACACGAATCCTGCGAACCGGAAGTCCACAGGGGACGGGATACTCATTCCCACTCAGTCCCCTAGCAACCAAACAGGTAGACCAAATAACCGAAGTGTTTTTCATTCCATGGGTGTGATAGGCACGTCCGCTATCACCCCACCACCTACCTCGACCTTGGACAACCCTGATCCAGGGAGTGCGCCTAAGCCCCCTAATAAGGAGCCGCGCAGGCCATCGACCGAGGAAGAAGTGGAAGTCGAACCACTTAGTGAGGAAGACCTCGCTCGAGTTCTCACGCAGAACTTCGAGAGGATCATCCCAGGAATCGCGTCCAGGTTAAACCTAGGTAGGAACCTCCAATCTAGGCTCAACTTTGGCAGGGCCGCATCCGGCACCTCTCCTTAGACTCAAAGGAAGAAGAGGGCACGACCCCAGGAACGAAACCTATTTGAGGAACCCCCTCAACCTCAGAATGTGTTCGAACGCATAGGGGATCGTGTTATGCAGGAACAACTACAATCTCGTGAAAAAGGAGATAGATACGATGACTCAGCCGAACGGCCGGACCTGGAATTAACCAGGAACAATCGCCGCACAAGTGTGTTAGATAGGATGAATAACGGGAAAAAGGCTCCTAGCTCTTCTCATAGAGAGGATCCTTTACCAAGAGGTGGGGCACCGCCCCCTTCCCCCGGTCCATCAGGGGAAGACTCGGACGACCATCCACCCAAGCGTCGCCGACCTAAGTGTACTCCTCCACCACCATTGGACGATGAGGGGTACTACGGTGGTCCTTACTACCATGAGATGGAAGGAGGTTATCCCTCTCTCCCATGGTGTGATCCTAATCTCACCCAACCATGGTGTGATCCTAGGGAAGACCCTTTTACTCTCTGCATACAGAATTACTCCGAGGATAAGAAGCGTCGCATTTCGGCGTGCGTCAAGACTTATGACGGGTCTGGTGATCCGGACGATCACCTAAAGATATTTGACACACAACCGAAAATCGAACGATGGCCCATGCCTTTATGGTGCCAAATGTTCAATTCAACCTTGATTGGCAATGCCCGTGATTGGTTTGAGGGACTTCCTCCCTGAAGCATTGATAGCTTCACTGAGCTGCGCACAGCGTTCAAAAACAATTATACTCGGCGACAGAAGTATAATAGGGATCCGGTCTCATTAGCAACTGTCAAGCAACGGTGTGGAGAATCTACGGAGGATTTCACAGCACGCTTTAATGACGAGTGCACGCGCACAAAAACGATGCCGGAGCTCCTAAAAATTTCCGATTACATGCATGCCATAACAAACAGAGAATTAATTAGGCGCCTCAATGACAAGCGACCAGAGAGTTATGACGACCTCATGGAAAGGGTCAGGAACTTTATAGAAGGAGAAACCGCGGTAGCCGCGGCCTACCCTACAAAGGGAAACAACTATCGATCAAACGACCAGTCCAGGAGACAGTCGGGTGGTCAAAACAACCAAGGCAGTGGAAGGAGCTCGGAATACAAGAGCCAAAACAAAGGAGGACGGTCGGAGGACAAGTTCACCCCCTTAAAGATGTCCTACCGGGAGATCCTGCTGACCGAAGGGGCCAACTTCCCAAGACCTCCCCCAATGACGACTCCGTGGACCGTCGTCAAGGAAATCGCTTCTGCGAATTCCACAACGAAAAGGGCTACGGCACGGAGGAATGTATCCAGCTCAAGAAGAACATTGAGTCACTGATCAAATCAGGCAAACTCAAACATTTGGTCAAGGATTGGAAGGACGGAAAGGATAACAAGAAGCACGATAAGAAGGATCCCCAAAAGGACAAACCTTCGACCATATACATGATCCAATCCTGGCAACGCCGCACAAAGCAGAAAATTAGTCAAAAAATTTCACGAGGCAGAGATATCTCATTCCCTCCCATTACGGCAAGCGACGTAACCGATGCACCTCTCACGATTGAGGTAAGAATTGGAACACACAATGTTCGCCGTATGTATGTGGACGGAGGGTCATCGGCGGAAGTACTATACGAACACTGTTTCGTACAGCTACGACCAGAAATAAGAAGCCAATTAGTACCGGCCACGTCGCCGCTCATCGGCTTTAGTGGAGACACCATCTGGCCAATAGAACAGCTGCGTCTGCTAGTAACCATTGGGAATGAAGAACATTCCACCATGGCGTGGATGAACTTTATGATGATACGCTCACACTCTCCATACAATGGGATAATAGGAAGACCAGGTATCCTAGCCATACGAGCAGTACCCTCCACAGTTCACGGAATGATTAAATTCCCTGTGGAAGGAGGAATTGTCACCATCTATAACTCAATCATGCCAGCATCTGAATGTCATGCAGTAGCAACACCAGTCCTACCGGTCCCCGCCAAGGAAGGATCACCACCCCCCCAACTGGAAGGTGGCAATCCATCCCGATTATCCGGAACAAGAGGTGTCCATAGGAGGAACACTCTCGGATAGCGGCAAGAGGGACATGTGCTCTCTTCTGAAAGCAAACTTGGATTTATTCGCATGGGAGCCCAAGCACATGACGGGTGTGCCGCGTGCGATAGCAGAACATAAACTCCAAATTCGCCAGAGATATCCTTCCATTAAGCAAATGAAGCGTGATCAAGCACCAGAACGTAGCCAGGTAATACTTGATGAAGTACGGAAATTAGTGGATGCAGGAATTATGCGCGAGATATACTACCATGAGTGGTTATCCAACCCGGTCATGGTCAAGAAGCATGACGGGAGCTGGCGCATGTGTGTTGACTCTACAGACCTGAACAAAGCCTGTCCACAGGACTGCTATCCGTTACCAGAGATTGTTTGAAAGATGTAATCCCTATGTGGATATCCCTTTAAGTGCTTCTTAGACGCATACAAAGGATACCACCAGATCCAGATGGCGGAAGAGGACGCGGAGAAGACGGCGTTTCATACTAGCCAGGGCGTATATTGTTATACAAAAATGCCATTCGGACTAAAGAACGTCGGGGCAACATATCAGCGAATTGTTGATAAAGCCTTTGACTCACAGATAGGTCGCAACCTTGAGGTCTACGTTGATGATCTAGTCATCAAAAGTCATACGGAGGAGGCACTTCTCTGTGACGTCCAAGAGACGTTTGACACATTGAGGAGGATTAATATGAAACTGAATCCAAAAAAATGCACGTTTGGGGCAACTGAAGGGATGTTCCTTGGATACATGATCGATCCAAATGGGATCAAACCTTGCCCAGAAAAGACGAACACGGTGATACAGTTACCGTCTCCTCAGACGCGAAAAGAGGTACAATCATTAAATGGAAAGTTGGCCGGGCTAAACAGGTTCTTGTCGGAGTCCGCGGAGAAGTCACTCCCCCTATTCAAAACACTCAAGAAGTGTATCAAGAAGGGATATTTCAGTTGAAAAAGGAAGCTGAGGAAGCTTTTGGTCAGCTTAAACAACACCTCGCAGCTCTTCCCATGCTAGTGGCACCCCGACCTAAAGAAGAGCTCATCATGTATCTGTCGGCTACACATGGAGCAATAAGTGCGGTACTTATGACGGATAGGGACACGGTCCAAACTCTGGTCTACTTCATAAGTAGAACAATACAAGGGCCGGAGTTGAATTATTCCTCTATGGAGAAACTGGTTTTGGCATTAGTATTCGCCACAAAACGGTTACGCCGGTACTTTCAGGCGCACCCAATTGTGGTTATTACTGATCAACCAATAAAACAAATCATCTCCAGGCCAGACGTGGCCGGTAGGCTACATAAGTGGAGCATTCTGTTGGGAGAGCATAACATCTCTTATAGACCAAGGACATCGGTCAAAGGCTAAATCTTGGCAGATTTCTTAATAGAGAAGCCAAATGAGGACGGACCAGTCGTACAAGGAGAGGAAACTCCAGTAGAGCCATGGGTCTTGTTTACTGACGGATCCTCATGCACGGACGGGTCAGGAGCTGGCCTCATCCTTACAAATCCGGAAGGAATGGAGTTTACCTACGCCCTGCGTTTTGAATTCACAGCCACTAATAATGAGGCAGAATATGAAGCGTTGATTGCGGGTTTAAAAATCGCCGCTAGAATGGGAATCCACAACCTTGAGGTTTACGTGGACTCACAGCTTGTCGCGAACCACATTCTAGGAGGCTACATAGCCAAGGAGGATAACATGGTTCGATACTTGGAGAAAGTCAAGTCACTCATAGCTACTTTCAACAATTTTTCTATCAAACAGGTACCAAGAGGTGAAAACAAGAAAGCGGATGCTCTTAGCAAGATTGCGTCTACAAGTTTCGCCCACTTATCCAAGCAAGTCTTGGTAGAAATACTAAAAGAAAAGTCTATAACGGAAGGGGAAGTCGCAGCTATAGTTGAGGAAGATGGACCTACATGGATGACCCCGATTGTCAGCTATCTAACTGATGAAACCCTTCCGGATGAGGAAAAGGCAGCACGGCGTATCAGAAGGAAGTCACAACACTTTGAGCTTCGAGAAGGTATTCTTTACAAGCGCTCTTTCCTATAGTCGTGGTTGCGGTGTGTTGGGCCACGCCAGGCTACCTATGTGATAAGTGAGATACATGAAGGGTTATGCGGTATGTACGCGGGCCCCCGATCTATAGTGGCACGAGCTCTACGCGCAGGATACTATTGGCCTACTACGCATAGGGATGCACGCGACATGATTCATAAGTGTAGTGATTGCCAAGTGCACAGACTAGTACCGCGACATCCGGAGCAGGAACTGACACCCATTACATCCCCATGGCCATTCTATAAATGGGGGATTGACATTGTAGGACCTTTTCCCGTGGCTGTAAGGGGAGTTAAGTTCTTGATCGTCGCAATGGAATACTTCACACGATGGATAGAAGCTAAAGCGGTTAAATCCATTACGGCAAGCAAGTTAAAAAGTTTGTTTGGGAAAACATCGTATGTCGTTTTGGCTTGCCAGGAGAAATCATCTCGGACAACGGGAAGCAGTTCGCAGATAATCCATTCAAGGACTGGTGCGCAGCATTAAATATCACGCGGCGATTCGCATCTGTTAAGCTTAGGTGAAGGCATCAAGGCATGCTTGGATGAACGAAGTGCCAAATGGGTAGATGAGCTGCCACATGTTGTATGGGCACATAGGACTATGATTAAAACAGCCAATTGGGACACTCCATTTGCGCTGGCCTACGGGACTGAAGCTGTTATACCAGCAGAACTTGGAATGCCGACCATCCGCACAGCGGAGGTTAATGTTGTCACGAACGACGAGCAACTCCGGTTTAATCTGGACTTGTTGGAGGAAAAAAGAGAAATAACGACTATCAATGAGGCCAAGTCCAAGGCACGGATGAAGGCTTATTATGACGCCAAGGTTAAAGGTGTTTCCTTTCGACCGGGAGATTTTGTTTATCGTGCCAACGAGGCAAGTCGAGCGGAGAATACAGGAAAGCTGGGCCCCAAGTGGGAAGGACCGTATGAGGTTACGGAAGCCTTAGGACGGGGCGCGTACAAGTTGCGTGACATGGATGGCCGCGACCTGGAGCGCACATGGAATATCTGCAATCTTAAAAGATGCTATCTTTGAAAGGCTACGGCTTCCGCATGGACACTTCGCTATAGTTGGCTTCAATGAAGATCCATGTATTCTCTTTTGTTTTGTTTTTCATGCTTTCTAGGTTCCCTTTGTTTTTTAGGATTTCCCATTCTTGTCAAAACAAAAATCGTAGACGTTCTAATAAAATGTCGTGGTGCCTAGCTGGCTCCACGGCTCATTCTTGTGTAAATTATTGTCATGTCTTTTAGATTCTATGTGCAAATTATTATCGTGTAGATTTAGTTGTTGTTTCTATAATGTGCTATCTCTTATTCATATGCATTCATTCAAAGCCGTACATGTACTATTCACCTCCAGGCGGGGTAAGAGGATTAAATGAACCTAATAATTCAACTTGTCGCATAAGAGGGATGCAACCCCAGTGACGTGGATCATGTATCCTTACTAGACACCTTCTTTACAAGACGTTGTAATAAGTTTCCATATGCCGCACCCACGTAGTGCTTTGCATGGTAAAGACGCACGCCGCATGTCTAGTAAAATATAGACTTGGTTTTATTCTGGGTAAGACGTGACATGTCATGCAATATAGGTACATGATATCTAAAGAAAATAATCAAGTTTCAAATTCAAAACACAAAGTAGCCGTGGTCATCACAAACTTACATGAAACGAGTTATCATAATATTGTCAGTTCTAGCCGTGTACATACACGGACGAATAAAGGCACAAATGTTTACAATGTAAAATTACAGAGGAGGTAAGAAATCTCCTATCTCTCTCTTCCCTTCTGCAATTAAGGCACGGAGAACCTCACCGCGAGTATCTCTGCCACCCTGTGCCCTGGTCATATTAGCATCCAACGCCTCGGCTAAAAGCTTCTCACCTTTCATCACCTTCAAAACAGAGTCGTAGGTGGGCAGGGTCAGTTGGATGGGATCAGCTGTAAGCTTGGACATTATCACCTCATTGGGAGCATCCTTCAGCGACTCCATGTCGTCTAGGAATGGGTGATGGATTTCCCCAAGGGCGGCCATCGAGGCGGTCATCTTATCTTCAGCTAGAGGGTTATGGTAGGCGTGTTGGGTAATGTCTTCCTTCTTGCTTATCAGCTCCACAGCTTTAATCAAACCCTCGTGCCTACCACGGCCAATGCCGTCCGATACAACATCTACAAAAGCCTGCAACAAGTAAGGAGCCTCCATTACCTTGCTCACGGCAAGCCGCATTCCCTGGCCAACCATCCATCTACGCCCAGCTATGGCTGTAAGCAAGGGAGGGCACAACACTTCGGCGCAGTCCATTGCCATCCTGCTCAGTTCTCCCTCAGCTACCGCAGCTCACTCTTCCAAAGTAGTCTACGCATGGGTAAGTTCGTCCTTAAGTGTGTCGCGTTCCTGAGTAATGGTGAAGGCTTGTACTGTAACGGCTTTAGTGGCGGCTTCGGCTGCGGATACTGAAATTAAGATTTTGCTAGTTAAAAAAAAGTTCGTTGTCTCGGTGTCTTAACGAATTGATTTCCGGTTCAAAGTGCGACTAAATTGTTTTTGGTTAAGAAAAAGTGAAGTTGATTATCTATAACTAATTAAAAAGTAAATGCGAAAAGTATTTAAAAACAAACTAAAGACAAGTACAAATAATAAAAGTAAAACAAGGTGAATATTAAAAACTAAAAATTAAAACGATATTAAAACGAATATTAAAACAAATAATAAAACCAAATTCAAAGCGAAACAATTAATAAAAATAAAACTAAAGGACGAAATCAACTATCGACTCGATAATAAAGTTTACTAAATGAGAAAGGAGAGAATAAAACTAAAATGGTACTTTAAAGCTAAACGAGGGAAAACCTAAAGCGGGTACTAAATAAAAGATAAAACTTGAACTTTACGAAAAAATATTAATACTAAAAATCGATGAAAAATTCAACTAAAAATACGTAACTTCCAAAAATAAAATCGGAACAACTTTTAGATAAAACTAAACAAATACGGAACAATATTATTAAATAAACAAGCTAGCAGGCTAGCTGCTTGATTTGGCGCTAAAACATTAAGCATGCATGCATGTTGGACATTACATCGCACTCAATTACATCGTACTCAATTTGTAGCATCGTACTTTTGTAATAAATTCCCATCGCAACAAGGATCGTAGTTATGCATGTTGATTCCATCGTAGTATGCATGTTGATTCCATCGTAATGTTGGATCGTAACAAGGATCGTAGCCACGGATCGCACCCACGGATCGCACCCACGATCGCAACAAGTGATCGTGGTGAGGATTATGGAGTGTGATCGTGGTGACGATCGTACTAAGGATCGCAGTGATGGACCGCAAGTAGAAACCCTCGTGGTTTATGCGATCACACTCACTGGATCATACAGGTAAAACCCTTAAGCATTACGATGGCATACAATAAGCAAATAAGAAAATACCAAATAAGCACTTATCTAAAAATTTAACCAAATCAAATTTAAGAAAAAGCTAATAGACTAAAATTTAAAAACTTTTAAAAATACTAAATAATAATAATATTTAAAAACAACTTTTTTATAAAAATTAACTAAAAAGCACTTAATCAAAAATAAGAAAAT
This sequence comes from Glebionis coronaria, assembly GCA_025667525.1. NCBI lineage: Eukaryota > Viridiplantae > Streptophyta > Magnoliopsida > Asterales > Asteraceae > Glebionis > Glebionis coronaria. Next base: position 196,879,226 of record CM046879.1, on the reverse strand, counting down.
TAACACAATAAGCACTAAAACACTTTAAGCTATAAAAATCAAACATTAAAAGATCAATAAACATAAATTTGAAAATGTAGGATATGTAAATCTATGCTTATGTTTTAGAGAGATAAAGAGATAGAGATATGGTGAGAACACACACACTTAGAGAGAGAAAGTGGAAGAAAAACAATTTTTCACTATGTGTAAAAATGAGGAACACACACCCTCTCCATCAAAGGAGAAGGTTTATATACCCAAGCCTTGTGATGGGCTTGGGCTTACAATGTTGGGCTGGCCTACACATGTTGTAGGCTAGGCTTGACTTTGTTTGTTTAATAAAGATATCTAGACTACGAGCTACTACTTAATATATTGTCAGAGTGACCGAATCTTCCTAAATACGTAAAAATGTATTTCCAACAATCTCCCCCTAAGGGAGGTCACTCCAAACAAGGGCGTTACCCGAGTTACAATAATGAAATAAACCTAGCATACTATGCTTGTCTTGAGCTCGTAGTATTCGTCTTTTTTTTCTTTTCTGGTGAACATGCTGATGTGATCTTTAATATCAATATTTAGCATCAATCTCTTGCCTTGATCTCGTGCATCCATCACTTATGATCTTCGCCTCTTCGTGACACCATGTCCCACATACTTGTACCTTCGTAATTCTTGAAAGCTTCAGAGTTCGATACAGCGGAAGACTTAACTTTTAGGCTTTCTTGAATTTGATGAGGTATTAAGTGCATAAAGTATAAGCATGCGGGGACGACTTCTTCTTGGATCCCGCAACGCCACCGTCTTCAAATGCGGCAACATAAGTAGACACGAACGAAATGGCTTTGAACATTTCATTCTAATTCGGTAGCATTTTACCTCCGGTCGGTGAAGACCATTGGACGATATTAGATATCGTACCCGTGACAGATAGTTTCAATTAAGTAACTTCCTGACAGGATTTCCCGGGTAAACACGTTCTCTTTATTCGACCGTCCAAAGCTGACTGCGAACATAGAGAGTGAATCATTTGGATAATAATATCTGCATGATTTGAAGCCTTCAATTCATGTTCCTGGAACAAGTGAAATTCAATTAAGAACCGCACCATCGTTGCTTTCCAGTTGTCACGAGCTTGATTCGTATAGAATCTTGCAAGTTACCTACCAAGTGCTGTTTGAGGTTAACACTAGAAGGATTTCCACTCATCACTGTGAACACTAAGGTATCACTCTGAGTGTTCTGGCAAGATCACTAAAATATTGCGTAGAGGCCTGGAACGTGTTTAAATTCAGTTAAGAATTAAACAGCTGTTGCTTTCCAGTTATCACAAGTTTGATTCATAAAGAATCGCACAAGTCACCTACCATGAGCTTTTTGATATTCACTCAAGAAGGATTTCCATCTTCATTGTAAATACTTTCGTATTACTCGGATGTTCAGACAAGATCATGAAGATTTTGTGTAGGACTCTTAAAATCTTTCTTACTTTTCACAGTGTGTGAAGAAGCAAGGAAATATGAAAGTGTGTCCTAATGAGATATTTGATCATCTCAAATGGCTCTAGACTCGATCGTGAATTTTGGATTTTAGTGATCGGAGGCTGGAGAGGAGTGCCACCTTTTCAATACCAATTTATTCGGAGTGAATAAATCAATAGATAATGTGTTGTCTCCGTGTGATTAAAACAAATACCTTTTGAGAGATATCTGAGTTAGCTGGGATGGGTTGTGCATTGCATCACGGGGTCCATGATGTCTGTCTTCAATATCGAGAATCATTAAAATGATCTCAATAGCATATGTGTTGACCCGGTTTCTGTCTAAAGTTGTAAGGAGGGCTTCTTTCTTTACACCCTTTATCTTTACAAATCTTTTTCATTCTTCAACCCCTTCAATGCTTACCAATACGTCATAACTAGCACCTTGTTGTGATTGTTCCGGTGCTAACTTAAGTACTTGGTCAGCATTCAGCTACGTTCATAATCTTTCTCCATCTTTCCTAAGGACTACTATTTCTAGCTATGGAATGTCCTTGGGAAGATTCCTCCGGTTCTGGAAGAATCATTGGACTTAACCTATCCTACCATCCTTATGTCACCACAATCTTCATCGTCGTAAAATAAATAGGTTTTGGGTAAGTATATGTCACCATGAAAATCCATTTTGATATGCAAATCCGTTTTGCTCCCCCTTAACATATGCCACGATATTCGAAAACATTTCGCATATGTCGGGAAGAGCCAGCACATTAAGTCAAACCATTTGTGATAATATCCCATATTAAATCACATTTTCTCCCCCATATTAAAAATATTAACCCAATCGATGTTTTTAATATCAATTGATTTAATGAAGTTTTAACAAAGGTTTTGGGAAGAAAAATGCAAGTCCATTTTATCTTCATGATATCAAACGCATGAGATATGATACCGATTTGTAACATGATCACATATTCACCATATTAAAAAAATTAACAAGGTTGGACCTGATTGATGAGAACATCATATGATAAGATCAAATGGTTCTTGTCAGCATATGTTGGTCGCCTCGTCACGTCTGAAGTCATCTCTTGACACCACATTTACGATTGGTATTATTGTCTTGACACCAACTTGTGAACTTGGCACGTTTGGTATCGAAGATTCTGAATGCTTGATAATTGCTCCCCCTCAATTGTTGACCCGTGTTCTATTGAAAGAGCTGTAGTCGTCGGTTGAGTAGTCGCAGCGTCGAGTATGTAGATACCAATTGTAGATTGCTATGGTTGTAGAGATGATAGCTTCATAAAAACAAGACTTCTCTTGTTTTAACAAATAAATGCACTGCGGCGTACATATATTTGTGTTAGACCAAGTTATAAAGTAAACTTGATCCCTTACAAGGTTTTAAAGTAAACCTTGCCCGAGAAAATTAATCCCCGTTGTGAGCCAAAGCTTTCATAAGAAATACTTGACTTTAATGTGAAAACCGGGTTGCAGTCTGAAATAACTACAAGCCATATAGGCATGTTTTATGAAATATTTACAACTTTTGTACGAACTCTATTTATGGCACCGTGTCAATATTAATCAACATTTCTAAGGCCGTAAATATTATCGTACCAAAAGACATGCCTTTAAAAAATAAAGTAAAAATATTTTTGGATTTTTCTATATTTTTCAATTTTTATTGTTTTTATATGGTTTTATATTTTTGTATTTTGCTTTTGTGGATAAAAATATAAACAATATATACAGATGATCACCAAGGATACGGAGAATAGTTTACCATCACTATTCTTTCGCTTCATCTGCTAGTTCCTTAAGAGTCTCAGGCGAGAAAGTTCTCATTCCTAGCTTGTCGGCCAAAAATTCAATTCGAGCGCGATCTAAAGTCTTCGTGAAAATATCCGCCAATTGATACTCAGATCGGACAAAATAAAGCTCGATCACTCCATTTTCCACTTGCTACTTGATGAAGTGGTAGCGAATGTCAATATGCTTTAACCGGGAGACTTGAACATTGTTGCAGCATAAGGCAATTGCACTCTTGTTGTCGCAGTACATCGGAATTTTGTTGAAACCTAGACCATAATCGGTTAATTGCGATCTCATCCAAAGAATTTGAGCACAGCAACCGGACATAGCTATGTATTCTGCTTCCGTACTTGAAATTGCAGCGCTTTTCTGCCTTTTAGATGCCCAACTGATTAATCGATCTCCTAGTAGTTGCAATGTTCCACTCGTGCTACGCCTTGTATCTTGACAAACCGCGTGATCCGCATCTGCATATGCCATAAGTGCAATAGAAGAGTCATTCGAATACCAAAGTCCCCGATTAATGGTTCCTTTAAGATATCGAAAGATCCTTTTAACAGTAGCTAAGTGTAACTCAATAGGCCTAGTTTGATACCTAGCACACATACATATAGCAAACTGAAGATCAGGTCGACTGGCTGTGATATACAGAAGAGTACCTATCATTCCACGATAAAGTGTCAGATCAACGGCAACTCCATGTGGATCTGCATCAAGCTTAGATTTTTCCACCATTGGAGTATCCACAGGGTCACAAGATTCCATCTTATACTTCTTTAGCGATTCAAGGGCATACTTGGATTGATTGATAAAGATGCCTTTGGGACTCTGAGATATCTGAAGACCTAAGAAAAATGATACCTTGCCCATCATTGAAATCTTAAACTTGAAAGACATGAGTGTCCCAAACTCGTCGAATAATGTTTGGGTCGAGGCTGCAAATATAATATCATCAACATATATTTGTACCATAATCATATCTTTACCTCGTTTCTGAATGAACAGCGTGGGATCCACCTTGCCTTTAGCGAAGCCTTGCGTGATGAGGAATTGTGACAATAGATCATACCATGCGCGTGAAGCTTGCTTCAACCCATAGAGAGCCTTCTTAAGCTTGTACACATGATTAGGATAATTAGGATTCACAAAACCATCCGGTTGTTGAACATAGACCTCTTCCTTGATTTCACCATTCATAAATGCCGTCTTCACATCCATCTGATAGACGATCATATTCATGTGGGCTGCATAAGCGAGGAATAGTCTAATAGCTTCCAAACGGGCAACAGGTGCAAAGGATTCCATAAAGTCGATGCCCAATAATTGCTTGTATCCACGAGCTACTAGTCGAGCTTTGTTCTTCAAAATTCAGCCTAACTCGTCGAGTTTCACCTTGTAAACCCATTTCAAAGTGAGTAACTGCACTTGATCCGGGCATGGGACAAGTTGCCATACTTCAAGACGTATAAATTCATTAAGTTCTTCTTGCATAGCTTCTATCCAACATGATTGAGTAAAATCTTGTTGCCATGTATTAGGTTCAACTTCAGTGAGAAACGCATCAAAGTGACAAAACATTGCACTTTCTTGTAACTGACTTCGTGTGGATACCGGACGATTAGGGTCACCAATAATAGAATCTATAGGATGATCCTTTGTCCACTTGCTGTCATGTTCACGAATCCGTGGATTGGAGTAAACTGTAGAAGGAGCTTCCTCTGAGGCGGACGACCCGGCTTGATTAGGGTCGGGAATAGGTACACCAAAGAATGGAAGTTCACGCATTTGAGCGAATTCCAAATCGTGATCATCATCATCCTCTTCATCATCAATAGGCATGACATGGGTAGTTGATTCGGGTGTTGGTTGAGAAATACTTGTTGATGGTATATCTTGACCAATTGTAGGTGCAGATGTGTCTGATTGTGCTTTGGTTGCTGGAGCGATAACTTCGGTTACCGGAGCTATTACCTCAGGTTCTGGAGCAACAATAGTTTGAGGAGTAAAGAATTCATCAAAGAACGGTTGAAACAACGTATCCCATTCAGTCCTAGAAGGTGGTGTAAATTATGATGAAGTAGGGTTGTTTGGGACAAGACCAGAACTTATGTTACTGGGTCCCATTTCATGAAGTGCGGGTTCAGAGCTAGTTTGCTCAGAAGCCATTGCTGTCAGCTCATCAAAATCAACATTCATAGTTTCAAGGATCTTGCGAGAGTTATGGTTGTAGATTCGGTATGCCTTCTTTGCGGGTGCGTAACCAATGAAAATACCAATATCAGCCTTGGGTTGAAGTTTTCCCAAATTGTCACCATCATTATTTGGATAGCAAAGAGAACCAAATACATGAAGATATGATAAATCTGGTACTTTTCCATGGAGAAGCTCATAAGGTGTTTTACCATGGCGTTTACGAATTAGTGACCGGTTTTGGGTGTACACTGCTGTAGCTACTGCTTCTGCCCACAAAAACAATGGAGCCTTTGCGTAAATTAACATCATTCGAGCAACTTCCATAAGAGTGCGATTTCGCCTTTCAACGACACCGTTTTGTTGTGGAGTGCGTGCAACGGATGTTTCATGAGATATGCCAACTTCTTCACAATAATCACGCAATATTTGATTCACAAATTCAGTTCCATTATCTGTACGAATGCGTCGGACAGTAGTGTTGAGACGCACTTGAATCATCTTGAGAAATCTGATGATGAATTTAGGTGCCTCATTTTTTGCTTTAAGAAATTTCACCCATGTAAACCGAGAGTAATCATCGACAATGACGAGGATGTACTTTTTGCCACTAAGACTTTCAACACGCATAGGTCCACAAAGATCCATATGCAACAGATAAAGTTTCTCTTGGTTGGTGTCTTCCGTCTTGGGTTTGTATGATTTCTTAGTGCTTTTCCCCATTGTACACGCGGAACACAAATGATCCTTGTGAAATGATAGTTTAGGAAGACCACGAACAAGTTCGTTTTTCGCCAAGTGATTAATAGCGTCAAAGTTAAGATGAGATAACCGTCGATGCCATAACCATGACTTAGTCTTCGATGCTTTGGAGAGAAGACATACGGGAGAAGCGGCCATCATGTCTTGTAGAGACAAAGTATACAAATTATTCCCTCGAGTACCTTTCAATAAATCAACCCCTTCCACATTACGAATGAAGCAGGTATGCTCTCGAAAAGCAACTTCTAGGTTTGCATCACAAAATTGTCCCATAGAAAATAAGTTATGACCGAGACCTTCCACATAATACACTCTTGAAATTATAACATTCCCAATATGATATTCACCGTAACCCATTGTCTTTGCAATATGATCATTTCCAAATCTAACCGTACCAAGAAACTTGCTGACGAAATTTCTGAGCTGAGAGCGATCTCCAGTCATATGCTTGGAGCAACCAGAGTCCAAATACCATAGAACAATTTAGACCACCTATTTTCAACAACAACAGTAGACAATGCATTGGAAACTATTGGTTCCGGAGTGTTAGCAGATACAGATAAAATATTATCAGAATTGCTAACAGGTTTGTGACCCTTAGATTTCCTGCGTTTTCTAATGTGAGTTTTAGCACTAACAGGTGTTACTGTTCCAACTTTCTTAGGTTTTGGATTATTCGCGGGCACTACAGTGGGAGTAGACCTATTTAAAGGGCACTTGGTTCCTATAGTAGTGTCAGTGTTCCTAGTTAAAGGACACGCTTGTGTTTTGGTAGCCTTGGTACTCCTAGTTAAAGGGCACGCTTTCTTCGCTTTAGTGGGAGTGATCCTAGTCAAAGGGCACATATTTCCTACTATAGTGAAAGTTCTACCAGTGGGGCGCCACATCCAACCAACTTGGGTTAACACTTTCCCAGTCGGTTTCCATTCTAATCCATTTTTCCGGGCATACATCTCATTCACATGGTCAATAAGGCAAGAATCATGACGACTAGAAAACATACATTCATTGCAATTCCAATATTTCAAATTAGAATTCACACTAGGCTTAGAACGCTGCACAACCGCAGAGCCTTTAGGTTTAGCTACATGATTCTTTTTATTCAAAACAGAAATAACATTCCTAGGATGGGCTTCTACTTTCTTCTTCACTTGACTACTAGATGGGTGCAAGATCCTATCGTTCTTCTTCTTTCTTTTAAGCTTAGATCTTTGAGCCTTAGTAGTGGTGCTTACTCCTGTTGAAGGCAACACGGGAATATTAGAAGCTGGTTTTGATTCCGCCTTATCTTTAGTGACCAAAGTTTGAGATGGTTTAGTCCTAGGGCCCTTGTTAAGTGGTGTGACGGCTATTAGGTTCCTTTTGATTGCACTAGAGGACAATGCTGAGACAGTGGCTGCGTTATACACAACATTCTTACCTTTTAGAGTACGAAGTGTTTCTTTTAACTCAGTCAAAGCCAGATTTTTATCAAAAATTTGTTCCCTCAAATCAGATATTTCCACCGACTTTCGATTCAATTGTTCAATCAAGGATTGATTATGTGCAGTGGTATTAGCACATGCAGGCTTTACTGAATCAAAGAGTCGTGTATCTTTCTGTTTTAAGTTATCAACTTTGGACAAAATCTTGGAAACTCGATTATCTAGATCAAGTTTAAGATTCTCAGCAGCCTCAAGTATGTGCACACAGTTAAGCTCCTTAGATTTCTCTATTTCTATCGGCAACGATGTAGCAACTTTGTCACTTGGCTGACGCTGTTTTGATTGTAAATTCAATCGAAAATTCTTTTCAAAGTTTGCATCATCGATATTAACACCTTCGAATGACGTTTCAAAGATTTCTTGAATAAATTGTTGCTTGCATTCAAGCGAAATACAATGTGTTTGAATCTCATCAAAACGTTTTGAAAGCGAAGAATATGAATCTTGAAGCTTTAAAAATTCAGCGTTAGATTCGTGACAAGTACTATCTACCACATTATCCACAGATTCAACATTATGCACAATAGAATCATTATCAACACTTGTATTCACACAGACAGAAACTATATCATGAGACATCACTTGATTCATAAGCAGATCATTATGGCGTGAAACCCGTTCTATTTCAAGTAAACTGTTTTCATAAGCATTATCCATTTCATTGAAAACACGTCTAATTTCTTCTATTTCCAAAAGTAAATCCTGATCAAGATTACGAAGACAAGCCTTAACATTGTCTACAAACGGAACAATTTCATATCGGAACGCAGCTCTAGTGTGCTCAAAGTTCCATTCACCTTCCATTATGGCCGAAGCCGTCGTACGTTCCAAAATGACCTTGTCAAAATCAGCTAAGTGTTGGTGAACCGCATTTAAGTTAACGGACGCCTTGCTTACAGGTGGAATTAACTTTGTTAAATCCGTTTTGACAAGTGTAGGAGACGTACTTGGAAGGTTTTCATTTGACAAACTTTGGGGCACAAGAACTGTTAATTCTGCTAATTCCTTTTGTAAGCGAATGCGTGTATTTTTCGAAAATTGATCTTTGTTATATTGATCATAATCAATTGTATGGAATTTTGAAAGCATTTTAGAATGAGTTTCATCCGCAAGTGACTGTGTCTCCTCAGTACTACGAACAAAAGGTGCTTCTTTCGATTTGCCAATTATGGTCATATCATAAAGACCGGGAATATATTCTTGAGCTTGTTTTGCATAACCGGGATTAGGTGGTAAATCTTGAAGACGCTTAAGTTCGAGTTCTTTAAATGATTTAGTTAAAAGATGAACCTTTTCTGTGGAAGCGTATTGTTTTAAAAGCTGTTGTTCTTTGAATTTAAGAAGTTTGGTAGCATTAATTTCCGACTCAAACTTTTTAGACTCGAGAGTTTCGAAATCCATTTTAAGTTTCTGAAAATCATTGACAACCGACTCTTTTGCTTTTAATTCATTGGAAAGATTAGCTTTTAATGATTATATTTCTTTCAAGTGTTCAATCTTTTCAAAACGAAATTGGTCAAATTCAGAACATGTTATTTTCTCTGTTTGAGGAACCATTTCAAAAGTTTTGACCTTTTCTTTATGCAACGCAAGCTCAGCAGTTAGGGTGGAATTCGTATCTACGGATTGTCTGAGGGCCATGTGCATTTGATCGATAATATGTTTAGGTACCATGACCAAATCATGTTGAGCATAAGATTCCATACCCGTCGTAGCATTTGGTTGAGGTTCACTCAAATGTGTAGGATTGGATACCACATCATTTGAGTTACTAGTTCCCGAATGCTGTTCGAGGTTGTCATTTTCATGCCCAACTTGATGTTGGTTATCATCAATATTATTAGATGTGGTTGGTACCTCACTGACGACATCAGAACCGTAGTGAGAGAGATTAGCAACGAGAGCAGCTTTGGCGGAGTGAATGTCATCACAATCTGAATCATATGCATCAAGATCATCTGCTTGATAAGCTGCATTAGAAGTGGAAACGTCTGCAATGCCTTCAGTATCTGCTGCCCCTGGGTCTGCAAGAAATGCTAACTCCTCTGAATCCAAAATCTTCCCCTTAGACTGAGCATCAACCAAATACATCTTCTCACGAAATCATGCATCATCCCTTCTCCTCTTCGGTTGAGTGCATTCCCTAGCCATATGACATTGTCCTCGGCAATTGTAGCAAGTCACAACCTTTTTAGGACCAATAGGACTTCCATTTCCACTAGCTTGAGAATTCACAGCTTGATTGTTCCCAGTCCTTGTAGGAGGTCCATATGAATTTTGCCTTCCCTGAATAGGTTGCACTGTTACTTGACCATCTTGAACAGTAGCTTGTTGTCGAGGATTTGAAGAGGTGCGGAGCTGATTGTTTGTTGGTGGAAATCCTCTAGTTGCAACAAGTTTTGACAAGTAGGCTGTGAGATGGTTTAGAACATCAGCTGGCGTATCATTTGGAGTAAAGACCGGTGCTTGGATTGGTGGAAGTTCATTAGAGTAGAAAGCTTGTGCTGGTTGTGCTTCTATTGGAAAATATCCTTGCTGAGGAGTATAGCCCATTGGAGAAGTGTTGGCTTGTGATGGTGATGTCTGATATGATGGTTGCTGCGGAAAAGATTGTTGATGAACACCTTGTTGAAATGCTTGCTGTGGTATCACTGGTGGTTGATAAGATCGTTGCTGATAGGTGTGTGGTGGTGATTGCTTCAAGTATGATGGTTGTTGATAAGTATAAGCCATGTGTTGTTGAGAAGCATACGTTGCAAGTGGATCATGAACTTGAGGTGTAGACAACCGAGCCTCGATCACATGGCATTCGTGTTGTTGAAGAAAAGCTTGAAGTTGATTCACATTGGTGTTATGCAAGTCCTTAGCCAATTTAACATCCGTCACGTTTTTTTTCCATTCTGAAGGAAGAGTGTTCAAATACTTGGTGTTCAATTGAAAGGTAGGAATTGTCATGCCATAGATATTGAGCTCATTCAACAATAGGGTAAATCTCAGATAGTAATCATTGAGAGTCTCCCCTGGCACATAGGCAAACTTATCAAAAGTATCATAAAGCTTACACTCTCGTTCTTGTTTAGTTAACGAGGTGCCTTGCATGAGAACACGAATTCTATCCCATAACTATTTGAAAACTTTATGTTTGCTGACGAGTTTGTAGACATCTGGAGGAAGGGCTTGGAGAATGATGTCTGTAGCATACTTATCACATTTGTCTTGAATCTTCATATCTCCAGTCAATTCACCCGTTGTGCGAGGACGAGTAGTTGTACCTTCCGTCACTGTACCATAATCTAATGGTCCATTGAGCACCGATGCCCAAATGAGATGTCCATTCTCCTTCTTCAACATATAAAGTTCCATTCGGGAAGCCCATTCCTCATACATAGTCTTCACCAACATTGGTGGACGATTATCCGTACCCGAGAGGATGGACTTATCCGTAAGAGATGTGTACTCCATTTCAATAAGTTAAGATTTACAAACGTTCATCGATCAATGAAAGAAAGTAAATGTGTTTGTTGTTGTGAGTTGAAGTCGAGAAACAATGTTAAAATCCCCTAAAATATGTCCTCGATAAACCAAAAATTCCAAGTCAAAATTACACACGATTGTTCGAAATTTTTTATGGAAAAATTTGTGATTATCGGAATGTTGATCGGAATAGTGATCTGAATGCTGATCGGAATGTCCTATCGGAATACTTTGATCGGAATACCAAATCGGAATACCTTGATCGGAATACCAAATCGGAATACCTTGATCGGAATACCTTGATCGGAATACCAAATTGGAATACCTTGATCGGAATATCAAATCTGAATACCAAATAGGAATACCTTGATCGGAATATCAAATCTGAATACCAAATCGGAATACCTTGATCGGAATATACCAAAATCGGAATCCCTAAACCCTATTCCGATTACACTGATCGGAATGTCCTATAAACCCTTTTCCGATGACATGATCGGAATAATTCCCACTTTTCTCGGACAAAACTCAACCAATTCGTGATTTTAAGCCAAAAAATGATCAAAACACCCAAAATTTTTGTGTTTTTAGGCAAAGTAACTATACCAAATCCCTACCACAACTATGTAGAAGATTTGTATAAAGAAAAAACCATCAAAAACACAAAAAAAATTTTGGTTCGTGTAAAAATGGATCAAAATAGGCGTATGAATCAAGAACACAAACACATGAACAATACAATCATCCCATGGCTCTTGATACCATTTGTAGGATATGTAAATCTATGCTTATGTTTTAGAGAGAGAAAGAGATAGAGAGATGGTGAGAACACACACACTTAGAGAGAGAAAGTGAAAGAAAAACACTTTTTCACTATGTGTAAAAATGAGGAACACACACCCTCTCCATCAAAGGAGAGGGTTTATATACCCAAGCCTTGTGATGGGCTAAGGCTTACAATGTTGGGCCGGCCTACACATGTTGTAGGCTAGGCTTGACTTTGTTTGTTTAATAAAGATATCTAGACTACGAGCTACTACTTAATATATTGTCAGAGTGTCCGAATCTTCCTAAATACGTAAAAACGTATTTCCAACAGAAAACTTTAAAAATAAGAAATAAGCAAACTTTAAAAAGACTAAACTTTTTAAGAAAACTAAAAAGTAAATAAGCTAAATACAAAATAAGCCAATAAGATTGTCAAACTTATAGCTTAATTCGTATAAAAGCTTAGATGAAACAAAAAGATGAACTTTTTAATCAAACATCAAAATCAACAAGACATGTATATAAAGAGATCGGATTTAAGATCATATAAAAAAACTAAGAAAGATAGAATAAGATTAAAATTAAAACAAGAATTAAGCTATTTGAAAGTAAAGTTTTGAATAAAAAACAAGAAAGGAAGATAAAAGATTGAGATCCTAGTGAGAGAAACTGTCACTTTCTCTCTCTAGAATCACCTACCTAATGAAAATGAAACTACTCTAAACTAAAACTAACCAACCCTCCTAAATGAGTTTAGGAGGGTATTTATAGGAAAATGGGGAGGTGCATGTGTTGCCTCCTCTTTCTTTCTTTCTTCATGTCTTCTTGTCTTTTAAATTCTTCGACTTTATCGACTTTGTCTTGGGATTAATTAAACTCGTCTTATAATTTCTCTATTTTATTAGACTCGAGTTCTTCGGCTTTATTAAACTTCCGTCTTTAGACTTGTTCTTCGATAATTCTTCAGAATAGGCCTTGGACTTCCGTTCTTTTTACACTCTTGATCTCTTGACTTTGTCTTTTGTCGTTTTCTTTGATAAAAGCCCGTGTTTTCCTCCCTTTTCACATTTTGGTCCTAAATCACAACAAAAACACAAACCACACATAATTCCAACATTTACGACATAAAATACACGTTTTGGCTTGATTTTTATTATAATTAAGTGGTAAAAGGATGGGTGTTTTCACACCTATCAAATCCCCTACACTTGACCATTGCAATGTCCTCATGCAATGCATTAATTTCAAAGCACGGTTTATATTTTTCATCATAGATAACCCACCTTGGCCTTTATTAAATACTAAACACTAAGAAAACTTTAAAGAACAAAACAAGTAGAGAAATCGAAGACTTACATTGGTTTTTTGGTTGTCATGAATGTTCATCATTCTCAAGTTTCACGTTCTCCATACCAAGCTTAAAAACGAGATCATTGTTATTATAAGTTAACAAACTAACACGAATTCATGTGGGCCAATTATTTACTTAGACTCCCTTATTCCTAGGTGTATCTGTTATATTTTATTTTTGTCTTGAATGATCACGAGGATGCATTGTTTGACTTATTTCGATAGTTATTTAGGCCGAAAATAAAGTGAATGATTTAATCAATAGTTAGCTAAAGGACAAAATCTTTTAAAACTGCTTCTCGGGACCTCTTAAAGTTCATATCTTGGCATAACTCGCTTCACGATTTGAGACCTTTCTCGGACCGATATTTGGCAGCGACTTCATACTTCAAATCTTGAGAGACGTTCTTGAAATTATGGTCTTCTCTTCATAATAGGAATTTTCTTCACTTGAAGCTTTGAGAGATTCTTCGTATCTGGACCACGACTTCTTCATTTTTCTCCAATCTTTATTTGGGATTTTGATATACAACGATCCACCTCCTTTTAGTACTTGGATCTATTTATCCTCATACCTTGTTAGGGCCTTTTTGGATAGACTTCTCCATGATCTTTCGGGAGTATTTGCTTTTCGTCGTGTGTCTCGATCCTTCATATTGATTTTTGATAAATGATTCTTCACATCACTTGGGATCTTTAGCAACAAAATGTAGCCCTCATGCCTTGTTAGGGCCTTTTCAGACTTGCCAATCTTCGCGTCCCGCTTCAATAAGTTATGCCTTGGCTATGAACTCTAATCAATACCGAGCAACTTTTAAACGATCTTGGGCTAGAAGCTAAGTAACTTTTCAAATCACACAACCTTATTTATTGCAGATAAATTTATTAACAAGCGATGGGAGAATAGGCTTATAATTAACTCACATAAATTCACGAAAGAATACCAAACTTATAATTGACTCTATCATCTCTCGTTCTCCACAATTTAAAATCTCAAGGAATGAGACTCGTGGATGCTTAGCCTATTAAATCAAAGTTTTGGGTTTTCGAGTCGCCTATAGGATCTTGCAAATTCTTAGACTTTTTCAAGTTTAGAAATCGCATTTTAAAGTTCCCTTGATAAACGACTCTCTAAGATCAATTATAGGAACTTGCGAAAAGTTCTTGTTCTTAACCCGTGAGAGTTAAGACTTTCGCGTTTTAAAGTTCCCTATATAAAAGCCTAGCAAAACTTGACTTAAACACGTTAAGGATACTAGCTAGAGTAAACTTAGATAAGTAAACTCGGGTTGAGTCAAAAGATTCACAACGTTTGAAAATTAAAACCACTTTATTAAAATTTTATTCTAGCAAGGAAAGAAAATAACTATACAAAGGGAAAAACTAATAGGCCAAAATAGATCAAAAATTTTGAAAAATGTCGAAAAATTGATTTTCCGGTTAAAATGAGGACAAATACAAGGAAAAGACCACTTAACTTCGATAGAAGTCCCCCTACACTTAATATAAACATTGTCCTCAATGTTTAAGCATGTGGGAGTAAACTCCCCTACACTTAGGACATTGTGCACTTTGTTTAAATCTTGCTAAGGAAAAGACCACTAACGAGATTCCTATTTTAATATTGGAAAATATAAAATAGTGAATCGAAAAGAGTTTAGGATAGAACCGGGAAGACGGAAAACCGGAATCACGGGTCGTCAAAAGTCATCAAGAGTGTGTCTTTGAAGCTCTAATCCCTGCACATGATAAGAAAGAAAACAAGAAACACCACGGGGCTCCCCCTACACTTATGGTAAAAACAAGTAAAGATAGATAGATAATTGGGTTGCCTCCCAAAAAGCGCTTGTTTTTGTTAACCGAGTCACGAGCCTGACTCGTCCCCAAATTAAATGGTCCATGGGGAAGCCTCGAATGTAATACCGGGATCAAAGACCTTGTCCTCATTCCTGGAGGACATCAATGAAGGTGAGGCGGGGGGATAAGTCTTGAATGGGAGAAAGGTTCTTTCAACATACGAAAAGTATGTGAAATCAAGATCCACGGGAGGTGGGGTGGGTAAAGTAAGCACATTTTCATCCCCCAAAGACAATGGATGCTGAGCACTCGGCAAAGCCATAATGTTATCAATCATAATATAATCAATGTCACCTCCCGGGTCAAAGCACTCATCCTCCGTAATAGTGGCTAAAGGGGAGGATGAAAGGTGCTCGGGAGGGGGACTTGGGACAATACCTTCCTGTAGCAAATTATCAAAAATAATATCCCCTCCGTGTCATCATCATCAATACCCGGAGGTATTGAGTGAATGTCGATTTCTTCTAGCAATGGGTCATTATCTTCAACGGGAGGAATAGATGGAGGTAAAGACTCGGCAAGAGGAGGAGAAGTCAACTCTTCGATTTGAGCAATAAGAAGATGCACTTTCCGTAATCTGTCGCGGAGAATCACGTCTTCCACCTCATCTTCAAGAGCAAGTTCATCGGTGAACTTCTCGTAAGCCGGAGAAAATAAATCGTCATCGCCCGCATCTCTCGGTGGAGATTGAGAAATTTCAAAAGTGAAATTCTCATTGCGTGGAGAAAAATCATCATCATTAGGATCGACCTCTTCCGTAAGAGCAACGTCGTCCTCAAGCTCCATAGTAGTCGGTATGTTACACACCTCATCATCAAAGAATTTATCGAGGCCAAAATCACTAATCTCACTCAATGAATCATCATCCTTAGACACATTAGGAATATCAAGAGTAGGAGTAGCAACTTAAGAAGATGGGTCGAGAGTGTAGACATCGTCGTCGTCATCATCATCATAATAGTATTGACGCACAAGAGGAGGGGTATAATCACTAAGATTAGATACTTGCTCTTGTTGCTGTCGCTTTTCCTCCTCCCATGCTTCGTTTAGCTGAACAACGGCTTCTTGAAGTTTCAAAATAATGGCGTGTGTTTCGTCATTCAAAGTAGTGAGTCGTTGGGCAATACGAATTCCCTGAGAGGATTGATGATTGAGGGTGGGATGTGGGGGCTCACAGTTATGAAAACCAGAATTATAGCACGGATGTGGCTCATAGTAAGTCATCGGTTGAGAAGAATTATAACACGGATTTGGTTCATAATAATCCATCGGTGAAGAAAAATGAGGACACGGATCTGGCTCATAATAATTCATTGGCTGACAATAAGAAGTATCGTGAGGGCCCCCACAATTTTGGCAACAAGGGTATGGAGAAAAATCCGGTGCTTCTTGTAGATAGCTATTACCATTGTCATAATTGTAACCCAGTTCTTGCTCGCCATGAGGCGGGTATCGAACCGGGCACGAAACATGCCAATGAGAATCGCTTCCACAATAGATGCACGGGGGAACATGAGGTGGATTAGAAAAGGACGAATTAGTCGAGTTACACAAAGGACAAAATCCGAATTGTGTAAGGTCGATATCATTTCCGCACTGCTCACATGTACACCATTGACATGAGTCGTTCCCGTATAATCGTCTCCCACACCCGACGCAATGGACATAAGAATCCATAAAGAAAAATAGATAAGCAAGAAGAATATTTTTGGTGCAAAACTTTGAAAAAGAAATGCTTTTTATGATTTTTCAAATGTTTTTGGATTTTTTTTTGAAAATTTTTGACACGAAAAATAACGTTCACGAGTGAACGGATACCAAAAGCCAACGCGTCTCTCACAAAAAAGCGTTAATCTTCACGAAAAGAGCCGGCAGCGGCGCCATTTGAAATTAAGATTTTGCTAGTTAAAAAAAAGTTCGTTTTCTCGGTGTCTTAACGAATTGATTTCCGGTTCAAAGTGCGACTCAATTGTTTTTGGTTAAGAAAAAGTGAAGTTGATTATCTATAACTAATTAAAAAGTAAATGCGAAAAGTATTTAAAAACAAACTAAAGACAAGTACAAATAATAAAAGTAAAACAAGGTGAATATTAAAAACTAAAAATTAAAACGATATTAAAACGAATATTAAAACAAATAATAAAACGAAATTTAAAGCGAAACAATTAATAAAAATAAAACTAAAGGACGAAATCAACTATCGACTCGAAAATAAAGTTTACTAAATGAGAAAGGAGAGAATAAAACTAAAATGGTACTTTAAAGCTAAACGAGGGAAAACCTAAAGCGGGTACTAAATAAAAGATAAAACTTGAACTTTACGAAAAAATATTAATACTAAAAATCGACGAAAAACTCAACTAAATATACGTAACTTTCAAAAATAAAATCGGAACAACTTTCAGATAAAACTAAACAAATACGGAACAATACTATTAAATAAACAAGCTAGCAGGCTAGCTGCTGGAAGCTAGCAAGCTAGCTGCTTGATTTGGCGCTAAAACATTAAGCATGCATGCATGCTGGACATTACATCACACTCAATTCCATCGTACTCAATTTGTAGCATCGCACTTTTGTAATAAATTCCCATCGCAACAAGGATCGTAGTTATTCATGTTGATTCCATCGTAGTATGCATGTTGATTCCATCGTAATTTTGGATCGTAACAAGGATCGTAGCCATGGATCGCACCCACGGATCGCACCCACGATCGCAACAAGTAATCGTGGTGAGGATTATGGAGTGTGATCATGGTGACGATCGTACTAAGGATCGCAGTGATGGATCGCAAGTAGAAACCCTCGGGGTTTATGCGATCACACTCACTGGATCATACTAGTAAAAACCTTAAGCATTACGATGGCATACAATAAGCAAATAAGCAAATACCAAATAAGCACTTATCTAAAAAATTTAACCAAATCAAATTTAAGAAAAAGCTAATAGACCAAAATTTAAAAACTTTTAGAAATACTAAATAATAAAAATATTTAAAAACAACTTTTTTTATAAAAATTAACTAAAAAGCACTTAATCAAAAATAAGAAAATTAACAAAATAAGCACTAAAACACTTTAAGCTTTAAAAATCAAACATTAAAAGATCAATAAGCATAAATTTGAAAACATTAAAAATAAGAAATAAGCAAACTTTAAAAAGACTAAACTTTTTAAGAAAACTAAAAAGTAAATAAGCTAAATACAAAATAAGCCAATAAGATTGTCAAACTTATAGCTTAATTTGTATAAAAGCTTAGATGAAACAAAAAGATGAACTTTTTAATCAAACATCAAAATCAACAAGACATGTATATAAAGAGATCGGATTTAAGATCATATAAAAAAACTAAGAAAGATAGAATAAGATTAAAATTAAAACAAGAATTAAGCTATTTGAAAGTAAAGTTTTGATTAAAAAACAAGAAAGGAAGATAAAAGATTGAGATCCTAGTGAGAGAAACTGTCTCTTTCTCTCTCTAGAATCACCTACCTAATGAAAATGAAACTACTCTAAACTAAAACTAACCAACCCTCCTAAATGAGTTTAGGAGGGTATTTATAGGAAAACGGGGAGGTGTATGTGTTGCCTCCTCTTTCTTTCTTTCTTCATGTCTTCTCGTCTTTTAAATTCTTCGACTTTATCGACTTTGTCTCGGGATTAATTAAACTCGTCTTATAATTTCTCTATTTTATTAGACTCGATTTCTTCGGCTTTATTAAACTTCCGTCTTTAGACTTGTTCTTCGATAAATCTTCCGAATAGGCCTTGGACTTCCGTTATTTTTGCACTCTTGATCTCTTGACTTCGTCTTTTGTCGTTTTCTTTGATAAAAGCCCGTGAAAGCCCGTGTTTTCCTCCCTTTTCACATTTTGGTCCTAAATCACAACAAAAACATAAACCACGCATAATTCCGACATTTACGACATAAAATACACGTTTTGGCTTGGTTTTTATTATAATTAAGTGGTAAAAGGATGGGTGTTTTCACACCTATCAGATACCTATAAATAATACTTGGAATTACTACAAAACAATATGGGTTTTGTGTGGACAAATAAGTATCAATAGAAGCATGTACCTTCTCATTGGATGCAGCTAGGAGGGCCTCCAGCTCAGCAATGCGTTCCTCGCGTGCATTGGCGTGGTGGGCTTGTTCCTTGACTGTTGATTCCGCTACAACTGAAGCTGCCTGCAGGGATGTGATAGTCTTCTCATGCTTTTCCACCAGTTCCTCTCGGCGAGCAGTCTTCCTCTCAGCACGGCTCACATTGGCTAAAGCTCCTTCCAGGCGGCGCCGTAGGGCCGCACCAACTGTCACCTGGTGCGCGGAGGATACATCAAACTGCTCCAGCAGCGTCTCGTGCTCGAGTTCATCCAAGTCTTGTGCCAGCGCTGTAGGAGTGATGTGATCCATAAATTCTCTGCACTCAGACTCCGCCTCTAATCTTGTTAAGCTGGACATGTTCCAGGCTGGGCGAAGGTTGGTGTCAGGTCCCTCGTGACGTGGCTCCTCTTCATGAGTTACGGGAGGGGATGAAGGTCTAAGTGATATCACGGGTGAGGGTTCCCTTTCCACCTCCTTCTCCTGTGCTACTATCGACGGGTCCGCCATGGTATTAGAACACACTTATTAGTTTTTGTTTGTGGATTATATCTTGTGGAGTGTTGATTGGTACTTACGTAGTGCCAGTCACGGGTTCCGTGGTAGTAGGAGCCACGACATTCACAGGGGTTGCCTTCCAGACTTGATCATCAACATGCAGCGAAGGGTCGACTTGGGTCGTAGAGATACTACTTCCCTGGAACTGCGGATGGTCCTTCCTTAGTTTCTTTGGGGGAGCATTGTGTGCCCCTGCCTCCGCCTCCTGGTTTTTCGCTACCTTTCTAGTGGTCTTGCGCTTTCTAGACTTGGGCTTTGATGGCTGTGGGACCCATAATCCTCTATTGTTTCATCTTCTTCACCGGTGCGATTGTTAGCTGGACTGGTGAGTTCTTCTTCTTCATCTTGGTGCGGTACGGCATCCTCCAACAGCAGCTCCTCACCATCTTCATTATGGAAGTCTAGGGGGACTTCTGGATCACTGGCTCCTCCTCATCCGACTGCTGCTCGGTTGTTTCTTCTAGAGGGATGGTCATGTTGACAGTGGCCTCTAGTAAGGGGGGTTCACCTTATTTTAGTGGTCGTGACCCTTAAGGAACTTTGCTTGGATCACCTTGGCGTAATAAGCCAAACAACTTCATCTCTACGGATATTTGCATACATACGGGTTAGTAATTTCACAAGTAATGTAGAACATGTTCGCATCTAAAGTATAGAAGACCTACCCTGCCTACGCTCGGTCAGAAAGCACGGATATCTATCCTCCCTCCCGTAGTACAGGAGCAGATCTACTAAGAACCTAGATAGGGGGATGCGGTAGTTAGCCGAGTCAAATAGACGCGTATACACGCCTATCTTTCCCTTTGGAGCATCCGTAATAGCTTCACCGTCACCTGGATAGGTCGGATGTACGCTTTCAGGAATATAGTACTTAGACAAAAAGTCTATGTATTTCTCCGCAGGCATCACGTTGAGGACATCCGTAATAATAGAGTTATCCTTCACCATGTTTTATAAAAAGGATTAGAGAGGCGTGATGATCTAACCTGCAGTGGAGAAAATCTGTGGGAAAAGAAGAGAAGGTATGAAGGAATGAGCTCGAAAATGACAATGGCGGAAAAGGTATAAACTGTGTGTGTACACAGTAGCACACACCAACTCTTTTATAAGGTTGCCTCGATTTCCAAGGTAACATGGATGTTCGCCACGTGTAAGCCACTACGCCCATCTAACGGATGGGATTTCTGACACTTCTGAAACGTCAGAAGGGACCCACGGGTCACTTCTTGACAGTTTTATGTGGCTCAAGGGTGGGCCTTTATGGTGCACTTTTGCAGGCGTGCGTCCGACTATTGGCTACCATTAATGCATTCATTCAAGTTGTCCCGGTCGGCTTATTTTGGAGTGCGGCCGTATTTGCAACAATAAGTTCTACAGGACATTGATTAGTCTAGAGGTCACGCCTATGGCTGTAACAACTAGACTAGGGGGACATGATGACGTATAGTCCCCAACCGGGTTATGAACCCGGCTCACGGGTACTACCAACATCCGGCTTGTTACTAATGGGTTTGATTAATATCATTTGAGCTTATGGGCTTCGAATGAACAGTGACCGCATGTATGCGTGCGGCCCACGGCCCGGCACGGCCGGTACAGGGTTAGACAGAATCATAATCTTATTATGATTAGGATTTACCCCAAAGCAAAGGATATACAGTCACCATAATTAGAAGATAACAATCAAACTAATTATGGCACTTATCCTTTGCTTGGTGCTGAAGCATCAGTGACAGCCCATTAGGGTTTCACTGCCTATATAAGGAACCCCCAAGGGTTCCACAAAGGTATTACATTCTACACACTCTCAACTCTCATCCGATTCTTAAACCCTAGCCGATTACTTACTCTCACACCGGAGTCTAATCGTGGGATACATTCCCACGGTAAGCCTAACGCGTGTTGTTTTAGTGTGTAGGATCCTAACTAAATATTTCACTTGGTGCAGGAGCCGGAACCCAGCCAACCCGAATTAAGCCTAATTCAAGTCTAGCAAGGATCATCCAACTTTTGTATCAACAATTACTGGTCACCTCTGTGGGTTTAATGAGTCCATTATCGAGTACCACATGTGGTGGTGCTCCAAAAAGGTATCATTTATTTATGATCTTTATGAAGAATGTGATGAACTATTATTCATGCAAGATGCAGATGAACCCACATCGTATCTTATGGCTGCTAAAGATCGAGAATGGGTGAAACCTATGAATGTTGAATTAGTCGCAATAGAAAGAACCAAACACGGAGCTTAGTTGATTTACCAATAGGTCGTAAACCCATTGCACTTAAATGGGTTTACAAGCTGAAGCGAGATACAAGTGGTAAAATATTGAAGCACAAAGTAAGACTAGTCGCAATGGGCTGTGTTCAAAAACCTGGAGTTGATTTGGGTGAGGTGTTTGCATCGGTTGCACGGATTGAAACAATCCGAATCCTACTAGCTATTGCAAGTTCACATGGATGGAAGGTACATCGTTTAGACGTAAATTTCGCGTTTCTAAACGAGGTGCTGGAAGAGGAAGTGTATGTAACACAACGAGAGGAGTTTGTAAAGGCTAATCATCCCGAGAAAGTATACAAACTGTCGAAGGCACTCTACGGGCTTTGACAAGATCCTAGATCATGGAACTAGAGATTAGAAAAGTGCCTAAAAGGACTAAATTTCACAAGATATGGACTGGAATATGCAATGTACACAAGGAAAGATCATGGTAATGTATTAATAGTTGGTGTTTATGTTTATGATTTAATTGTAACAGGAAATTGTGATGGTGATGTCAAGTACTTTAAGCAACAAATGAACAAAGAATTTGAGATGAGTGACATGGGTTTACTCTCGTACTACTTGGGAATCGAAGTGACTCAACATGAAGATAGTTTGACACTTAAGCAATCCGCTTAATGTACTCTTAAAGGCTGGAATGACAGATTGCAATCTATCGAAATCTCGAATGGAACATAAATTGGAGCTTACAAAGGATGAAGGAGGAGTTCCGGTTGAACCAACACTCTTTCATAGCATTATTGAAGGCTTAAGGTACCTCACACACACCCGACCTGACATTGCATATGTCGTCGGGATTGTGAGCAGGTTCATGGAGAAACCTACACTAAATCATATGCAAGTAGTGAAGAGAATTTTACGATATATTAAAGGAATAGTTTACTATGGTCTCGTTTACACCAGGTATCATATAGGTGAAGTAATCATAGGATATTCCGACTGTAATCATGTGAGAGATGTGGAGGATAGGTGGAGTACAGGTGGAATGACATTCTACTTGAATGAGAATTTTGTCACATTGGGAACGAAAAAGCAACAATGTGTGGCATTCTATTCATGTGAGGCTGAGTTTATGGCTGCAACCACATCAACATGTCAAGGAATATGGGTGAGCAGGTTGTTTCACGAGATAACAGGGAAGAAAGCTGTTCTATTTGTTCTTTATTTAGACAACCAATCAGCTATAGAGCTGATCAAAAACCTGGTGTTCCACGGAAGAAGCAAGCATATTGACTTGAGGTATCACTTCATAAGAGAGTGTGTTGAGCGTGGGGATGTAGTTATAAAGCATGTTTACAGCAAGGAATAAAATCTGGACATTCTCATAAAACTGTTACCTCGAATTCAGTTTATCGAAATGAGGAAGATGATGGGAGTGAAGAACATAACAAATACTAAATTAGGGGGAAATGTTGGATTAATTCAGAATGTCTAGTAATTTTATTCAACTTTACTATACGTTTTAAGTTTGACCAAATCAAGGCCATGTTGGCCATTTAGTTCCTGGTCCTTTGCTTAGTTGAAGAGCGGGAGTTGGTTTCTATTTTGTTGGCATTTTCTTTGTTTAAATAGCTATCTATCTGTAATCTTTATGAATGTAGAGAATAAAAGTGAAAACTTGCTCCATACTTTCTTCTCTTTCAAATCCACATAGTATAATTTTGTTTTGATATACACAGTTTAAGATTACATATACACTTATAGAATTTTATCAACTCTACTTATCCGTAAGATTATATACATGGTGATAAAACAATTTGCAGAATCTATCATCAATTGACAATATCGATAATATTACTATCATTTTAAAATAATATGTATACGTAAGAAGGGCTGAGCATGACAGACCTAAAACTGAACCGGACCAGAAAACCAGACCGGACCGGACCGAACCGAACCAGAACGAACAAGTTTGGTCCGGTCCTCGGTCCGGGGTTTTGGATAATTACGGTCTTCGATCAAGTCTGTAGGTCTACGTAGTCCTTTGATTATCTAACTATCGAGATGATTATAAGAGAGAGATAAATGAAGAACTAGAGAGAGAATGTAGAGAGAGGTTGGAGAGAATTAGAGAATATTAGATTAGATGTGTATGAAATGTGAGAACCAACCCCCCTAACATGCTAGGAGGGGTATATATATATAGACCACCCTACATGTGGGCTTGATGGGTTATATGTTACATTACTAGATCACAAGCCCATACTAGATGTGTCTCGTTGGAGTGACAATCCTTTCTAAATAAGTAAAAGCGTATTTCCATCAATCTCCCCCCTAAAGGAGGTCACTCCAAGAGACAAAGTTTGTTAGTTTATCGTAATCCTTGGATTATACAAACCCTGGAATGATCTAAACAGAGAGAGAGAGATGAAGATCTAGAGAGAGAAAGTAGAGAGAGGTTGGAGAGATAATGAAAGATTAGATTAGAAGTGTGTGAAATGTGAGCACCAACCCCTCATAACATGCTAGGAGGGGGTATATATAGCCCACCCTACATGTGGCTTTGTGGGTTATACTATTACATACTAGATCACGAGCCCATACTAGATGTATCTCATTGGAGTGATCGATCCTTCCTAAATACATAAAAACGTATTTACAACAATCTCCCCCTAAGGGAGGTCACTCCAAGTTACAAAGTCCTAAATAGTCTATTGCTCGTGATCTATGCTAACAATGATGTGACTTTGGAAAAAACGTATTTCCAACAATCTCCCCCTAAGGGAGGTCACACCGTTTTACAAAATCTTAAACCTAGCATACTATGCTTGAGTCTTCGATCTTGTTCTTGTGAATATGTTGATGAGATCTTTGACTTTAGTCTTGAGAATGTTTCCTTGCCTTGACCTTGTGCATTCATCACTTGTGATATTCGCCTCCTCGTGACTTCATGTTCCACATACTTATACCTTTATGAATTCTTGAAAGCTTCAGAGTTTGATACATCGGAAGACTTGACTTTTAGGCTTTCTTGAATTTGTTGAAGTATTAAGTGAAGAAAGTATAAGCATGCGGGGAAGACTTCTTCTCGGACACCGCAATGCCACCGTCTTATGCTGCATAAGACAATTAGCATCAAAAACATAGACACGGATGAAATGGCTTTGAATATTTCAACCTAATTAGGTAGCATTTTACCTCCGGTCGGTGAAGACCGTTGGATGATATTAAATACCGTACTTGTGGCAGGTAGTTTCAATTAAGAACCTCCCTTACAAGATTTCGTGGGTAAACCCGTTCTCTTTACTCGACCGTCCAAAGCTGACTGCGAACATAAAGAGTGAATCATTTTGATAAAATTATCCGCATGATTGAAGCCGTCAATTCATGTTCCTGGAACAAGTGAAATTCAATTAAGAACCGCACCATCGTTGCTTTACAGTTTTCACGAGCTTGATTCATATAGAATCTTGCAAGTTACCTACCAATTGATGTTTGATGTTAACACTAGAAGGATTTTCACTCATCAATGTGGACACTAAAGAGTGTCACTATGAGTGTTCTGGCAAGATCACAAAGATATTGCATAGAGGCCTGGAACGTGTTTAAATTCAGTTAAGAATTAAACCACTGTTGCTTTCTAGTTAGCACAAGCTTGATTCATAAAGAATCGCACAAGTCACCTACAATGAGCTTTTTGATATTCGCTCAAGAAGGATTTCCATCTTCATTGTAAATACTTGCGTATTACTCGGATGTTCAGGCAAGATCATGAAGATTTTGCGTAGGAATCTTAATATTTTTCTTACTTTTCATAGAGTGTGAGGAAGCAAGGAAATATGAAAATGTGTCCTAATGAGATATATGATGATCTCAAATGGCTCTAGACTCGATCGTGCATTTTGGGTTCTAGTGATCGGAGGCTAGAGAGGAGTGCCACCATTTCAATACCAATTTATTCAGAGTGAATAAATCAATAGATAATGCGTTGTCTCCGTGTGATTAAAACAAATATATTTTGAGAGATATCTGAGTTAGCTGGGATGGGTTGTGCATTGCATCACTGGGTCCATGATGTCTTATCTTGAATATCAAGCATCATTAAAAATGATCTCAATAGAATATGTATTGACTCGGTTTCTGCCTAAGTTGTAAGGAGGGATTCTTTCTTTAGACCTTTATCTTTAAAATTCTTTTCATTCTTCAACCCCTTCAATGCTTACCAATACGTCATAACTAGCACCTTGTTGTGATTGTTCCAGTGCTAACTTAAGTACTTGGTCGGCATTCAACTACGTTCACAATCTTTCTCCATCTTTCCTAAGGACTACTATTTCTAGCTATGGAATGTCCTTGGGAAGATTCCTCCGGTTTTGGAAGAATCATTGGACTTAACCTATCCTACCATCCTTTTGTCACCATAATCTTCATAGTCGTAAGATAAACAGGTTAAGGGTAAGTATATCGTCACCATGAAAACTTCTTTGAAAACCATTCAAGACACTTGTGATTATAAAATCAAAGCATTTTGTACCATGAATGTTTTGAACATGAAATCCATTTGCTCCCCCTACACATGTACATCTAAATGCGAAAGAAATTAAGAAAACATTTTGCACATGTGGGAGTAGAGCCCGAAGTTAAGTCAAACCATTTTTGAATAATCATGTCTCATATTAAATCACATTTTCTCCCCCATATTAAAAATATTAACCCAATCGATATTTTTAATATCAATTGATTTAATAACATTTTAATAAAATTTTGGAAGAAAAAAGCAAATCCAATTATCTTCATGATTATCACAAGCTCCCCCTCAAATTAATGAGGGTGTTCTTGAAACGTAAATTAAGTACCTTTTAAACACAAGTGTAAGGTACTTATCACGTGCAAAGATCATATATGATAATGTATTCACAAGATTGATAATTTACGAGGTTGGACCTGAATGATGAGAACATCATATGATAGAATCACATGGTTCTAGTTCATGAATATTGGTCTCCCTCGTAACGTCTGAAATTATCTTCTCCTTTTTGAAAAGCGGTAATCTTTTATGACACCACATGTACGATTGATATCGTTGTCTTGACACCAATTTGTGAACTTGGCACTTTTGGCATCGAAGATTCTGAACGCTTGACAATTGCTCCCCCTCAATTGTTGACCCGTGTTCTATCAAAAGAGTTGTAGTCGCCGTTTGAGTAGTCGCATCGTCGAGGATGTAGATATCAATTGTAAATTGCTGCGGGTTGCGGAGATGATAACTTCATAAAAACAAAATTTCTCTTGTTATAACTAATAAATGCACTGATGCGTACATATATTCGTGTTAGATTGTGTTGTAAAGTAAACACAATCCCTTACATGCTTATAAAGTAAACCATGCCCGAGAAAATTAATTCCCGTTGTTGAGCCAAAGCTTTCATAAGAAATACTTGACTTTAATATGAAAAGCGGGTTGTAGTCAGAAATAACTATAAGCCACTTTGAGTATGTTTTAAATCATTTAAAATTCTGCTCGAACTTTATTTACAACCCCGTGTCATTATTGAACGACATTTCTAGGATCGTAAATATTATCGATTTCAGAAGACATGCCCTTTTTGAAAAAAAACCAATTACTTGAGCTTAAGCTTTTCAATATCTTACGAAACGATCTCAAGTCCGAGAAGTTGTAAACTTCCCGTTGTTAAGGATAAGTTACCATCGGCGATAAACTTTCCTTTTAACTGAAGAGCGAGTTCTAAGCTGACATTTACTTAGAAGTCCTTTTCATGAGCTTTAAATGTTTTGAATGTTTTAACGTAAAGCTCATGACCGAGAAAGATGAATTCCTCGTTATGAGGAAAAGTTCTCTTATTTAAAAGATACATTTTCCTTTTTGAGCTTAAAACTTGGAATGTTTTAATACAAGCTCATGACCGAAAAAAATTAATTTCCCGTTACGAGGATAAGTTATCATTAAAGATAAGTTGTCCTAAAATTGAAGTTCGAGTTATAGTCTGATATTTAACTGTAAGTCATTGTGCATGAGCTTAAAAACTTTGAATGTTTTTAATATAAGCTCATGCCCGAGAAAAATTAATTTCTTGTTGTGAGGATAAGTTTATCATCGGCGATAAACTTTCATTTCTTTGATGCTCGAGTTACAATCTGTGATCCAACTGTAAGCCTACACGAGCTTACAACCGTTGAATAGTTTTAATGTAAGCTCGTGTCCGAGAAAATTTAATTTCTCATTTTGAGGGTAAGTTATCGTTGCATAGATAAATTTCACTTTATTTGAAGTCCGGGTCATTGTCTGTCATTTAACAATGAACCATTATACACGAGCTTAAAACTTTTGAACGGTTTTAATAATAGCTCTTGTCCGAGAAAACTTAATTTCTCATTTGTGAGGATAAGTTTATCATCGGCAATAAACTTTCCTTTATTTGAAGATCGGGTCATCGTCTGATATTTAACGATGAGCCATTGTTGTAAGCTTAACTTCGAGTCCCCTGAGACACTTGTTTCTTAGATATCAGCTTCTTCAGCAACCAAACTCTGAGAGTGTCCTTAGTTGAACGATATACAACGATTGGACCGTTGTGTTCTTGTTGAACGTTGACTTTGGTAGCTGCATTCTCATTAGGAGTTTGTATGCTTTGATATGGGTTAGCGATATCTATTTTAGAACCATGCGGGGGTTCATAGTCAACCTTGGTAGTGCTAGAGGGAAACATCCTTCCTATAGGAACCCATCGAAGATTAACTGATTTGATAATCCTACCCGTGGGTTGCCACCTAAGATTGGATCTAGGCGACATGGTTTTCTTATGCACAACAGAAAGCTTAGCGGTAGAAAACCTATTTCCTTTAGGAATCCCTCTTTTAGCACTTGAGTTCATCTCCTTCAAGACTTTAGTTACACAAGCCGCATGATTTGTCGTGAAGACACTTTTCATACATACGAAACAAATGTAACACCTGGTAATTTTCCCTACTTTGTAAAATGACTATTTTACCCTTTGACTTTTTATTTAGTCAACTATGTGATTTAACTGTGTTGGAACCGGGAGGTTATCCCGCGTTTTCTGAAAAACTGTTTGCTGACGAGTAATGGCCTGACACTGTGCTCAGTCATTATTCTGAACATTTTCTGTGAACCTGACCAAAGTGCTGAGACGGTCAATGAATTGACGATAATCCATGAGATTATTCGTTATCTGTGAATTATGTGCTTAACTGTTTAGTTTTTAACAGCGTGATCGTATTTTCTTGAGCAACGTATTTAAATATTTCTGTATATGTTTATATATGCCTGTATTTTAGTATTTTTGCTATTTATAGTAATAAATCGTATTTACTGTGAATATTTAACTAACGTATCGCGTTTTCGTATTTTACGTCGTTTTTACGTTTAACCGTCGTTAACATGCATAAAATACTTTACCAATCATAAAATGTCAGTTTTCGTCGAAAAATCGTAAATTTAATATATTTCGTCAAATTTTTAAGTTTTACGTAATTTTAAACTTAACTATATACTTTTTGATATTTACCTAAAACTAACTAACCTTTTTACCTTAAACCTTTTAACTAATTACCATAGTAAAATTTTTGAATAATTTACCCCCATTTGGGACCCCATAACCGGCCAAAAACATGCACATGGTGCATGGCCTTACACTTTGCCATTTTAAGCTTAAGGTTATAAACCTTACACCCTTTAACTTATTAACCAAAAACACTTCCATTATTTCACTTACACACTCATTTTCACCTCAAACAAAAAACACACATCTCTCTTCTTCTCTCTCAAAACACACGGCACAAACACAAACACATTTCCACCATTGTTGATTTTTAAAAGCTTCAATTTAACAAGAATTAACACAAAACAAAATCACCCTAGAGCTTGTATAAGCATAAAGAAGAATGGTCTTTCTTGGTTTGATGATTTGAGTAGTTTTTGGGTTGAAGTTTTAGAGTAGAGTTATTGTTGATTATTAGTGGGTTAGAGCGTAGATCGGGTCGTTGTGATTACGTAGAATCGTTACTCAAGGTTATTTCTTAAACCTTTTTCATCTTTTCATTTTCCATGCATAATCTTTGTAGATCTATGCATGCATGTTACTCATCAAGTATTTTCTTGAAATAAAATGATAAAAATTATTTTTGGTCATGAAATATTTTAAGATTTGTGGAAATTAAGTGTGGATCTATTAGATCCATACATGAAAATGGGTTAATTGAAAGATTTGTGAAAAATATAAGTATGTATATTTTAGATTTGTGAACTTGAAGAAAAATCTTTGATTTTGTTGATGTTTATGAAAAAATAGAGGGAACTAGTAGTGTTACTACTAGTGGTTACGCTTGAAAATGGTCGAAAACGAGTTTTTACAGAAAACATACAATCTGTCCGACTTTTGTAAGAGGCGTAGAGAGTCGTAAAATTGTTTTGACACTAGTTTACTGCGATATTATGAAAATATAAGTTAATACCTTCGTTTCGATATATTATGGGCTAAAACGGAGCTAAAATGAGTAAGTTGTGGTCGTTTAAATTTCGTTGTCGGAAAACTTAATTTTTGGAGAACAACACTATAAGTGGTTGCTGTCCAGATTTTTAAAGTGGTCGAAACGACATTTTCGAGTTAAACGGAGTTGTTTTAAGTGTCGAAATGGTTACTAAATGGTATGTATGAATGTTGGACTTGTTTTGTAAAAGCGTATTAGCGCGAAATGTGAGTACTTGGTGTAACGTTAAAAGTTTGAACGTTGGAAGTGGAAATTGTTACTATTGTGAAAAAATGACTTGTTGAATTGTAGGCGATTGAGAAATTGTTGAAAATAGGGGTTTTAGGACGAGATTTGAGTACTTACTAAAAATGGCAAATTTTTATGTGACGCCGAAAGGCTGCCGAATTTTCGTTAGAATTCACGTAGGAAAATTTGTTAAGATAAATTTTGGTAAATTAAAATTTACGCCGAAAGGCTGTCGAAATTTCGTCGAGTCAAAAATAAATATTTTTGCCTAAGTATATATATATACTATAATGTTTATAACGATGTAACACACAAGTCACGATTTTAACTACAAGATATATACTTGATTGATGAGTAACGTACGTGATGAACTATTGTGACTTATTTGCTAGAGCCTAAACTATAGTATTATATTTAGGTTGTTGCTAGAGTTGATCGCTACTATTTGATCTTACTTTTGCGGTTTGAATCGTTGCTTAAGGTGAGTTTATAGATCCCTATTAAACTATTTTTGTATGTTTAATGTTTTGGGATGTGATAAATGCTTTGATGACTTGCTTCTGGACGCAAGTAAAACTTGATTTCTATGAACGCTTTGTGAACACTATTTATGAGATAGCTTAAGTTGCTTTAGCCATAGTCCCCACTATCGTGAATCGTTAGTTACTCTGCTGGAGTAAGCTCTTATGTTACGGATAGATCTATTGAGGGTTGACAACCTCCACTCGGGCAAACTGACGCCGGACGAGTGTGTACCATTTGTATGAACGGAGTCATCTTGGCTAGGTACTCCATAGGGGCAATTTATGTATGCAATCTATTGTATGCACTGGATCACTAGTTTCGATGTCACGAGCTTAGCTATCATAAATATTGTGAACACCCAATTTATCCTACACTTGGCACTATATCTCCTATAGTTGCACGTGTACATGAAATGAAATCTGAAATTGAATTACTATGAACTTTTACTTGAAACCTATATTCTCACCAACTTTATATTGACCCAATTTAGCATTTATCTCAGGTAATTGATGATGTGTTGTACCTGCTGTGTGAAGTACTTGGAGTCCGCATGCATTTCTTGGCTATCTTCGGACATTTATTTACTTATGCTTTTGAACTATTATCTCGTTGATGTTTAAAACTTTTACATTCCGCTGCACTATCTTTTGAAACTGAGACCTTTTGTACCGTGATGCTTTTAATTTAAAGTCAACGAGGTATTTTTATAAAACGTCTCATTTAGAGTCGTTCTCTTGTACCTTGAACTATGATACAATGACGTAACAGCCCCCGAGCTTCACCGCTTCCGCATATCACATTTTGGGGTGTTACAGAATTGGTAATCAGAGCCTTGGTTATAGAGAACTAGGTTTGCATCTTAGGCCTAGACTATAACCGATGTGGCTACTTGTTACTCTGTATATATATGTGTACTACGTAATGTATTACGTAGGATAACACTATAAGTAATATGTAATATATATTATGTAATACGTAATATGTATTATATACATATGCATTTCGTTGATTTGCATACTTTAATTTCTATACATGATTATTTCATGCATACCCTACAACTGCTTTAATACGCATTTTGGTTGTTGCAGGTTATGTCGTCATCTACTGTTTCTTACCAGCCCGACTCTGCCGACGAAGAGTGGGAAGACGAGATTGAGATGGTACCAGATCATGTTGAGCCGAAGAATGACCAAGAGGAGGCTGATCCTGAGGAGGAAGGTGCGGAGTATGACCCTGACGAGGATCCGGAGGAGGATGATGAGGGTGAGCCTGATGTGTTGTCTGATACTTCTGATGTTGTTGACGGGATGCCACCTGTTGTGCATCGTACTTTGATCGAGTGGGTTAGTGGTAGTGAGGACGATGAGGATGATGAGGATGACGTGGATGGTATTGAGGTAGATCACGAGGGTGATGAGGATATGGATGGACATGAGGTAGGTCATGAGGATTATATGGATGGTGTTGAGGTAGATCGTGAGGGTGATGATGATATGGATGGATATGAGGTAGATCGTGAGGATGATGAGGATATGGATGATGAGATTGAGAGTGATACTGACGTTAGGATGGTTGTGGCTAGTAGTGATAGCGAGGGTGCTGAGGCTGATGATGATATTAGGGTTGATGCTTTGACTGTTGTACCTGAGAGAGTTGAGCCTAGTAGGAGGAGTGAGATTAGGAAGACGTCCAACTTGAGGAAGAAGCCTACTGTTCCCTGTCAGTGGTTTAGAGAGGAAAGGGAAGCTTTATGGGGTACGCCGCCAGCTGAGGTTTATACTGATTCCGATGATACTGTACCACCTACTGATGGAGCTGGACCATCCGGTGTTAGATCTCGAGCTTTGTCCGATTCTGATTCGTCATGCCCACGGAAGAAGGTTCGTATGCCTGATTCACACACTACACCTGAGGCATCGCCTACTCATGGGATTCGAGCTGCTACTGATGTTTCTAAACCACCTACTCATCATGTTGGAGAGCCCTCTAGACCTAGGTCATGTGTTGTTATGATAGGATCTGCTAGGGATTCAGATGCTGTTCGTTTTCGTCTACTTGAGGATGCGGTTTTTGGATTGTTAGAGGATAACGAGGATACCCGCGACTTGTTGGATACCACACTTGAGGAGGTTGCTAGGTTGAGGCGTGAGTTGGAGTCAGTTCGTGGAGGAGACCGAGCTGCAGATGGAGACCCGAGGAGTGATTCACCGAGATGTGCTGAGTGTGATCGTCGTCGTCGCACTTAGAGATTCATCGTTACTGTGCTTAATTCTAGAGTAGATTGACATCTTTATCTTTTGAGTATTGTATCCACTAAACTAGAGTAGTACTCGGTTAGTTGGAATGGACTAGATGTAATCATACTCTTATTTTATGACTATGTACTCGATATTTTGATTATGAATGGGAATTTAACTTTATGACCTTGACCAGTGACTATCCTTTTTATGTTGTTGTATTGTTAAATTCTGCATTCTATTTTAGCATATGAAATATATAACGTGTATATTCATGCTTGAACCTTAATTGCATTGTTGTCTTAACGCAGAGAAAAAATGGTGAACATACGTAACGGAATGACTGACGCACAATTGGAAGCACTGATTACGCAACGAGTGACTGCTGCACTGGCAAACGTTCAAGCTAACAACAACGTGAACGAAGCACCACCGAACAATGTTGACAATCGACCGCCTAAGCCGTGTACTTACAAGGACTTTAGGAGCTGTGACCCTTTGACTTTTAATGGTACTGAAGGAGCTGTCGGATTAGCTCGTTGGGTCGAAAAGATGGAAGCTGTGTTTCGTGTTAGTGGATGTGCTGTTGAGAACAAAGTGACTTATTCTACTTGTACTTTAGCTGCTGGAGCGTTGACATGGTGGAACACCCATGTGCAGACGGCTGGAGCCGAGGAGGCGTATGGAATGAGTTGGGAGGAACTTAAGAAGTTGTTGACTAAGGAGTACTGTCCTCGTAATGAGATTCAGAAAATGGAAATCGAATTGTGGAACTTGACTGTGAAGAACAATGACATTGGTACGTACACAAGGAGGTTCCAAGAATTGTGTTTGCTATGTCCTGGAATGGTTCCGGATGAAGAAAAGAAGGTTGAGCGTTATATTTGGGGTTTACCGGGTAGAGTTAAAGGGAATGTGACATCGTCTGGACTGACAAAAGTTAGTGATGCTATAAGGATGGCTCACAGTCTAATGGACCAAGTTGTTCGAGCAAATGCTTGGAATGTCGCGGACAACAAGAGAAAATAGGGTAATAACCAATGGAACAACCATGGGAACTATCCGAATAAGAGGCAAGACACTGTGAAAGCGTACACTGCTGGTACTGGGGAAAAGGGAGTGTACAATGGGACGTTACCTCTGTGCAATCGATGCAAGCGTCACCATAATGGACAATGCAATGTACAATGTCACAACTGCAAGAAAACTGGACACATTGCTAGGGATTGTAAGTCACCACCCAACACGAAAGCCAACGTCACTTGCTTTGAATGTCAGCAAAAGGGACACTACAACAATGAGTGCCCAAAGAAAAAGAACAAGGACCAAGGAAAGAATGCTAAAGCTGGGGAAGCTCGTGGAAGGGTCTATGTGATAGGAGTAGGAGAAGCGCAACAAAACCCCGACGTCGTGACGGGTACGTTTCTTATCAATGGTCGTTATGCTTCTATTTTATTTGATACTGGAGCCGATTGGAGTTTTGTGTCGACTGCTTTTAGTGTTTTACTTGATGTGACCCCTTCGCCCTTAGACACTAAGTACACTATCGAGTTAGCTAATGGGAAGTTGATAGAAGCTGACACTATACTTCATGGATGCACTTTAAACCTTCTAGGTCATCCTTTTGTAATAGACCTTATGCCTGTTGAGTTAGGGAGTTTTGACGTGATTGTCGGAATGGATTGGTTGTCGAGATATCGTGCTACGATTGTATGTGACGAGAAGATCGTTCGTTTACCATTTGGTGATGAAGTTTTGGAGGTACAGGGGGATACAAGTAACGGAAAAGGGAAGTCACGACTGAACATTATCTCGCGTGTCAAGGCTCAGAAGTTGTTGTCGGAAGGTTGCCACGTATTTTTAGCCTGTGTTACTGAAAAGCAAACGGAAGAAAAATGGTTGGAAGATGTACCTATCGTACAGGATTTTCCGGAAGTCTTTCCTGAAGATTTGCCTGGATTACCGCCGGCTAGACAAGTTGAATTCCAGATCGATTTAATACCGGGAGCTGCACCTGTTGCTCGAGCGCCTTACCGTTTAGCACCGTCGGAATTGCAAGAACTAGCGACGCAACTACAAGAGTTGACTGATAAAGGATTCATAAGACCGAGTTCTTCACCTTGGGGAGCTCCAGTCTTATTTGTAAAGAATAAGGATGGGAGTTTTCGGATGTGTATCGACTATCGTGAGTTGAACAAACTTACCATCAAGAACCGTTACCCGTTACCTAGGATCGATGATCTGTTTGATTAGTTGCAAGGATCGAGCGTTTACTCAAAGATTGACCTTAGGTCTGGTTATCACCAATTGAGAGTCCGTGAGGAAGATGTTGCAAAAACTGCTTTTAGGACTAGGTATGGACACTATGAGTTCCAAGTGATGCCATTCGGTTTGACAAACGCACCTGCTGTGTTTATGAACCTCATGAACCGGGTGTGTAAACCGTATTTGGAAAAGTTTGTCATTGTGTTCATCGATGACATACTGATTTACTCAAGGAATGAGAAAGAACATGAGGAACATCTTAAGATAATATTGGAATTGCTTAAGAAGGAGGAATTGTACGCAAAGTTCTCGAAGTGTGATTTTTGGTTGCCAAGAGTACAATTTCTAGGTCACGTTATAGATAGCAAGGGGATTCATGTTGATCCTGCCAAGATTGAATCAATTAGGGAGTGGACTGCTCCTACGACACCGACTGAAATTCGCCAATTCTTAGGACTCGCCGGATATTACAGAAGGTTCATCGAGGGATTCTCGAAGATCGCGAAACCATTGACAAAGTTGACTCAAAAGAAGGTGAAATACGAATGGGGAGATAAGGAGGAATTAGCATTCCAAAAGTTGAAACAAATGTTGTGTAGTGCGCCTATTCTATCGTTACTAGAAGGATCGGATGACTTTGTGGTCTACTATGATGCATCAGCAAAAGGATTGGGAGCTGTGTTGATGCATAGGAAGAAAGTTATCGCCTACGCGTCACGACAATTGAAAACACATGATAGAAACTACACTACGCACGACTTGGAGCTAGGAGCGGTAGTATTTGCCTTGAAATTGTGGAGACACTACTTGTATGGAACCAAGTGTGTCGTCTATACCGATCACAAGAGTTTAAAACATATTCTTGATCAGAAGGAACTGAACATGAGACAACGTCGGTAGATCGAGTTGCTCAGCGATTATGACTGTGAAATCCGTTACCACCCTGGGAAGGCCAATGTAGTGGCGGATGCGCTAAGTAGAAAGGAACAACTGATGACACGTAGAGTTAGATCGTTAGCTATGGTTATCAATCCGAACTTACGTGTGCAAATTCGTGAAGCACAAACCTAAGCTCTTAAGCCTGAACATGTTGAAAATGAGAAACTAGGCGGAATGGTTACAAAGAAATTGGAGACTAGCAATAATGGAACGCTATGTCTGAATGGTAGAAGTTGGTTACCACGGTTTGGAGGAGTAAGGGACGTGATTATGCACGAGTCGCATAAATCTAAGTATTCGATTCACCCAGGATCTGATAAAATGTATCAGGATATGAAGAAGCTATATTGGTGGCCAAATATGAAAGCTGAAATTGCTACCTATGTAGGAAAGTGTCTGACTTGTGCTAGAGTGAAAACCGAACACCAAAAACCATCTGGATTGTTGGTTCAACCTATAATTCCTATGTGGAAATGGGAAAATATAACCATGGACTTCATAACTAAGCTACCTAAAATGACAAACGGATACGACACAATTTGGGTAATTGTGGATCGACTTACGAAATCTGCACACTTTTTGGCTATGAAGGAAGATGATTCGATGGATAAGCTTACGAGACTTTATCTGAAGGAAATAGCCGCAAAACATGGAATACCGATCTCGATAATTTCTGATAGAGATGGTAGATTTACTTCGGAATTCTGGAAATCACTTAAGAAAGCGTTGGGTACGCAATTGGACATGAGTACTGCTTATCACCCGCAGACTGACGGACAGAGTGAGAGAACTATTCAAACGCTGGAGGACATGTTGCGCGCTTGTGTGCTTGACTTTGGAAAGCAATGGGACAGACATTTGCCTCTAGTAGAATTCTCTTACAACAATAGTTATCATACCAGTATTAAGGCTGCACCGTTTGAAGCATTGTATGGTCGTAAATGTCGCTCGCCTGTGTGTTGGAGTGAGGTTGGGGATAGTCAACTCACTGGACCTGAACTCATCCGTGAAACGACTGAGAAGATTGTTCAAATCAAGAGCCGAGTTCAAGCAGCCCGTGATCGTCAAAAGAGTTACGCCGACGTTCTACGTAAGCCTCTCGAATTTCAAGTGGGAGACAAAGTGATGCTAAAAGTATCGCCTTGGAAAGGTGTGGTACGTTTTGGCAAGCGAGGAAAGCTAAACCCCCGTTATATTGGACCTTTCAAAATTCTGGCAAAGGTTGGAACCGTAGCCTATCGTCTCGAATTACCGCAAGCGTTGAGCCGCGTGCACAAAACTTTTCATGTGTCGAACTTGAAGAAGTGCCTGTCTGATGAAACACTCGTTATACCATTGGAGGAACTCCGAATCGATGACAAGATGCAATTTGTCGAAGAACCTGTTGATATCATGGACCGTGAGGTCAAACGATTGAAACAAAGTCGTATTCCTATCATCAAGGTGAGGTGGAATTCTAAACGTGGACCTGAATTCACTTGGGAGCGTGAGGATCAATTTCGCAAGAAATATCCGCAACTCTTTGACAACTCTAAAAATCGTGACACTCCTAAGCTTTGAGGACAAAGCTTCTCTATCAAGGGGATGATGTAACACCTGGTAATTTTCCCTACTTTGTAAAATGACTATTTTACCCTTTGACTTTTTATTTAGTCAACTATGTGATTTAACTGTGTTGGAACCGGGAGGTTATCCCGCGTTTTCTGAAAAACTGTTTACTGACGAGTAATGGCCTGACACTGTGCTCAGTCATTATTCTGAACATTTTCTGTGAACCTGACCAAAGTGCTGAGACGGTCAATAATTGACGATAATCCATGAGATTATTCGTTATCTGTGAATTATGTGCTTAACTGTTTAGTTTTTAACAGCGTGATCGTATTTTCTTGAGCAGCGTATTTAAATATTTCTGTATATGTTTATATATGCCTGTATTTTAGTATTTTTGCTATTTATAGTAATAAATCGTATTTACTGTGAATACTTAACTAACGTATCGCGTTTTCGTATTTTACGTCGTTTTTACGTTTAACCGTCGTTAACATGCATAAAATACTTTACCAATCATAAAATGTCAGTTTTCGTCGAAAAATCGTAAATTTAATATATTTCGTCAAATTTTTAAGTTTTACGTAATTTTAAACTTAACTATATACTTTTTGATATTTACCTAAAACTAACTAACCTTTTTACCTTAAACCTTTTAACTAATTACCATAGTAAAAATTTTGAATAATTTACCCCCATTTGGGACCCCATAACCGGCCAAAAACATGCACATGGTGCATGGCCTTACACTTTGCCATTTTAAGCTTAAGGTTATAAACCTTACACCCTTTAACTTATTAACTAAAAACACTTCCATTATTTCACTTACACACTCATTTTCACCTCAAACAAAAAACACACATCTCTCTTCTTCTCTCTCAAAACACACGGCACAAACACAAACACATTTCCACCATTGTTGATTTTTAAAAGCTTCAATTTAACAAGAATTAACACAAAACAAAATCACCCTAAAGCTTGTATAAGCATAAAGAAGAATGGTCCTTCTTGGTTTGATGATTTGAGTAGTTTTTGGGTTGAAGTTTTAGAGTAGAGTTCTTGTTGATTATTAGTGGGTTAGAGCGTAGATCAGGTCGTTGTGATTACGTAGAATCGTTACTCAAGGTTATTTCTTAAACCTTTTTCATCTTTTCATTTTTCATGCATAATCTTTGTAGATCTATGCATGCATGTTACTCATCAAGTATTTTCTTAAAATAAAATGATAAAAATTATTTTTGGTCATGAAATATTTTAAGATTTGTGGAAATTAAGTGTGGATCTATTAGATCCATACATGAAAATGGGTTAATTGAAAGATTTGTGAAAAATATAAGTATGTATATTTTAGATTTGTGAACTTGAAGAAAAATCTTTGATTTTGTTGATGTTTATGAAAAATTAGAGGGAACTAGTAGTGTTACTACTAGTGGTTACGCTTGAAAATGGTCGAAAACAAGTTTTTACGGAAAATATACAATCTGTCCGACTTTTGTAAGAGGCGTAGAGAGTCGTAAAAATTGTTTTGACACTAGTTTACTACGATATTATGAAAATATAAGTTAATACCTTCGTTTCGATATATTTTGGGCTAAAAACGGAGCTAAAATGAGTAAGTTGTGGTCGTTTAAATTTCGTTGTCGGAAAACTTAATTTTTGGAGAACAACACTATAAGTGGTTGCTGTCCAGATTTTTAAAATGGTCGAAACGACATTTTCGAGTTAAACGGAGTTGTTTTAAGTGTCGAAATGGTTACTAAATGGTATGTATGAATGTTGGACTTGTTTTGTAAAAGCGTATTAGCGCGAAATGTGAGTACTTGGTGTAACGTTAAAAGTTTGAACGTTGGAAGTGGAAATTGTTACTATTGTGAAAAAAATGACTTGTTGAATTGTTGGCGATTGAGAAATTGTTGAAAATAGGGGTTTTAGGACGAGATTTGAGTACTTACTAAAAATGGCAAATTTTTATGTGACGCCGAAAGGCTGACGAATTTTCGTTAGAATTCACGTAGGAAAATTTGTTAAGATAAATTTTGGTAAATTAAAATTTACGCCGAAAGGCTGTCGAAATTTCGTCGAGTCAAAAATAAATATTTTTGCCTAAGTATATATATATACGATAATGTTTATAACGATGTAACATTTACAAGTCACGATTTTAACTACAAGATATATACTTGATTGATGAGTAACGTACGTGATGAACTATTGTGACTTATTTGCTAGCGCCTAAACTATAGTATTATATTTAGGTTGTTGCTAGAGTTGATCGCTACTATTTGATCTTACTTGTGCGGTTTGAATCGTTGCTTAAGGTGAGTTTATAGATCCCTATTAAACTATTTTTGTATGTTTAATGTTTTGGGATGTGATAAATGCTTTGATGACTTGCTTCTGGACGCAAGTAAAACTTGATTTCTTTGAACGCTTTGTGAATACTATTTATGAGATAGCTTAAGTTGCTTTAGCCATAGCCCCCACTATCGTGAATCGTTAGTTACTATGCTGGAGTAAGCTCTTATGTTAGGGATAGATCTATTGAGGGTTGACAACCTCCACTCGGGCATTCTGACGCCGGAGGAGTGTGTACCATTTGTATGAACGGATTCATCTTGGCTAGGTACTCCATTGGGGCAATTTATGTATGCAATCTATTGTATGCACTGGATCACTAGTTTCGATGTCACGAGCTTAGCTATCATAAATATTGTGAACACCCAATTTATCCTACACTTGGCACTATATCTCCTATAGTTGCACGTGTACATGAAATGAAATCTGAAATTGAATTACTATGAACTTTTACTTGAAACCTATATTCTCACCAACTTTATGTTGACCCAATTTAGCATTTATATCAGGTAATTGATGATGTGTTGTACCTGCTGTGTGAAGTACTTGGAGTCCGCATGCATTTCTTGGCTATCTTCGGACATTTATTTACTTATGCTTTTGAACTATTATCTCGTTGATGTTTAAAACTTTTACATTCCGCTGCACTATCTTTTGAAACTGAGACCTTTTGTACCGTGATGCTTTTAATTTAAAGTCAACGAGGTATTTTTATAAAACGTCTCATTTAGAGTCGTTCTCTTGTACCTTGAACTATGATACAATGACGTAACAGCCCCCGAGCTTCACCGCTTCCGCATATCACATTTTGGGGTGTTACAGAATTGGTAATCAGAGCCTTGGTTATAGAGAACTAGGTTTGCATCTTAGGCCTAGACTATAACCGATGTGGCTACTTGTTACTCTGTATATATATGTGTACTACGTAATGTATTACGTAGGATAACACTATAAGTAATATGTAATATATATTATGTAATACGTAATATGTATTATATACATATGCATTTCGTTGATTTGCATACTTTAATTTCTATACATGATTATTTCATGCATACCCTACAACTGCTTTAATACGCATTTTGGTTGTTGCAGGTTATGTCGTCATCTACTGTTTCTTACCAGCCCGACTCTGCCGACAAAGAGTGGGAAGACAAGATTGAGATGGTACCAGATCATGTTGAGCCGGAGAATGACCAAGAGGAGGCTGATCCTGAGGAGGAAGGTGCGGAGTATGACCCTGACGAGGATCCGGAGGAGGATGATGAGGGTGAGCCTGATGTGTTGTCTGATACTTTTGATGTTATTGATGGGATGCCACCTGTTGTGCATCGTACTTTGATCGAGTGGGTTAGTGGTAGTGAGGACGATGAGGATGATGAGGATGACGTGGATGGTATTGAGGTAGATCACGAGGGTGATGAGGATATGGATGGACATAAGGTAGGTCATGAGGATGATATGGATGGTGTTGAGGTTGATCGTGAGGGTGATGATGATATGGATGGATATGAGGTAGATCGTGAGGATGATGAGGACATGGATGATGAGATTGAGAGTGATACTAATGTTAGGATGGTTGTGGCTAGTAGTGATAGCGAGGGTGCTGAGGCTGATGATGATATTAGGGTTGATGCTTTGACTGTTGTACCTGAGAGAGTTGAGCCTAGTAGGATGAGTGAGATTAGGAAGACGTCCAACTTGAGGAAGAAGCCTACTGTTCCCTGTCAGTGGTTTAGAGAGGAAAGGGAAGCTTTATGGGGTACGCCGCCAGCTGAGGTTTATACTGATTCCGATGATACTGTACCACCTGCTGATGGAGCTGGACCATCCGGTGTTAGATCTCGAGCTTTGTCCGATTCTGATTCGTCATGCCCACGGAAGAAGGTTCGTATGCCTGATTCACACACTACACCTGAGGCATCGCCTACTCATGGGATTCGAGCTGCTACTGATGTTTCTAAACCACCTACTCATCATGTTGGAGAGCCCTCTAGACCTAGGTCATGTGTTGTTATGATAGGATCTGCTAGGGATTCAGATGCTGTTCGTTTTCGTCTACTTGAGGATGCGGTTTTTGGATTGTTAGAGGATAACGAGGATACCCGCGACTTGTTGGATACCACACTTAAGGAGTTTGCTAGGTTGAGGCGTGAGTTGGAGTCAGTTCGTGGAGGAGACCAAGCTGCAGATGGAGACCCGAGGAGTGATTCACCGAGATGTGCTGAGTGTGATCGTCGTCGTCGCACTTAGAGATTCATCGTTACTGTGCTTAATTCTAGAGTAGATTGACATCTTTATCTTTTGAGTATTGTATCCACTAAACTAGAGTAGTACTCGGTTAGTTGGAATGGACTAGATGTAATCATACTCTTATTTTATGACTATGTACTCGATATTTTGATTATGAATGGGAATTTAACTTTATGACCTTGACCAGTGACTATCCTTTTTATGTTGTTGTATTGTTAAATTCTGCATTCTATTTTAGCATATGAAATATATAACGTGTATATTCATGCTTGAACCTTAATTGCATTGTTGTCTTAACGCAGTGAAACAATGGTGAACATACGTAACGGAATGACTGACGCACAATTGGAAGCACTGATTACGCAACGAGTGACTGCTGCACTGGCAAACGTTCAAGCTAACAACAACGTGAACGAAGCACCACTTAACAATGTTGACAATCGACCGCCTAAGCCGTGTACTTACAAGGACTTTAGGAGCTGTGACCCTTTGACTTTTAATGGTACTGAAGGAGCTGTCGGATTAGCTCGTTAGGTCGAAAAGATGGAAGCTGTGTTCCGTGTTAGTGGATGTGCTGTTGAGAACCAAGTGACTTATTCTACTTGTACTTTAGCTGCTGGAGCGTTGACATGGTGGAACACCCATGTGCAGACGGCTGGAGCCGAGGAGGCGTATGGAATAAGTTGGGAGGAACTTAAGAAGTTGTTGACTAAGGAGTACTGTCCTCGTAATGAGATTCAGAAAATGGAAATCGAATTGTGGAACTTGACTGTGAAGAACAATGACATTGGTACGTACACAAGGAGGTTCCAAGAATTGTGTTTGCTATGTCCTGGAATGGTTCCGGATGAAGAAAAGAAGGTTGAGCGTTATATTTGGGGTTTACCGGGTAGAGTTCAAGGGAATGTGACATCGTCTGGACCGACAAAAGTTAGTGATGCTATAAGGATGGCTCACAGTCTAATGGACCAAGTTGTTCGAGCAAATGCTGGGAATGCCGCGGACAACAAGAGAAAATGGGGTAATAACCAAAGGAACAACCATGGGAACTATCCGAATAAGAGGCAAGACACTGTGAAAGCGTACACTGCTGGTACTGGGGAAAAGGGAGTATACAATGGGACGTTACCTCTGTGCAATCGATGCAAGCGTCACCATAATGGACAATGCAATGTACAATGTCACAACTGCAAGAAAACTGGACACATTGCTAGGGATTGTAAGTCACCACCCAACACGAAAGCCTACGTCACTTGCTTTGAATGTCAGCAAAAGGGACACTACAGCAATGAGTGCCCAAAGAAAAAGAACAAGGACCAAGGAAAGAATGCTAAAGCTGGGGAAGCTCGTGGAACGGTCTATGTGATAGGAGTAAGAGAAGCGCAACAAAACCCCGACGTCGTGACGGGTACGTTTCTTCTCAATGGTCGTTATGCTTCTATTTTATTTGATACTGGAGCCGATAGGAGTTTTGTGTCGACTGCTTTTAGTGTTTTACTTGATGTGACCCCTTCGCCCTTAGACACTAAGTACACTATCGAGTTAGCTAATGGGAAGTTGATAGAAGCCGACACTATACTTCGTGGATGCACTTTAAGCCTTCTAGGTCATCCTTTCGTAATAGACCTTATGCCTGTTGAGTTAGGGAGTTTTGACGTGATTGTCGGAATGGATTGGTTGTCGAGATATCGTGCTACGATTGTATGTGACGAGAAGATCGTTCGTTTACCATTTGGTGATGAAGTTTTGGAGGTACAAGGGGATACAAGTAACGGAAAAGGGACGTCACGACTGAACATTATCTCGCGT
Source organism: Glebionis coronaria (assembly GCA_025667525.1). Taxonomy (NCBI): domain Eukaryota; kingdom Viridiplantae; phylum Streptophyta; class Magnoliopsida; order Asterales; family Asteraceae; genus Glebionis; species Glebionis coronaria. The sequence goes on along the minus strand of CM046879.1, from coordinate 196,834,485 downwards.
GTCAAGGCTCAGAAGTTGTTGTCGGAAGGTTGCCACGTATTTTTAGCCTGTGTTACTGAAAAGCAGACGGAAGAAAAACGGTTGGAAGATGTACCTATCGTACAGGATTTTCCGGAAGTCTTTCCTGAAGATTTGCCTGGATTACCGCCGGCTAGACAAGTTGAATTCCAGATCGATTTAATACCGGGAGCTGCACCTGTTGCTCGAGCGCCTTACCGTTTAGCACCGTCAGAATTGCAAGAACTAGCGACGCAACTACAAGAGTTGACTGATAAAGGATTCATAAGACCGAGTTCTTCACCTTGGGGAGCTCCAGTCTTATTTGTAAAGAAGAAGGATGGGAGTTTTCGGATGTGTATCGACTATCGTGAGTTGAACAAACTTACCATCAAGAACCGTTACCCGTTACCTAGGATCGATGATCTGTTTGATTAGTTGCAAGGATCGAGCGTTTACTCAAAGATTGACCTTAGGTCTGGTTATCACCAATTGAGAGTCTGTGAGGAAGATGTTGCAAAAACTGCTTTTAGGACTAGGTATGGACACTATGAGTTCCAAGTGATGCCATTCGGTTTGACAAACGCACCTGCTGTGTTTATGGACCTCATGAACCGGGTGTGTAAACCGTATTTGGACAAGTTTGTCATTGTGTTCATCGATGACATACTGATTTACTCAAGGAATGAGAAAGAAAATGAGGAACATCTTAAGATAATATTGGAATTGCTTAAGAAGGAGGAATTGTACGCTAAGTTCTCGAAGTGTGATTTTTGGTTGCCAAGAGTACAATTTCTAGGTCACGTTATAGATAGCAAGGGGATTCATGTTGATCCTGCCAAGATTGAATCAATTAGGGAGTGGACTGCTCCTACGACACCGACTGAAATTCGCCAATTCTTAGGACTCGCCGGATATTACCGAAGGTTCATCGAGGGATTCTCGAAGATCGCGAAACCATTGACGAAGTTGACTCAAAAGAAGGTGAAATACGAATGGGGAGATAAGGAGGAATTAGCATTCCAAAAGTTGAAACAAATGTTGTGTAGTGCGCCTATTCTATCGTTACCAGAAGGATCGGAAGACTTTGTGGTCTACTGTGATGCATCAGCAAAAGGATTGGGAGCTGTGTTGATGCAGAGGAAGAAAGTTATCGCCTACGCGTCACGACAATTGAAAACACATGAGAGAAACTACACTACGCACGACTTGGAGCTAGGAGCGGTAGTATTTGCCTTGAAATTGTGGAGACACTACTTGTATGGAACCAAGTGTGTCGTCTATACCGATCACAAGAGTTTAAAACATATTCTTGATCAGAAGGAACTGAACATGAGACAACGTCGATGGATCGAGTTGCTCAGCGATTATGACTGTGAAATCCGTTACCACCCTGGGAAGGCCAATGTAGTGGCGGATGCGCTAAGTAGAAAGGAACAACTGATGACACGTAGAGTTAGATCGTTAGCTATGGTTATCAATCCGAACTTACCTGTGCAAATTCGTGAAGCACAAACCGAAGCTCTTAAGCCTGAACATGTTGAAAATGAGAAACTATGCGGAATGGTTACAAAGAAATTGGAGACTAGCAATAATGGAACGCTATGTCTGAATGGTAGAAGTTGGTTACCACGGTTTGGAGGACTAAGGGACGTGATTATGCACGAGTCGCATAAATCTAAGTATTCGGTTCACCCAGGATCTGATAAAATGTATCAGGATATGAAGAAGCTATATTGGTGGCCAAATATGAAAGCTGAAATTGCTACCTATGTAGGGAAGTGTCTGACTTGCGCTAGAGTGAAAACCGAACACCAAAAACCATCTGGATTGTTGGTTCAACCTATAATTCCTATGTGGAAATGGGAAAATATAACCATGGACTTCATAACTAAGCTACCTAAAACGACAAACGGATACGACACAATTTGGGTAATTGTGGATCGACTTACGAAATCTGCACACTTTTTGGCTATGAAGGAAGATGATTCGATGGATAAGCTTACGAGACTTTATCTGAAGGAAATAGTCGCAAAACATGGGATACCGATCTCGATAATTTCTGATAGAGATGGTAGATTTACTTCGGAATTCTGGAAATCACTTCAGAAAGCGTTGGGTACGCAATTGGACATGAGTACTGCTTATCACCCGCAGACTGACGGACAGAGTGAGAGAACTATTCAAACGCTGGAGGACATGTTGCGCGCTTGTGTGCTTGACTTTGGAAAGTAATGGGACAGACATTTGCCTCTAGTAGAATTCTCTTACAACAATAGTTATCATACCAGTATTAAGGCTGCACCGTTTGAAGCATTGTATGGTCGTAAATGTCGCTCGCCTGTGTGTTGGAGTGAGGTTGGGGATAGTCAACTCACTGGACCTGAACTCATCCGTGAAACGACTGAGAAGATTGTTCAAATCAAGAGCCGAATTCAAGCAGCCCGTGATCGTCAAAAGAGTTACGCCGACGTTCTACGTAAGCCTCTCGAATTTCAAGTGGGAGACAAAGTGATGTTAAAAGTATCGCCTTGGAAAGGTGTGGTACGTTTTGGCAAGTGAGGAAAGCTAAACCCCCGTTATATTGGACCTTTCAAAATTCTGGCAAAGGTTGGAACCGTAGCCTATCGTCTCGAATTACCGCAAGCGTTGAGCCGCGTGCACAACACTTTTCATGTGTCGAACTTGAAGAAGTGCCTGTCTGATGAAACACTCGTTATACCATTGGAGGAACTCCGAATCGACGACAAGATGCAATTTGTCGAAGAACCTGTTGAAATCATGGACCGTGAGGTCAAACGATTGAAACAAAGTCGTATTCCTATCATCAAGGTGAGGTGGAATTCTAAACGTGGACCTGAATTCACTTGGGAGCGTGAGGATCAATTTCGCAAGAAATATCCGCAACTCTTTGACAACTCTAAAAACCGTGACACTCCTAAGCTTTGAGGACAAAGCTTCTCTATCAAGGGGATGATGTAACACCTGGTAATTTTCCCTACTTTGTAAAATTACTATTTTACCCTTTGACTTTTTATTTAGTCAACTATGTGATTTAACTGTGTTGGAACCGGGAGGTTATCCCGCGTTTTCTGAAAAACTGTTTGCTGACGAGTAATGGCCTGACACTGTGCTCAGTCATTATTCTGAACATTTTCTGTGAACCTGACCAAAGTACTGAGACGGTCAATGAATTGACGATAATCCATGAGATTATTCGTTATCTGTGAATTATGTGCTTAACTGTTTAGTTTTTAACAGCGTGATCGTATTTTCTTGAGCAGCGTATTTAAATATTTCTGTATATGTTTATATATGCCTGTATTTAGTATTTTTGCTATTTATAGTAATAAATCGTATTTACAGTGAATATTTAACTAACGTATCGCGTTTTCGTATTTTACGTCGTTTTTACGTTTAACGGTCGTTAACATGCATAAAATACTTTACCAATCATAAAATGTCAGTTTTCGTCGAAAAATCGTAAATTTAATATATTTCGTCAAATTTTTAAGTTTTACGTAATTTTAAACTTAACTATATACTTTTTGATATTTACCTAAAACTAACTAACCTTTTTACCTTAAACCTTTTAACTAATTACCATAGTAAAAATTTTGAATAATTTACCCCCATTTGGGACCCTATAACCGGCCAAAAACATGCACATGGTGCATGGCCTTACACTTTGCCATTTTAAGCTTAAGGTTATAAACCTTACACCCTTTAACTTATTAACCAAAAACATTTCCATTATTTCACTTACACTCATTTTCACCTCAAACAAAAAACACACATCTCTCTTCTTCTCTCTCAAAACACACGGCACAAACACAAACACATTTCCACCATTGTTGATTTTTAAAAGCTTCAATTTAACAAGAATTAACACAAAACAAAATCACCCTAGAGCTTGTATAAGCATAAAGAAGAATGGTCTTTCTTGGTTTGATGATTTGAGTAGTTTTTGGGTTGAAGTTTTACAGTAGAGTTCTTGTTGATTATTAGTGGGTTAGAGCGTAGATCGGGTCGTTGTGATTACGTAGAATCGTTACTCAAGGTTATTTCTTAAACCTTTTTCATCTTTTTATTTTTTCATGCATAATCTTTGTAGATCTATGCATGCATGTTACTCATCAAGTATTTTCTTAAAATAAAATGATAAAAATTATTTTTGGTCATGAAATATTTTAAGATTTGTGGAAATTAAGTGTGGATCTATTAGATCCATACATGAAAATGGGTTAATTGAAAGATTTGTGAAAAATATAAGTATGCATATTTTAGATTTGTGAACTTGAAGAAAAATCTTTGATTTTGTTGATGTTTATGAAAAATTAGAGGGAACTAGTAGTGTTACTACTAGCGGTTACGCTTGAAAATGGTCGAAAACGAGTTTTTACGGAAAACATACAATCTGTCCGACTTTTGTAAGAGGCGTAGAGAGTCGTAAAAATTGTTTTGACACTAGTTTACTACGATATTATGAAAATATAAGTTAATACCTTCGTTTCGATATATTTTGGGCTAAAAACGGAGCTAAAATGAGTAAGTTGTGGTCGTTTAAATTTCGTTGTCGGAAAACTTAATTTTTGGAGAACAACACTATAAGTGGTTGCTGTCCAGATTTTTAAAGTGGTCGAAACGACATTTTCGAGTTAAACGGAGTTGTTTTAAGTGTCGAAATGGTTACTAAATGGTATGTATGAATGTTGGACTTGTTTTGTAAAAGCGTAGTAGCGCGAAATGTGAGTACTTGGTGTAACGTTAAAAGTTTGAACGTTGGAAGTGGAAATTGTTACTATTGTGAAAAAATGACTTGTTGAATTGTTGGCGATTGAGAAATTGTTGAAAATAGGGGTTTTAGGACGAGATTTGAGTACTTACTAAAAATGGCAAATTTTTATGTGACGCCGAAAGGCTGCCGATTTTTCGTTAGAATTCACGTAGGAAAATTTGTTAAGATAAATTTTGGTAAATTAAAATTTACGCCGAAAGGCTGTCGAAATTTCGTCGAGTCAAAAATAAATATTTTTGCCTAAGTAGATATATATACTATAATGTTTATAACGATGTAACATTTACAAGTCACGATTTTAACTACAAGATATATACTTGATTGATGAGTAACGTATGTGATGAACTATTGTGACTTATTTGCTAGCGCCTAAACTATAGTATTATATTTAGGTTGTTGCTAGAGTTGATCGCTACTATTTGATCTTACTTGTGCGGTTTGAATCGTTGCTTAAGGTGAGTTTATAGATCCCTATTAAACTATTTTTGTATGTTTAATGTTTTGGGATGTGATAAATGCTTTGATGACTTGCTTCTGGACGCAAGTAAAACTTGATTTCTTTGAACGCTTTGTGAACACTATTTATGAGATAGCTTAAGTTGCTTTAGCCATAGCCCCCACTATCGTGAATCGTTAGTTACTATGCTGGAGTAAGCTCTTATGTTAGGGATAGATCTATTGAGGGTTGAAAACCTCCACTCGGGCATTCTGACGCCGGACGAGTGTGTACCATTTGTATGAACGGAGTCATCTTGGCTAGGTACTCCATTGGGGCAATTTATGTATGCAATCTATTGTATGCACTGGATCACTAGTTTCGATGTCACGAGCTTAGCTATCATAAATATTGTGAACACCCAATTTATCCTACACTTGGCACTATATCTCCTATAGTTGCACGTGTACATGAAATGAAATCTGAAATTGAATTACTATGAACTTTTACTTGAAACCTATATTCTCATCAACTTTATGTTGACCCAATTTAGCATTTATCTCAGGTAATTGATGATGTGTTGTACCTGCTGTGTGAAGTACTTGGAGTCCGCATGCATTTCTTGGCTATCTTCGGACATTTATTTACTTATGCTTTTGAACTATTATCTCGTTGATGTTTAAAACTTTTACATTCCGCTGCACTATCTTTTGAAACTAAGACCTTTTGTACTGTGATGCTTTTAATTTAAAGTCAACGAGGTATTTTTATAAAACGTCTCATTTAGAGTCGTTCTCTTGTACCTTGAACTATGATACAATGACGTAACAGCCCCCGAGCTTCACCGCTTCCGCATATCACATTTTGGGGTGTTACAACAAACACCGTGTTTGAGATGTGAATGAGATCTAGAAATCATAGTTCTTGCTTGTGTCATTTCCTTAGATGCATCTACATGGTGATTATTAGGCATGCTATTCGACCTATGTTGTGGCATATTCTTAGAACTATACCTAGAATCACTAGTAGCAGTCTTGTTTGTAGGTTTTGCATAGGCTTATTTGATCACAATAGGCCTAGATAGTGGAGTGACAAGTCTAGAACAATGAACCATATCAACTTGGGAGGCAAACCGCGGTCTCGAGGATTTTGGTCGCTCGGATCTAAATGCATTCGGTTGTCGAACGAATTGATTTTTAGGCAGTTTCCCCAAGATTGATGGTTTTTCAAGCTTAGTTTCCACACTAGTGCCCCTAATTTTCCTTAGCTCGTTTTCAGAACAGCTATAGCAAAAACCTTTTTCTGAACCTGAGCCTTTAAATCAACATTTTCAGTAGTTACCAAGGTCGTTGACTCTAGAATTTTAGACCTCATCTCTACGATAGAATTATTTAACTCATTATAACGCTATTTTTAAGGTCTCGTTTTCCTTTTGTAAGATGTCTTGGGATGCCAACTTAGATTCTAGCAAAGTAATTTGTTTCACAAAATTATATTTTTCGGCTTTAATGAATCTTGAATTTTTGATTTAACTTTCGTTCAAGAACAACGTTTGAATTTTCAATTTTTTCAAAATACTTTTCAAATTTATCCGTTTTCTTCGAAAATTCAATTTTGGCATCCTCAAAATCTTGAGATTGTTGAGCTATTATCGTTTCAAGCTCTTTAATCCTAGAACCAGAATCGGTTAACGAAGCAGTCATAAAGCATTTATCATGATGTACTATAGCATTATGAACAACCTCTCCCCCACTATGACTCACATCGGATGAATCTTAAGTGGTAAAATTATCACCCTTTTCCATCCCATGTTTGTCATAATTAGGTTCGGAATGCTCAACATGCGGTATTTCATCAGCATATACATCATAAACAACATTCCGTTGTACCGTATTTTTAGGCTCTTCGTCATATACGGGTATGGTGTCAGCATAAGAAACGTCTATAATATTCCCTGACGTGATGCTTTCATCGTTAACCAAAGCGGTCTCCTTTGTGTCATCCGTATGAGCATTATCCTTGTGCGTCTGCATCTGATTTTCTTGCTTCCAATTATCATAATCAATTTGAAGTCGTGATCTTTCTTGAAACAACTGCGTAAGAGAGTTCACGTATTTCCACACGGTTCCTTAGAAGCCTTGGATCTTGGTATGCATATCTTCAAGGAATGACATGCAGAGCGCTGAATTTTCTTTCTTGGCAACATCGAATTGAAGAAAAATCGATAATTGTTTCAAAAGAACTTGAAGTGCAGATGCGGATTCATTGTGATTAAAGTCTTCTTTGTCAAGTTTCTGCTCAAGAATATCCAAGTTTAGCATCATATCGCCGTTGAAGAAAGGAGCATCTTGACCAAAGACTGCCATAAAGGATGGTCCATACGTGAGCTTTGTAAGCTCATTGAGATGACATTCAAATTGTCTAAATAAGACTTGACATCTTTTTCTTGCTTCTTCTTGCATCTTCTGCAATTCTCCCTCTTGAGATGTCGAATTCAACCAATCTATTGAAGTTCGATGACGAATGAATGTAAGGATTACTTATCGATCGGGCAATGAAAGAAAGTAATTGTGTTTGTTGTTGTAAATACGGAGTTTTACTAATCGTGGAGAAACCAATAAAGAAATTCGCGGGATTTTACAAACCACCGATTAAACCGTATATAATCCAAAGGTCGTGAGTTGAAGACGAGAAAAGTTGTTGAAATCCCCTAAAGATGTGTTCTTGAGAAACCAAAAATTCCAAGACCAAAAAAACGCATGATTCTAAATCACATTTTTTGAAAATCTCGGAATATTTGCAAAGATTTCGCGATGTCTAGAATCAAGCTTCGCAATGTTGGAAAATTCTAAGACTTCACAATGTTAGCAAACCTTCGCACTGTCTCAACTTCAAATTCTTCGCAATACCCAAAGTCCTTCGCAATAATCCCAATCTTCGTAATGTTAGCAAAACTTAAAGTCTTCGCAATACCAAAGAAGTATTCTATCGCAATGCACACAAATGATTCTGTCGCAATGCACACAAGTGATTCTGTCGCAATGCACACAAATAACTATGTCACAATGCACACAAATGAGTCTGTCAGAATGCACACAAGTGATTCTATCGCAATGCACACAAATGATTCTATCGCAATGCACTCAAATGATTCTGTCGTAATGCACACAAAGACTGATCTATTACAATACCTAACTTAGACCCTATCGCAATATGTATCTCAATCCAGAAACCCTATCGCAATATGTATCGCAATAAGTGTCGCAATCCAGAAACCCTAGGATATTGCGATGGAATTTCAAGCAGATGTGTCGCAATATAGGTACTATTCCGTATTTTGAAAGAAAAAAATGAGATTTTTGACTAGAAATCCGTGATTTTAACCAAACCATAGCACCCAAATCTCTACCACAACTAGTAGAAGATATGTGGATCACTTAGAACAACAAAAACACGAAAAAAAATTTGGATCTTGGGGTTTTTTTTAATCTAAAACTCACGAAAATCAAAGAAACAAACACAAGAACAAACCAATCATCCAATGGCTCTTGATACCATTTGTTAGTTTATCGTAATCATTGGATTATAAAAACCTTGGAATGATCTAAAGAGAGAGAGAGAGAGAGAGAGAGAGATAGATAGAGAGAGAGATGAAGATCTAGAGAGAGAAAGTAGAGAGAGGTTGGAGAGAATAATGAAAGATTAGATTAGAAGTGTGTGAAATGTGAGCACCAACCCCTCCTAACATGCTAGGAGGGGGTATATATAGCCCACCCTACATGTGGGCTTTGTGGGCTATACTATTACGTACTAGATCACGAGCCCATACTAGATGTATCTCATTGGAGTGACCGATCCTTCCTAAATACGTAAAAACGTATTTCCAACAAAATCCTAAATAGTCTATAGCTCGTGATATGTGCTAACTATGATGTGACCGAGATTTTCTTTGGACTTTCGTATTTCCAACAATCTCGCCCTAAGGGAGGTCACACCATTTTACAAAATCTTAAACCTAGCATACTATGCTTGAGTCTTCGTTCTTGTTCTTGTAAATATGCTGATGTGATCTTTGACTTTAGTCTTGAGCATGTTTCCTTGCCTTGACCTTGTGCATCTGTCACTTGTGATATTCGCCTTTTCATGACTCCATGTTCCACATACTTATACATTTATAAATTCTTGACAGCTTCAGAGTTTGATACAGCGGAAGACTGACTTTTAGACTTTCTTGAATTTGTTGAAGTATTAAGTGCATAAAGTATAAGCATGCGGGGAAGACTTCTTTTCGGACACCGCAATGCCACCGTCTTGTTACGCTGCGTAAGACAGTTAGCAACAAAACATATACACGGATGATATAGCTTTGAACATTTCAACCTAATTAGGTAGCATTTTACCTCCGGTCGGTGAAGACCGTTGGAAGATATTAAATATCGTACTTGTGGCAGGTAGTTTCAATTAAGAACCTCCTTTACAAGATTTCGTAGGTAAACCCGTTCTCTGTACTCGACCTTCCAAAGCTGACTGCGAACGTAAAGAGTGAATCATTTAAATAAAATTATCCGCATGATTGAAGTCGTCAATTCACATACCTGGAACAACTGAAATTCAATTAAGAACCGCACCATCGTTGCTTTCCAGTTGTCACGAGCTTGATTCATATAGAATCTTGCTAGTTACCTACCAAGTGCTGTTTGATGTTAACACTAGAAGGATTTCCATTCGTCACTGTAAATACTTAATCGCATTACTCTTAATGTTCTGGCAAGATCAATGAGATTTTGCGTAGAGGCTTGGAACGAGTTTGAATTCATTTAAGAATTAAACCACTGTTACTTTCCAGTTATCACAAGTTTGATTCATAAAGAATCGGACAAGTCGCCTACCATGAGCTTTTTGACGTTCGACCAAGAAGGATTTCTATCTTCATTGTAAATACTTTCATATTACTCGGATGTTCAGGCAAGATCATGAAGATTTTGCGTAGGACTCTTAAGAACTTTCTTACTTTTCAAAGTCTGTGAAGAAGCAAGTAAGTATGGAAGTGTGTGCTTATGAGGTATTTAATAATCTCAAATGGCTTTAGACTCGATCGTGCACTTTGGATTTTAGCGATCAGAGGCTGGAGACGAGTGCCACCATTTCAAAACCAATTTATTCGGAGTGAATAAATCGATAAATAACGTGTTGTCTATGTGTGATTAAAACAAATACCTTTTGATAAATATCTGAGTTAGCTGAGATGGGTTGTGCATTGCATCACTGGGTCCATGATGTGTATCTTCAAGAACATATGAATTGACCCGGTTTCTGCCTAAGGTTGTGATGAGAGCTTCTTTCTTTTCACCCTTTATCATTAAAATTCTTTTTCATTCTTCAACCCCTTCAATGCTTACCAATACGTCATAACTAGCACCTTGTTGTGATTTTTTCAGTGCTAACTTAAGTACTTGGTCGGCATTTAGCTACATTCACAATCTTTCTCCATCTTTCCTAAAGACTACTATTTCTAGCTATGGAATGTCCTTAGGAAGATTCCTTCGGTTCTGGAAGAATCATTGGACTTAACCTATCCTACCATCCTTTTGTGTAGGTCCATAATTTCTTAGGATTGTGCAAGTGTTGTATTGATCCAATGAGAGGGATGGAGAATAAAGAACTAGAGAGAGAAAGCTAGAGAGAGAAAGGAGAGAAAGGAAGAAAGAAAGATTTATTAATGAAAAGTTTGAAATGAACAATGACTAACCCCTCCTAACATGCTAGGAGGGGGTATATATAGCCCACCCTACATGTGGGCTATATGGGCTATATGTTTACATATTGGATCACGAGCCCAATACTTGAATATATCGTTGGAGTGACCGATCTTTTCTAAAGACGTAAAAACATATTTCCAACAATCTCCCCCTAAGGAAGGTCACTCCAGGTTACAATGTCCTAAATAGTCTATAGCTCGTGATCTATGCTAACAATGATGTGACCGATACTTTCTTTGGAAAAACGTATTTCCAACAATCTCCCCCTAAGGGAGGTCACACCATTTTAGAAAATCATAAACCTAGCATACTATGGTTGAGTCTTCGATCTTGTTCTTGTGAATATGCTGATGAGATCTTTGACTTTAGGCTTGAGCATGTTTCCTTGCCTTGACCTTGTGCATTCATCACTTGTGAAATTTGCCTCCTCGTGACTTCATGTTCCACATACTTATACCTTTATAAATTCTTAAAAGCTTTAGAGTTTGATACAGCGGAAGACTTGAATTTTAGGCTTTCTTGAATTTGTTGAAGTATTAAGTGTAGAAAGCATAAGCATGTGTTGACGACTTCTTTTGGATTGTACACCACAATTCTAGCTTCTTGTTACGCAGCATAAGACAGTTAGCAACAAAACATATACACGGATGAAATGGCCTTGAACATTTCATTCTAATTCGGTAGCATTTTACCTCCGGTCGGTGAAAACCGTTGGACGATATTAAATATCGTACTTGTGGCAGGTAGTTTCAATTAAGAACCTCCTTTACAAGATTTCGCGGGTAAACCCATTCCCTTTATTCGACCGTCTAAAGTTGACTGCGAACATAAAGAGTGAATAATTTGGATAATAATATCCACATGATTTGAAGCCGTCAATTCATGTTCCTGGAACAAGTGAAATTCAATTAAGAACCGCACCATCGTTGCTTTCCAGTTGTCACGAGCTTGATTCGTATAGAATCTTGCAAGTTACCTACCAAGTGCTGTTTGAGGTTAACACTAGAAGGATTTCCACTCATCACTGTGAACACTAAGATATCACTCTGAGTGTTCTTGGCAAGATCACTAAGGTATTGCGTAGAGGCCTGGAACGTGTTTAAATTCAATTAAGAATTAAACCATTGTTGCTTTCCAGTTATCACAAGTTTGATTGATAAAGAATCGCACAAGTCACCTACCATGAGCTTTTTGATGTTCGCTCAAGAAGGATTTCCATCTTCATTGTAAATACTTTCGTATTAATCGGATGTTAAGACAAGATCATGAATATTTTGCGTAGGACTCTTAAGATCTTTCTTACTTTTCACAGTGTGTGAAGAAGCAAGGAATTATGAAAGTGTGTCCTAATGAGATATTTGATGATCTCAAATGGCTCTAGACTCGATCGTGCATTTTTGGATTTTAGTGATCGGAGGCTGGAGAGGAGTGCCACCATTTCAATACCAATTTATTCGGAGTGAATAAATCAATAGATAATGCTTTGTCTCCGTGTGATTAAAACAAATATCTTTTAAGAGATATCTGAGTTAGCTGGGATGGCTTGTGCATTGCATCATTGGATCCATGATGTCTATCTTCAATATCAAGAATCATTAAAATGATCTCAATAGCATATGTATTGACTCGGTTTCTGCCTAAGGTTGTAAGGAGGGCTTCTTTCTTTACACCCTTTATTTTACAATTTTATTCCATTCTTCAACCCCTTCAATGCTTACCAATATGTCATAACTAGCACCTTGTTGTGATTGTTTCAGTGCTAACTTAAGTACTTGGTCGGCATTCAGCTATGTTCACAATCTTTCTCCATCTTACTTAAGGACTACTATTTCTAGCTATGGAATGTCCTTGGGAAGATTCCTCCGGTTCTAGAAGAATCATTGGACTTTAACCTATCCTACCATCCTTATGTCACCACAATCTTCACCGTCATGAATAGAGATGTTTGGGGTAAGTGTATGTCACCATGAAATCCATTTTGATATCCAAATCTATTTTGCTCCCCCTTAACATATGCCATGATATCCGAAAACATTTCGCACATGTCGGGATGAGCTATCACGTTAAGTCAAACCATTTGTGATTAATCATTTCCCATATTAAATCACATTTTCTCCCCCATATTAAAAATATTAACCTAATCGATGTTTTTAATATCAATTGATTTAATATAATTTTAAGAAAATTTGGGAAGAAAAATACAAATCTAATTATCTTCATGATTTTCACAAGCTCCCCCTCAAATTAATGAGGGTGTACTTGGAACGTAAATTAAATACAAGTGTAAGGTACTTATCACGTGCAAAGATCATATATGATAATATATTCACAAGATTAGCAATTTACGAGGTTGGACCTGAATGACGGAGAACATCATATGATAGAATCAAATGGTTCTTGTTCACGAATGTTGGTCGCCTCGTCACGTCTGAAGTTATCTCTTGACACCATGTGTATGATTGATATCGTTGTCTTGACACCAATATGTGAACTTGGCACTTTCATAATCAAAAATTCTAAATGCTGGACAATTTCTTCCCCTCAATTGTTTACCCGTGTTCTATTGAAAGAGCTGTAGTCGCTGATTGAGTAGTCACATCGTCGAGTATGTAGATATCAACTGTAAATTGCTACAGTTGGTGGAGATGATAACTTCATAAAAACAAGATTTCTCTTGTTTTAACAAATAAATGCACTGACACGTACATAAATTCGTGTTAGATTATGTTATTAAGTAAACACAATCCCTTACATGGTTATAAAGTAAACCATGCCCGAGAAAATTAATTCCCGTTGTTGAGTCAAGCTTTCTGGTGAAATGCTTGACTTTAATATGAAAAGCGGGTTACTATCTGAAATAATAGCAAGCCATATTGAGCATGTTGTAAAACATTTGAACTTCTGCTCGAACTTTATTTACAACCCTGTGTCATTATTGAATGACATTTCTAGTATCGTAAATATTATCAATTTCATAAGACATGCTCTTTTTATCAAAACATTGTTGAACACACAATTTTGAAAGATTTAGAAAAACTTTTTGAAAAATTCTCGAAACATTGTGTTCAATATTTTGAAAACCAATTACTTGAGCTTAAGATGTTGAATATCTTACAAAACGAGCACAAGTCCGAGAAGTTGTAAACTTCCCGTTGTGAGGATAAATTTATCATCGGCGATAAACTTTCCTTTTAACTGAAGAGCGAGTTCTAAGCTGACATTTACTTAGAAGTCGTTTTCATGAGCTTGAAAAACTTTTGAATGTTTTAACATAAAGCTCATGACCGAGAAAGATGAATTTCTCATTATGAAGAAAAGTTCTCTTATTTAAAAGATACACTTCCCTTTATGAGCTTAAAACTTGGAATGTTTTAAAACAAGCTCATGACCGAGAAAGATGAATTTCCTGTTAAGAGGATAAGTTATCATTAAAGATAAGCTTTCCTAAAATTGAATTCCGAGTTACAGTCTGAAATATAACTGTAAGTCATTATGCATGAGCTTAAAAACTTCGAATGTTTTTAATATTAGCTCATGCCCGATAAAAATTAATTTCTCGTTGTAAGGATAAGTTTATCATCGGCGATAAACTTTCCTTTCCTTGAGGTCTGGGGCATAATCTGAAATATAATTATACGCCATTTACACGAGCTTAAAAACCTTTGAATAGTTTTAATGTATGCTCGTGTCTGAGAAAATTTAATTTCTCGTTAATGAGGATAAGCTTATCATCGGCGATAAACTTTCCTTTGTTTGAAGATCGGGTCATCGTCTGATATTTAACGATGAGCCATGTACACGAGCTTAAAACCTTTGAATAGTTTTAATTTTAGCTCGTGTCAGAGAAAATTTAATTTCTCATTTTGAGGGTAAGTTATCGTTGACGAGATAAACTTCCCTTTCTTTGAAGTTCGGGACACAGACTATGATTTGATTGTGAGCCATTGTGCATGAGCTTAAAAACTTGAAATGTTTTTAATATAAGCTCATGCCGGAGAAAAATTAATTTCTCGTTTGTGAGGATAAGTATATCATCGGCGATAGACTTTCCTTTCTTTGATGAACGTGTCACAAACTGTGACTTGTCTATAAGCCTTATACACGAGCTTAAAACCTTTGAATAGTTTTAACTTTAGCTCGTGTCCGAGAAAAATTAATTTCTCGGTTTGAGGGTAAGTTATCGTTGACGAGATAAACTTCCCTTTCTTGTGAGCTCGGGTTACAGTCCGTAATTAACTATAAACCATATGTTGGTAAGCTTAACTGAATCCCTTGAGAAACTTGTTTCTCCGATATCTGCTTATTCAGTAGCCAAACTCTGAGAGTGTCCTTAGTTGAATGGTATACAATGATTGGACCACTTTGTTCTTTTGGAACATCAACTTTAGTACCTGCATTCTCAGTAGGAATTTGCATGCTTTGAAATGGGTTAGCGATATCTATTTTAGAAGCAAGTGGGGGTTCACAGTTGTCTTTTCTTGTGCCAGAGGCGACCTGAGTAGATGATTCACTTGTCTTAGTTGGCAAACGTTTCCGTTTATAGAAAACCTTAAGTTCAGGCTTAAGTGATGTATCATCCATTTCAATTTCCTCCCTAGCAGTCTTAGTAGGATCAGAGACTATCCTAGTTAAAGGGCACTCTTTCCCACAAGAGTGAAAGTTCTACCAGTGGGGCGCCACATTTTACCAATGGGTTTGATTTTAGCTACCCACGGGGATTTAAGTCTAGCACGGGAGTTCACCTCATTAAGTAATTTCTTGACACAAGAATCATGATTGGATTTAAAGACACATTTCCTACATGTTTTACAAGTAGCATATTTAATGTCCGAGTAAGATCTAGAATTCCTAGATGATTGATTGATGCTCCTAGAATATGACATGCTATGGTTAGCAGTGTTGGGTAATCTAGAAGGCATCTGACTAGGTTTAAAATTCCTATCTCTTACATGTGTCTTTTGAATAGCTTCCCTTAGACCAAATTTATGGCGAATGTCATTTGAACTAGTTCGAGACGTGTTCTTTGGACTATGTCTAGGGACACTAGATGCAATCATGTGATTAGGTCTTACAAAAGCTGTTTTAGTCACATTGGGCCTAGATGGTGGAGTGACTTGTCTAGAAAGATGAACCATATCAACTTGGGAGGCAAACCTCGGTCTCGAGGATTGTGGTCTCTCGGATCTAAATGCAGTCGGTTGTCTGACGGACTGATTTGTAGGCGGTTTCCCCAAGATTGATGGTTTTTCAAGCTTAGTGTCCACACTAGTTCCTTTAGTTTTCCTCAATTTTTTTTCAATGCAGCTATAGCAAAAACCTTTTCCTAAATTTGAGCTTTTAAAGTCTCATTCTCTTTGAGCAATTTATCTTGGGATGCCAATTTAGATTCTAGCAAATTAATTTGTTTCAAAAAGGTATCCTTTTCAGCTTTAGAATCTTGAACAATTTGATGCAATTTTCGTTCAAGAACGACGTTTGACTTTTCAAGTTTTTCAAAATATGTTTAAAATTTGTTCATTTTCTTTGAAAATTCAAGTTTGGCATCCTCAAGATCTTTTGATTGCTAAGCTACGATCATTACGAGCTCTTTAATCTTGGAACCGGAATAAGTTAATGAAGCAGTCATAAAGCATTTATCATGATGTACTATAGCATTCTGAACAATCTCTCCCCCATTATGACGCACATTGTATGAATCTAAAGTGGTAAAACTATAACCCTTTTCCATCCCATGTTTGTTATAATTAGGTTCAAAATGCCCAACATGCGGTAGTTCATCAGTATAGACATCATATACAACATTACATTGTACCATATGTGTAGGCTCTTCGTCATAAACGGGTATGGTGTCATCATAAGAGATGTCTGTAACATTCCCTGACGTGTTGCTGATGTCATGCTTAACTGTTGATTTCATGTCCTTGCAATCTTTAGCAGCCTCCAATGCGTCAATTGTATGACCATGTTCCTCTTGCATCGTAGATTCTTGCACTCCATTATCATACGCTTTCTGAAGTCGTGATCTTTCATAAATCGAAGATGAGACCGATGTCATGAGTTTCAATATTGTACCACGGAAATCTTGAAGCTCGGTATGTGTATCTCGAAGAAATGACTGGCAAATCACTAAACTTTCAGACTTGACGATATTGAATTGGAGAAAAGGCGTGAGTTGTGTCACAAGAGCCTTATATGAAAGTGTCAATGCAGAGTGATTAAATTCTTCATTGTGGAGGTTTTCTGCTAGTTGGTTGAAGTTGAAGAACATCAATTCCGTGAATATATGACGATCGTGACCAAAGAGTGTCACAAAGTCGCTCCCTCCTTGAAGCCATGAAATGTTCACAAGATGAGACTGAAGTAGTCGAAATGAAATTATACCACTGTCTCTAGCTGTGTCTTGCATGTGATGCAAGTCTCCCTCTTGAATTTTCGATTTCAACGAATCCATTGAAAGTTGGATGACAAATAATTGTGGTCGTGGTTGATTTCGGGATTTTACAATTCGTGAAGAAACTTTAGTGTAGTGCTCGGTCCGTCAACGTTTTGTCCAAATATTTATAGCACACGACCCATAAAGTACATATATATATATACACGTCAATTTCTACTTGTAAAAGTTGTCTAAAAAGAAATTTGAGAACTTGGTTTTGGGAAGTATCTTGAAATATATTTCAGTTCCAAAAAAAATAATGAGGTAAAAAGTGGCTATCCCCGTATCACAAAGATGTGGAACACCATAACATGTAACATCTAAATTTTGTTAGGCCCACTAGTCAAATTAGCCGTTGAATATAATACCAGGCCCACGAAGTAATTGTAGGTCCACGAGTGTGCTATTATACCAAATGTCAATGATGAATAACAAGTAATTATAGGTCCACGAATGTGCTATTATAACGAGTGTGCTATTGTAGGTCCACGAAGTAATTGTAGCCGTTGAATATTATATCAAACATCAATGGGGAATAGGTAATTGTAGGTCCATGAGTGTGCTATTGATGGTCCAACAAACAATCCAATACCCGGTCGAACAGAAAGAATTAGGGATATATAAATGATTGGTACCCTAACCAAACTCACACTTGACAAACCAGAAACCTAATCATTACTTAGAATACACCGCCTCTTTCTCCTTCGATACTCCCAAAGTAACACAGAAAAAGATGAAACCCATCACTTCCATCTCAAACATTCAACCAAATCACACAAAATATCATTCATCAAATGAAGATCTATCCAAAACCATGATACAATTCTTGAAACTCTTTCAATCGAAACACAAACCCTTTTATGACGAATACTCACCGATCAAAACATACGCTCCCCTTTCATTGACTGAAATCAAGTGATTACTATATCAATTCGTGACCCTTTCATTGACTGAACAAGTGCAGTAAGGTTCAATCTTCAAGATCTTTAAATAAGGTCTCGGGTAGTTTTTAATGATGTTTTATTTTCTGTTTCAATCTGTGATCGATAAAGGTTTGATTGAGATCTTGAGTAATAAGGTTTGGTGAGTGTGAGTCTGAGTCTAAGAGGTTTTGTTTGTAATGGTGAGTCTTGAGTAAGGTTTTGTTGAGAATGGGTTTGGTTTTGAGTGTTGTGGTCTGTTTTAGTTGTCGAGAGAAGTCTTGTAATCTGTTTTAGAAGTTTGAAACGAGAGGTTTTAGTCGTGACTAGAGTCTGTGTTTGTTTGTTTTTGTGAAATGGTTGTATAGTTTGGTTCGGTGTTTGGGTGTGTTTTGATTGCGAGTCTAAAATGTTTGAGGAGTGATTTTGGTTGGGTGTTGAGTCTAGTCACGTTGTGTTGATCGAGTCTGTTTGTTGTTGAGAGGCTGTTGAGACGAGTCTTGTGAGTCGAGTGTTGGTTAGTGGAGTCGAGTGATGTGAGTCGAGTGTCTGTTTTGGTCAGTCAAGTGTCTTATCCGGAAAAAAAATATGTGTCTTATCCGGAATGCACTTCTTCTTATCCGGAATATAAACTTCTTCGTATCCGGAATACGAACTTCTTCTTATCCGGAATAAAAACTTCTTCTTATCCGAAATAAAAACTTCTTCTTATCCGGAATACACTTGTACTTCTTATCCGGGATAATGCTTCTAGATGCTATCCGGAATAGAACTTCTAGATACTATCCGGAATACGGGTTCGACTGCTTATCCGGAATATAACTTCTATGTGTTATCCGGAATATAACTTCTATGTCTTATCCGGAATATAACTTGTCACCACTTACCCGGAATAGACTGCTACTTCTAATCCGGAAAACTGAAGTTTTTATACTGATACCAGATCTGAGACAAAAAGTGATAAAGACTTAAATGTTGATCGAGACAAAAATTGATAAAGTTGATGAAATTGATACTCAAATGAGACAAAAATTTATGTGGATATGACAAAAGTTTATAAAACTGAAGTTAGAAAAAAAATGATAAAAATCACGCAACTCTAAATGTTATATCAGATTCGAAACTAAAGCAAAAGAAAAGGAAAAAAAATTGACCAATAAATCAATAGATAAAACACAGTCAATCCTAAGATTCAACCATAGCTCTTGATAAAAATTGTAGGTCCATAATTTCTTAGGATTGTGCAAGTGTTGTATTGATCCAATGAGAGGGATGGAGAATAAAGACCTAGAGAGAGAGGAGAGAAAGGAAGAAAGAAAGATTGATTAATGAAAAGTGTGAAATTAACAATGACCAACCCCTCCTAACATGCTAGGGGGGGTATATATAGCCCACCCTACATGTGGGCTATATGGGCTATATGTTTACATATTAGATCACGAGCCCAATACTTGAATATATCGTTGGAGTGACCAATCCTTTCTAAATACGTAAAAATGTATTTCCAATATTTTGTCACCACCATCTTCATCCTCGTGAAATAAATGGGTTGTGGGTAAGTATAAATCACCATGAAATCCGTTTTGATATCCAAATCCATTTTGCTCCCCCTTAACATATGCCACGATATTCGAAAATATTTCGCACATGTTGGGATGAGCCAACACATTAAGTCAAACCATTGAATCAATTGATCTCAATATTAAATCAATTTTTCTCCCCGATATTAAAAATATTAACCCAATGGATGTTTTTGTATCAATTGATTTAATGAAATTTGAAGAAAATTTGGGAAGAAAAATGCAAATCCAGTTATCTTTAAGATTTTCACAAGCTCCCCCTCAAATTAATAAGGGTGTACTTGATACGTAAATTAATTACCTTTTAAACACAAGTGTAAGGTACTTATCACGTGCAAAGATCATAAATGATAATTTATTCACAAGATTGATAATTTACGAGGTTAGACCTAAATAATGAGAACATCATGTGATAAGATCACGTGGTTCTAGTTCACGAATGTTGGTCTCCCCCGTAACGTCTGAAATTATCTCCTCCTTTTTGAAAAGCGGTAATCTTTCATGACACCACATGTACGATTGATATCGTTGTCTTGACACCAATTTGTGAACTTGGCACTTTCGGTATCAAAGATTCTGAACGCTTGACAATTGATCCCCCTCAATTGTTGACCCGTGTTCTATCTAAAGAGCTGTAGTCGTCGTTTGAGTAGTCACATCGTCGAGTATGTAGATATCATTTGTAAATTGCTATGGTTTATTGAGATGATAACTTCATAAAAACAAGATTTCTCTCGTTTTAACAAATAAATGCACTTAAACGTACATATATTCGTGTTAGATTGTGTTATTACATAAACACAATCTTTTAAATGGTTATAAAGTAAACCATGCCCGAGAAAATTAATTCTCGTTGTTGAGTCAAAGCTTTTCGGTGAAATGCTTGACTTTAATATGAAAAACGGGTTACTATCAGAAATAATAGCTAGCCATATGGAGCATGTTTTAAAACGTTTGAACTTCTGCTCGAACTTTATTTACAACCCCGTGTCATTATTGAACGACTTTTCTAGCATCGTAAATATTATCGATTCCAGAATATATGCTCTTTATATCAAAACATTGTTGAACACACAATTTTGAAAGATTTAGAAAAAACTTTTGAAAAATTCTTGAAAAATTGTGTTCAACGATTTTAATAAACCAATTACTTGAGCTTAAGATTTTGAATATCTTACTAAACGAGCTCAAGTCTGAGAAGTTGTAAACTTCCCCTAATGAGGATAACTTTATCATCGGAGATAAACTTTCCTTTTAACTGAAGAACGAGTCCTAAGTTGATATTTACTTAGAAGTCGTTTTCATGAGCTTGAAAAACTTTTGAATGTTTTAACGTAAAGCTCTTGACCGAGAAAGACGAATTTCTCGTTATGAGGAAAAGTTCTCTTATTTAAAAGATACACTCTCCTTTCTGAGCTTAAAACTTGGAATGTTTTAATACAAGCTCATGACCGAGAAAAATTAATATCCCGTTACGAGGATAAGTTATCATTAAAGATAAGCTTTCCTAAAATTAAAGTCCGATTTACAGTCTGATATTTAAATGTAAGTCATTGTGCATGAGCTTAAAAAATTCGAATGTTTTTAATAAAAGCTCATGCCCGAGAAAAATTAATTTCTCGTTGTGAGGATAAGTTTATCATCGGCGACAAACTTTTCTTTCTTTGAAGTCCGGGGCATAATCAGAGATATAATTATACACCATTTACACGAGCTTAAACGTTGAATAGTTTTAATTCCAGTTCGTGTCCGAGAAAGTTTAATTTATCATTTTGAGGGTACGTTATCGTTGCATAGATAAACTTCCCTTTATTTGAAGTCTGGGTCATCGTCTGTCATTTAACAATAAACCATATTTCTGTAAGCCTAACCGCAAATCCCCTGAGACACTTGTTTCTTAGATATCAGGTTCTTCAGCAACCAAACTCTGAGAGTGTCCTTAGTTGAACGGTATACTACGAATGGACCGTTGTGTTCTTGTTGAACGTTAAATTTGGTACCTTTATTCTCATTAGAAATTTGTATGCTTTTATATGGGTTAGCGATATCTATTTCAGAACCATGTGGGGGTTCACGGTTGTCTTTACTTGTGCCAGAAGTGACATTAATAGATGGTTCACTTTTCTTAGCTGTCAAAGGTTTCTTTTTATAGGCTAACTTAATCTCAGGCTTAAGTGATGTATCATCTTTTTCAGTTTCCTCCCTAGTAGTCTTAGTAGGAGTGGAGACTATCCTAGTTAAAGGCCACTCATTTCCTACAAGAGTGAAAGTTCTACCAGCGGGGCGCCAAACTTTACCAATGGGTTTGATTCTAGCTAACCACTGGGATTTAACTCTAGCACAGGAGTTCACCTCATTAAGAAATGTTAGATATTGTAAATCTATGTATATTCTAGAGAGAGAAAGAGATAGAAATTTGGTAGATTTCACACACATTTTTGAGAGAGAAAGTAAAGAACTATGTGTAAATTATGAATGAAACCACACCCTTTCCATCAAAGGAGAGGGCTTTGGTTTACATATTGGGCCGTCGACCCATACATCACATGGGCTCGGTTTGGGCTTTGTTTAATAAATGTAAATAAACTAAACTACGAGCTTCTACTATATCTACTGTTGGAGTGACCAAACCTTTCTAAAACGTAAAACGTATTTCCAACAATCTCCCCCTAAGGGAGGTCACTCCAAAGTACAAGGGGATTACCCGAGTTACAACAATAATAATAAACCTAGCATACTATGCTTGTCTTGAGCTCGTAGTCTTCGTCTTTCTTTTCTTTTTCTTTTCTGGTGAATATGTTGATGTGATCTTTGATATCGATCTTGAGCATGGATCTTTTGCCTCTGATCTTGTGCATCACTTGTGATCTTTGCCTCTTCCTGACTTCATTTCCCACATACTTATACCTTTGTAATTCTTGAAAGCTTCAGAGTTTGATACAGCGGAAGACTTAACTTTTAGACTTTCTTGAATTTGTTGTAGTAGAAAATATAAGCATGTGGGGACGACTTCTTCTCGGACACCGCAACGCCACCGTCTTCAAATGCCGCAACATAAGTAGATACGAGTGAAATGGCTTTGAACATTTCATTCTAATTCGGTATCATTTTACCTCCGGTCGGTGAAGTCCGTTGGACGATATAAAATATCGTACTTGTGGCAGGTAGATTTAATTAAAAATCTCCTTGACAAAATTTCACGGGTAAACCCGTTCTCTTTACTCGACCGTCCAAAGCTGACTGCAAACGTAAAGAGTGAATCATTTGGATAAAATTATCCACATGATTGAAGCCGTCAATTCTGATTCATGAAACAAGTTTGATTCATTAAAGAATCGCACCATCGTTGCTTTCCAGTTGTCACGAGCTTGATTCATATAGAATCTTGCAAGTTACCTACCAAGTGTTGTTTGAGGTTAACACTAGAAGGATTTCCACTCATCATTATGAACACTAAGGTATCACTCTGAGTGTTTTGGCAAGATCACTGAGATATTGCGTAGAGACCTGGAACGTGTTTAAATTCAATTAAGAATTAAACCAATGTTGCTTTTCAGTTATCACAAGTTTGATTCATAAAGAATCGCACAAGTCACCTACCATGAGCTTTTTGATATTCGCTCAAGAAGGATTTCCATCTTCATTGTAAATACTTGCGTATTACTCAGATGTTCAGGCAAGATCATGAAGATTTTGCGTAGGACTCTTAATGTCTTTCTTACTTTTCATAGTGTGTGAAGAAGCAAGGAAATATGGAAGTGTGTCCTATTGAGATATTTGATGATCTCAAATGGCTCTAGACTCAATCGTGCATTTTAGATTTTAGTGATCAAAGGCTAAAGAGGAGTGCCACCTTTTAAATAGCAATATATTTGGAGTGAATAAATCGATAGATAATGCCTTGTCTCCGTGTGAATAAAACAAATACCTTTTAAGAGATATCTGAGTTAGCTGGATTGGGTTGTGCATTGCATCACTGGGTCCATGATGTCTTTCTTCAATATCAAGAATCATTTAAAATGATCTCAATAGCATATGTATTGACCCGGTTTCTGCCTAAGTTGTAAGGAGGGCTTCTTTCTTTACACCCTTTATCTTTATAGTTCTTTTTCATTCTTCAACCCCTTCAATGCTTACCAATATGTCATAACTAGCACCTTGTTGTGATTGTTCCAGTGCTAACTTAAGTACTTGGTCGGCATTCAGCTACATTCATAATCTTCCCCATCTTTCCTAAGGACTTCTATTTCTAGCTATGGAAAGTCCTTAGGAAGATTCCTCCTGTTTGGAAGAATCATTGGACTTAACCTATCCTACCATCCTTATGTCACCACAATATTCATCGTCGTGAAATAAATGGGTTTAGGGTAAGTATATGTCACCATGAAATCCATTTTGGTATAGCAAATCCATTTTTCTCCCCCTTAACATATGCCACGATATTCGAAAACATTTCACACATGTCGAGATGAGCTTATCACGTTAAGTCAAACCATTTTTGATTAATCATTTCCCATATTAAATCACATTTTCTCCCCCATATTAAAAATATTAACACAGTCGATGTTTTTAATATCAAATGATTTAATGAAGTTTTAACAAAGTTTTGGGAAGAAAAATACAAGTCCGTTTTATCTTCATGATACCAAATGTTGGGATATGATACCGATTAGTAAAATGATCACAAATTCACCATATTAGAATAAGTTGACAAGGTTGGACCTGATTGATGAGAACATCATATGATAAGATCAAATGGTTCTTGTCGGCAAATGTTGGTCGCCTCGTCACGTCTGAAGTCATCTCTTGACACCACATGTACGATTGGTATTGTTGTCTTGACGCCAATTAGTGAACTTGGCACTGTCGACATCGAAGATTCTTAATGCTTGACAATTTCTCCCCCTCAATTGTTGACCCGTGTTCTATCGAAAGAGCTGTAGTCGTTGGTTGAGTAGTCGCATCATCGAGTATATAGATACAAATTATAGATTGCTATGATTGTAGAGATGATAACTTCATAAAAAACAAGATTTCTCTTGTTGTAACAAATAAATGCACTGATGTGTACATATATCCGTGTTAGATTGTGTTATAATGTAAACATCATCCCTTACATGGTTATAAAGTAAACCATACCCGAGAGAATTAATTCACGTTGTTGAGCCAAAGATTTCATAAGAAATACTTGACTTTAATATGAAAACGGGTTGCAGTCTGAAATAACTACAAGCTATATAGGCATGTTTTATGAAACATATACAACTTTTGTACGAACTCTATTTATGGCACCGTGTCAATATTAATCAACATTTCTAAGTCCGTAAACATTATCGTACCAAAAGACATGCCTTTGAAAAATAAAGTAAAAATATTTTTGGATTTTTATGAAAATTTTAAATTTTTAGGGTTTTTATACGGTCTTATATTTTTGTATTTTGCTTTTGTGGATATAAATATAAACAATATATACAGATGATCACCAAGGATACGGAGAATAGTTTACCACCACTATTCTTTCGCTTCATTTGCCAGTTCCTTAAGAGTCTCGGGCGAGAAAGTTCTCAATCCTAGCTTGTCGGCCAAAAATTCAATTCGAGCGCGATCTAAAGCCTTCGTGAAAATATCCGCCAATTGATACTCAGATCGGACATAGTAAAGCTCGATCACTCCATTTTCCACTTGCTCCTTGATAAAGTGGTAACGAATGTCAATATGCTTCGACCGGGAGAATTGAACATTGTTGCAGCATTAGGCAATTGCACTCTTGTTGTCGCAGTACATCGGGATTTTGTTGAAACCTAGACCATAGTCGGTTAATTGCGATCTCATCCAAAGAATTTGAGCACAGCAACCGGACATAGCTATGTATTCTTCCTCCGTACTGGAAATTGCAGCGCTTTTTTGCCTTTTCGATGCCCAACTGATTAGTCGATCTCCTAGTAGTTGCAAAGTTCCACTTGTGCTATGCCTTGTATCTTGACAACCCACGTAATCCGCATATGTATATGTCATGAGTGAAACTGAAGAGTCCTTCGAGTACCAAAGTCCCCGATTAATGGTTCCTTTAAGATATCGAAAGATCCGTTTTAATCATAGCTAAGTGTAACTCAGTAGGTCTAGTTTGATACCGAGCACACATACATATAGCAAATTGAAGATCGGGTCGACTAGCTGTGATATACAGTAGGGTACCGATCATTTCACGATAAAGTGTCGGATCAACGGTAATCCCATGTGGATCTGCATCTAGCTTAGTTCGTTCCACCATTGGGGTATCCACGAGGTTGCAAGATTCCATCTTATACTTCTTTAGTGATTCAAGGGCATACTTGGATTGATCGATAAAGATGCCTCTGGGACTCTGAGATATCTGAAGACCTAAGAAGAATGATACCTTGCCCATCATTGACATCTTAAACTTGGAAGACATGAGTGTCCCAAACTCATCAGATAAGGTATGGGTCGAGGCAGCAAATATAATATCAACAACATATATTTGTACCATAATCATATCTTTACCTCGTTTCTGAATGAACAGCGTGGGATCCACCTTGCCTTTAGCGAAGCCTTGTGTAATGAGGAATTGTGATAATTGATCATACCACGCGCGTGGAGCTTTCTTCAACCCATAAAGAGCCTTCTTAAGCTTGTACACGTGATTAGGATATTTAGAATTCACAAAACGATCCGGTTGTTGAACATATACCTCTTCCTTGATTTCACCATTGAGAAATGCCGTCTTCACATCCATCTGATAGACGATCATATTCATGTGGGCTGCATAAGCAAGGAATAGTCTAATAGCTTCTAAACGGGCAACAGGTGCTAAGGATTCCATGAAGTCGATGCCCAATAATTGCTTGTATCCACGAGCTACAAGTCGAGCTTTGTTCTTTAATATTCCGCCCAACTCGTCGAGTTTCACCTTGTAAACCCATTCCAAAGTGAGTAATTGCACTTTATCCGGGCATGGGACAAGTTCCCATACATCAAGACGTATAAATTCATTAAGTTCTTCTTGCATAGCTTCTATCCAACAAGATTGGGTAAATGCTTGTTGCCACGTCTTAGGTTCAACTTCACTGAGAAAAGCATCAAAATGCCAAAACATTGCGCTTTCTTGTAGTTGACTTCGTGTGGATACCGGACGATAAGGGTCACCAATAATAGAATCTATAGGATAATTCTTTGTCCACTTGCGGTCATGTTCACGAATCCGTGGATTGGAGTAAACCGTATTAGGAGCTTCCTCTGAGGTGGACGACCCGGCTTGATTAGGGTCGGGAATTTGTACACCAAAGAATGGAAGTTCACACATTTGATCGAATTCCAAATCGTGATCATCATCATACTCTTCATAATCAACTGGCATGACATGGGTAGTTGATTCGGGTGTTGGTTGAGAATAACTTGATGAAGGTATATCTTGATCAATAGTAGGTGCAGACGCATCTGATTGTGCTTCGGTTGCTGGAGCTACAACTTCGATAACCGGAGCTATTACTTTAGGTTCTGGAGAAACAATACTTGGAGGAGTAAAGAATTCATCAAAGAACGGTTGAAACAATGTATCCCAGTCATTCCTAGAAGGTGGTGTAAATGATGATGAAATGGGGTTGTTTGGGACAAGACCAGAGCTAATGTTACTGGGTCCCATTTCATGAAGTGCGGGTTCAGAGCTGCTTTGCTCAGAAGCCATTGCTGTTAGCTCATCAAAATCAACATTCATAGTTTCGAGGATCTTGCGAGAATTATGATTGTAGATTCAGTATGCTTTCTTTGCGGGTGCATAACCAATGAAAATACCAATATCATCCTTTGGTTGAAGATTTCCCAAATTGTCACCATCATTATTTGGATAGCAAAGAGAACCAAATACATGAAGATATGATTAATCTGGTACTTTACCATGTAAAAGCTCATAAGCTTAAGGGGCTATTGATTGAGTTTAAAGTTGGTGAACAACCCACTCCCGCTACGACTAAAGCGGTTGAGGTTTCTTACATGTATTGTGGTGGAGGTCATGATGTCTCCGAGTGCATTACCAACGGTGGTAACACTTCGAGTGCCTACGCAGCCACGGGAACTTATAACCAAAACGGTCAAGTTACCCGCACTAATCAATTGACTCCACCGGGTTTTCCACCAAATCAAAATACTAACAATTATCGAAACAATCAAGTTGGTTACCAAGGAAATCAAAGGAACAATTACAAGGGTAACAACTATGGGAATCAAGGGACTAATAATCAAGTGCAAAACAAGAATCAAAACCGTGATTTTCAAAACAACAACAAAGGTTTGCAAAACGTGAAAGATCTTCCAAATGAATTTGTTGATTATTCAACGGCTAATGATGCTAGATTTGATAATATACAAAGGAAGATAATTAGCCTAAGATCCGAGTTTAAGAATGATTTGAAAAATGAGTTTAAAAACGAGCTTGCAAATGAACTTAAGACTCATACAAACAAAATGAAGAGTAACGTGTAAAGGTTACAACAAAATCAACAAAAAATGGAGCAAGGCCAACATGAGATTAAACAAGAGATGATTAAGGGGGATAAAAGGCAATCTAAGTTTGATGATAGAATATCGAGAATGGTTGAGGCTATAATGTGTAAACCGTCTTCTTCGGGTGGTCTTCCTAGTAACACTGTGTCAAACCCGAAGGGAGAGATGAAAGTGATTACCACACATAGTGGTAAGACCTTTAAGGAACCGACTCCTCAACCAATTACTCCTACGGTGGAGGAAATTAAGGAAGAACCCGAGGTGGTGGTCGAAAAGGAGCATATTACAATCCTACAAAGTACCGCTCAAACCACACCTATGGTTGACACTTTACCAACATTGGAACCCGAGATTCCAAAGGTTATACCTATGCCCCACCCAACACCACCCTTACCTTACCGATCGAGACTTCGTAAGGAGAAATTGCAAGAACGAGACAACTACCAATTTGAGCTTTTCATTAAGATGTTTCGTGATATGCATTTTAACATAAGTTTTGCCGACGCTTTAATCATGATGCCTCGATTTGCCGCAAACTTTAAGAGTATGTTAAACAACAAGGAGAAATTACAAAAATTGTCTAGTTGTTCATCGGTTTATCTTAACCGCATTCCTCAAAAAGTCGGTGATCCCGGTAAATTTTTAATTCCGGTTGGTATTCAAGATATGGAAGAATGCTATGCCTTGGCCGATCTTGGTGCTAGTATTAATTTGATGTCTCTTGCAATCTTCAAGTCGCTCAATCTTCCTAATCTTACTCCTTCAAGAATGTCTATCGAAATGGCCGATCATTCTACGATTCATGCATGTGGATTAGCCAAAGACGTTTTTGTGAAAGTGGGAAAGTTCTATTATCCAGTAGACTTTATCGAAGCCGATATTCCCACGGATCCTAAAGTTCCTCTTATTTTCGGTCGTCCGTTTTTGGATACGTCAATGGCGTTAATTGATGTGCATGCTAGAAAAATCACCTTACGTTTCAACGACAAGGAACTTGTTATAAAAGCAACACAAAACTCCAAACTTTCTCATGTTTATTCTATCGTGATGTTAAACCATATTGATATGATCGATGTCGTTTGCGAAGAATTTTCACAAGAATTTTTAGGTTTTGGTGATGAAGAAAATAGTGGCAATCCCACTATGCTCGATCCTATTCTTGATAATTCGACACCATCCTTCACTCCATTTGAAGGAGGTGATTTTACTTTAGAAGAGTTTGATGTACCTCGAACTTCTAACGAAGACCTCAAAAATGATGAGGACTTTTCGATTATCAAGGATTTTCTTAACGATTTCCCATTTCCTCCGCCGGTGGAGGTTATGAGTATCGAACCCAAATCTTCAATCGAGGAACCACCAATCCTCGAGTTGAAAGATCTTCCTCCTCATCTTGAATACGTATTCTTGGAAGGAGACGATAAGTTTTCGGTTATTATTACGAAGGATCTTTCGGATGATGAAAAAATCGCACTTATCGATGTCTTAAAGGACCACAAAGGAGAGATTGCGGGGAAATTATCCGACATTAAGGGTATCGACCCACAATTTTGTACCCACAAAATTTTAATGAAGGAAGAGTACAAGCCCGCAATCCAATGTCAAAGAAGGGTAAACCCCAAAATTCACGACGTCATCAAAAAGGAAGTCCTTAAACTCCTTGGCGCGGGAATGATTTACCCTATTTCTGATAGCCCTTGGGTGAGTCCCATTCGCTGTGTCCCTAAAAAGGAAGGAATGACCGTTATGCAAAACGATGACAACGAGTGAATTCCAACTCGACTCGTGACCGGTTGGAGGGTGTGTATTGACTATCGTAAGTTGAATGACGCCACTCGTAAAGACCATTTTCCCTTGCCCTTCATGGATCAAATGTTGGAGCGTCTTGCGGGAAACGATTTCTATTGCTTTTTAGATGGTTTTTCCGGTTACTTTCAAATCCCCATCGATCCTCTGATAAAAAAACTACGTTTACGTGTCCATATGCAACGTTTGCCTATCGTAGAATGCCATTCGGACTTTGCAATGCACCGGGAACTTTTCAACGGTGTATGATGGCTATTTTTCATGACATGATCGAGAAGACGATGGAAGTCTTTATGGATGACTTTTCCGTGTTTGGTAGTTCGTTCACTTCGTGCTTAGGAAATTTGAAACATACGTTGAAACGTTGTTAGGAAACCAACCTTGTGCTCAATTGGGAAAAATGTCATTTTATGGTTAAAGAAGGAATCGTCTTAGGGCACAATGTTTCGAAAGCGGGGATTGAGGTAGACAAAGCTAAGATAGACATCATCGCCAAATTACCTCATCCCAAAGTCGTTAAGGGAGTTAGGAGTTTCCTAGGCCACGCGGGCTTTTATCGTCGATTCATCAAGGATTTTTCAAAGATATCTCGACCCATTACACACCTCCTCGAAAAAGAAACTCCTTTTGTCTTTAACGAAGATTATGTTCGAGCCTCTGAAATCCTTAAGAGGAAACTTACCGAAGCTCCCATTATTGTTGCTCCCAGTTGGAACCTCCCCTTTGAGCTTATGTATGATGCAAGTGATTATGCTATTGAGGCCGTTTTGGGGCAACGTCATGAAAATCACATCTTGCCTATTCACTATGCTAGTAAGACGATTACCGAGGCTCAAGTTAAGTACACTACAACGGAAAAGGAATTCCTTGCCGTGGTGTATGCATTTGAGAAATTCCGACGTTATCTCGTCTTGACCAAAATCATAGTCTATACGGACCATTCGGCAATCAAGTACCTCTTAGCTAAACAAGATGCTAAGCCAAGATTGCTTCATTAGATTCTCCCCCTACAAGAATTTTATGTCACGATACTTGACAAAAAAGGAGCCGAGAATCTAGCGGTCGATCATCTTTCTCACTTGGAAGATCCTCACCGAAGTGTGTACGAGAACAAGGAAATCACCGAAACATTTCCTCTCGAGACACTTGGTGTAGTGAATTCCAAGAAAGATTCTTTCACCCCATGGTTTGCGTACATCGCAAGTTACCATGCGCGAAACTTCATCATTAAGGGTATGATGACTCAACAAAAGCGAAAATTATTTCATGACGTCAAGTTCTACATTTGGAACGACCCTTACCTCTTTCGGACTTGTGCGGATCAAATCATTCGACGTTGTGTGTTTGGCACCTAAGCTACTAATATCCTTAGAGCTTGTCACGAGGGACCCACGGGTGGTCACCATGGTGCTAATCTCACGGCGAAGAAGGTCTTTGATGTCGGTTTCTTTTGGCCTACTATTTACCGAGATGCACATGCACTTGTCAAGTCATGTGACACATGCCAATATCAACACAAAGCCTCACAAAACGATGAAATGACACAAAATATCATGCAAGTGTGTGAGATCTTTGACGTTTGGGAAATTGATTTTATGGGGCCGTTCCCATCATCTCATGGTAATAAGTACATCCTTGTCGTCGTTGACTACCTATCCAAGTGGGTGGAAGCTAAGGTTTTTCCCACGAACGATGCTCGTGTGGTAGTCAAGTTTTTGAAGCAATTATTCTCTCGGTTTAGAACCCCTCGTGCTGTCATAAGTGATCGTGGAACCCATTTTTGTAATGAAAAATTCGAAAGGGTTCTAAAGAAATATGGAGTTACACATCGGCTTTCTATGGCTTATCTCTCGCAAACGAGTGGGCAAGTCGAGGTTTCAAACCGAGCTTCGAAGAGGATCTTGGAGAGATCGATTGGGGAAAACCGACAATCTTGGTCGGATAAGTTGGACGATGATTTATGGGCCTTTCGTACCGCTCATAAGACACCCATTGGGTGAACTCCTTACAAGCTTGTGTATGGGAAGAATTTTCACTTGCTAATTGAACTTGAACACAAAACTTATTGGGCCCTAAAGCATTGCAATGATGACATTGAGACCACGGGAAAATACCAGAAAATGCAATTAAATGAACTGGATGAATTGAGGGATATTGCTTATGAAAATTAATTGATTTACAAAGAAAAGACTAAAAAGTTTCATGATTCTAAAATTAAAAACCGGGTTTTTAACATTGGAGATCAAGTGTTGCTTTTTAACTCAAGATTGAAAATATTTTCCGGCAAGTTGAAATCCCGTTGGTCCGCACCATTCACCATTGCCAAAGTGTTTCCTTATGGGACCATCGAGCTAGCTCAGAATGATGGTCCTAACTTTAAGGTGAATGGTCAGAGGTTGAAGCACTACTTTGGTGGGGAAGTTCCTTCTTTGAACTACCTCGACCAAGTCACCTTCCACAATGATAATTAGTATTGAGGGGATCGAGTCGAGCTCATGAATCGGTTATTAAAACGAGGTGCCTCGTGGGGGAGTCTCATGCTTATCCATGTACATATTATCGCTTTCTAATGTAGCTTATGTGAGGGGATTTGTGCCCTTCCAACCTTCGTTCCATGGTTGTTTATGAATTGTGGTTTTTAGATGATCATCATCTTCACGATTGGAGCATCTCGTGTTCGTTTTATGTGAGCACTCGATCATTTTCTTTGAAGAATTTCTCTATATCCATATGACATATCCTTGATTGTTCTAACGTTAGGTCTTTTAGCACACTTCATAAACGGCAATTGATTTAATGGTTCCACCCTTTCCATGCTAGATTAGGCATTCGACTTCGTCTCTAGTATGGGGGTATCCTACCCTTAGACCCAAAACATTGAGGACAATGTTTAACTTTAGTATAGGGGATGAATAGATACTTGCCTTGCCAAACCTTCACGCTTTCCAAAATTTATCTTTTTGATTATCGTTTTGTTGCAAAATAAGGCTAAAAATGGCCAAATTTTTTAAAAATTTATCATGTTTCATAAGTGTTTATGACACAAATGTAGATTTTCCGATGGCGAGAATAAGAGTAATTTTGAACTCTACCGTGCGTGTTGAGAACTTAGCTTCGATTCCTTAACTTTATATTAGGCTAAGTCTCTTAAATGAGGATGAGAAATGATATCGTTAATTATAAGTTAGTATGCTAAACGTAGAGTACTCGTATTCTTTCACAAACTCATGTGTTCTAATTGTTTGCTTATTCTCCCTTCGCTTGTATATATATTTTGCTAATAAGTATTGGCTTAGCGGTTTAGCCTTGATTTATGGTTTCTAGTCTTTTCTAGTAGCTTCCATGTAATTAAATTAGGAAAACATTAAGGTATCGCCAGCGTCACGTTTTTGAAGTATTGGCAACCCGAATAATCGAAAGCTTCACCCAATAATAAGATTTCAAGTGCTCACCTAAATCAAGCAAAAATTTGAAGCTCACAAGGCCGAAAAATCTATGCAAAACTGAAAGTGATTAAGCCTTAATCTTTGAAGCTTTAAAGATCCAAAATTCGCTTTAGCGTGAGGATATACGTCTTTGGCCATAATAAACACCTCATGGCGAGGTTAAATAAAAGGCAAGGCATGGCCGAAGTCATAATAAACGCTCCAGGGCAGAGTTGAATAAAAGATGGAGGTAAACCTATGATAATAAGGCCCATCCGTTAGGGGCGTATAAAAGTCTTGGTAATAAGTCTCATGTTCAAAACCGTTATAAAACCATGTTTATCGATCCTTCTTGTTGACTTAATTTTTTGACATCGTTGTCTATTAGGAAGGGTTATTAATTCGATGGTCTTGGTTACACCGTTATGACTCTATTTTTGGACCTTAATCTTTATCATCGCATAAGTAAAAAATGTATCTTCATGATCATTCAAGACAAAAATAAAATATAAGAGATACCACCTAGGATTAAGGGAGTTTAAGTACGTGATTAGGGCATATGAGTAGTGTTAGCATTACTAACTTATAATGACAATGATCTCGTTACACACGTGGCATGGAATTGGGTGAAAATCGAGGACGACGAAATTATTTCTTGCGAAGAATTCACGTGTTCTTGTTCTATGAACCTAAACGTCCCATTTTGCGATGAAATTCATACATTATGTCTAAAACGCAAGTAGTAGCAAGTAGTAGTAGTATAGTAAGTTTATGATTCAATAAAAGACCATAAAAATGAATTTTGGAGGTGCTACGATACTTAATTCTAGCATTGCGTGAGGGCACGACAATGGTTTAGTATGGGGGAGTGATGAGACTGCTTTTATACATAGTCTCATCGTCCAAAATGGGCTTAAAATGGTTAAAATATCATAAAAAGTGCCATATATATGCTTGTGTTTGCTCAATGTGTATTTTAGGTACGGATATTGAGAAAATGACAAAAGATCACAAGAATCAATCAAAAACGAACACGGGAAACGAAGCCGCACAATGAACCGGGCCCTAGAGTTGATTTTCCAAGAAAAGTCCTTAAAGAATTGAAGATTGTATAAGAAGGGTCCTTCATTATTGAAGAATTGACACTTTAAACCCTTGTATATTCATAATTAGAAGTTTGGTCCTTAAAGTTTGTCAAATTTACAAAAAGGACACTCAACTTTGAAGAATTGGCAAGAATGGTCCCTTAAAATTAAAGACTTGTCACTTTTAGTCCTCCATCAAGACAAGAATAAAAATGAAGACCTTAAAGTTTCAAGAATAGGCCATTAAATCCCTTGAAGAATCATGAAATTACAAGAAATACCCTTGAATATACTTTGCAAAATGTTTTGTGGCCAAAGTATAAATTTACAAACTTCATTATAAAGGGAAATTCATTTTGGCTGAGTAAACATCAAATGAAACAAGAAAGAAAGAAGGAGGGTTAATCTTGTGAGACAGGAAAAGGTACCTAGACCACTCCCACCATGACACGTGCCCCACTCACTTCTCTCAACCAATCACCACCCAGCCTGCTGCCACCTCACAATCCCACTCACACCCGTTTAATAACTAATTAATATAATTAGTTATAATTTGGCACCTAACACTTTTTTAAAACCTTAATCAGATCAAACCTCAACTATTCATCTCAAGAACAAAATTGGGTATTTCTTAATTACTTAGGATTAAGTGTTAAGGTGCTCTAGAATTAAGATTAAGGTCATAACTAACAAAACCCAACCCATACATTTGTTGCCACCTCACCCAAATGGTCACATGAAGACTCCCCTGCTACTTTTGAGGACGAGACAAAAAACTTTGCCAGGGAATCCACAACTCACAACATAGCTTGCATACTAAGCTCATTTGGACCCCTTGGATCATTTTTCACCACTGGCATCTCAACAAAACGCCAAAGATCATCACATGGGCTCAAAATTATTCAAACTTCACAAGGGAAATTCTAGAAGTCCACTACATTAGGGTTTTGAGTTTTATTAGCTTCTAGGTCATTGTACACCCTCTATATAAAGGGTTTAGCTCATTACATTTAGCTTTGTTCTTGGTTTTTCCTTAGGTCAAGTTTCTGTGAATCATTTGTTCAAGTGAATGAAAAATGTTTGAAATCTTTGAAGAAATCCAAGTTCTAATTTACTTTATTGTTATTTTTGAATGATATGAGTTGTGATTTTTGGTTCTAAAATATTGGTTTTAAGTTTATGCAAGATTGTTCAAAGTTTTTCCTAAAATCTGATTTTTCCAAATTTGTGTATAAACACTTGAGGTTTTTGGATCATAAGATGATCATAGCACCCCTGATAAGATACTTATCAAGGTGTAGTGAAGCTTGTGGTTTGGGAAGATTCAAGGAGTGGGGTACAAGTTGGATAAATTTGTTGGGAATAAATATAAGTGTATTAGTTACCCCTGCTAGTTGGTCAGAGTTTCCCCTGCTAGAGTAACTTCCCCCTGCTAAATAACAAAGGTAGGGGGATTGGTTCCCCTGCTGAAGTCAAAGACCCTGCTGCTAGAGATAAACTTGGAAGAGATTATAACACGTTTCAGTTACTACTCCGAGATACTTTCCAAGTTTGTTAGTAGTGATCTTGTACGTGAGTCCTTGTACTATAAAAGGACCCACTAGGTTATCATGCAAAGTGTGTCTTTCTCTGTTAGTTTTCATTTCATACTTTAAGGTTTTTGTAACCCTAATACCACTATTGGGTATTTGTATATCTATGACATATTAAAGTTTAACGTTTGCTTTAAACATTTGTTCTTGTGCTAAACACTACATTCTGCATCTTGTTTAGTTACTTTGTATTGCAAAGTTTCTCTAGTGTTAGATTTAATCTATTCTCTCTATCACAACCCTTAAATAAGCTAAGGTTTAAGATCTGAGTTTGGGATCAACAAGTGGTATCAGATCTTGTTGAGAAACTTTGATTAAACCAAGAACAAAACATCTCTCACAATCAACATCAACCATGTATTCAGATTCTCATTCATCCTCAACCAGCAACAATGCTCTCAAACTACCCATTCTGGATCCTGAAAACTTTGAACTATGGGAGTTCAGAATTAAACAATACCTTAAGATGGAACACTATGTTCTATGGGAGATCATAGAATTTGGTGATCAATTTCCAAAGACTGTACAAGTTGAAGATAAGGATAAGGGAGAACAAAAGGGTGAAAGCTCTAAAGGTGAAGCCAAGAAGAAGTCTGCTGCTCTTGCTGACAAGGAGATACTAGCAAGAAGGCATGATGTCAGGGCTTACAGTTCCTTACTGTTGGCTCTACCTTGTTGGGTCAATTCAGTGCCTGATTTGTCCCTTGCACAGGATTTGGATGTAAAGTATCCTAAGTAGTGTTAGTCACAGAACTTTGTATGTTATAAGTTCAGTGTGTCATTCTTTAGAGTTCTTTAGAGTCTACGAGATAGACTCGTCATTAGCTGAGGCGGATCTCAGTAAGTGTGCAAAGAATCAAGGATGATGGAGTTAGTAAGTGATGACATAATAGCTTGCTAACTCCTCAAGACTATTACTTCTTTACAAGACCTGAAGATGTTAGAGGACCTGAAGAAGTGTCTGAAGTGTCTGTCTAAAGTTTTAGTGGAAGACTACAAGGTGGTTACTTGTATTTTAGTTAAAGCTTCTCAAGGAAGCTTCACATCCCACTATATATGTGGTCCTTGTAATAGAATAGTCAACGATTCTCACCACAGAAAACACACATGTAACACTTTAGTGGATATGGGTTTCATCCTCCCATTGTTTCATAAGCTTAGCTAGCTATGAACATGGGAGTTTAGTTTGTCATTCATCGCCCGGTTGTTTTTCCGCAAACAACCGGGCAAGTCTTGTATATTTGTTGATTCATTATTAATAAGATATACAAACGATGAAAAGTACAAGCTTGTGTTATTAGTTAGTCAATTGGTTTAATTGTGCAAATTTTCTTCATAGATCTTCATTGAATCGATGTTTGCACAAGTATCGTGGACCATCAATTGGTATCAGAGCGGGTTGGATTAAGTTACTATCCAGATCCGTTCAGTTTACGACTGCTAATAACTATTTTAGATTGTCAAATTTCAGTGTTTTGATTAGAAAACTGCTACTGCTAATGTAGTTTGTACAGTTTTTGAAGATGAGGTATACACTGTTGTTGCTGTTTGACACTCAAGTAAAATATTACCCACATAAATTCTATCCTTATCCCACTCACAAGATACGTGTCTCCCCACCATCTTATTGGATCCTTAAACAAAAATAAAACAATCTCTCTCACAGTTACTTATTAACTCACCATATCCTCATCTCCTACATCCCCACCCACCGGATCTACTACATCACACCCTTACCCCACCTCCCAACGTCACCTTCACCTTCATCTCATTTATCCCCATAACAAAAAAACGGATCCATAACTAATCACTTCTTTTCTTTATAAAACAAAAAAACCCCGGATGCAATCCACCCTCCGTCTTATCCTCACACCCTCCGTCTGATTCTATTCTTCTACTTTCCTAAACCCACCGTCCCTACACCTATTCTACCCTCCCACTCACCGTTACTCACAAGTCACAATAATAAAACAAAATCAATCAATCACCAATTATAACAACCCATCACTCACATATCTGATCTACACCATCACCCTCGTCATCATCACAAACCCACGAACGAATTAAACCCACTCTCGTCAAAAGGTACTACACAAAAAAAGGACGGATTCATCCTGGTGGCCACAGGATAAGATTCGATTTATGTACAAATTTTGATTGATTTTGTGAGGTGTGAAACAATTCACGGTTGTAGTGTTCTTTTTGATGATTAAAGGAAGATGAGTAATAATTATGTTTGTAGTTTCGAGGGTATTGGATGTTTGATATAAATCGTGACTGAAATTGTTTATAACCAATGTTGTGATATTGTGAAGACCGTTATGTGTCGTGGATGAGTAAACTCGATTCATCTGTATGATGAACAAGAGGGGATTTGTATTAAGGCTAGGGAGATGATAGGCGTAGTTGGATTCGGACTGGTATTTTGATGATAAAGGGAAGTGAACAGATGGGTAAGATAGACTCAAAAAATTGAGTTGATGAGTGTTATTCGGAAGGTGAAAGATGAGTAACAGGTATAATCCACCAGGAGAGTATATGGTACAGCGAGCATTGTTCTCGAATAGCTGTGATGATAAACGGCTGAAAAGAAGCTGATGATTTTGAAAGTGAGCTGATGATCTTGAAAGGGAGCTAATAAATATTCGGCTCATGGTGGAAAGAGCTGGTGTTTTCATGTTTGTATGTTCAAGCTGATAAAATAAAAATAAATAAAAAAATCAGCTCATGTTGGGAATACTAGTCCCTAAGCTATGGTCACGAGGTCGCTGTGTATACCTACTAGCGAGAACTGAGCCTGATGAACTCGATGTTTATCAGGGCTAGAAGAGAACTGAGCCTGATGAACTCTGAACTTAACTCAAGGGTACGCCTTGAATAATGACAACAGGGAATATTCGAACACAGGCTATATCTGATCGAACGTGAGTGAATGTCAGGGATAAGCTGAGATGTAAAGTGCTTGTTCAGGCACTTGGAATGATGTGCTAAAATGGGAGCTGATAAAACATCAGCTGGTTAGAACAATTGATCAAAGTGGCTGTGGCTGTGATAATACACTTATCACATGGACTTTTTGTTTTATCAAATGGGCTGTGAATAAGAAACATTGGGATGAATAAAAAATCAGTGATTATACTTTGGTCATAGATCCCTGTTATGAACCCCCAACCAGCTGAGGTGAACCCTATGCAGACTCATAGGTCGCTGACCCTGTCTGTGTCTGTCCAACTGCTGAACCCTGTACTGGACCCCTGTCCCCTCTGTCCATGGACCCCTGTCCTTAACCTCTCTCTTTGGACCCTTGTCCCCAAGTCCATAAATCCTCTGTCTCTGAACCATCAGCAAGACTGGACCTTTCAGCAGATCTGAACCACCAGCAGCTCTGAACCTTCAGCTGCTAAGCATGATAGCTGTGCTTGATGAAGACGTTTGGCTGTGATAAAAATACAGCCCACAGGCATTCAGCCGCAGACCACAGCCACAACTAAATACCTAATACCCCATAGCTAGTTCCTCAGCTGTTGATCTCCACAGCCACCCCCCCCCCCCTCTCGTGATTGTTAAAGAAGCTGATTTTTATTAGCTTAACGATGGATTCGCTGGCAAGATGACCAGCTGATAATGATGTTATCTTCAGAGCCTTCAAATTCTGAAGGACTTGGTCACTCAGAAACTATTTTCTCACACCAAGATAAAGAAAGAAGATATTTTCACAGGTTATTATCTCAAACCACAACCATTGGCTGAACTTTCCAGTTGTAACCCCAGCATCTGTCCCCCTCCCCCACCACTGTGACCCTATCCGCTGTAACTCCAGCCAGAGAGTGTTTGAGAGACCAGGCTGTGTTACAGGGAATTGGTGAAACATTGATTATACAGGGGTTTGATAACATAAAGCGTTTGGTAGGAGATGAAATTCAGGGGGAGTTGTATTTCAGGCGAGATGAAGACCATCACGCTATGATTGTGTAATAATATGTAGCCGGTCAAAAGTTGCTTGGTTCCCTAGCAAATTTTGAGGGGGAGAGAAACGAGGACAGAGGTAAACTTGTGTTTATGTGAAGAAACATCAAGTTTACTCACACTACATACATACTATCATACATCACACACAACATTCAGGGACCTACATGTTTACATATATGGCTGATTGAGCCAAGTCGCTGAACATGGGTTACTGAGCTTACTCTACGATCTATTATGGTTGCTGCATCAACCATTGACCACTCCGCTGTTTAAAGTTAAAAGAACTCTAGATCTTAATTGATAGAATATGCCACACTTTATATATGCTAGGGAAGGGCATATGATATAACGAACAGGCATGTATACACTCCACTCTTAACCGAAGTGAAGTAGTCATTGGGGGTTCTACTATATAAGCATCAGGGAGTTTGTTCACGTTTTCATTATACAAGATCAGAGATTGTATAAGCTTAGTAACAACTGCAACAGGGACAAGACGATACAAGTTAGCGGATCACTTGAACTAGTGAAGCTAGATATTCTTGGTACACTTTGTTGTAATATAGCAGGTAAGAAGAAGCCTTTAAGCTCACTTACTACTATTTAACTTAGGCTACTTTTCTATCCAAATAGGGGGAGATTGTTGGGTTAATTCAGTGCCTGATTTGTCTCTTGCACAGGATTTGGATGTAAAGTATCCTAAGTAGTGTTAGTCACTGAACTTCGTATGTTATAAGTTCAGTGTGTCATTCTTTAGAGTTCTTTAGAGTCTACGAGATAGACTCGTCATTAGCTGAGGCGGATCTCAGTAAGTGTGCAAAGAATCAATGATGATGGAGTTAGTAAGTGATGACATAATAGCTTGCTAACTCCTCAAGACTATTACTTCTTTACAAGACCTGAAGATGTTAGAAGACCTGAAGAAGTGTCTAAAGTGTCTGTCTAAAGTTTTAGTGGAAGACTACAAGGTGGTTACTTGTATTTTAGTTAAAGCTTCTCAAGGAAGCTTCACATCCTACTAAATATATGTGGTCCTTGTAATAGAACAGTCAACGATTCCCACCACAGTAAACACATATGTAACACTTTAGTGGATAGGGGTTTCATCCTCCCATTGTTT
Source organism: Glebionis coronaria (assembly GCA_025667525.1). Classification (NCBI taxonomy): domain Eukaryota; kingdom Viridiplantae; phylum Streptophyta; class Magnoliopsida; order Asterales; family Asteraceae; genus Glebionis; species Glebionis coronaria. The sequence continues at coordinate 196,793,048 of CM046879.1, read as the reverse complement.
CATAAGCTTAGCTAGCTATGAATATAGGAGTTTAGTTTGTCATTCATCTCCCGGTTGTTGTTCCGCAAACAACCGGGCAACTCTTGTATATTTGTTAATTCATTATTAATAAGATATACAAACGATGAAAAGTACAAGCTTGTGTTATTAGTTAGTCAATTGGTTTAATTGTGCAAATGTTCTTCATACATCTTTATAGAATGGATGTTTGCACAAGTATCATGGACCATCATACCTGATAGACATCAGCTAAGGTTCAGAAAGTACAAGACAGCTAAGGAACTCTGGGAAGCAATAGGCAAAACATTTGGAGGGAATTAGGCCACAAAGAAGAAGAAGAATCAAATGCTTGATCAATTTGCTTCTTTCAAAGCAATTGGTGATGAAGCAATTGGTTCTATCTACAATAGGCTTCAAGATCTGGTTGCTCAGTTAGAGTTCTTTGAAATAGAAGTGACAAAAGAACAGGTGAATACCAGGTTTCTTAACAGTCTTCAGAAAGAATGGTTTGTCTACAAAGCTATCTGGCAGAATAGGGATGACATAGATGACAAGAACATTGATGACATATACAATAACTTGAAAGTTTTTGAGCCAGTGGTCAATGAGATGAAGTCATTAGGAACCATCGCCACTAATTCAAGTGGATCTACTGATTCCCCTGCTAACATGGCGTTCATATCTCACAGAAGTGGAATCTCGAAAAGTAGTGGAATCGAAGTTGGCCCTGCTACCCATTCCCCTGCTGCTAGATATGGATCATCTCATGATGAAGAAAGGCCTGCAACATTCAGCCTTGACACTGCTTGTGCTTTCATAGCATCCCAAGGGCCACAAGGATCTACTGTGTTACATGAAGATCTAAGTCAAATGTGACACCCTAGAACCGAGGTCATTAACGTTACCCTAAATTACGCTAATTTTTGAAATTTTTAATAAATTTTAATTTCTATATTTATAAGTATATTGGTTAAAGCCGATGTTCGAGGTTATAATTTTTACGATTGACGATTCAAGAAGGACGATGACGATTACGATCCTGAGGGATGCCCAAATTTCTATAATTATTGACGATTTATCGATAATGTAATTTTCGAGAATTTTACTTACGGTTCGTGTTAAGTTGAGTCGGGTGAGTTTTATAGCCTTCCGAGTACATTTAAAGTATCCCAAAAGTATTTTAGAGTGTTCGGGATGATTTCCGACTCCCGTAAAATTTTCTAAATTGACTAGTGAGTCGATCCCGCAAAGTTTTAAGGACGTTTTTACTTGAGGCCAAAAGAAACCTTTAATTACCATTTTGGCCCCTCCCATCTCACAAAAAGGACACAAACACAACACACACAAACATTTAACAAAAAAATAAATCAAACTCTCTCCCTCTCTTGCTCTAGCCGACGGCTACACCCACACCACCACCATCCACCATAATTTTTTTGAGTTTTAACAAAAACTAACCTTAGACCACCTCCTAAAATCCATTGGTGAGTGTTAATCCATGGTTAAATTAAACATGCATTAACAAAAATTTTCCAAAAATTTTCAAGATCATTCAAATTCGTTTTTGAGGCTAATTGTCTTGATGCATGTTAAATTCATGTATAGTGTGAGTATAATCACCAATAAAACCCACCAAAATTAATTTGGTTGTGGTGATTTGGTCACCCAAACCCCACGGCACAAGGGGGTGTTTGGGGAGCCATGGTGGTTGATGATTATGAGCATTGTTGTTATGTTTGGTATTGTGTTTATTGATGTATCAAATGGGTATAAGTGGTTGCATGTTTGTTTTCATATTTTTAGATTATGAGATTGTTGATCAATAGGGGTAGGTACTGAAAATTTGTGTTTGGTTGTGATTAGGGAAGCTTAGGATGATGCCTAGTGGTGATTAGTAGGTTTGGAATCGAGCTTAAGCATGATTTTGGTATGGTCAAATTTAGGCAGAAAGTTTAGGACCTTTTCGTAAAAATGATTTTTCCTACAGGTCTAGATAACTAAATATAGTCATAGAGGGTCTTCTTAGCTTTAATTTGGTATAAGGTAGAGCCCGTGACTCAAAACGAGCTAAAAGTTATGAGGTTTTAAAGATCGAGTACCGGGAGACGAGAACTTTCATAATCCGAATTTATGTATAGTTTTAGTCAAATCCCGAGGACCACAAGTATGAATTGGTAAAAGGTCAAGGGTCAAATTTTGGTCACAAACCTGTGTAATTGAGTCTATAAGTTGACTTAGGAGTCAAAGAAGTCAAAGGTGCATTTCAAATAGGTCAAAGAGGTCCAAGTTGGTCGAAGTACAATTTCAGCCCGGAAAATGTAGTTTTGAAAAAACGTTGAGTAACGGGTCGTAGAAGTAAAACTATTATTGGGATTAAAAATTTGTTATCTACAGGTCTTATAGGATTTTTGAGAATTTTGTCGAATTTTATAAGAATGGTTAAATATAGTAAAACAGCCCGTACTTTCGGTAAGTACCGGCGAAAATGAGTAAAAATGGATAACGTAAATAGTAAGAACGAATGGTGTAAAATGAGTGATGCTTGTTGTTTTGTTTTGGCGTGGGTTATAATTGTCCTAAGTGACTAGTATCTATGTATTTTATACTGTACCGTAAGGTATTTAAAATGAGATTACTCATTACGCGTTATTTGTTGATAGGTGTTGATTTACCCGGGCATCCGTATCGTCGTCAGTGATCATCTCTCGAACTACCGACTACTTAATATATAAGGTGTGAATTTATAGCCTCGCTTATATTTATTTCAAACTGTTTTACCCGCGAGGGAAATGCATGCTAGTTTTTAAAAGGAACGTATATCATGAATGATTGTTAGACCCGAATGTTGCCTTAGAAATTGTGTTCAGTACCTAGTTGCAAAAGACCCTAAATTCATGAACTATTAACTATTGTCCTGCCCTCGAGTAGGGGGAAATAGCCGCTTATACAATTTGTAGTACTACGGGGCTAACGACCCAATGCTAGCCGAGAAGCTGTACATTGAGTAAGTTCTGCGGTAGATTATCTTGTATGAGAGATAAGGTATAATTGCAACTGATGCCTTTAGAAGGGGCACTGGTTTCATCTGAATCACGCCGGTAATTATTACGCGGGTGATTGAGTTAACGGATTAGTGTCATGAGCTTAAACACAATTGTCAGTATCCTGAATATAGATTGTTTGATCGACAAGTCTATGAATGATCACGAATGGTTTTTATTTTATATACGTTCAAATGAATTGTAAAACCTATGAATTCCACTCAACGTTTTCGTTGACCAAATTTTGGCATGTGTTTCAGGTAACCGCTGAAGTGTAGAATGGAGCGTGCATGGGATGGATGTTGTGTGTATGGCTTGGAGTCTGCTTGTTTTTCCTCCCTTTTCCTACTTAAACATTTTTAATTTTAATGTTATGTTGTTGTGAAACTGAAATTCTTGGGTCGAGATTCATGGGGACCGAAAACGCTAAACTCTGTTGTACCAAGTGGGGTTGGAAAAACCGTGGACATGTATCATCTAACAATTTTTAATTCAAGTTTTAAGTTGACGTCTTTTTAGCGTCGTTTGATATATCTTGTGTGCAATGAATACTGTGTAGCACCCAATGTTGTAGTTCCGCTGCGCATAGCATTTTGTGGGGGTGTTACAGATTGGTAATCATAGCCATGAGTTATAGAGAACTAGGTCGTTTTTGAAAATCCTAAACTATAACTTTTGGTGTCGTAAGAAATGGTCCAAGCACACACAACTATCCTGCATGGCTCCGGTAAGATTTATTTTTGTATTCATGGCATTTGACGTATACTTTTGAGTTGAAATATATATGTGGGTAATTATTACGTAAGTATGGAAATTACTATATGTAGACGTTGAATTATACGTGGAATATCCGACATCGTAATTTTTGTATTAATCATGCATGAGCATCATATTATTACATTTTGGGCATATGTACCACCTTTGCATTGCATTTGCATGCATGTATTTATAAATATTGTATAATTACTTACGTACCCTCCGAAATTCGCTGTTATTGCAGGAATGGCCGAGGTACCGCCTAATGATAATGGAAACGATTACGTCGTAGGTCACGAAGGGGGACCGTTTCCTCCGAACCCGCCGGACAATGATAATGGATGGATCGCTCCAGAAGAGGAAATAGGGCCGGAAAACGACAATGATGAAAGTGAGGTGGAAAATTTTAGCATCAGTAGTGACGAGAGTGAGGATTCTGAGGAAGAGCCCGAGGAACTAATGGATGATGGCATTCCCGAGAATGCTGTAGGCCAGACCGAACCTGATTTGTTTCAATCTCCGAATTCGCCAAAGGGTTATGAAGTACCTCCAACCGATCGATATGAGCAGCAACCCTTTAATCGCCCGATGGACAATTGTAAGGACTATTTGAGAACAGTGCCAGGATTTGTTCGAGTAAGTAATGGGAGCGGTGGAGAGTCCAGCAAATCATCCAAGTCGCCATCGATTCATGAGAATATTGCAAGGGTCTACTTTCCGAGACCAAGACACTACTGGGATCCCGCAGGTCGTTTGAGGAGGATGGAGAGGCTGATGTATGAGCGGTTTGTAGTTGAGACCAGGGTAATTAAGAGGTTTGATAAGAATGAAAGGGAACACCAAAGACTGTTGGAAAGGACTGCAAGAATTGAGTATGATGGAAATGTAAACAAAAGTGATATCAACAGTTTAAGATCGATGGTTGCAAATTTGAGCGCTAGTCTTGACCGTGTTAGGGAAGATCAAGTGAGGTTGTCAAGGATGCAGAGTTGGGAGCATCGAGTGAGAGCATCATTGCCCCCAGATTGGAGATTCGTGGACGATTTGGAGATGGAGGCTAATGACTTCATGATCCAGCCACCTACCAGAGGTGCTTGTATTACTGTGGGAAGTCAGGTAGCGATTGAGTGTGGGTCTACATCAGGGACGAAAAAGGAGACGGAATGTGGGCTGGATGATAAAGGAAAGAGAAAAATGGATGATGTGGATGAGAACGATAGTGATGAGGAACCCGAGGAAGATGATGACGAACCGCCATCCAAGAGGCCGTGTGGATCACCACATGCCTAGTTGTTTGTCTTGTATTTTTCTTTGATCATTGTAATGGAACTGTTTTAGACTTTTGTATGATGGCATTATGACGAAAAACTTGAGGACTTAAGTTTTATGGTGAACGATTGTAGTGGCAATACTTGTCACAATTTTGGTTAATTATCAATACAATCCATGTTACCTTTCATGATCTGTGATATGTCTTAAATTTGATCTTTTGTGATGTGAATTGATGAATATTAGTAACTCTGTAGTGATGTGTCGTTGTATGTATATTATGTCTTGAAAGAGAAATCCATCTTAATCTTGATGTGTATACTTACATTGTTTTTCTATTTTCCCTGTCTTGCAGAAAGAGATATTCGATAACACCATGCCTCCAAAGTTGACCGCCGATCGTGTAAACACAATGATTCAGGAAGCTATAGCAAATGCGCTGGAAGCGGACCGAGCCGGGAGAAATCAGGACCAGGGTAGAAACGCGGGGAGACAGCAAGCCCCGAGAGTGTGTACCTATTCTAGTTTTATGAAATGCGGTCCCACGCAATTTCGTGGAACGGGTGGAGCTTTAGAACTTAGACGATGGTTGGAAAAGGTTGAAAGTACTTTCAAAATCAGCGGTTGTGCAGAAGCGGACAAGGTGAAGTTTGCGGCTGCTACGTTTCTTGATGATGCGTTAAGTTGGTGGAACACCCAGGTAGCCACGGTTGGATTGGCTGTAGCGAATGCAAGGACATGGACTGCGACAAAAGCTCTGTTGACTAAGAAGTTTTGCCCGGAAGAGGAATTGGGTCAATTGGAAGATGAGTTGAGGCACTTGACCTTGAAGAACAATGATATCGCTGCGTACACCAGGAGGTTTAATGAATTAAGCCTTTTGTGTCCGGATGTTTTTGCCAATGATGCCAAGAAGATGAAGCAGTACATTAAGGGTTTATCCAGCAATATCAAAGGTGAGACAACTTCGTCAAAACCTGGGTCGTTTGATGAAGCGGTCCAGATGGCTCACGCATTGATGGACGTCAAGCTCCAGGACAAGCAGAACTCCATTGCTGAAGGGAACAAGAGGAAATGGGAAGCGGCACAAAGCAATCAATCCCAAGGCCAGAACCGAGGTGGAAATCGAAACAACCATGGTCAAAACCGCAATCAGCAGTTTAACCAAAGAAGGAACGAAGGGATGAGGGCTGTGACGAACCCTAGAGGAGTAAAAGTGAATCCCCATTGTGGTAGGTGCAATTTGTACCATGTCGGGAATTGCCCGCCTGCATGCGACAAATGTGGAAAAGCAGGTCACAGGACATCTGGTTGCCGAACGGGAGGAGTAGCCACTGGGGCGAATGCTATCAGAATGAGGGGATGTTATGGTTGTGGAGAGAGAGGCCATGTGCAAGTGAATTGCCCGAAGGCAGGAAACAAGCGGGGAGGTAACAATGCGGCTGCTGTGTATCAAGTAGGGACGGCTGATAAACCACAGGGTCCTAACGTGGTTACCGGTACGTTTTTGCTAGACGCTTGTTATGCTAGTATTTTGTTTGATTCTGGCTCCGACAAGAGTTTTGTAGATGTTAAATTTAGTCGTCATATCGATAGAAAACCGGTGTTGTTAGCGACTAGTTATAACGTTGAGTTAACCGATGGAAAAATTGTTAGTACAAATTCTATACTGAAAGGGTGTACCTTGAAGTTAGGAAATTACTCTTTTAAAATCGACTTGATGCCTATAGAGCTAGGATCGTTTGACGTGATTGTGGGAATGGATTGGCTAATGGCGCACAGTGCTATGATCGTCTGTGGCGAGAGATTAGTTCAGATTCCGTTGAGGAATAAAGTCTTGACGGTGAAGGGAGACGAATGCACTTCTCGTTTGAAAGTGATTTCCTGTTTGAAAATGATGAAGTATGTGGAGAACGGATGCGATGTGTTTTTGGCACAAGTTTCGAGTGATGGTGATTTAGAGGCGAGGATTGAAGAGGTACCTGTTATCTGCGATTATCCGGAAGTTTTTCCAGACGAGTTGCCGGGTTTACCACCCACCCGTGAGGTCGAGTTTCGAATTGATTTGGTGCCAGGAGTTGCGCCGGTTGCACGTGCACCTTATCGCTTAGCACCATCCGAGTTAAAGGAGTTATCGGATCAACTGAAGGAATTGATGGACAAAGGATTTATTAGGCCGAGCTCATCACCTTGGGGAGCGCCTGTGTTGTTTGTGAAGAAGAAAGATGGTTCGTTTCGGATGTGTATTGACTATAGGGAACTCAATAAGCTGACGGTTAAGAATCGGTACCCATTGCCGAGGATTGACGATTTGTTTAATCAATTGCAAGGTTCCAGTGTATACTCAAAGATCGATTTAAGATCAGGGTATCATCAACTGCGTGTAAGAGAGGAGGATACTCCTGTAACTGCCTTTCGTACGCGGTATGGACACTTTGAATTTCGAGTGATGCCGTTTGGGTTGACAAACGCGCCTGCTGTATTCATGGACCTCATGAATCGCGTGTGCAAGCCGTATCTAGATAAGTTTGTTATTGTTTTCATCGATGATATACTTATTTACTCTAAGAGTAAGGAGGAGCACGAGAAGCACCTGAGGAAGATTTTGGAGTTGTTAAAGAAGGACAAGCTGTATGCGAAGTTCTCGAAGTGTGAGTTTTGGTTAGAATCAGTGCAGTTCCTAGGTCACGTGATTGATAGTAAGGGAGTTCGTGTGGATCCTGCCAAGGTCGAAGCGATCAGGGAATGGTCGGCACCGACAACGCCGAATGAAGTTCGACAATTCCTTGGTTTAGCTGGGTATTATCGAAGGTTCATTGAAGGATTTTCGTTGATTGCAAAACCATTGACAAGGCTTACCGAAAAGAATAGGGTGTATGAATGGGGAATTGAGGAAGAACTCGCTTTCAAAACGCTCAAGGACAAGTTATGTTCCGCACCGATATTGTCATTGCCTGAAGGAACCGAAGACTTTGTAGTGTATTGTGATGCATCTCGTAAGGGTTATGGAGCGGTATTGATGCAACGTGAAAAGGTGATAGCTTACGCGTCGAGGCAACTGAGGAAGAATGAGGAGAACTACACGACGCACGATTTGGAATTAGGAGCTGTAGTTTTTGCGTTGAAGTTGTGGAGACACTATTTGTATGGGACGAAGTGTGTTGTATTCACTGACCACAAGAGTTTGCAGCACATTTTAGATCAAAAGGAGTTGAATATGCGACAGAGACGATGGGTTGAACTACTGAGTGATTACGACTGCGAAATTCGCTACCACCCTGGCAAGGCGAATGTTGTAGCGGATGCACTGAGTAGGAAGGAACGGGAGAAACCTTTGAGGGTCAGAGCTTTGGTGATGACCGAGAGCGTTGACTTAACCGAAACTATACTGAAGGCTCAAGAGAGGGGACTAATGAAAGGGAATGTTGAAGCTGAGAATTTGGGACGAATGTCGAAACCTCTTTTCGTGATTAGGTCAGACGGACTGAGATATTTTGAAAATCGGATTTGGTTACCATTGTGTTCATCTGAGGAAGGAAAGCCTGGAGTTCGAGAATTGGTTATGAATGAGTCGCATAAGTCGAAATATTCGATACATCCTGGATCGGATAAAATGTATCACGACCTGAAGAAAGTTTATTGGTGGCCGAATATGAAGGCGGATATTGCTCGTTACGTTAGTAAGTGTTTGACTTGCGCGAAGGTTCAAGCAGAACATAAGAAACCATCTGGATTGTTGGTACAACCAGAGATCCCAGAATGGAAATGGGAGAAAATCGCTATGGATTTCGTGACGGGTTTACCTAGAACTCCTAGTGGATGTGATATGATATGGGTAATTGTGGATAGATTAACGAAATCTGCTCATTTCTTACCTATGAAGAAGACGGACAGCATGGAAAAGCTAGCCAGTGTGTACGTGAAAGAGATCGTCTGCAGACATGGAGTGCCGTTATCGATCATTTCGGATCGCGATAGTAGATTTACTTCGGAATTTTGGAAATCGCTTCAACGTGCGATGGGCACTGAATTGAGTTTAAGTACGGCTTATCACCCGGAAACTGACGGCCAGAGTGAACGAACTATTCAGACGATGGAGGACATGCTCCGAGCATGCTTGATTGATTTTGGAGGAAGTTGGGAACGCCACTTGCCTCTAGTGGAGTTTTCGTATAATAATAGTTATCATGCGAGTATCAAGGCAGCACCGTTCGAAGCATTGTATGGAAGGAAGTGTAGATCGCCTGTGTGTTGGAGTGAAGTAGGAGAAAGTCAATTGACTGGACCCGAAATGGTTTTAGAAACGACAGAGAAGATTGTGCAAATCAAGAACCGACTACTTGCTGCGAGAAGCCGACAGAAGAGTTATGCCGATAACAGAAGGAAACCGTTGGAGTTTGAAGTTGGAGATATGGTTATGCTCAAGGTATCGCCATGGAAGGGTGTAATTCGTTTTGGGAAGAAAGGAAAGTTGAGTCCGAGGTATATTGGACCATTTAAGATCGTTGAACGAATTGGACCAGTAGCGTACAAGTTAGAATTGCCGAGCGAGCTTAGTGCTATTCACGACACGTTTCACGTATCGAACCTGAAGAAGAGTTTGGCGGATAAGGAATTGGTGATTCCTTTGGACGAGATTCGACTGGACGACAAAATGCACTTTGTGGAAGAACCTGTGGAAATTATGGACCGAGAGGTCAAGAGGCTGAAGCGTAGTAGAATTCCTATTGTGAAAGTTCGATGGAATTCTAAGCGTGGACCGGAATACACTTGGGAACGTGAGGACTTTTTCAAGGAAAGGTATCCTCATCTGTTCCAGCAGAACGAAATGTGAGTACAAGAAGAGGCGAGCGTCGGGACGTCGCTCTCTTTAAGGAGGGGTGGATGTGACACCCTAGAACCGAGGTCATTAACGTTACCCTAAATTACGCTAATTTTTGAAATTTTTAATAAATTTTAATTTCTATATTTATAAGTATATTGGTTAAAGCCGATGTTCGAGGTTATAATTTTTACGATTGACGATTCAAAAAGGACGATGACGATTACGATCCCGAGGGATGCCCAAATTTCTATAATTATTGACGATTTATCGATAATGTAATTTTTCGAGAATTTTACTTACGGTTCGTGTTAAGTTGAGTCGGGTGAGTTTTATAGCCTTCCGAGTACATTTAAAGTATCCCAAAAGTATTTTAGAGTGTTCGGGATGATTTCCGACTCCCGTAAAATTTTCTAAATTGACTAGTGAGTCGATCCCGCAAAGTTTTAAGGACGTTTTTACTTGAGGCCAAAAGAACCTTTAATTACCATTTTGGCCCCTCCCATCTCACAAAAAGGACACAAACACAACACACACAAACATTTAACAAAAAAATAAATCAAACTCTCTCCCTCTCTTGCTCTAGCCGACGGCTACACCCACACCACCACCATCCACCATAATTTTTTTGAGTTTTAACAAAAACTAACCTTAGACCACCTCCTAAAATCCATTGGTGAGTGTTAATCCATGGTTAAATTAAACATGCATTAACAAAAATTTTCCAAAAATTTTCAAGATCATTCAAATTCGTTTTTGAGGCTAATTGTCTTGATGCATGTTAAATTCATGTATAGTGTGAGTATAATCACCAATAAAACCCACCAAAATTAATTTGGTTGTGGTGATTTGGTCACCCAAACCCCACGGCACAAGGGGGTGTTTGGGGAGCCATGGTGGTTGATGATTATGAGCATTGTTGTTATGTTTGGTATTGTGTTTATTGATGTATCAAATGGGTATAAGTGGTTGCATGTTTGTTTTCATATTTTTAGATTATGAGATTGTTGATCAATAGGGGTAGGGACTGAAAATTTGTGTTTGGTTGTGATTAGGGAAGCTTAGGATGATGCCTAGTGGTGATTAGTAGGTTTGGAATCGAGCTTAAGCATGATTTTGGTATGGTCAAATTTAGGCAGAAAGTTTAGGACCTTTTCGTAAAAATGATTTTTCCTACAGGTCTAGATAACTAAATATAGTCATAGAGGGTCTTCTTAGGTTTAATTTGGTATAAGGTAGAGCCCGTGACTCAAAACGAGCTAAAAGTTATGAGGTTTTAAAGATCGAGTACCGGGAGACGAGAACTTTCATAATCCGAATTTATGTATAGTTTTAGTCAAATCCCGAGGACCACAAGTATGAATTGGTAAAAGGTCAAGGGTCAAATTTTGGTCACAAACCTGTGTAATTGAGTCTATAAGTTGACTTAGGAGTCAAAGAAGTCAAAGGTGCATTTCAAATAGGTCAAAGAGGTCCAAGTTGGTCGAAGTACAATTTCAGCCCGGAAAATGTAGTTTTGGAAAAACGTTGAGTAACGGGTCGTAGAAGTAAAAACTTTTATTGGGATTAAAAAATTGTTATCTACAGGTCTTATAGGATTTTTGAGAATTTTGTCGAATTTTATAAGAATGGTTAAATATAGTAAAACAGCCCGTACTTTCGGTAAGTACCGGCGAAAATGAGTAAAAATGGATAACGTAAATAGTAAGAACGAATGGTGTAAAATGAGTGATGCTTGTTGTTTTGTTTTGGCGTGGGTTATAATTGTCCTAAGTGACTAGTATCTATGTATTTTATACAGTACCGTAAGGTATTTAAAATGAGATTACTCATTACGCGTTATTTGTTGATAGGTGTTGATTTACCCGGGCATCCGTATCGTCGTCAGTGATCATCTCTCGAACTACCGACTACTTAATATATAAGGTGTGAATTTATAGCCTCGCTTATATTTATTTCAAACTGTTTTACCCGCGAGGGAAATGCATGCTAGTTTTTAAAAGGAACGTATATCATGAATGATTGTTAGACCCGAATGTTGCCTTAGAAATTGTGTTGAGTACCTAGTTGCAAAAGACCCTAAATTCATGAACTATTAACTATTGTCCTGCCCTCGAGTAGGGGGAAATAGCCGCTTATACAATTTGTAGTACTACGGGGCTAACGACCCAATGCTAGCCGAGAAGCTGTACGTTGAGTAAGTTCTGCGGTAGATTATCTTGTATGAGAGATAAGGTATAATTGCAACTGATGCCTTTAGAAGGGGCACTGGTTTCATCTGAATCACGCCGGTAATTATTACGCGGGTGATTGAGTTAACGGATTAGTGTCATGAGCTTAAACACAATTGTCAGTATCCTGAATATAGATTGTTTGATCGACAAGTCTATGAATGATCACGAATGGTTTTTATTTTATATACGTTCAAATGAATTGTAAAACCTATGAATTCCACTCAACGTTTTCGTTGACCAAATTTTGGCATGTGTTTCAGGTAACCGCTGAAGTATAGAATGGAGCGTGCATGGGATGGATGTTGTGTGTATGGCTTGGAGTCTGCTTGTTTTTCCTCCCTTTTCCTACTTAAACATTTTTAATTTTAATGTTATGTTGTTGTGAAACTGAAATTCTTGGGTCGAGATTCATGGGGACCGAAAACGCTAAACTCTGTTGTACCAAGTGGGGTTGGAAAAACCGTGGACATGTATCATCTAACAATTTTTAATTCAAGTTTTAAGTTGACGTCTTTTTAGCGTCGTTTGATATATCTTGTGTGCAATGAATACTGTGTAGCACCCAATGTTGTAGTTCCGCTGCGCATAGCATTTTGTGGGGGTGTTACATCAAATCAGTAAGCAAGGACTAGAGGAGATGGACATCAAGTGGAACATGGCTCTACTTGGCATGAGAGCCAACAGGTTTTACAAGAAGAATGGGAAGAAGATCTCCATCAATCCTTCTGATGTAGCTGGATTTGACAAAACAAAGGTAGAATTCTACAACTGTGGCAAGAAAGGTCATTTTGCTAGGGAATGCAGAGGGCCTAAGAATGGAAGCAGTTATTGGAAGGAAAGCAGGGATGATGATTCCGGTGCTAAGGCTATGGTAGCCATGCAGGGGATAGATGGAGCAGGTGGATGGGATTGGAGTGCTATGACAGAGAGTGTTGAAAGAAATCAAGCATTAGTTGCTGAGGAAAAGAGGAAGATTTTGCTCTTATGGACATGTCAAGCTCTAGTTCAGACAATGAGGTATATGATGATTCATATTGTACTAAAGCTTGTAGAAAAAAATACTGAGTCATTGAATGATCAAATAAGAAAGATAAAAGTTGATTACATTAATTGTGATAATGACCTTGATAACTACAAACGTGCTTTAGCGCAAAAGAAAATAATGATTCCATTAAGGAATTAACTGCTGAACTAGAAGTTTTTAGATCTAATAAAAAGATAGATGAAGAAACTGTTGAAAAATTTGGAAAAGCTTCTAAAGATTTAACTAAAGCAGTTGAAATTGGACAGTCTCCTAGGGACAAAACAAGTTTTGGGGGCAAAAATGAGCATGCTACTATACCACCACCACCTGCTAATATTCATGCACCATTTCCTAGAAAACACTTGTCTTGGACAGGTCTCTCTTGTTTCAAGAAGCAGGAAGATATTTAATTTAACTTAAGTGCATACATACCTAATAATCTAGAAACAGAAGAACCACTAGTGAAAACCAGTGCTATTTTAGAGACATTGAAAAGGAACAAATTGCTTTAAAATAGTGGAAAATAGATAACCCTGTTCTCTTTTCAAGAGAAGGACTTTTTGGGAGTGATTCAAGTTCTAAGAGTAGTTCACCCAAATCTAAATCAGGATCAAAGTCCTCTAAGTCTACTATTAAATATGTTGGTATGTATAGGTTTGTTAGAGGTAATCAGAGAAATTGGAATGACCAAAAGTCTCATCAATTAGGAGAGGACTTTGTGATAAACACCAAACCTTGGTTCACCTGTGGCAGTTTTGATCACACTTATCAAGACTGTCAGGCACCAACGGAAGTGGTGGCTGCAAATCCTTTAAAGGACATGCAACCAAAAGCCATTCTTCTGAATGCAGGGGCAAAATCCTTTTCCCCTGCCAAGTATGTTGCCCCTGCTTTGAGAAACAAGGTATCTGATAAGTATGTAGTTCATGCTCTAAGAAAGGTGAATGATACATATCCCAAGTATAGTCCTTCCATGACCAAACCAGCACCTCATACTGCTTATAAATCTGTCTCTAGACCTTACCAGCACATCAGTAGAGGCCAAAACAAACGATGGATTCCCTCTGCTAAGCATAAGCATTCCCCTGCTAAATCTAGGGTATCCCCTACTAGCAAAATTTTTCCCTCTAGAAACATGGGCAGAAGGGGAAAAGCTGTGAAAGCCTCAGCTCGTTGGGTTTGGGTACCCAAAAGGGGTACTCAGTCCAATGGTGTATCTCTAGTCTTTGACAAGCTATCTTATATTGATACACGAGGTAGATCCAAGTCTGTAATGGCTTGGGTCCCCAAGAAAAACTAAATTGTTTTTCTTTTTGCAGGTGACAAAGAAGACCAAGAATGATAAATTCTATTGGGATAGTGGATGCTCAAGGAGCATGACTGGACATAAATCTTATCTGTCTAACTTTGTTCCCCTGCATGACAATGATGGTGTTTCTTTTGGAGATGGGCATGGAACAATCACATGAAAAGGAACTATTGTAACCAATGGGATGACCATTGACAATGTTTACTTGGTGAAAGAGCTCAAGTACAATCTCTTCAGTGTATCTCAAATGACTAATAACAAGAACTTTGTCTTGTTTACAAATACTGAATGTCTGGTGTTAGGAAAGGAGTTTGTCTTACCACCCAACACTCCTATTATAATCAGAACACCAAGACAAAAGAATATGTACACAATTGATCTCAAGGACATCTCTATTCAAGACAATGAAACATGTTTCATCGCCAAAGCCTCAGTTGATGAATGCAAGAAATGGCATAGAAGACTTGGTCATCTCAATTTCAAGAACATGAACAAACTGGTCAAATATAATCTGGTTCATGGTCTTCCCTCCAAGTCCTTTGCTAATGATCATACTTGTGTTGCTTGCCTGAAAGGGAAGCAACATAGAGCCTCTTGCAAGTCAAAGACAAGTCTGTCCACTACCAAGCCATCGGAATTACTACATATGGATCTTTTTGGTCCTACTTCTGTGGAAAGCATAATGAAGATATGGTACTGCCTGGTGATTACTGATGATTTTTCAAGGTTCACATGGACATTCTTTCTGTTTGAAAAGAGTGACGCAGCAGATGTACTTATTGGGTTCATCAATCAGATTGAACTTTCCAAAAGTATGAGGGTAGTGACCATGAGATCAAACAATGGTGGTGAATTCAGAAATAAGAAACTGGACACTTTTTGCATAAACAAAGGAATAAAGAGGGAATACATTATAGCAAGAACACCTCAATAAAATGGAGTTACATAAAGAAGGAATAGGACACTTATTGAAGCTGCAAGGACTATGCTATCTGATTCCAAGCTTCCAGTTATCTTTTGGGCTGAGGCTGTAGCTACTGCTTGTTATGTTCAAAACAGGGCCTTGGTGATTAAGGCACACAACAAGACCCCTTATCAGCTGTTCAATGGAAGACCTCCTTTGATTGACTTCTTTAGACCTTTTGGATGTCATTTGATCATTTTGAACACAATTGACAATCTAGGCAAGTTTAATGAAAAAGGGGATGATGGGTACTTTGTTGGTTATTCATTAAACAGCAAGGGATATAGGGTTTTCAACAAGAAGACAAGCAAAGTGACATAAAATCTTCATGTAGATTTTCTGGAAGACAAGCCTGAAGATGTACAAACAGGTCCTGATTGGTTCTTTGATATTGAAGTTCTTTCAAAATCTATGACTTATGTACCTGTTGCTTTGCAAAATACTAACATTTCAGGTATAAAAGAATCAACTGGTGTGGAGAAGCCTCCATTGAGGTACATGACTGTACCCTCACTGTTCCCCATTGATGCTGCTCCTAAAACAGGTGAAGAAGATGATACATCTCAAAGGAAAGAACAACCAATCTCTTCCCCTACTAAGTCAACTTCTAAAAGCAGTGGAATGGCTGAAAGCAGTGGAATCCAGGATTCCCCTACTAGACCAAATGCTTCCTCTACTAACAAGGATCCAGCTGTCAATGATGTTAATGATGAAGAAAGAGAATCCCCACTTATTTCCTCATCTTCACCTATCTCTGGTGGTCCACTCATGTCCAGCAGTGGAAGCAGAATAATTAGGAATGGAGGTACAAGTTATCCAGAGCTGCATTCAGCTCATCAGCATCTATCCCTAGGTCATGCATTATCATTTGGAAGCCCTTTTGAGGAGTTCTTTCCCAATCAAGATAGTCCCATCAATTATGATTTGGAAGAGGATGAAACAGAAGTAATCATGAGCATGAAGCCTACCTACAGAATCAATAAAGATCACCCCCTATCACAAATCATAGGTGATTCTAAAGCTCCTAGACATACAAGGTATTCAGTAAAGGAACACAGTTTCATTACAAACATCACTATGAAGTTTAATCATGACAACATGAAATGTTGTCTGTTTACTGCATTTCTGTCACAAGAAGAGCCAAAGAAGATTTTATAGGCTTTAAATGATCCAAGTTAGGTTGAAGCTATGCAAGAGGAACTCTTACATTTTGACATTCAAGAAGTTTGGATTCTGGTAGATTGTCCAAAATGGGCAAGGCCTATTGGGACAAAGTGGGTGCTCAGGAACAAAAAGGATGAGAGGGGTATTGTAGTCAGAAACAAAGAAAGACTGGTGGCACAAGGATATATACAGGAAGAAGGCATTGATTATGAGGAAGTCTTTGCTCCAGTAGCCAGGATTGAAGCCATTAGATTGTTTCTGGCTTATGCTTCATTCATGGACTTCACAGTATACCAAATGGATGTTAAGAGTGCCTTTTTATATGGCACCATTGATGAAGAAGTCTATGTTATGCAACCTCCAGGGTTTGAAGACCCAGAGCACCCAGACAAAGTGCACAAGGTGAAGAAGGCTATGTATGGACTTCACCAAGCTCCCAGGGCCTGGTATGGAACTCTTTCTAAATACCTGTTGGATAATGGCTTCAACAGGGGGGAAATTAACCAGACCCTGTTTATCAAGAAACAAAAGTGTGACTTTCTTTTAGTACAAGTTTATGTGGATGACATCATCTATGGATCCACAAACTCTATGCTTAGCAAAGAGTTTGCCAAGTTGATGCAGGACAAATTCCAAATGAGTGCCATGGGTGAACTCAACTTCTTTTTGGGGTTACAAGTTCAGCAGAGGAAAGATGGGATCTTCATCTCACAAGACAAGTATGTGACTAAAATTGTGAAGAAGTTTGGAATGTGTGAAGTAAAGAAAGTATCCACTCCAATGGATAAGGAGAAACCTTGGGGAAAAGTCAGCCCAGGGAAGCCTATTGATGTCAGGAATTATAGGTCCATGATTGGATCTCTCATGTACCTTACAGCTTCAAGACCTGACATTATGTTTGTAGTTTGCTTATGTGCCAGATACCAAGTGGCACCCACAGAGTGTCATTTATTGGCTGTAAAGAGGATTTTTAGATATCTGAAATGCCATCCAACTTTAGGACTGTGGTATCCCAAGGAGTCACCATTTGAGCTGATATCCTATTCAGATAGTGATAATGTTGGTGATAACAATGATAGGAAGTCTACAACAGGTGGATGTCGGGCTTATATCTTGGCAGTGTAAAAAGCAGACTATTCTGGCCACATCCACAATTGAAGTTGAATATGTAGCAGCTGCTGCATGCTGTGGACAAGTTCTTTGGGTTCAAAACCAACTGCTTGACTATGGGTACAATTTCCTTAAAACCAAGATATTTATTGACAATAACAACACCATTTGCATTATTAAAAATCATGTTTTTCATAGCAAGACCAAACATATTGAAATAAGATATCATTTTATTAGAGATTGTTTTGAAAAAGGGTTGATTGTCCCAGAGGTAATTGATACAGAACTTAATGTTGCTGATATTTTGACAAAAGCTTTTGAAGTGGGGAGGTTTCAGTACTTAGTTTCAAGTATTAGAATGGTTTCTCCCTAAAATTGATGTCTAATTTGTCTTGTATATTCAGGATTGCTTTATTGCTGTTGTTGTACATATGTTAGTCACTTTTTCCATTATTCTTCATTCCACTGCTTTTGAACAATGATTCCTCTGCTGGGGTTCATTCCCCTGCTAAGGAATTTTTCCCATGCCAAGAGTTTTTCTCTTAGGATTGGGTTTGTTCTTTTTAAAGTGGTTATATGTAGTTTTAGACTAACAATGCAGATATCCAAATGGTGCATACTACATTAATGGGAGGATCAGGCATATGCTCTATTTTTAAGGGGAGGTTAGGTCACACCTTTAGGACTTAGGGTATCCTTAGGATACTCATATATGATTTTAGATCATATCCACTGGTGAGTAGGGGTTTAGAATAATGAAGACTTGCTGCAAAGCTTGTTAGAATTCTGAAACCTTGAGGCACTACAATGTGTACTTAAACTTCTTTATTCACCAGCTTGCTGTCTAAATTTAGATGTTTAGTACACATTGCCAAGACTAACTAACCATAAGTAAGGGAATGGTAGGGATGGTAACTAGGGTATGCTTATTTTCTTGGGTTGACCAGGTGCAGGGTCACTTATGTGTTAACTCTTTGTGTTTAGAACTTTGCTGAATGGATGACTCTTGAGTTTCTGTGTATCTACCTTGTGTTTACAAGGGTGTGCACTAGAGCAGAGCTATTTAGCATTGATCTCTTCATGATTAGTCTAATACCCCTAGGAAAGTTTCCCCTGCTTTCAACTTTTGATACCCCTGCTTGTTCAACATCCCCCTGTTTGACCGTTGACCGACAATGCTGTTACCCTGCTTATAGCCGTTAGGCCTGCTTGCTAAATTTTTGGTTAGGGAATATTTTATTCTTTTCAAAAGATATTTAAGGCGCTTTCTTCGCTGATTGGTAATCTTTTCTTTATTATTTCAAATAAATTACTTTCTTATCAAGATTTATCTCTAATATTTTTGTAATTTGAAAATTTGGTCCAATCATAGTTCTTCAATTCGCCTATATAAACTTAATTACCTTAACCAGCAGGTTTACCTCTCTCCCTCGACCAAATCCCACCTAACTTTCACAACTATAAACCTTCAAACGTTTTCAATATTTATCATGTCTCTCAAAATTGTTGCTAATCATAATCAAATTGCTCTTTTACATGATGAACCAGCAGAATTAACTGATGCAGCGGCTTTTCTAAAATCTTCGTATTTTAGAGTAGCTCTTCTCATCATTCCCAGGATTTACACCTCACATCCAAGAGTTTTGGTCTAAATCAATGACCAAAACAGTGGATGGAGAAGTAACATTTCAAAGCATAGTAGATGGCCATCCCAAGGTGATTACACTTGCCACCATTAGAGACAAGCTTGTTTTGGATGATGAGGATGGGATTGCCAACCTACCTGATGCTGAAATTTTTGAGGGTCTTAAAAAATTGGGGTACACTCTTTCTGATGATCAAAAATGTAAGTTTGCTAAAGGTTAGTTTTCCCCACATTAGAAATATTTGATTCATACAATTTTACAATGTTTGTCACCTAAAACCACTGCTTTTAATAAATTTGGAAGTGAAGTTGCTTCTGCCCTGATATGCTTAGCAATAGGGAGAAAGTACTGTTTTTCTCAAATGATTTTCAAAGGAATGGTCAAAAATGTTACAAGCAATTCTAAATTTTGTATGTACCCAAGGTTCACACAAATTTTGCTGAATATGAGTGAACATGGTCCTATCAAACGCTATTTTTCAGCCACCAGACACTCTACCAAACTATTTACCACACTTGTTGCACCATCTCCACAATTTTCTGGCAGGGTTGTTCCTCTCACTCCTATAATGATGAAACAATTCAGACAAGAAGCAGCTAAAACAAAAGTAGCCACACACAAACCATCTGATTCCCCTGCCAAGACTGATGATACCACTGCCAGCACTCTACCCCCTGCTGATCCACAACATGAAAGGAGAACCAAAACCAGGTTTGCCAGGTCTCTCTTGCCTGGTGAATCTTCAAAAGTAACAGAGAGGAGAGTCTCCAAAAGGTTGGAGCACACTGAGGGCTTGGCTACAACTACTATCTCATCCTCAAGGGATGAGCAGGATAGTGACACCATAAGTAAGTCCTCTCCCTCACTCAGTGATACTCTAAGAGGGGAGAAATACCCTTCTAGGGTTGAGAGCAGAATGCAACCATTGTCCATCTTGGAATTGACGAATATGTGCATTAGCTTGAAAGAGCAAAATGCACAACTTGTACAAACTGTCAAAAACCAAGGTCTGGTTATTAATAATTTGGAAACCAGACTTGCTACACTGGAGGGTAGGAGAAAGCCTAAGCTTATTATATCCACTGATGAGGATGCTTTCAAAGGGGAGGAAGTTCCTAACACAGATGAATCTACTCAGTGGTATGCATATCCTGGTGAACAGGATCAAGGACAACCAAAGGTGGCAAGTGCTGAGAAAGGAACTGAGAAACGAAGTGCTGAGAAAGGAAGTGATAAGGGGAGTGCCACAAAAGAGATTGCCCAAACATTGTTGACTATGGGCAATCAAGAATAAGCCCCTGCTTCAAAAGTTTCCCCGGCTAAGACTGATCCCCCTGCTGTAAGTTCTTCCCCTGCTAAACCTATTACTCAAACATTTGTTAGGAAGAACAGAAGGCAACCAGCTCAGAAGGGAATTCGAATTGGAGAACCTGCACCTAAAGCAAAACCAGCACCAGCAGGGGATCCAAAAGACAAGGGAAAGGGGATCATGGTCGAACAGCCCAAGAGAAAGTACAAACACAAAACGCCTGAACAGCAAAGGGCTCAAGAAGAACATGATGAACAGGTAGCTCTCAGACTTCAAGAAGAAGAGCTACACATGAAAGATTAGAGAATGCAACAGATGAGGCCCAAAGAGATGCTTAAGCAGATTGAAATCATGCATAGAGAGTTGGATGACAGGGTGCCTCATGTTCAAGAATTTCTAGATCAATGGGAAAAGGAGTTGGTAAATGCTCCTTTGAAAGACATGTATGAATTGATTTGTTTAGTGTACAAGTATCAAAATGAATATCTTGAAAGAAGGGGAAATCAGATTCAGAAGGAAAAATACTTGAGGTCTGAAAAGGGGAGGCTGCACACTACAAAGTTATGCTCAAAAGACACAAGAAGTGGACTGATGGTCACTTCAAAGACATGACTTTTGAGGAGATAGAGAAGGCAGTCAGACAAGTGCTAAGAGAGACAAATGTAGATGACTTCATAGGTATAAACACTCCTGAGGAAGTTGAGTATCTCAGGAAGCAAAATGAGATGTTGTAGAGAGCTAGGGAATCCAGAAAAAGAAAGGCTGAAGGAACAACAGTGGAAACAACACAAGCAGGTGCATCATCTCAGGCAGGTGCATGATCACAAGCAGGTGCAAGTTTTCCAGCAATTGAGAGATCTGTACTCAATGCACAGAGAGCAGCCAAAATACTAAAGAGGACGGAAAAGGTTGGTATAGTTAATAAGGAAACTCAGCATCCCTCCAATGAAGAAATAGATAAGCAGCTGATTGTGCAAGAGAATGATGAAATCTCACCTAGTGTGTTTGGAAAGAAGTTTGCCATAGTTGAATATGCTGTTTATGAATACAAGGGGATGACTTGGTGGAAGCTTACAAGAACTGACAATACAGCACAGACATTTTTGAGCCTAGATCTGATGTTTCAAACTTTAGATAGTGAAGATTTGGAAGATCTATGGAAGCTTTTGAAGAAGACATTTGCTGCAAATCCTCCTACTGTGGAAGGTGTAGAGAAGGATCGGGTGATCTGGGAATGCATGCATAGGATATATGACCATGAACTATTTGATCCCATATTTGATGCAGTAAATGGAGGAAATTTGTTGTATTGGAAGTTGTTTACCAATTCTGGGGTTTATGAGATAGTCATGGAAGGTGTAATTGTTTATTTACTTAATCATCGTTATTATCCTTTCACTCAAGATACCTTGAAAAAACTGACACGGCTGATTTGATTGTAGATGCTAAAACACCGATTGCTTATGATTTGGTAAGGATGATGTACAGTCAACTTTGGCCAGGTACTTTGTAAGCATCCTCATCAACTAGTATTTATTCAGAAACTTGTCTTTAGGCGAAAGCACAAGTTTAGGGGAGGATTATTGGGAATAAATATAAGTGTATTAGTTACCCCTGCTAGTTGGTCAGAGTTTCCCCTGCTAGAGTAAGTTCCCCCTGCTAAATAACAAAGGCAGGGGGATTGTTTCCCCTGCTGAAGTCAAAGACCCTGCTGCTAGAGATAAACTTAGAAGAGATTATAACGCGTTTCAGTTACTACTCCAAGATACTTTCCAAGTTTGTTAGTAGTGATCTTGTACGTGAGTCCTTGTACTATAAAAGGACCCACTAGGTTATCATGCAAAGTGTGTCTTTCTCTGTTAGTTTTCATTTCATACTTTAAGGTTTTTGTAACCCCTAATACCACTATTGGGTATTCGTATATCTATGATATATTAAAGTTTAACGTTTGCTTTAAACATTTGTTCTTCTGCTAAACACTACATTCCGCATCTTGTTTAGTTACTTTATATTGCAAAGTTTCTCTAGTGTTAGATTGAATCTATTCTCTCTATCACAACCCTTAAACAAGCTAAGGTTTAAGATCTGAGTTTGGGATCAACAAAATTTGTTTCCATTTTCATTTTTTATATAATCTGTTTCTTGACCTTGTAGATCTTAGCAGGTGTTTTGTTGGAAGCTAGTTCTTGTTTAGCTAGAACTTAAGCTCTAACATACATGAGTGTGGATATACATTCATTAGGTTTGTCATATTCTCTCCAAAAATCTATTAAAATCTTAGTGCTAAGTGTTTTTGGTATCTGCTATTGTTTAATGCTCTTTGATGCATGCAATCTCGTTCTAAGTGTATGCTAGTGTTGTTATGATGCATGTTTAAGCTTGATTCAGTCTTGAAAATACTTTTGCTTTGTTAAATTTGGATTTAAAAAGTTAAAAGGGTGTTTGGGATTACTATTTGGTTCAAGTCTGCATATTGAGTAGGGGTTTAGGGTTGCTTATTGTTTGTATCTGTTATTGAGGTGATTGTATGCTGATATTTGCTATACTTGTGCTTTGAAACATCAAATCTGAATATCTTGCATAACTAAGTTGTTTTAGGTTCTTGTAGGCTAAAAAGTTGTGAACACCTAGATTGTATGCATAACTAGGGCTAACAAGTGCTGAAACAAAGTTCTTGCAACCTGTTAAGTAGATTTGAGGGTTTGAAATTGGATTTGTGGTCAAGTATATCAGCAAAAAAGTTTTTGGTGTTCATCAGTAAAACAGTTAAGTCATTTAGGGTTCATATTAGCCTAAATCTTGGAATCAGTGCATGAAACAAGTTTATTTGAGTGTCACTAAGTCTGATATTGCTATTGTATGCTTTTGGTGAAGTTGGGTAGGCTTATACTAGCTAAAACATAACTTTTAATCACCAGATTTGCTTATTTAATGTATGTGTCATATCTGCGTACTGTTTGATTAAATTGTATCAATTGGCTGGGTGATTTTGTGATTTTCTGCTTGATTGTGACTCCCTACAACTCACTGGTTGTAGGGGTGCCTTGTTTGTCCAAAGAAACCAAGTAAAACTCTCTAAAACAGCAAGTCAAAAAAGTCAAGCAATGGGAACTCTTTCCCACTAAAAGTTCCCACTAATAGTTATAATTTTCAGTCAGCTTATTAATAAGCTATTATGGCTTATTCTATTGTGCAACAACTTGTTTTTTGTGATATAACTTATTATTTTCAACTTATAAGTCAGTTTTGAGGTTTACAGCTTTTTGTTTTAGCTTTTGACTAGAAAACGACTACTCTGTCTTTTTCCAAAACAGCTTATTGCTTTTTCCAGCTTATTTAGTGTGCTTATTTGAAATCTTTTTGTTGATTAAGCTTAGTTTTGTTATTTAAAATATTTTGCAACTTGAATCAGCTCTTGAAGTGGTCTAGAACTCAAAAACGGCTATTTTGTCGTTTTCTGTAGAGAGATTTGGCTTATTCAGGCTTATTTCTTGAGATTTTTCAAAAATTCTTTTTACAAACAGCTTTATAATCTCATAAGAAGGATGTGTGTCAAATTTCAGCTTATGGCATTAGCTTATGACTTAATGAGCCAAAAAGCCCATTAAGAATAAGTTATTATCTATTAAGTTGTGATAAGCATTGATTTAGCTTTTGGGCCTTTAGATTTTTGTGTTTAAATTGAATTTTAAGCTTATCTGGAAGTTTTGGGCTTATTTGGTTAACATTTTTCTTATTGTGCCTTAATAAGCCTATTAAGCATTCGGTTTTCTATTTTGGCCCATTTGGAGGCCCATTAGGGGTAATTTGGTCATTTTACTTTCATTTCTGGTTTTGTTAAGTTAAAATAAATTAGTTTGCAAGTTTTTAGAATTTTTTATAAATTTTGAATTTTTAATATTATTTTAATATTTAATTTTAATTTTTAATCATTTTAAATTGTTTTAATTAGTTTTAAATTTTTCAAAAATACTTTTTAGTTTAATTAAGTTATTTTAGAGGTTTACAAATTGAAAAATCTTATTCTGGGCTTTTTATTAATTAAATTGATTTTTAGGCTTTAATTAGCATTAAAAAATTATTATTTAATTAAATAAAAGGTTTGAGTAAGTTTTGATTTTTGGTAAACTCTATATGCATTTTTAGGAATTTATTATGATTTTCTAGGAATTTTTAGGGTAATTTTTAAATTTCGTCACGTTTTACGGTTTTACGTTTACGTCATTCGTCGTAGTTGAATTTTATTTGTATCCGTCATCATTTTTCTTTTTCCATTCTCTCATCAATATTAATCTCAAAGTTAATCAAGTTTTAACACACACACACCAAGCCTCCTTGAGAACGAACTCACAACCAAGTGTCATAAGTGTGCACGTTTTTCCTAAATCGTCGTACTTAATACTTGTCCTATTTACGCTCTTTTTCCTAAAAGAGTGTATTACTACACATATCAGTAATGCTCGTCGTTATTCATTTAATGTTCATGATACTTGTCGTGTATTAAATAATTTATAAAGTTTTAATTAATCCGTGTTTTCTTGTATTTAATTTCTTCATGTATTTAGGCGGGTTTTACAACTCTTTCCCTCTAAAAAGAATAATTCTTCCTCGAATTAGAAACATGATATGGCTGGAAAGATCATGGACGTGATGTGACTGAAGAGAAAATCGAACGAGTCGTGGCTGAAAAGAATCTACTTGGATCGTGGAAGGAAATGAGGATACGAAGTCCAGATGGACTCCTCCGTTCCCAAGTAGCTTCCCGCTCGGAATGGTTCCTCCAAAGGATCTTGACTAAAAGAATAATCTTGGTCTTCATGACCCTGTCTTGACGATACGGAAAAGTTTCTGGTTCCTCAATGTAAGATAGATCATCACGAATATGATCGAGTGGATAAGATCTAACGTGTAGAAGATACATGAAATGGTACGATACGAATTAACATGAAAAGAATGATATTAGAAATCTCTAAGCAATGATATGAGAGACATAGTGTGTACGTAGTACGCGAACAATTGTGAACGTGATACGTGAACAACTGTGAACGTGATACGTGGACATATGGTGAATGTGATACGTGAAACCTATCGTGAGCGTGATACGTGATATATATCATGATGTGATACGTGAAACATATCGTGAACGTATGATAACTGAGGAGGTAACGCCAAATGATACGAGATGAGACATGAAATGCGACGTGAAACGTCTGTCTAAGGATGGAAAATGGTGCTAAACTTGAGTCTGGTCTCCCAAGCCTTATGCAACCCTTTCCAGAACGAAATGTGATTTGTAAATCGTGAGGCAGAACATGATCATGAACGTGAACAGTGTCATGAACGTGAATGTGAAAAACAAATCGTGAAACGGAACAAGGACGTGAACGCGTACAAGGCCGTGATCGCGAACGTGAGACGTAATTGTGAGCATCAACGTAAACGTGAACGTAAATTTCTGTCTGACATTATTGTTGTCGGAACACCGTGAAATCGTACGATCTCCTGTTAAAATATCTTCGTCAACTGGTTGGCGGCATAATTTTTACCCATAAGGAGGAAATGTGCAGGCTTGTCAGTGATCAGCAGCAACTCCGATAGCATCACGCCTCCTCTGGTTTTGTGGTAGCATGGTAATAAAATCCGTGGAGATCTTGTCCACTTCTACTCGGAAAATTTTAATGATTGAAATAAACAACTAGCATGTTGGCGTTCAATCTTAACCTGCTGGTATGTCAGGCATTTAGATATGAACGTAATTGCATATTATTTCACCGCTCCACCAAAATGTGGTTTTGAGATCATGATACATCCTTGTAGAAACTGGATACATAGAAATTGGAAAACTATGATTCTCGGTAAACTAGACCTCTCTTAGCGTAGGATCCTTTGGAACACAAAATTTAGTGTAGGATTCTCTCCTCTACGCGTAAGCTTAGTCATGGTAAACTAACCGTGAGAAACAACGTGATTCAGAGTGACATAGTAATCAACCAAAATTCGTACTTGAAAAGTTCAGTGTACAGTTTCTTCTGTCGTAGAATTTGAAACATAATGTGAATATGGTCTTCGTGCTCTTCTCTAGACTTGGAGAAGATCATAACGTTATCAATGAACATAATGACGAACTTTTCCAAGAATTTATGAAAATTCAATTTCTCAAGTCCATAATTATAGTTGGGCATTCGTGAGACCAAAGGGCATAAGCACGAATTCATAATGACCATAACGTGGGCGAAGGGAAGTCACGAAAATGTCCTGCTCTTTCACTCGCAATTTTTGGTAGCCTGGCCGTAAATAAATCTTGGAGAAGTGCTTAGCACTCGGTATTTGATTAAACATGTTATCAACACGTGGAAGGGGATAATGATAACGAATGGAGATCTTGTTCAATTTACGGTAGTCGATACATAAACTCATGTTACCGTCCTTCTTCTTTGTTAAACAGAACCGGTGCAACCCATGAAGTTACACTCGGCGAATAAAACTTCGCTCATGTAACTCTTGCAACAAATCCTTCAACTCTTTTAACTCAATGGGCCGTATGGTAAGGAGCTTTAGAAACAGGTTCTGCTCCCGAAACAAGCTCGATGCTAAACTCCACCTCATGGATAGGAGATATACCGGGAAGTTCTTCTGGAATACATCCGGAAAATTCAAAAGTAATTGGTTGATCATGGGTTTAGGGAACTTCAAAAATCGCGTCATAAATGGTAGTTAGGAGATCTTCGTAGCCATGGAATGATAAAGCACGTGTTTGTAAAGCAGAAAATATTTTGTACAAATTTTATTGTTAGAAAATCATGATAAATGAATTCAAGAGCCTGAATTTTGCCGAATATGAATGACAATCAATCATAGCGCGATATGCTGCTAACCAGTTCATACTAAAAATCATATCAAACTCGTACATGTCCAAGGAAAGTGCGTTAGTAGATTGAATCTTGTCGTCAAAATGAAAACAAATCATTTGTACACATGGGTGATACGAACGGCGTCTTTAACGAGCGTGGATATATGTAATACATGATCAATAATGAGGGTGCCTTATGGATACATGGAGTAAACGTGGCAGATCTCACTGAATGTGTTTTGCCCGTATCAAATAGAGTGAATACTACGTGTCCAAACATGAACAATATGCCAGTGATGGTACCTGAAATTTTAGTGATCTGATCCATACGTAGCACAACAGAATGGGTATACCCCTTGGAGGGTACTCTGAATTACTTAGGGCCTGGTTCAAAAGATATACGTGAGTCATGTTTCTTGAGTCGTGTCTTGAGAAAATATACGTATGACATGCGTCTTGACTAGTGTCTTGACATGTGTCTTCAGAGAATATAATTGAGACATGGGTCTTGACTGATGTCTTGACATGTGTCTTCAGAAAATATACGTGAGACATGTGTCTCGACTGATGTCTTGGCGTGTGTCTTCAGAAAATATACGTGAGACATGTGTCTTGACAGATGTCTTGACATGTGTCCTAAGAAATATACGTGAGACATGTGTCTTAACGGATGTCTTGACATGTGAAAACTAATAGAGTTGAAAATTTTGGTTATTACACCAGAATTGGAGGATCAGTTGGACTGCTGACCCTTATATTTCTGATCGCGTCTGTTACCGGAGTTTCTGTCGTCATTACGAGAGTATTTGTTGTCATGGTAGTTGTCACTACCTCCTTGTCTGTCAGTCCTATGACAGTCATTATCATGACTGTGATTCATGAAACTATTCAGCTGAGTGGCCGGCTGGTACCGGTTCCCACGCGTATGCCTGAAAAGACAGCTGAATGGAATGTGACATATAACTGAGAAGATAAAGACATGGAATGAAATGGTAACGTCTGGTGGATGAGGTATATTCCTTATCTGGTCGTTCCGATCTATCGCCTTTGTCCTTGTTCTGTAGCATCTCTAAGCTGCGAGTAGCATCATCACTTGAGCAACATCGATAAGTGGAAAACGCCTGAGATGATTGAGAATCGATTAGCAATGCACATGAAGTAAGGTAAGTGGAATACTCATAGTACACGTGGAATACGGTACATAGAGTACACATGGAATTTGGTACATGGAGTACTCATAGAGTTCGGTACATAGAGTACACATGGAATACAGTACATGGAGTACACATGGAATTCGGTACATGGAGTACACATGGAATACGGTACATAAAGTACACATGGAATTTAGTACCTGAAGTATACTTGGAATACACATGAGATGATTGGTACGGGTGTCAACCATCTGACATGATCAAAGGAAGGTAAATGATTAGACGGTCTGACGACCAAACTTAAGAGAGTAACATGATAGCCTAGGTATTCCAGCGTAGACATAATTCCGGTTGCGTAAGAAGCACAAAAGCATGATTAAACGAAATTCAACAATGATCATCATGAAGACATTATTAATGAAAACCAACCATGATTATCAAGAAAACATGATTTAATGAAATTAATCAATGTCTAGCATGAAAGCATCATCAACCTGATGAAAAACATAATCAACATAAGGAGGCATGAAACATAATCAACAGAAAAATGAAATCATGAGAGTATGAAAACATGATCGTCATGAAGAGCATAAAAACATAATCAACAGTGATTTAACATTGACTGGTGTGGATGGCTATGGTTCAATCCACAAAATTCGAAAAAAATACATGTGACTAAGTATGGATGATTATGGTTCAATCCATACTCGTCAAAATTTCTAGAGAAAACATTATTGATAGAAATCAATAACATGTGACTAAGTATGAATGGTTGTGGTCCAATCCATACTAGTCAAAACTTTTAATAAAAACATCGTGAGCAAGAATCATCAATACTTAGGTAATATCACTACATGGAATGTAAAAAATGTCGTTTTAGGAAAAGCCTGATGACTACCCATTAGTTACAGGTCAGGTTTTAGAGCCTACAGGTCGAAACCTTGGCTCTGATACCATAATTGTAACACCTCACTTTGATAAGTAGACCGTTACATGATAATTATGATGTGTCATCAAAGCATACAAGGTAATATGACTTAAACATACATGACCAAAGAGGAAAACTGGAATCAAACATCGGCTCCCAAACATAAGCTCTAAATATGCATAAAGTGAATGAAGTCGAAAGGACTAAAACAGTGTCCAACCCAGCATAAGTTTGTAAAGTGCATAAGGGAAAGAAGTCTAAGGTAGACTCCATCCTATGCATGTACTCTCATTATCTTATGTCTGTCCTTGGGTACCTGTCGTATGAGTCATGGAAAGAAAATACGGCTGAGCAATACGCTCAGTGAACGGATATAATGACATGATATGAATAACTGAATTATAAGTAAAAGACATGAAATGAAGTGGAAAATGTGTAAGTCCTGAAAAACCTAGAACATGTTTTATAAACTGGTTTACATCTGAAAAGTCTTATGTTTATTCATGAAAATGTAATTTAAATGCCAAAGAACTCATATATGTCATGAAAGGTATCAACATTCATGAATACATAGAGGGGTGACCTCGTCATGCAGTTAGAGGGGTGAACTCTAATTATGTAAGTCTGGGTGGAGGGATCAGCTCCAATGTGACGGATGTAGAGCACACACCGCAGTTACCTTGTAAATCTGCAAAACATGTACTAGGATGCACCCTTATGCCCCACATGATAATAATAATGGCCAAATAACTTAAAGGGACGCCGGGAGAAATCACTCTCGTCGCGGAAGAGTCATAACACTGGTGCCTCAAGTGTCATGGTTATGGTACCTCCATAATTAGGTGGACATGGTCATGCATGTATATAGCTCATGAAATTTAAAATGATAGCATGGTAACTACTGAAACATTTTATAACGTGTAAACTATTGGGAAAACAAATGGCAGCAAACGAGGAATCAAAAGAGAATGTCCTTACTAAAGGACGAAATATATGTACCTTTTGTCCAGTAACGAAAGAAGATGAAAGGCGGAAGATACTACTCCGACCTCACGAGTGCTACATAATAAAGGACGTGTATAAGTTGTATGTTCATGTATAACTTGCTGATTATTAGTTTACTTTACTTGTTCTTGACTTGTTTTACTTGTTCTTGACTTGTTTGACTTGTTCTTGGCTAGTTTTACTTGTTCATGTTTTATCATGTAGTTTCTTGGTGTTTCATGTGTTCTTGATTAACGTATTTCATGTTTCAAGTGTTATTATACTTGATGTTTCATAATGAGTAACTTCCTAAAAATAACAGGTTCCTATATATAGTAACTTTCCATAAATAGCCGGTTTTCATATATAGCAACTTTCCAAAAATAGAAAGTTTCTATAAATAGTAAGTTTCCAAAAACAGAAAGTTTCCTTAATTAGTAAGTTTTCAAAAATAGAAATTTTCATAATTAGTATGTTTCCATAAATAGTATGTTTCCATAAATAGCATTTTTCCATAAATAGTATGTTTTCATAAATATTAATAAGCTTGTTTAATAAGCATGTGATATAAGCTAAAGCTTAATGAATATATTTTATAAGTCATGATTAATTAAATGTCATAATATAGTAAAATTTATTAAAAAATAAATACTTTAGTCTAACATGATAATTATTAATTAATAATATAATATATGATTTATAAATGATTATTAATTAATAATATAACTTGATTTTATATTAATAAAACTTTACCATAAGTTGATTACTGTATAATTAAACTAAGTGTTATAATTAATTTAATTATACCACAGATAAAATGTAATTAAATAATCAGGCTAATTCCTAAGTTAAATTAATTAAATGTGCCATGTTAATTTCATGAATAATTAATAAAATAATTATATCCTAAGTACAAATTAATTAACCAGTTCCTGAGAAATTCCAAAGGTTAAATAACCGGTTCATAATGTTTCATGATTTAATTAAGCCGGTTCAATAAGCCGGTGGTTTAATAAGTTCATGCTTAAATAAAAACTATTTATTTAATAAGCTCGAATAATTAATTAGCCGATTAAATAATAACCCAAACACCCCGTGGCCTCTCGGTTTAACCGAGCCAAACTTCAACGTTATAACGCCAAACAAACACCCCCTTAGCCGCTGGCTAGCCAAAACAGCCACTGGCTGTTTGGTCTGTCCACCGACCTAAGTCGGTTCCCCCTGTTCTTAGTCCTGTCCCATCGAAAGCAGTGGCATAGCCACTGTCTGTTAACGAGTTCCCACCGAGATCCTAGCTCTCCGTTGACACCGTCCGAAACAAACACCCCCCCTGCTGGCCTGCTGCCTTGCGGCTGCTTGAACAACACAGCCACCGAGACCATTGAGTCTCGGCTAGTCGACCGTATACCCAACCGAGAGCACCCCGAGAGTGGGGTTCCCGGTTTCCATGCTTAACCACAACAAAACCCGATTTAATTACGTATTTTAATGATCAGCATACATGTTTAATCATTTAGTTAAATAGGATCATGATTAATTAATAAAAGAAAAGAAAAGATGATTTACCGAATCTACGTGATCTAGAACAAGCAAACCCGAACACACCATCCAAATAACCAAGATCAAAAAATATTTCTCCTCCCTTTTTCTTTTACAAAACCGGCGGCCAAGAAGCAAAGGGAGGCTAGGGTTTTTGTATTTTTATTAAAACTTGTATAATGAAATGAGAACTTATTTCCTGCCTTTTATTTCACTCATGGGACGGGCCTTGGGCCCTTGTTCTTTCTTCCTATTAAAACCGACCAAACCCCCCATTATAGTATATATTATGTTCTTGCGTATTCCCGTGTATATCATATTCGTGACGTAAGTTTGTGTTTTAATCAAGTCATGATTTATTATACGTAAACACTTGTCATTAAATAAATAATTAATATACATAATGCTCGTTGTTATTCATTTAATGTTTATGATACTTGTCGGGTATTAAATAATTTATAAAGTTTTAATTAATCCGTGTTTTCGTGTATTTAATGTCTTCATGTATTTAGGCGGGTTTTACATAGTCTAATTAGGACTATGATTCACATAAGTAAAGATGATATACACTCTCCGTATTTAGAAGATAAGGATCGTAGTGTATATGGTAATTATCTCTTTCTTAGGCCGCAAGATTTGGTATGCCCAATTAGGGTTTCACTGGCTATAAAAGGAACCCCTTAGGTTGCACAAAATGTACGATTAACACAATCTCTAAACCATCACCGATTATCTCAACTAAACCGATTACTTACTCTCACGTTGGAGTCTAATCATGGGAGACAATCCCACGGTAAGCCTAACAGTGCTCTTTCTTTAGTGTGCAGGGTCTTACTACAAGTTCACTTGGTGCAAGAGCCGGAATCTCGAATACCTGAATTACACCTAATTTGGGTTAGAGGCGGTCCATCCAACTTTTGTATCAACAATCATTACTATAATATTTTATTTCTAAAAGTACCTCCTTTGAAGTTGAGCATTAAACAACTTTCTTTACGTACACTATCTTCTTTTCCCTATCTACTACCACTCAAAGAGCCACCAACGAATGCCCTTTGGTTTTTATCTCTAGGTGGCTTTGGACATTCTCCGATTAGATCATTCAAATCTCTGAACCTAAAGCACTTTCTTTCTTGATGTTCTTGTCAACTCGGCTTCTTTGGAATGAGTTTTTTTATTTTATGGTTGTCTCGTGAATCTACCTCTCCTTTTGAAGAGCTTCTTGAGGTCTCTTACCACCATGGCATACTCTTCGTCTTCACTCCTGGAAGTCGAACTTTCTTATTTACTATATCCTTTGTTTTTTTTGGTATACCCGGGTTTTTGACTTGACAATGTGAGCCGACCAATCTCAGGTCGACTACAATTTTGTATAGCCCGGCGTCATCACATGTGAACCTCTGTGGCCACCCCAAAATGTACACACCTATTGAGGTTTAAACTCTTAACCTCTTGTTTGAGAATCAAGAACCCTACCACTATGTCATTTGGTGGTGGTTAGACTATATTATTCTTGGCATTCAAAGGAAAATATCTCATTTCTCCTTTGCTTTTAACCATTTCGGAATCTTTCAAGATGATCATTTTATGAACTTTCAAGTTCTCGACAAGTTCATTAAGAGATATTGATGTCAAATATTTCTACTCTTCGATCATCGTGACCTTTGCTCTCCATTTAGGATGCAGAGCCCTAAGAAACTTCCCAACATAGTTTTTGCTCGAGCTACATTCATCAAAAGCTTTTAATAATATTGTTAAATCTAGTAATAAGACTATCTGTAAATTCATATTCGGGAATGAAGAATTGTTCATATTGTTTAAATAGAAGGTCGATATTACCTTTTTCGTCTTAACTATTACCCTGATGGGTGATATAAATAGTTTTCCAAATTTCTTTTTCTGTTCTACACATAAAAGTTCTTTCATTTTTATTACGTGGAAAAGCATTATAGATCACGATGTTGGTTTCATTCATTGTTTTGTTTTTCAAAAGCGACAATTTTGTCCTTTTTAGTTTCGGGGTATTTTGAATCGGTGAAAAATAACCCTCGATAATAAAATGTCAGAGATCTAAATCTTTTGAGCATGCATGAGTTTCAAATTTACTTTTCCGATATATAAAATCACTTTTGAAAAATGGTGATCTAGCCTTTCTAAATATTTATCAAAATTCATAGAGCGATTCGAACTTTAAAATACAATACATTTTAGAAAATCACTATGACACACTAATAACTATAACATGCGTACACCACTTTCGGAACTATACAGGACTAATCTACAAGATGATCACTATGACACACTAATAACTATGACACACTAATAACTATAACACTTGGTTTTTTTTTTACGGGTGTGAGTATTCTTCTCTTACACTTGAAGACAAAAAGATGAGAGAAAGAATGAATCACTTGTTAAAAAAGATTATGCAAGTTTATGATCAAAGATTAGAAGAGATTTAGGTGACGGTCTCATATAAATATCTGGAATCGTCTTCCCTATATGAGGGTCGTTTCTAAGAAGACAAACTTTTTTTAAGTTGGAAAAGTTTATCTAGTGCACGTGAAACTGTTTAAAAATAAAAAATTAAATATTTGAATATATAAATAAAATACTTCTTTTAATTATAAATATTTTATTTAAATATACTTTTATAAAAATACTTTTTTAACATTTTGGAAATATAAAATTGAACACAAACAGGTATATCTTTGATCATAACACAAATTCAATGATTTGTTAATAAACATCATAACTGATTTATGTCAAAATAAATTTTTACGATCAATAACTAGTAAAAATTTATTTTTAACATGAAACATTTATACATTTTGTCATTATCAAAATGTAAAGAGATCGAAAAATACAAATAACGTTTTTAGACATCGTTTAAATCAACATCTATTTGTTTTGTATTTTTCCAAATGCTTTGAAAACTAGTTTTTAAATCGATCCGGTCGAGTCACCGTGTCTGGGTCAACCCGAGTCAACCTGGTTTTATAATTTTATGTATTTTCATAAATTTAATAATTAAAAAAATATATATATGAAAGCTTACATATATTGAACATATAAATTATTTACCAACCAATATAATATGAAAAATATAAAATTTCATCGTAAATAAGTAATATATTCTTTAAAGAAAAAACCAAAAAATATGAAAACCTGACCGGGTCTTAAGAATTAGGTTGACTCGAGTCACCCCAAACTTGACGGATCTAATCGAGTTTAAAAATGTAAAACCTATTTCATATGAGGGGTCTGAAAACATTGGTCTTTCAGCTTTATTAAAAATAATTGTTCTTGCGCATTTCAAGAGTTATTGTGGCTCCGAGCAGTGGGGTCGTAACATCAAAAAGAAGGAATGTTCATTCTTAACTTCTTTTACTTTTATTTGAAAGTGTATCGTATAATATTAAGTGCGTAACACAATGCAACTTTTGCTTCTATCAAATTTGATTACTTTTCTACCGGCCCATACCCTATAAATCTGAACCTGCCCATAACACCCCATAAACCTGAAAAATAATTCATTTTAACGCAATAGTTGGGCAAACACCTCGAACGTAACAAGATAACCTGCAAATACTTGGATTAACAACATAGTTCCTTTTATAGTCTGAACACTGTTGATTGTGAACGCCACTTACAAAAGGAGAAACATTTTCAAGGAAGGCACGCGGCCAAGAACATGGCGATGAATAACATATTATCACTTTGCAACGTCGTTTTGTTTATTTGCAGCTGGCGTTTTGAAATCCCACCAAAACAGAGAAATGCCCCACTACCTGAATAAAAAATAAATTTACGAAATAACTTCTTATATTATGCGACCTATTATAAAAACGACCTTTAACCTTTAATTATTTATACCTTTTTATTATAACAATTTATTTATCAAATATGAGCGTATATCTATCGATTACTTTGGAGAAAAAAATACATTGAAAACACTGTCTAATTACTGTAAAACCCGTATTTAAATCGGGAATGTAAATACGCGGTCTATTTACATAAATCATTTACGTAGAAATTATTAGCGAAAACAACGCGAGAGAAATTATATTCAAGTTTAAAAAAAAAAAAAAAAGCCTAAGGGCCGGTTTGTAAAAAAAAAAAGAAGTGGGCCAAGCCCATTTTGGGTTGCACAAAATATACATACGGGACTTCAACCCCTCTTCGATAACAGACGTAAAAAAATAAAAATAAATAAATAGGGTTTGCTTGGTTGTGTTGTGCCGCCGGGAAAAAGAAAGAAAGAAATGGAGATCGAGAGTTTTGATCTTGGATTCGGGAATCATTTGTTGTTAACCCTCAAACACGAATAGACGGTAATCATCTTCTCCTTTCATCATTTAAAATTCACGAATTTATGGGCTTTAAAAATCAAGAACACATGAATTTTATAATAATCATGAATGATAAACATTTGTTAATCGGATCTTTTGGGTTAGGAAACAAAAACCGAGAGTTGAAACTCTCGGTGGTGTTTTTGGTAATGACCAGCCGAGACCACCATGTCTCGGTGGTGTTTTCTGTTGTGACCAGTCGCGAACCAAACATAAGTCGGGGGTGTTTGTTTGTTTCGGTGACAACCGAGAAGTCTTAGACTCTCGGTTGGTATTCGGGTTATGACTTGGGTGCGTTTGGATTATAAGCAGTGGGTAAATCATGGAACCGAGGGAAACCCGATAGCCCTAAGGATCTCGGTAGGAATAATAATCAAACAGGGGTTCGGTTGGGTTCTATTTTATGGAAATAGCGACTATTTAGCGACAGAAGATGCTGTCGCTGTTTACATTTTCAGTTCTGGGTCACAGATTCGCGACAGTTTAACAACAGCAGTTTCTGTCGCAGTTTTTATAGATGCAGTTTTGGTTCTAATTAGCGACGGTTTAGCGACAGAAAATTCTGTCGCTAATCCGGTTGTGAATTGAATTAGTATGGTTGAATTGTTTTCGTGCGACCGAGGCTTTAGAAGTCTCGGTAGGCTTTTGTTTGACTCGGGTTTTTGGGGCACGTAATATAATAAAAACGAGGCTATATTAAATTGGTTAAATCATTTTTACAGATAAGTCTTTATAATAACTAAATTAACTAATGATGGCTAGTTATTTTCTTAATTGATTAAAATATGTGATTATTTAATGGTTTAATCTTTCCAGGAAACTAATTTAAAAACTTTCTAATTATATCAGATTACTATTTATAGTAATAATACTTATATCGGAATTACACATTTCACAGTAATCATGTATACAGAAAATACGTTAATAAGAAATATTAGGGCAATCAGATTTATCAGATTATATACAAACAGTAATACAAGAATAAAATAAATTAAACTAAGAACAGTTAAGATCAGTAAAACTAAACGAATATCAGTTAACTTATTCGCGTCCTTTATTCATGTAGCACGCGTGAAGCCCGAGTAGTATTCGTTCAGTCTTCCATTCAGTCAGTTACTGGACACGAGGTACGGATTTTCCGTCCTTTCAGTAAGGACTTCCTTTCTATGCATGATTAGGATTCCCCGTCTTCAGCCAAATGTTTTCCCCAGTATATGTTTAAGTTTATCAGTAATCATGTTAATAACTAAATAAATTGCCTGAGCATTATATACAAGTACGACCAGTTTATGTACTAGTTACGGAGGTACCGTAACCACGGCACTAGAGGCACCGGTGTCGTGACTCACATGCAGGAGAGTGATATCCTGCATCGTCCCACTCAACTCAGCTTGGCCATTTTATCAGTATTTTTAGTGGGGCGTATGGATGCATCCTAGGCTTATATGTGTTACAAGTTATCAGGGTGAATGTGGTGTGTGCTCTACATCCTTCACATTGGAGCTGATCCCTCCACCCAGCACAGTTATTTAGAGGTCACCCCTCTACAGCATGACGAGGTCACCCCTCCAGTTATTCATGCACGGTTGTTACAGCACGTGACCTATATAAGCTCTGGCAAATAAAATACAGTAAATGCATGTTTTCAGAATTTATAGTTATATTTCAGTATCAGTATATATGAACCAGGTTTTTCAGATTTTATGCAAAGTTCTACCACATGTTACATATCAGTCTTATGGCTCCATTGTTGTCTTCTATTTCATTACTTTCAGTACATTCTTATCATGCTATATCCGTCCACTGAGCGTTATGCTCAGCCGTAGTTTCCTTTCATGTTTCCAAACGGCAGGTACACAGGGACGATCTTAGGACTTCTAAGAGAGTACGTGCATTTAGATGGGAGCTATCCAGACTCCTTTACTTTTATGCATACATTACGTTACTTTACTTTGGTTGTTTGGACACTGTTTCGTCCTTTTCTTTCAGTACTTAATCTTTATATTTTGAGCTTATGTTGGACAACCGATGTTTGATTCCGGTACTTCCGTTTGGTCAGTTAATGTTTAATACATTGCCTTGCATGCTTTAATGACACGCCATAAATACACGTAACGGTCCATTTATCCAAGTGGGGTGTTACAATTATGGTATCAGAGCGCAAGGTTCGACCTGTAGGCTCTAAACTTGACCTGTGACTAGTGGGTAGTCACCAAGAACTTCCTGTATTTTGGCGTCGTTATCTTCCATGCTACTCATGAATTTTATCTGTCGGATTTGCAAAATTTGGATTAAGTAAACGGTTGGTACAGGACTGGCCATACTTAATCGCATGTGCTTTTCAGCGAACATTTCGTTTTGGTGAACTGACCATAGGCGTTCACCCTTGCCCGTTTAAATTTTGTATGGATGAACTGACCATAGGCGTTCATCCTTACTCATGTCGGATTTATGTTTCAGTAATTGTCATTTTGTGAACTGACCCTAGGCGTTCACCAGTATTCATGTCATATTTTATTGACTATACCTTCATGAATTACACTATGCATATTCAGATTTATTACCCTAGATTTTGGCAGTTTTATCAACTTATCCTCTTTTATTTCAGATGCCACCCAGACACGAAACCGAAAATGATCCTAACGCAACTGCCATTGCTGCTGCTGTTCAAGCTGCTATACAAGCCATGTTACCCCAAATTCGTGATGAGATCCGAGCTGAATATCAAAATGGACCGCAACAGAATAACAACCCTCCTGTTCCACCACCTGCCACTTTACCCGCTTGGCTGGATTTGTTTAACAAGCAGAAACCTCGACTGTTTGAGCAGACTGTAGCTCCAACTGACGCGGAAGACTGGATCTACCATATAGAGAAATTTTTTGGAGCTATGGGTTGTGGTGATGTTTTCAAGGTTAGGCTTGCAGTTTACAAGCTGGAGGGTCCTGCTCTGCATTGGTGGAGGTCTCAAAAGCTGTCCAATGGGGGAGATGCTTGGGAGCTTACATTGACCTGGGCACGTTTCAAGACGATGTTCTATGACCAGTTTTTCCCGCATGCGGAGCAAGCTAAAATGAAGAGAGACTTCCTAATAAGTGTGAAAACACTTATCCTTTTACCACTTATTTCCAATAATAACAAGACCAAAACGTGTGATTTATGTCGTAAAAGTCGGAATTATGCGTGGTTTGTGTTTTTATTGTGTTTTAGGACCAAAATATGAAAAAGGAAGAAAACACGGGCTTTCACGGGCTTTTATCGAAGAAAATGGGAAAAGACGAAGTCAAAAGATCAAGAGTGCAAAAAGAACGGAAGTCCAAGGCCTATTCTGAAGATTTATCGAAGAAAAAGTCAAAAGACGGAAGTTTAACGAAGTCGAAGAATTTAAGTCTAATAGAAGAAGAAAATTAAAAAGACAAGTTCAAATCCCGAGACGACAAAGACGAAGAATTAAAGTCGAGTCGAGAAAACGTGAAGAAATCAAGAAAGAAGATGCAACACATGCACTCCTTCCACCTTCCCTATAAATACCCTCCTAATAGTCATTAGGAGAGTAGTTAGTAGTTAGATAGTTTTAGTTAATTTTTCACTTTTTCATTTTCTCTAGTTTTAGAGAGAGAAAATCTTAAACTTTCTCTCATTAAATTTCATCTTTTCTTTTAATCTTTCAAGATTAAACATCTTTGTATTGCTTATTTTTATTAATCAAAGTTCTATTTTAAGCTTTTAATCCTTAATCTCATTCTACTCTTCTTTGATTTTAGATTGATTTTGGTGCGATTATCATATGATCCGTGTTGTTCTAATTGATTTCGTGCTTAAAAAGTTAATCTTTTGATCATTTCATAAGTTTTCATTTGATTAAGCTTTAAGACTTTTGTGCTTATTGGCTTACTTTTATGATTAGCTTATTTACTTTATAAAAAGTTTTCTTTAAAAAGTTTATGTTTTTATCGTTTGATCCAAAAAGTTGCTTATTTTGAGGTTGAATAAGTTGATACTAGTGCTTATTTGATCCGGTTTAGTCCTTGATTCGGCTTAGTTTGGTGATAAGCTTATTATATAGCTTATTCATTAGCTTATTTCCGAATCCCACCATTTTCGGAAAGGGTATAAACCCCTTTCCGATTGAAGCCTTTTCCGAGCAGCCACATTCCACCCTTTCCGATTGAACAATCGGAAA
Source organism: Glebionis coronaria (assembly GCA_025667525.1). Classification (NCBI taxonomy): domain Eukaryota; kingdom Viridiplantae; phylum Streptophyta; class Magnoliopsida; order Asterales; family Asteraceae; genus Glebionis; species Glebionis coronaria. The sequence continues at coordinate 196,752,413 of CM046879.1, read as the reverse complement.
AGGGTTTCTCCTTTTTCCGATCTGCACCCTCAACATTCCGATCACTCAAGATCGGATTAGGGTTTGTTCATTCCGACGGTAAGTTTCTGCATGTATTCCGATTAGGGCTTCCCTCATTATTCCGATTCGGCTTTTTGTGTGGTATTCCGATTGGGACTTTTAGCAACATTCCGATTGTAGTATTTTCTCCAAATTCCGATTGTGCTTATTCAGTTATTCCGATTGGTAGTCTTAGGGGTTATTCCGATCGGTCCTGTTTTTGTGTATTCCGATTGTGTGCATTCCCTCATATTCCGACCACCAGATCGGGATACATTCCGATCTGGGCTTCTTTTGGCTTTTTTTGGTGTAGTCCGATCTTACTTTCTTTTAGTACTTTTCAACTAATTTCTTAGTTTTAGAGAGTTTTCCAAGTGTTAGTTTTATTTAGTGTGCTAGTATTTTTCCATTATTACCTTTAAGTTTACATGCATTTATTTTTACTGGTCATTTTAGTATTAATCTTTACTCTTCCATTTTACTCAACGACATTTTAATTACTTGCTAATAGTTTAAAATAGAAAATAAACCAAACCATTCTCTTGATTCACCAAAAGACGATTGAGTCGCACTTAAGACCGGTTTTCAATTCGAAAAGATCGGAACAACGAACTTTCATACGAGACCTAAAAGCCAAGTATAAAATGGCGCCGCTGCCGGCTCTTTTCGTTACGATAAACGGTTTCTAGTGAGAGACGCATTGAATTTTGGGATCCATTCTTTGAACGTTATTTTCCTTGCTTTAAATTTCAAAAATCCTAAAAAATATAAAACTCTACAAAAATACAAAAACATTAAAAAATCATAAAAGCAATTCTTTTCAAAAGGTTTTGCACCAAAAAGATTATATAGATATTCTCTTTGTGTATATTTTTCTTCTGCAGGTGTATGCGTACTAGATCTTCGAACTATTCTGAGCCCGAGACTCGTGAAGATTTAGATATGGCTGGTGTTAATAACAACAATAATCACCCACCTCAACCCAATTTGAATAACAACAACAACAATGTCCACCTACCTGATTTACGAACTATGGAGGAATTGTGCCAACCCACCATGAACGGACGCGGAGGCCCGATTGCACCGATGCACGTCACGGCTCAGGAGTTTTCGTTGAAGCATCACATGATCCAGCAGGTGCAAACGAACCCATTTCGTGGAATTCCGGATGATGATGCCAACAAACACCTCGACAAATTCATTACCATGACCCAAAGCATGAAGTGCTCCGGTGTTTCTATGGATGACCTTCGCCTCCAACTTTTTCCCCACTCGCTTTCTCACCATGCCGGAAAATGGTTTGACCGTCTTCCTAAGAATTCTATTCATACGTGGAATGACATGACTCAACGCTTTCTATCGCGCTACTTTCCCCCATCCATGGTCACCAGCCTTCGTAACCAAATCAGTGGATTCATGCAAGAGAATGATGAATCACTCTTCGATGCTTGGGAACGATACAATGATTTGATCGACCGCTGTCCAAATCACAATATGCTCCCCGTCACTCTCATTTACACCTTCTACAATGGTCTCACTTTTCGTGATCGTGACACGATCAATGCCGCCGACGGTGGTACTTTTATGAAAAGGAGACCGGAGGAGTGCCGAGAGTTGATCGAAAACATGACTACTCACCACAAGAATTTGGATTCATCCGCATCCTCAAGATCTAACTCGAGAGTCAATGTTTCTTCTACTACCTCCAATCCTGAAATGTCTGAAATTTCTCGACAACTCGCTGAAATGAACAAGAATTTCATGGCCATGGCCACAAACCACTTTCAACAAGCTAAAGCCGTTGCTATTTCTTGTGACACATGTGGTGGCCCTCACTCTTATAATGATTGTCCTTCTACCCAAGGCAATTATTCTGAAAACGTTAACGTAGCTTACGGCACTTATCCCACGGGAGGCTATCAAGCCCGCCCTCAAGGAGACCGTGGCTTGCTAAGTTATCGTTCCAACAATTATCTTGCTCCTCCTGGTTTCCCTCCTGTAAACCAAAACCAACAACAAAGCTATAACCGAAACAACCAATCCCAACCTCGTGCTCAAAATCAATATCAATCCCAAAGAAACCCATACCCAACTCAAGGAAATTCTCAAGCTTACCAAGCTCCACCTCTCAATCAACCGATGGCAGTTAACCAAGACGTCGAGACGTTCATGAAGACTAATCGTGAGCTGGTGACGAATCTTCAGAGTCAAGTCATCAACTTGAAGGGCGAAATGACAAAACAAGGGAACGATATTCGAGCCGAGCTAAGGAATGACATGGCCAAACACAGCAATGAAATTAATGCAAACATGCAAAACTCTTTTAATAATCAAGCGGTTCACCTTCGTGATATGATTGGTTCGCTCATCCAAGGTAATCAACCCTCTTCTTCGGGTACTCTTCCGAGTAATACCGTTACGAATCCAAGAGGGGAGATGAAAGCAATCACCACTCGTAGTGGAAAAGGTTATATGGAACCCGAGCTTCCTACACCTCCACCCGTGATTGTGAACAAGGAAAAAGAGCAACTTTCCCCACCTCCTTCACCTTCTATCCCCATTTCCCCACCACCCGTGGTTGTGAGTGATCCTATTCCCTTAAAGCCTTCTTCTTCATCCAATATACCTTATCCTTCAGGGTTGAGGAAAGAGAAGCAAAAGAGCAAGGATGATATTCAGGTTTCAAACTTTCTCAAAATGTTTAAACAATTGAATTTTAACATCTCCTTTGCCGAGGCTCTCGCTCACATGCCCAAATACGCTAAGATGTTTAAAGATCTTCTAAGTGATAAGGAAAAGCTTTTTGACATCGCTCAGACCCAACTTAATGAGAACTGCTCCGCAATGCTCTTAAGGAAATTGCCCACCAAACTTGGTGATCCGGGTCGCTTCTTGATTCCTTGCAACTTCCCGGGAGTAGAGAATTGCATGGCCCTAGCCGATCTAGGTGCCAGTATAAACTTAATGCCTTTAAGTGTTTGGAAGCAATTATCTCTCCCCGAGCTAGTCCCCACCAAAATGACTTTGGAATTAGCCAACCGTACGGTTGCTTATCCAGTGGGGATAGCCGAAGATGTCTTTGTTGGCGTTGACAAATTCACCTTCCCGGTGGATTTTGTTGTCGTTGACTACGAGATGGATCCTCGTGTTCCATTAATCGTTGGACGTCCATTTTTGAGGACCGGTCGCACTCTCATTGATGTAGCCGCGGGCGAAATAATCATGAGAGTTGGTGACGATAAAATTGTCTTCAACATGGGTAAGATTTCTAAGCAACCTTATTCATATGAGAGTGTTAATGCTATTGATGTTCTCGATGAGGCTTGTGAAGAAAATTTTCATGATGCTTGCAAAAGTACTCTTTCTTCTCTACCCAATGTTGAGACCGTTGCCTCAATTGCTCCAGCATTGACTCCTTTTGGAGAAAGTGACTTGGATGTTTTCGAAGCTAGCTTGGGTCCTCTCGATATTAAGTATGATAATTTGTCCACCAATTGGGACGAAGATATTCGTACTATTGAGAGACTTCTCAATGAGGACCCGTTGTCCCTTCCTTCTCCTAAAGAGGTGACTAATGATGATCCATCGTCGGTTTCACCATCTATTGAGGATCCTCCCACTCTCGAGCTTAAGAACCTACCTCCTCATCTTGAGTACGTTTTCCTGGAAGACAACGAGAAGTTACCGGTCATCATCGCAAAGGATCTAAAAGAAGACGAAAAAGCAAGACTTGTCTCCGTGTTGAAGAAGCATAAAAGAGCTATCGCTTGGAAAATTTCCGACATCCGTGGAATTGATCCTCACTTCTGCACACATAAAATTCTCATGGAGGACGACTTTAAGCCCACAATTCAAAGCCAACGAAGGGTGAATCCTAAAATCCATGAAGTCATCAAAAACGAGGTTATCAAACTTCTTGATGCAGGTATAATTTACCCTATTTCGGATTCACCGTGGGTTAGTCCAGTCCATTGTGTGCCTAAGAAAGGCGGAATCACCGTTGTGCCCAATGCAAACAACGAGTTAATTCCTACCCGTCTCGTTACTGGGTGGAGAGTTTGTATAGACTATCGCAAACTCAATGATGCCACGAGAAAGGATCATTTCCCTCTACCTTTTATGGACCAAATGCTTGAACGTTTAGCGGGTAATGAATATTACTGCTTTCTTGATGGTTTCTCGGGTTATTTCCAAATACCCATCGACCCCCAAGATCAAGAGAAGACAACATTCACTTGTCCCTATGGCACCTTTGCTTACAAACGAATGCCTTTTGGCTTATGCAATGCCCCCGGGACTTTCCAAAGGTGCATGTTGGCTATCTTCCATGACATGGTTGAGCAAACCATGGAAGTCTTCATGGATGATTTCTCAGTCTTCGGGGATTCCTTCTCTTCTTGCCTTGCCAATTTTGAACGTATGCTTAAGCGGTGCAAAGACACTCGCCTTGTTCTAAATTGGGAAAAATGCCATTTTATGGTAAAAGAAGGCATTGTGCTAGAACACAAAATCTCTAAAGCCGGTCTGGAAGTCGACCGTGCTAAAGTAGATGTCATAGCCAAATTACCTCCACCTTCAACCGTGAAGGGTGTGAGAAGTTTTCTGGGTCATGCGGGCTTCTATCGTCGATTCATTCAGGATTTCTCTAAAATCGCTCGCCCGATGACCCACCTCTTGGAAAAAGATACTCCTTTTATCTTTTCTAAAGATTGTCTCCAAGCCTTCAATCTTCTTAAGGATAAGCTAACTAAGGCACCGGTCTTGGTTACCCCTAATTGGGAGCTGACTTTTGAATTGATGTGCAATGCTAGCGACTTTGCTATTGGTGCGGTTTTGGGCCAACGAGTGAATAAACACTTCCAACCAATCCACTATGCTAGCAAAACAATGACGGGGGCTCAATTGCATTATACGCCAACCGAAAAAGAGCTTTTAGCTGTTGTCTATGCTTTTGAGAAATTTCGCCCCTATCTTGTTTTATCCCCCACCATCGTATACACGGACCATTCCGCGTTGAAATACTTGATGACTAAGCATGATTCTAAGCCAAGACTTCTTCGCTGGGTTTTACTCCTTCAAGAATTCAACATTGAAATTCGTGACAAGAAGAGAGTCGAAAACCTGGCCGCGGATCATCTGAGTCGACTTGAGGATCCCTATCAAGGGGATCATCCGATCAAAGAGATCAATGACTCTTTCCCCCTTGAGACCTTAATGTCTATAAATCTCAATCTCGATGGCACCCCGTGGTTTGCGGACATTGCAAACTACTTAGCGGGTGGTATTCTCATCAAAGGGTTAACATCCCAACAAAAGAAGAAGTTCTTGAACGATGTTAAGACTTACTTCTGGGATGACCCTTTTCTATTCAAACAATGTGCTGATCTGATCATTCGTCGGTGTGTTGACGGACCGACAGCTTTTGACATTCTCCAAGCTTGCCACAAAGGACCCACCGGTGGTCACTTTGGTCCCAACTACACCGCTAAGAAAGTGTTTAATTCTAGATTCTACTGGCCCACCATTTATCGTGACGCTCACGAAATGGTTAAGCATTGTGATGCTTGTCAACGCCAAGGCAAGATCACACATAAGGATGAGATGCCTCAAAATTTCATACAGGAATGTGAAATCTTTGATGTATGGGGCATCGACTTTATGGGGCCATTTCCATCCTCCAAAGGGAACAAGTACATCCTCGTCGCCGTCGACTACGTTTCTAAATGGGTTGAAGCTAAGGCTCTTCCTACGAATGATGCGAGGGTGGTTGTGAACTTTTGGAAGCAGCTTTTCGCTCGATTTGGCGTTCCTCGTGCTATAATTAGTGACCGCAGGACTCATTTTTGCAACGATCAATTTGCAAGAGTCATGGCTAAGTATGGTGTCAATCACCGTCTTTCCACCGCTTATCATCCCCAAACTAATGGGCAAGCCGAGATATCCAACCGTGGCTTGAAGAGAATTTTGGAGCGTACTGTGGGAGAGCATCGCGCCGCGTGGGCCGATAAGTTAGATGATGCTCTGTGGGCTTTTCGTACTGCTTACAAGACCCCGATCGGTTGTACACCTTATCGTCTTGTGTACGGGAAAGCATGCCACCTACCCATCGAGCTGGAACATAAGGCGCACTGGGCCTTGAAGTGGGCTAACTTCGACATCAACAAAGCCGGTGATCATCGCAAGATTCAACTCAATGAGCTAAATGAACTGAGGAATGAAGCTTATGAGAACTCGCTGATCTACAAGGAGAAGACGAAGATCATTCATGACGCAAAAATCAAGAACCGAGAGTTCCACGTTGGTGATCAAGTCTTACTCTTTAACTCTCGGTTGAAGATCTTCTCTGGCAAGTTGAAGAGCCGCTGGTCTGGTCCATTCATCGTCGCCAAAGTCTTTCCATATGGGACCATTGAGCTTTCTCAGCCGAATGGGCCCAATTTCAAGATGAATGGTCAGCGTCTGAAGCTGTACTTTGGTGAAGACATCTCTCAAGAGATGATTCCATCCCTCACCACGTTCCCCATGAACTAAAATTGGGTCGAGTCAGGCTCGTGACTCGGTGAACAAAAACAAGCGCTTCTCGGGAGGCAACCCGTGATCTATCCTTTACTGCTTTCATAATAAGTGTAGGGGGAGCCCCGCATATGTTGGTTGTCTTGTTTCTTGTGCTGTGCAGGGATTAAAGCTTCAAAGATTCACCTTGATGACTTTTGACGAACCGTGATACCGTGTTTCCCATCTTCCCGGTTTTATCTTAAACTCTTGTGATTCAATATTTCATATTTTATATGTTCACATTGAATTCACTCTAGTTGTCCTTTCCTTAGCAAGATTTAAACAAAGTGCACAATGTCCTAAGTGTAGGGGAGTTTACTCCCACATGCTTAAACATTGAGGACAATGTTTATCTCAAGTGTAGGGGGGACTTCTATCGAAGTAAGTGGTCTTTTCCATGAATCTGCCCTCATTTTAAACAGAAAATTTGATTTTTCGACATTTTTCAAAATTTTTAATCTATTTTGGCCTAGTTGTATAGTTGCATTTTCCTTTATTATGTTTATTTTCTTTTCTTGCTAGAATAGCTCTTCAATAAAGTGGTTTTAGATTTTTCTTAGTCGTGAACATTTTGACTCAACCCGAGTTTACTGACCTAAGTTTGCTCTAGCTAGTATCCTTAACATGTTTAAGTCAAGTTTTGCTAGGCTTTTATATAGGGAGCTATAAAACGCGAAAGTCTTAACTCTCACGGGTTAAGAACAAGAACTTTTCGCAAGTTCCTATAATTGATCCTAGAGAGTCGTTTATCAAGGGAACTTTAAAATGCGATTTCTAAACTTGAAAAAGTCTAAGAATTTGCAAGATCCTATAGGCGACTCGAAAACCCAAAACTTTGATTTAATAGGCTAAGCATCCACGAGTCTCATTCCTTGAGATTTTAAACTGTGGAGAACGAGAGATGATAGAGTCAATTATAAGTTCGGTATTCTTTCGTGAAATTATGTGAGATAATTATAAGCCTATTCTCCCTCCGCTTGTTAATAAATTTATCTGCAATAAATAAGGTTTTACGATTTAAAAGGTTACTTAGCTTCTAGCCCCAGATCGTTTAAAAGTTGCTCGGTACGGATTAGAGTTCATAGCCAAGGCATAACTTATTGAAGCGGGATGCGAAGATTGGCGAGTCCGAAAATGCCCTAACAAGGTATGAGGGCTATATTTTGTTGCTAAAGATCCAAAAGTGATGTGAAGAATCATTTATCGAAAATCAATATGAAGGATCGAGACACACGACGAAAAGCAAGAACTCCCCAAAAGTCATGGAGAAGTCTATCCAAAAAGACCCTAACAAGGTATGAGGATAAATAGATCCAAGTCCTAAAAGGAGGCGGATCGTTGTATATCAAAGTCCAAAATAAAGATTGGAGAAAAATGAAGAAGTCGTGGTCCATATATAAAGAATCTCTCAAAATTTCAAGTGAAGAAATTCCTATTATGAAGAGAAGACCATAATTTCAAGAACGTCTCTCGAAGATTCGAAGTATGAAGTCGCTGCCAAATATCGGTCCGAGAAAGGTCTCAAATCGTGAAGCGAGTTATGCCAAGATATGAACTTTATGAGGTCCCGAGAAGCAGTTTTAAAAGATTTGGTCCTTTAGCTAACTATTGATTAAATCGTTCACTTTATTTTCGGACTAAATAATTATCGAAATAAGTCAAACAATGCATCCTCGTGATCGTTCAAGACAAAAATAAAATATAAGAGATACACCTAGGAATAAGGGAGTTTAAGTGAATAATTGGCCCACATGAGTTCGTGATAGTTTGCTAACTTATAATAACAATGATCTCGTTTTTAAGCTTGGTATGGGGAACGTGAAACTTGAGGATGATAAACGTTCATGGCTGCCAAAACCCAATGTAAGTTTTTAATTTCTTTACTTGTTCTATCTTTTCATGTTTAGTATTTCATAAAGGCCAAGGTGGGTTATTTATGATGGAAAATGTAAACTGTGCTTTTAAATTAATGCATTGCATGAGGGCATTGCAATGGTCAAGTGTAGGGGATTTAATAAGTGTGAAAACACTTATCCTTTTACCACTTATTTCCAATAATAACAAGACCAAAACGTGTGATTTATGCCGTAAAAGTCGGAATTATGCGTGGTTTGTGTTTTTATTGTGTTTTAGGACCAAAATATGAAAAAGGAAGAAAACACGGGTTTTCACGGGCTTTTATCGAAGAAAATGGGAAAAGACGAAGTCAAAAGATCAAGAGTGCAAAAAGAACGGAAGTCTAAGGCCTATTCTGAAGATTTATCGAAGAAAAAGTCAAAAGACGGAAGTTTAACGAAGTCGAAGAATTTAAGTCTAATAGAAGAAGAAAATTAAAAAGACAAGTTCAAATCCCGAGACGACAAAGACGAAGAATTAAAGTCGAGTCGAGAAAACGTGAAGAAAGCAAGAAAGAAGATGCAACACATGCACTCCTTCCACCTTCCCTATAAATACCCTCCTAATAGTCATTAGGAGAGTAGTTAGTAGTTAGATAGTTTTAGTTAATTTTTCACTTTTTCATTTTCTCTAGTTTTAGAGAGAGAAAGTCTTAAACTTTATCTCACTAAATTTCATCTTTTCTTTTAATCTTTCAAGATTAAACATCTTTGTATTGCTTATTTTTATTAATCAAAGTTCTATTTTAAGCTTTTAATCCTTAATCTCATTCTACTCTTCTTTGATTTTAGATTGATTTTGGTGCGATTATCATATGATCCGTGTTGTTCTAATTGATTTCGTGCTTAAAAAGTTAATCTTTTGATCATTTCATAAGTTTTCATTTGATTAAGATTTAAGACTTTTGTGCTTATTGGCTTACTTTTATGATTAGCTTATTTACTTTATAAAAAGTTTTCTTTAAAAAGTTTATGTTTTTATTGTTTGATCCAAAAAGTTGCTTATTTTGAGGTTGAATAAGTTGATACTAGTGCTTATTCGATCCGGTTTAGTCCTTGATTCGGCTTAGTTTGGTGATAAGCTTATTATATAGCTTATTCATTAGCTTATTTCCGAATCCCACCATTTTCGGAAAGGGTATAAACCCCTTTCCGATTGAAGCCTTTTCCGAGCAGCCACATTCCACCCTTTCCGATTGAACAATTGGAAAAGGGTTTCTCCTTTTTCCGATCTGCACCCTCAACATTCCGATCACTCAAGATCGGATTAGGGTTTGTTCATTCCGACGGTAAGTTTCTGCATGTATTCCGATTAGGGCTTCCCTCATTATTCCGATTCGGCTTTTTGTGTGGTATTCCGATTGGGACTTTTAGCAACATTCCGATTGTAGTATTTTCTCCAAATTCTGATTGTGCTTATTCAGTTATTCCGATTGGTGGTCTTAGGGGTTATTCTGATCGGTCCTGTTTTGGTGTATTCCGATTGTGTGCATTCCCTCATATTCCGACCACCAGATCGGGATACATTCCGATCTGGGCTTCTTTTGGCTTTTTTTTGGTGTAGTCCGATCTTACTTTCTTTTAGTACTTTACAACTAATTTCTTAGTTTTAGAGAGTTTTCCAAGTGTTAGTTTTGTTTAGTGTGCTAGTATTTTTCCATTATTACCTTTAAGTTTACATGCATTTATTTTTACTGGTCATTTTAGTATTAATCTTTACTCTTCCATTTTACTCAACGACATTTTAATTACTTGCTAATAGTTTAAAATAGAAAATAAACCAAACCATTCTCTTGATTCACCAAAAGACGATTGAGTCGCACTTAAGACCGGTTTTCAATTCGAAAAGATCGGAACAACGAACTTTCATACGAGACCTAAAAGCCAAGTATAAAATGGCGCCGCTGCCGGCTCTTTTCGTTACGATAAACGGTTTCTAGTGAGAGACGCATTGAATTTTGGGATCCGTTCTTTGAACGTTATTTTCCTTGCTTTAAATTTCAAAAATCCTAAAAAATATAAAACTCTGCAAAAATACAAAAACATTAAAAAATCATAAAAGCAATTCTTTTCAAAAGGTTTTGCACCAAAAAGATTATATAGATATTCTCTTTGTGTGTATTTTTCTTCTGCAGGTGTATGCGTACTAGATCTTCGAACTATTCTGAGCCCGAGACTCGTGAAGATTTAGATATGGCTGGTGTTAATAACAACAATAATCACCCACCTCAACCCAATTTGAATAACAACAACAACAATGTCCACCTACCTGATTTACGAACTATGGAGGAATTGTGCCAACCCACCATGAACGGACGCGGAGGCCCGATTGCGCCGATGCACTTCACGGCTCAGGAGTTTTCGTTGAAGCATCACATGATCCAGCAGGTGCAAACGAACCCATTTCGTGGAATTCCGGATGATGATGCCAACAAACACCTCGACAAATTCATTACCATGACCCAAAGCATGAAGTGCTCCAGTGTTTCTATGGATGACCTTCGCCTCCAACTTTTTCCCCACTCGCTTTCTCACCATGCCGAAAAATGGTTTGACCGTCTTCCTAAGAATTCTATTCATACGTGGAATGACATGACTCAACGCTTTCTATCGCGCTACTTTCCCCCATCCATGGTCACCAGCCTTCGTAACCAAATCAGTGGATTCATGCAAGAGAATGATGAATCACTCTTCGATGCTTGGGAACGATATAATGATTTGATCGACCGCTGTCCAAATCACAATATGCTCCCCGTCACTCTCATTGACACCTTCTACAATGGTCTCACTTTTCGTGATCGTGACACGATCAATGCCGCCGCCGGTGGTACTTTTATGAAAAGGAGACCAGAGGAGTGCCGAGAGTTGATCGAAAACATGACTACTCACCACAAGAATTGGGATTCATCCGCATCCTCAAGATCTAACTCGAGAGTCAATGTTTCTTCTACTACCTCCAATCCTGAAATGTCTGAAATTTCTCGACAACTCGCTGAAATGAACAAGAATTTCATGGCCATGGCCACAAACCACTTTCAACAAGCTAAAGTCGTTGCTATATCTTGTGACACATGTGGTGGCCCTCACTCTTATAATGATTGTCCTTCTACCCAAGGCAATTATTCTGAAAACGTTAACGCAGCTTACGGCACTTATCCCACGGGAGGCTATCAAGCCCGCCCTCAAGGAGACCGTGGCTTGCTAAGTTATCGTTCCAACAATTATCTTGCTCCTCCTGGTTTCCCTCCTGCAAACCAAAACCAACAACAAAGCTATAACCGAAACAACCAATCCCAACCTTGTGCTCAAAATCAATATCAATCCCAAAGAAACCCATACCCAACTCAAGGAAATTCTCAAGCTTACCAAGCTCCACCTCTCAATCAACCGATGGCAGTTAACCAAGACGTCGAGACGTTCATGAAGACTAATCGTGAGCTGGTGACGAATCTTCAGAGTCAAGTCATCAACTTGAAGGGCGAAATGACAAAACAAGGGAACGATATTCGAGCCGAGCTAAGGAATGACATGGCCAAACACAGCAATGAAATTAATGCAAACATGCAAAACTCTTTTAATAATCAAGCGGTTCACCTTCGTGATATGATTGGTTCGCTCATCCAAGGTAATCAACCCTCTTCTTCGGGTACTCTTCCGAGTAATACCGTTGCGAATCCAAGAGGGGAGATGAAAGCAATCACCACTCGTAGTGGAAAAGGTTATATGGAACCCGAGCTTCCTACACCTCCACCCGTGATTGTGAACAAAGAAAAAGAGCAACTTTCCCCACCTCCTTCACCTTCTATCCCCATTTCCCCACCACCCGTGGTTGTGAGTGATCCTATTCCCTTAAAGCCTTCTTCTTCATCCAATATACCTTATCCTTCAAGGTTGAGGAAAGAGAAGCAAAAGAGCAAGGATGATATTCAGGTTTCAAACTTTCTCAAAATGTTTAAACAATTGAATTTTAACATCTCCTTTGCCGAGGCTCTCGCTCACATGCCCAAATACGCTAAGATGTTTAAAGATCTTCTAAGTGATAAGGAAAAGCTTTTTGACATCGCTCAGACCCAACTTAATGAGAACTGCTCCGCAGTGCTCTTAAGGAAATTGCCCACCAAACTTGGTGATCCGGGTCGCTTCTTGATTCCTTACAACTTCCCGGGAGTAGAGAATTGCATGGCCCTAGCCGATCTAGGTGCCAGTATAAACTTAATGCCTTTAAGTGTTTGGAAGCAATTATCTCTCCCCGAGCTAGTCCCCACCAAAATGACTTTGGAATTAGCCAACCGTACGGTTGCTTATCCAGTGGGGATAGCCGAAGATGTCTTTGTTGGCGTTGACAAATTCACCTTCCTGGCGGATTTTGTTGTCGTTGACTACGAGATGGATCCTCGTGTTCCATTAATCGTTGGACGTCCATTTCTGAGGACCGGTCGCACTCTCATTGATGTAGCCGCGGGCGAAATAATCATGAGAGTTGGTGACGATAAAATTGTCTTCAACATGGGTAAGATTTCTAAGCAACCTTATTCATATGAGAGTGTTAATGCTATTGATGTTCTCGATGAGGCTTGTGAAGAACATTTTCATGATGCTTGCAAAAGTACTCTTTCTTCTCTACCCAATGTTGAGACCGTTGCCTCAATTGCTCCAGCATTGACTCCTTTTGGAGAAAGTGACTTGGATGATTTCGAAGCTATCTTGGGTCCTCTCGATATTAAGTATGATAATTTGTCCACCAATTGGGACGAAGATATTCGTACTATTGAGAGACTTCTCAATGAGGACCCGTTGTCCCTTCCTTCTCCTAAAGAGGTGACTAATGATGATCCATCGTCGGTTTCACCATCTATTGAGGATCCTCCCACTCTCGAGCTTAAGGACCTACCTCCTCATCTTGAGTACGTTTTCCTGGAAGACAACGAGAAGTTACCGGTCATCATCGCAAAGGATCTAAAAGAAGACGAAAAAGCAAGACTTGTCGCCGTGTTGAAGAAGCATAAAAGAGCTATCGCTTGGAAAATTTCCGACATCCGTGGAATTGATCCTCACTTCTGCACACATAAAATTCTCATGGAGGACGACTTTAAGCCCACAATTTAAAGCCAACGAAGGGTGAATCCTAAAATCCATGAAGTCATCAAAAACGAGGTTATCAAACTTCTTGATGCAGGTATGATTTACCCTATTTCGGATTCACCGTGGGTTAGTCCAGTCCATTGTGTGCCTAAGAAAGGCGGAATCACCGTTGTGCCCAATGCAAACAACGAGTTAATTCCTACCCGTCTCGTTACTGGGTGGAGAGTTTGTATAGACTATCGCAAACTCAATGATGCCACGAGAAAGGATCATTTCCCTCTACCTTTTATGGACCAAATGCTTGAACGTTTAGCGGGTAATGAATATTACTGCTTTCTTGATGGTTTCTAGGGTTATTTCCAAATACCCATCGACCCCCAAGATCAAGAGAAGACAACATTCACTTGTCCCTATGGCACCTTTGCTTACAAACGAATGCCTTTTGGCTTATGCAATGCCCCCGGGACTTTCCAAAGCTGCATGTTGGCTATCTTCCATGACATGGTTGAGCAAACCATGGAAGTCTTCATGGATGATTTCTCGGTCTTCGGGGATTCCTTCTCTTCTTGCCTTGCCAATTTGGAACGTATGCTTAAGCGGTGCGAAGACACTCGCCTTGTTCTAAATTGGGAAAAATGCCATTTTATGGTAAAAGAAGGCATTGTGCTAGAATACAAAATCTCTAAAGCCGGTCTGGAAGTCGACCGTGCTAAAGTAGATGTCATAGCCAAATTACCTCCACCTTCAACCGTGAAGGGTGTGAGAAGTTTTCTGGGTCATGCGGGCTTCTATCGTCGATTCATTCAGGATTTCTCTAAAATCGCTCGCCCGATGACCCACCTCTTGGAAAAAGATACTCCTTTTATCTTTTCTAAAGAGTGTCTCCAAGCCTTCAATCTTCTTAAGGATAAGCTAACTAAGGCACGGTCTTGGTTACCCCTAATTGGGAGCTGCCTTTTGAATTGATGTGCGATGCTAGCGACTTTGCTATTGGTGCGGTTTTGGGCCAACGAGTGAATAAACACTTCCAACCAATCCACTATGCTAGCAAAACAATGACGGGGGCTCAATTGCATTATACGACAACCGAAAAAGAGCTTTTAGCGGTTGTCTATGCTTTTGAGAAATTTCGCCCCTATCTTGTTTTATCCCCCACCATCGTATACACGGACCATTCCGCGTTGAAATACTTGATGACTAAGCATGATTCTAAGCCAAGACTTCTTCGTTGGGTTTTACTCCTTCAAGAATTCAACATTGAAATTCGTGACAAGAAGGGAGCCGAAAACCTGGTCGCGGATCATCTGAGTCGACTTGTGGATCCATATCAAGGGGATCATCCGAACAAAGAGATCAATGACTCTTTCCCCCTTGAGACCTTAATGTCTATAAATCTCAATCTCGATAGCACCCCGTGGTTTGCGGACATTGCAAACTACTTAGCGGGTGGTATTCTCATCAAAGGGTTAACATCCCAACAAAAGAAGAAGTTCTTGAACGATGTTAAGACTTACTTCTGGGATGACCCTTTTCTATTCAAACAATGTGCTGATCTGATCATTCGTCGGTGTGTTGACGGACCGGCAGCTTTTGACATTCTCCAAGCTTGCCACAAAGGACCCACCGGTGGTCACTTTGGTCCCAACTACACCGCTAAGAAAGTGTTTGATTCTGGATTCTACTGGCCCACCATTTATCGTGACGCTAACGAAATGGTTAAGCATTGTGATGCTTGTCAACGCCAAGGCAAGATCACACATAAGGATGAGATGCCTCAAAATTTCATACAGGAATGTGAAATCTTTGATGTATGGGGCATCGACTTTATAGGGCCATTTCCATCCTCCAAAGGGAACAAGTACATCCTCGTCGCCGTCGACTACGTTTCTAAATGGGTTGAAGCTAAGGCTCTTCCTACGAATGATGCGAGGGTGGTTGTGAACTTTTGGAAGCAGCTTTTCGCTCGATTTGGCGTTCCTCGTGCTATAATCAGTGACCGCAGGACTCATTTTTGCAACGATCAATTTGCAAGAGTCATGGGTAAGTATGGTGTCAATCACCGTCTTTCCACCGCTTATCATCCCCAAACCAATGGGCAAGCCGAGATATCCAACCGTGGCTTGAAGAGAATTTTGGAGCGTACCGTGGGAGAGCATCGCGTCGCGTGGGCCGATAAGTTAGATGATGCTCTGTGGGCTTTCTGTACTGCTTACAAGACCCCGATCGGTTGTACACCTTATCGTCTTGTGTACGGGAAAACATGCCACCTACCCATCGAGCTGGAACATAAGGCGCACTGGGCCTTGAAGTGGACTAACTTTGACATCAACAAAGCCGGTGATCATCACAAGATTCAACTCAACGAGCTAAATGAACTGAGGAATGAAGCTTATGAGAACTCGCTGATCTACAAGGAGAAGACGAAGATCATTCATGACGCAAAAATCAAGAACCGAGAGTTCCACGTTGGTGATCAAGTCTTACTCTTTAACTCTCGGTTGAAGATCTTCTCTGGCAAGTTGAAGAGCCGCTGGTCTGGTCCATTCACCGTCGCCAAAGTCTTTCCATATGGAACCATTGAGCTTTCTCAGCCGAATGGGCCCAATTTCAAGGTGAATGGCCAGCGTCTGAAGCTGTACTTTGGTGAGGACATCTCTCAAGAGATGATTCCATCCCTCACCACGTTCCCCATGAACTAAAATTGGGTCGAGTCAGGCTCGTGACTCGGTGAACAAAAACAAGCGCTTCTCGGGAGGCAACCCGTGACTCCTTTACTGCTTTCATAATAAGTGTAGGGGGAGCCCCGCATATGTTGGTTGTCTTGTTTCTTGTGCTGTGCAGGGATTAAAGCTTCAAAGATTCACCTTGATGACTTTTGACGAACCGTGATACCGTGTTTCCCATCTTCCCGGTTTTATCTTAAACTCTTGTGATTCAATATTTTATATTTTATATGTTCACATTGAATTCACTCTAGTTGTCCTTTCCTTAGCAAGATTTAAACAAAGTGCACAATGTCCTAAGTGTAGGGGAGTTTACTCCCACATGCTTAAACATTGAGGAAAATGTTTATCTCAAGTGTAGGGGGGGACTTCTATCGAAGTAAGTGGTCTTTTCCATGAATCTGCCCTTATTTTAAACAGAAAATTTGATTTTTCGACATTTTTCAAAATTTTTAATCTATTTTGGCCTAGTTGTATAGTTTCATTTTCCTTTATTATGTTTATTTTCTTTTCTTGCTAGAATAGCTCTTCAATAAAGTGGTTTTAGATTTTTCTTAGTCGTGAACATTTTGACTCAACCCGAGTTTACTGACCTAAGTTTTCTCTAGCTAGTATCCTTAACATGTTTAAGTCAAGTTTTGCTAGGCTTTTATATAGGGAGCTATAAAACGCGAAAGTCTTAACTCTCACGGGTTAAGAACAAGAACTTTTCGCAAGTTCCTATAATTGATCCTAGAGAGTCGTTTATCAAGGGAACTTTAAAATGCGATTTCTAAACTTGAAAAAGTCTAAGAATTTGCAAGATCCTATAGGCGACTCGAAAACCCAAAACTTTGATTTAATAGGCTAAGCATCCACGAGTCTCATTCCTTGAGATTTTAAACTGTGGAGAACGAGAGATGATAGAGTCAATTATAAGTTCGGTATTCTTTCGTGATATTATGTGAGATAATTATAAGCCTATTCTCCCTCCGCTTGTTAATAAATTATCTGCAATAAATAAGGTTTTACGATTTAAAAGGTTACTTAGCTTCTAGCCCCAGATCGTTTAAAAGTTGCTCGGTACGGATTAGAGTTCATAGCCAAGGCATAACTTATTGAAGCGGGATGCGAAGATTGGCGAGTCCGAAAAGGCCCTAACAAGGCATGAGGGCTATATTTTGTTGCTAAAGCTCCAAAAGTGATGTGAAGAATCATTTATCGAAAATCAATATGAAGGATCGAGACACACGACGAAAAGCAAGAACTCCCCAAAAGTCATGGAGAAGTCTATCCAAAAAGACCCTAACAAGGTATGAGGATAAATATATCCAAGTCCTAAAAGGAGGCGGATCATTGTATATCAAAGTCCAAAATAAAGATTGGAGAAAAATGAAGAAGTCGTGGTCCATATATAAAGAATCGCTCAAAATTTCAAGTGAAGAAATTCCTATTATGAAGAGAAGACCATAATTTCAAGAACGTCTCTCGAAGATTCGAAGTATGAAGTCGCTGCCAAATATCGGTCCGAGAAAGGTCTCAAATCGTGAAGCGAGTTATGCCAAGATATGAACTTTATGAGGTCCCGAGAAGCAGTTTTAAAAGATTTGGTCCTTTAGCTAACTATTGATTAAATCGTTCACTTTATTTTCGGACTAAATAATTATCGAAATAAGTCAAACAATGCATCCTCGTGATCGTTCAAGACAAAAATAAAATATAAGAGATACACCTAGGAATAAGGGAGTTTAAGTGAATAATTGGCCCACATGAGTTCGTGATAGTTTGCTAACTTATAATAACAATGATCTCGTTTTTAAGCTTGGTATGGGGAACGTGAAACTTGAGGATGATAAACGTTCATGGCTGCCAAAACCCTATGTAAGTTTTTAATTTCTTTACTTGTTCTATCTTTTCATGTTTAGTATTTCATAAAGGCCAAGGTGGGTTATTTATGATGGAAAATGTAAACTGTGCTTTTAAATTAATGCATTACATGAGGGCATTGCAATGGTCAAGTGTAGGGGATTTAATAAGTTTGAAAACACTTATCCTTTTACCACTTATTTCCAATAATAACAAGACCAAAACGTGTGATTTATGTCGTAAAAGTCGGAATTATGCGTGGTTTGTGTTTTTATTGTGTTTTAGGACCAAAATATGAAAAAGGAAGAAAACACGGGTTTTCACGGGCTTTTATCGAAGAAAACGGGAAAAGACGAAGTCAAAAGATCAAGAGTGCAAAAAGAACGGAAGTCCAAGGCCTATTCTGAAGATTTATCGAAGAAAAAGTCAAAAGACGGAAGTTTAACGAAGTCGAAGAATTTAAGTCTAATAGAAGAAGAAAATTAAAAAGACAAGTTCAAATCCCGAGACGACAAAGACGAAGAATTAAAGTCGAGTCGAGAAAACGTGAAGAAAGCAAGAAAGAAGATGCAACACATGCACTCCTTCCACCTTCCCTATAAATACCCTCCTAATAGTCATTAGGAGAGTAGTTAGTAGTTAGATAGTTTTAGTTAATTTTTCACTTTTTCATTTTCTCTAGTTTTAGAGAGAGAAAGTCTTAAACTTTCTCTCACTAAATTTCATCTTTTCTTTTAATCTTTCAAGATTAAACATCTTTGTATTGCTTATTTTTATTAATCAAAGTTCTATTTTAAGCTTTTAATCCTTAATCTCATTCTACTCTTCTTTGATTTTAGATTGATTTTGGTGCGATTATCATATGATCCGTGTTGTTCTAATTGATTTCGTGCTTAAAAAGTTAATCTTTTGATCATTTCATAAGTTTTCATTTGATTAAGCTTTAAGACTTTTGTGCTTATTGGCTTACTTTTATGATTAGCTTATTTACTTTATAAAAAGTTTTCTTTAAAAAGTTTATGTTTTTATTGTTTGATCCAAAAAGTTGCTTATTTTGAGGTTGAATAAGTTGATACTAGTGCTTATTCGATCCGGTTTAGTCCTTGATTCGGCTTAGTTTGGTGATAAGCTTATTATATAGCTTATTCATTAGCTTATTTCCGAATCCCACCATTTTCGGAAAGGGTATAAACCCCTTTCCGATTGAAGCCTTTTCCGAGCAGCCACATTCCACCCTTTCCGATTGAACAATCGGAAAAGGGTTTCTCCTTTTTCCGATCTGCACCCTCAACATTCCGATCACTCAAGATAGGATTAGGGTTTGTTCATTCCGACGGTAAGTTTCTGCATGTATTCCGATTAGGGCTTCCCTCATTATTCCGATTCGGCTTTTTGTGTGGTATTCCGATTGGGACTTTTAGCAACATTCCGATTGTAGTATTTTCTCCAAATTCCGATTGTGCTTATTCAGTTATTCCGATTGGTAGTCTTAGGGGTTATTCCGATCGGTCCTGTTTTGGTGTATTCCGATTGTGTGCATTCCCTCATATTCCGACCACCAGATCGGGATACATTCCGATCTGGGCTTCTTTTGGCTTTTTTTTGGTGTAGTCCGTCTTACTTTCTTTTAGTACTTTTCAACTAATTTCTTAGTTTTAGAGAGTTTTCCAAGTGTTAGTTTTATTTAGTGTGCTAGTATTTTTCCATTATTACCTTTAAGTTTACATGCATTTATTTTTACTCGTCATTTTAGTATTAATCTTTACTCTTCCATTTTACTCAACGACATTTTAATTACTTGCTAATAGTTTAAAATAGAAAATAAACCAAACCATTCTCTTGATTCACCAAAAGACGATTGAGTCGCACTTAAGACCGGTTTTCAATTCGAAAAGATCGGAACAACGAACTTTCATACGAGACCTAAAAGCCAAGTATAACTTCCACGTTATTCGTCAGAATCATGACGAGAACAGTATAGAGTTCATGCACCGATACCTCAGGATGGCTGGATTCTTAGGGGAGGCTGCGGGTACCGCAGAGGAGCAAGCGAAGCAATTTCGCTGGGCTCTTCACTCTAGGACTGCAGATTGACTGATGAGTGCCACATTCACTAATGTGTCACAAGTAGCTAATGCAGCTCGGGATGTCGAGATGCTTTTCGAGAGGGATGAGCTTGAGAATGTAGAGCGTCCGGAGAAGAGGTACATCTCACCCAACAGACTTAAACAATTTAGCCCCATTATTGCTTGTCAACTTATATGTTATGACTTATCCAATTATAATCTTACAGACACAGAGGAGGAGACCGATCCCAATCGGCTACTCCGCATCAGAACTACAGGAACCACGGTCAGTCATATGATCGTAATCGGTCAGATAAGAGGAGCGGCGGTGATAATTACCGCGGCAGCTCCAACTCATCTGGCAGCTACAGGTGAGTCTTTAAGCTCCAGAAATACTAAACTATCGTGTAAAACAAATCTTAAATTTTTGTAAATTCCAACAGAGATGCTGGACAGGGGCGTGACCAAAACAACAGGGGTCAGCAGGTTGCCCGACCGGCAAATTCTGGTAATTTTAATTTCAGTCAGACAGCCTCATTTCAGGTTAAGATATCAGAATCGTGACACGTGTTTATCATCGTAAATCAGGTTCTCAGCAAACAGAGCTGCTTCTACCGTGTATACTTATCCCACTTGCATCACATGTGGAAAGAAACACACGGGACCGTGCCGTCGTGGTACAAGTGGTTGTTTCCAGTGTGGCCAGCCGGGCCATCTGAAGAGAAATTGCAAGAGCGGAAATGCTACTGGTACCTCAGGCCAGATTCCTCAGATTTTACCTCCACCACCACCGATACCACCAACCACTGGTCGTGTCTACACTACTACCCGTGAGCAAGCAAATAAGACCACAGGTACCATTACTAGCATTTTGTTTATACACGGACAATCTGCATGCGTGCTTTTCGATACAGGCGCCACGCACTCAGTTATATCTACTTCATATGTTGTTAGAATAAACATGACCCTACGCCACTAGACAGTGTACTTAGTATATCTACCCCCATGCGAGACTCTGTACTCATTACCCAGGTGTATAAGGATCTCCCTCTTGAGTTTGATGATAAAATCCGTCCAGTCAGTGCCCTTCCTTTAGATATGTGTGAATTCGATGTTATTCTGGGTATGGATTGGTTGTCGGTTCATCGTGCCACCATAGATTGTCATGCTCACCGGGTTATCTTTGGTGATGTCCAGACACCGGAGTATATTCACCAGGGTTTCCTACCAGGAAAACATGTTCAGATCATTTCAGCTTTACAGGCTCGTACCTTAATATACCATGGTTGTGAGGGTTTTCTAGCTACAGTTCATGACACGACTTCTGAGGCACCTTCAATTCATGATCAGCCAGTGGTGTCAGATTTTCTAGATGTCTTTCCAGAGGAACTCCCAGGTTTACCTCCCATGCGAGAGGTAGAATTTGGTATTGATCTCATTCCAGGTGCAGAACCAGTATCTAAAGCTCCTTACCGTATGGCTCCTGTAGAGCTTAAGGAACTGAAAGATCAACTTCAGGAACTTCTAGAAAGGGGTTTCATTCGTCCTAGCGTGTCACCTTGGGGCGCTCCAGTTTTGTTTGTCAAGAAGAAGGATGGTAGTATGCGTTTGTGTATTGACTACCGTGAGTTGAATAAGCTCACTATTCGTAACCGTTATCCACTTCCTCGTATTGACGATTTATTCGATCAGCTTCAGGGTGCCAAGCACTTCTCAAAAATCGATCTACGATCAGGTTACCATCAGCTGCGTGTAAAAGAGCAGGATATAACCAAAACTGCTTTTCGCACGAGGTACGGTCATTACGAGTTTGTTGTTATGCCATTCGGTCTCACGAATGCACCTACAGTATTTATGGACTTGATGAACAGAGTCTTCCACGAATTCTTAGACAAGTTTGTGATCGTATTCATCGATGATATACTTATTTTCTCCAAATCCAAAGAGGAACATGAGAATCATCTCCGTACAGTGTTGCAGATTCTCAGACGAGAAAAGTTATATGCTAAATTTTCTAAGTGCGAGTTTTGGCTGAATACAGTGGCGTTTCTAGGTCATATTGTTTCTGCAGAAGGAATCACTATGGATCCTGCAAAGGTGGAGGCTATCACCAAATGGCCAAGACCGACATCTGTCACAGAGATACGTAGTTTTCTGGGGTTGGCGGGTTATTACTGCAGGTTTGTGAAAAACTTCTCACGTTTGGCGTTACCATTAACCCAACTTATGCGAAAAGGTGAGAAGTTTATATGGACCAAGGAGAGAGAAAAGAGTTTTGAGGAACTCAAGCATCGATTGATCTCAGCACCGATACTCACTCTTCCATCCGGTACAGGTGGTTATCAGATTTACAGTGACGCATCAGGAAAGGGCTTAGGCTGTGTTCTTATACAGCATGGGAAAGTCATTGCTTATGCTTCGCGTCAACTGAAGCCGTATGAGAAAAATTATCCTACTCATGATCTAGAGCTCGCAGCAGTCGTTTTCGCCCTTAAGATCTGGAGGCATTATTTATACGGTGAGTCGTGTGATATCTTCACCGATCACAAAAGTCTCAAGTACATATTCACCCAACGAGAGCTGAACATGAGACAGCGGCGATGGTTAGAACTGTTAAAAGACTATGACACTAATATCCAGTATCACCCAGGTAAAGCAAATGTAGTAGCAGATGCCCTTAGCAGAAAGTCAGGTATGATAAATGGCATCAAAGTACAGGAAGAAATTATTCGGGACTTAGAGCGGTATGATATTGAGCTCTTAGTACGCGGACAGAGGGGATACTGGGCTAGTTTGAGGGTAGAACTAGATTTACTCTCTAGGATTAAAGCCGCCCAAAAGGATGATGGTGAAATCTGGGCGATTATCCAGAACATTGACAAGTAGACCGAATTTCGCATCGATGACGATGGTATCGTATGGCAGGGTACCAAACTCTGCGTTCCAGAAGACCATGCTCTTAGAGAAGCCTTAATGACTGAGGCTCACAGCTCTCCGTTCTCTATCCATCCGGGTTCCACAAAAATGTACCACGATCTTAAGCAGCATTTCTGGTGGAGCGGCATGAAACAGGATGTCGCAACATTTGTGCCTAAATGCTTAACCTGTCAGCAGGTTAAGATAGAGCACCAGCGTTCCAGTGGTCTTCTCCAGCCATTAGATATTCTAATGTGGAAATGGGACAAGATCTCTATGGATTTTGTCACCGGACTACCACAGACTCAGCGGAGACATGATGCAATCTGGGTTGTTGTCGATCGTTTGACCAAGTCGGCACATTTCATTCCTATTCGCAAAGATTTCGCAGTCAGTAAATTAGCGAAACTATTCACCGAGGAGATCGTACGATTACACGGTACACCTTCTGAAATTATATCAGATAGGGATCCCCGTTTCACTTCTCACTTCTGGGAAGGTTTGCATAAAGCTTGGGGAACTAGGCTCAAGCTCAGCACAACTTTCCATCCACAGACGGACGGTCAGTCAGAGCGTACCATCAGACCTTGGAGGACATGCTACGCGCCTGTGCATTAGAATGGACAGGACACTGGGATGACTATATTTGCTTGGTCGAGTTTGCCTACAACAACAGTTGGCATGCTAGTATCAAGCGTGCTCCATTCGAGATGTTATACGGCAGGAAATGCCGTGCTCCTATTTGTTGGGATCAGGTTGGAGAACGTTTGATTGAAGGACCAGAATTGATAGAACTGACCAATGAAAAGGTCGCCATTGCTAGGGCAAAACTGCAAGAAGCGCGTACTCGCCAGAAGAGTTACGCCGACAAGCATCGCAGAGACCTATCTTTTCAGACTGGGGATCGTGTGTTCCTTAAAGTATCACCCGCGCGCGGTGTCAGACGTTTTGGCCTCAAAGGAAAGCTCAGCCCTCGTTACATCGGACCGTTCGAAATTCTTGAACGTATCGGTGAAGTGTCATACCGATTGGCGTTACCACCTCAGCTTTCACACGTCCACAACGTGTTTCATGTATCATTGCTCAGGGGGTACAACTATCATGAGCTTCACAAAGTGAATTATCCACTCGATCAGATTCGGGAGGATCTATCTTATATTGAGGAACCCGAAGCAGTTTTAGATCGCCAGGATCGAGTTATGAGAAGGAAGACCATTCCTTTTGTCAAAATCCTGTGGAGGGACCATACCGAGCGGGAGGCCACTTGGAAAACAGAGGAGTCTATACGGACTTCTTATCCTCACTTTCAGTTTTGATTCGGGTATGTCTTTTCAGCTTTTATGTCTTCCAGCTTATTAGCATTTTCGGCTTTTACTCCAGTCAGTTTAAATACCTTATAATTCGGGGACGAATTCTCCTTTTAGAGGGGAAGAATTGTAAAACCCAGTACGGCCGTACCCTTAATTCGGGGACGAATTATTCTTTTTAGAGGGGAAGAATTGTAAAACCCGTATTTAAATCGGGAATGTAAATACGCGGTCTATTTACTTAAATCATTTACGTAGAAATTATTAGCGAAAACAACGCGAGAGAAATTATATTCAAGTTTTAAAAAAAAAGGCCTAAGGGCCGGTTTGTAAAAAAAAAAAAAAGAAGTGGGCCAAGCCCATTTTGGGTTGCACAAAATATACATACGGGACTTTAACCCCTGTTCCATAACAGACGTAAAAAAAATAAAAAAAAATAAATAGGGTTTGCTTGGTTGTATTGTGCCGCCGGGAAAAAGAAAGAAAGAAAGGGAGATCGAGAGTTTTGATCTTGGATTCGGGAATCATTTGTTGTTAACCCTCAAACACGAATAGACGGTAATCATCTTCCCCTTTCATCATTTAAAATTCACGAATTTATGGGCTTTAAAAATCAAGAACACATGAATTTTATAATAATCATGAATGATAAACATTTGTTAATCGGATCTTTTGGGTTAGGAAACAAAAACCGAGAGTTGAAACTCTCGGTGGTGTTTTTGGTAATGACCAGCCGAGACCACCATGTCTCGGTGGTGTTTTCTGTTGTGACCAGTCGCGAACCAAACATAAGTCGGGGGTGTTTGTTTGTTTCGGTGACAACCGAGAAGTCTTAGACTCTCGGTTGGTCTTCGGGTTATGACTTGGGTGCGTTTGGATTATAAGCAGTGGGTAAATCATGGAACTGAGGGAAACCCGAGAGCCCTAAGGCTCTCGGTAGGAATAATAATCAAACAGGGGTTCGGTTGGGTTCTATTTTATGGAAATAGCGAGTATTTAGCGACAGAAGATGCTGTCGCTGTTTACATTTTCAGTTATGGGTCACAGATTCGCGACAGTTTAATAACAACAGTTTCTGTCGCAGTTTTTATAGATGCAGTTTTGGTTCCAATTAGCGACGGTTTAGCGACAGAAAATTCTGTCGCTAATCCGGTTGTGAATTGAATTAGTATGGTTGAATTGTTTTCGTGCGACCGAGGCTTTAGAAGTCTCGGTAGGCTTTTGTTTGACTCGGGTTTTCGGGGCACGGAATATAATAAAAACGAGGTTATATTAAATTGGTTAAATCATTTTTATAGATAAGTTTTTATAATAACTAAATTAACTAATGATGGCTAGTTATTTTCTTAATTGTTTAAAATATGTGATTATTTAATGGTTTAATCTTTCCAGGAAACTAATTTAAAAACTTTTTAATTATATCAGATTACTATTTATAGTAATAATACTTATATCGGAATTACACATTTCACAGTAATCATGTATACAGAAAATACGTTAATCAGAAATATTAGGGCAATCAGATTTATCAGATTATATACAAACAGTAATACAAGAATAAAATAAATTAAACTAAGAACAGTTAAGATCAGTAAAACTAAACGAATATCAGTTAACTTATTCGCGTCCTTTATTCATGTAGCACGCATGAAGCCCGAGTAGTATTCGTTCAGTCTTCCATTCAGTCAGTTACTGGACACGAGGTACGGATTTTCCGTCCTTTCAGTAAGGACTTCCTTTCTATGCATGATTAGGATTTCCCGTCTTCAGCCAAATGTTTTCCCCAGTATATGTTTAAGTTTATCAGTAATCATGTTAATAACTAAATAAATTGCCTGAGCATTATATACAAGCACGACCAGTTTATGTACTAGTTACGGAGGTACCGTAACCACGACACTAGAGGCACCGGTGTCGTGACTCACATGCAGGAGAGTGATATCCTGCATCGTCCCACTCAGCTCAGCTTGCCATTTTATCAGTATTTTTAGTGGGGCGTATGGATGCATCCTAGGCTTATATGTGTTACAAGTTATCAGCGTGAATGTGGTGTGTGCTCTACATCCTTCACATTGGAGCTGATCCCTCCACCCAGCACAGTTATTTAGAGGTCACCCCTCTACAGCATGACGAGGTCACCCCTCCAGTTATTCATGCACGGTTGTTACAGCACGTGACCTATATAAGCTCTGGCAAATAAAATACAGTAAATGCATGTTTTCAGAATTTATAGTTATATTTCAGTATCAGTATATATGAATCAGGTTTTTCAGATTTTATGCAAAGTTCTACCACATGTTACATATCAGTCTTATGGCTCCATTGTTGTCTTCTATTTCATTACTTTCAGTACATTCTTATCATGCTATATCCGTCCACTGAGCGTTATGCTCAGCCGTAGTTTCCTTTCATGTTTCCAAACGGCAGGTACACAGGGACGATCTTAGGACTTCTAAGAGAGTATGTGCATTTGGATGGGAGCTATCCGGACTCCTTTACTTTTATGCATACATTACGTTACTTTACTTTGGTTGTTTGGGCACTGTTTCGTCCTTTTCTTTCAGTACTTAATCTTTATATTTTGAGCTTATGTTGGACTACCGATGTTTGATTCCGGTACTTCCGTTTGGTCAGTTAATGTTTAATACATTGCCTTGCATGCTTTGATGACACGCCATAAATACACGTAACGGTCCATTTATCCAAGTGGGGTGTTACAATTACAATCTAAACGAGCCTAATATTTCGATACTTTTGACATACACATGATTTTTATAAAATATGTTGAAGCTTCATACACTTTTTAAGAAAACATGTTTATGAAAATAATCTTTGAGGTTATTCGTTCACTCCAAGGCCAATTATTGACGCGAATCTTTTGTGTTATCGGTTCATTGCCCGTTGATCTTATCTCCGTCGTTGCAAAACGCAAACTATATACCTCGTTATCTATAAAGAACTACTTTAAAAAGGATGAATTACAATCTTTTGGGTTGGAAAATTATTATTGTTCACTTCAAACCTTCTTTTCCTCTTTTAAAATTCTTGGTTATCATACTTTCACAAAAAAAGGTCATACAGTGACAAATACTAATGACAACATTTTTTTTTTCATAAAAATACCATGTAGTGATGAGAAAAAGATTTGTGACTTCGTATTGTTAACGTGGAATATCGTGACGAAACCTTTAAGTAGTACTTAATGATTAATAAACTTATGTTTTACTAAAAGTCTTGTGGTTTGAATGGGCCCGTTTGGTTAAGGGGATAAGTCTTAATATTTTAGTTTTGATTTAAATGTGTAAGTTTGGTTGTAAAGTCGGCTCAAGAAAGGTCCACTTAAAACCGTGTTTTGATGTTAAAAAAAAAACCATGTTTTGAAACCTAGTTTTCGAATTGATCCGGTCGAGTCATCAGGTTCAGATCAACTCAGGTAAACCCGATTTTTAACTTTTTTTTTTTCATATTTCTAATAATGAGAAAAGTTATATATAAAAATAATAAAAACTTTCGTATATTGAAGATATAAATTGTTTACCAACGAATAAAATATGTAAAAATAAATATTCGCAAATATGTAAAATTTACATATTTTTCTGTAAAAAAAACTCGAAAAACTCGAAACCCGATCGGGTCTCGAGAACCAGGTAGACCCGGGTCACCCCAAACCCGACGGGTTTAGTCAAATTTCGAAAATATGAAACCCATGTCAAAATGACCATTTTTCGATCGAAACCGGGTCAACCGGTTGACCCACCGAGTCGACCCCAGTTTTAAAATATTTCTTAAAACCCAAATACTTGCCATTTTAAAATCCGACGTTACACCTCCTTTACACTATGTTCCTGAGTTTTTATTTGGAAAGAAAAGAAGAGAAGTGGAGAGGAAATTAGAAAAATGTTGTGTTCCTGAGTTTTTTTCATAAAGAAGTGAAGAGAAGAGAAGAGGAAATTATGCCAAAACTTCTCTCCTAATCTTCTTCCCAAATTGGGATGATTTGCAATGAAAGTGATTTTATAACATTTTTGGCTTATATCCCCCTTCTTTTCTTTTAATCTCGGGAACACAATATTAGAAATAAATTTTTTTTCCTCTTCTCTTATTTTCTCTCTTTCGTGCTCTCTTCTTTTTTCTTCTTTCAATTTTATACTCGGGAACACAGTGTTACTGACATGGTATTAGCTTTTTGTGGGTCATAGTTATGCTTTTCTCTATCTCTTTCTTTTTTTATTATTAAATATTATTTTTTCAAATATATAATAATAATTTAATACATATATTTATTTATATAACAAATAATATTAGATTTAAGTTCATTTGAATACTATATTTTTCTTTAGATATAAGGGGACTCATCCCCACCATCCATCTTATTTTAATGGATAAGATTAAATACAAAATATATTTTCACCCTCTTCTTTCAAACATTAATATCTCTTAAACCATTAATCGTTATGCGAAAAAACATACCGTTACGGAGAGCATTTAATTATCTTTTTATAGATATGCTATATGATACACTTTCGACAAAAAAAAATTTCTTCATTTTTTTGACTTTTTCGAAAATTATCATATATGATACTAATATCATATATGATGTATCACCAGTATCATATATGATATAACGTATCATATATGATAGAAACCCATATCATATATGATTCCACACTGTTATCATATATGATGCAACAGTATTATCATATATTATATTTCACGTAAATTTTAACAAAAAAAAACAAATTTTTTTTCTTCTTCGAAAGTATATCATATTACATATTGGTAGAAAGATAATTAAACGCTCGTCGCGATGGTATATTTATTTTTGTTTAATAATTAACGGTTTAAAAGATATTTAAATTATAAAAATTAGATAAAAAATAAAATATATTTAATCTCATCCATTAGATGGAAATAAAATGGATGGTGGAGATGAGTTCCCTCATATCTATGATATCCAAAATAACTCTTCTCATAATATTATATTCAAAACTATTCAAACCTAAACATAAATCACCCACTTTATAAACGTACATTTAAAGTAAAATTTGACTTGAAACCAAACGGACCCTAACACGAAATCTAGTGACGAATAGATGTTTTGTCACTATTATAGTTGTTACTGACGAAATTTGTTCGTCATGTAATATCAACATATACGAGTCTAGTGACAAACAATCCCTCACTCACTTGAGTGAATACACGATTCCTTTTGTTATTTAACATCTAAAAGTATCGGGACTTAAATTGACAAAATGCTTAAATATTTAAAAACCAACTCGTAAACATGCACCGTCAAAATTTTTTCATATCATCTCTGCAATTTTAAAGACAAACGGACAATGAAATTGACTATAAAAGTC
Organism: Glebionis coronaria; assembly: GCA_025667525.1. Lineage (NCBI taxonomy): Eukaryota > Viridiplantae > Streptophyta > Magnoliopsida > Asterales > Asteraceae > Glebionis > Glebionis coronaria. The sequence continues at coordinate 196,722,625 of CM046879.1, read as the reverse complement.
ATTCTTCTTCATAATTTTACACACTAAAAACACATACCGACACCATTCTATCATGGCCGACACCTTTAGAATCTCATTTTCACTAATATACTCAGAGACGGACCCACATATGAGCCGAGTGTAGCACGGACTACACACCCAATTTGACGTCCCGAAGTGCAAACTTTTTTTTTAAATGTCATTTTTTTGTTACGTGCAATACCCAAAATCTTTTGTGCTACCTTAGTTTCTTACCACGTAACTTTAGTTAACCTAAAATTTTTTTGTGCAACATCTCTTTTAAAATCTTAAGTCTGCCCCTAAAGATTTTAAACACTCTCCTTTGATTATAGTTTATGTGATATCTCCATCGTATGCGCCATTCACATACTTCTTTCTTTTCTTTAAACACTCTCCTTTGATTATAGTTTATGACTTAGATAAATTTAATATTTTACAAGATTCGACATTGAAACATTATACACATTGTTAGCCATCAGATTTAAGAGAACGCGGGAAGGTTATACATGCTCTTGTTTACGAGATCCATTTTTAAAGATAACACAAAAGCTAAATCATTTGTTTTAGTTGAAATTTAGCATGATTAAAGTTTACTTTTGAGTGTGGTTCTTCTTATTGCATTTTTTTTTCTAAGTCGCATATGATCAATTTTTTTTAAAGCTTAGATTTTTTTAGGAAGTCGGCTTCAAGGATGAGGACAAACAAAGATCATTGAGAATGTACACGAAAGCCAAAAAGCGGCCAAAACCAAGAAAGAATACAATCAAAACTACATTACATTAAGAAAATTGTAAAGGGATGTGATCCAATTGTTGAGATATGCGATCGTTCATTCATCAGTAAATGCGTGAGTTTATCAAGGACACACTCAACGCGAAGAACACACTTTTATTTACGTTTATTTATTTATTAAGTAACGTTTAATAAAAACTTCACTATTATTTAATTAACGGTAGTTTAATTAATTAACGGGTTTTAATTAATTTATCGTTAGTGCGTTAGTTAAATTTATAGAAACAAAACCGGTTCTAGAACCCCCTACACTATAGGCGGCCGATTACCCTCTAGGGGTTCTAGAATATTTTTTTGGTTGTTTGTATGGTAACTAAATATTCTTTGGGCCAAACCTTGGAGTTGGGACCAAGTTGAGGTTGAGAGGCTATGTATACTATCTCATACCCTTCATAAAAATTCGTCCCTCCCTCCCTCTCTCTTGTTCGATCGCCAACCAAAGGAGACAAGAAAAACCAAACAACCCTAAAAACCATAAATTCACCTAAAGTGTAAACCTTTGCAAGATCGACTACCTTTTGGTACTCCCTTGTGAAGTATCTTAGCCTATACTAAACCCACGATCCTCGTATTAAGGTTTTAGTCTTGTTTTTTGTCCCCTTGTGGTGCGTCTGAATTTAAACCCTACATTAGGGTTTCGGGTGATTTTTCCAAGTATCTTGTAACATTCTATAAACCGATCCTTACGTAATCTCAATTAGGGTTTTGGATCTAGGATTTCTAGTTACAAGATAAATTAAAGTAAAGTTAGTACTACCATCGTAGTGATTGTTCGTTTGACGTGTCGTGTGAGTAAACGACAGAGGTGTCTTCTTTTTGCATTTAATATTATCATTTAGACTTTTTATTTTGGACATCCTTAATTTCTGATTCATTTGATCATATGCCAGCAAACGTTAATGGTGCTAGGGTGGTGCTAACGACATTGAATTTGAAATGTAAGCTTAATGCCTTTCTATGAGGAAAAAAAAGTGTGATATCTTAATTAGATATCACCCTTATGTTTGATACCTTTTTATACCATTTACTTTTTTATTATCCGTCAAAGACTTAAGCATATCACCTTTATAATTCATGCAAGTTATCAAGTACGTTGCTCGAAAATTTGATGAGAGTCTTTGATCCTCAATTTGGGTCTTTGGTCCTCAGTTATACACATTGTTAGCCATCAAATTTAAGTGAATGTGTGAAGGCTATACATGCTCTTGTTTATGAGTTTCATTTTAAAGATAACACAAAAGCTAAATCATTTGTCTTAGTTGAAATTTAGCGTGATTAAAGTTTGCTTTTGAGTGTGGTTCTTGTTATTGCTTTTTTATTTCTAAGCCGCAGACAATCAAATTTTTTTATTTTTGTTAAAGCTTAGATTTTTTTAAGAAATCGGCTTCTAGGAAGAGGAAAAAAAAAGAACATAGAGAATGTACATCAATGTTTTGAAACTCGGGTCTTAAATCGACCCGGTCGAGTCATCGGGTCCGGCTCAACCCGGTTCAGCCGTTTTTCTGAAGAATTTTTTTTTTAAATATTTTTAGTAATTAACAAAAATTATATAAAATAACAATAAAAACTTCCGTATATTGTTTACCAACCAATATAATATATAAAAATAAAATTCCGTTGCAAATACGTAAAATTTAAATATTTTTTTCAAAAAACCCCTAAAAATCGAAACCCGGCCGGGTCTCGAAAACCGGGTTGACCCGAGTCACCCCAAACCCGCCTGGTCTAGCCGGGTTTTGAAAATATGAAACCCGGGTCAATATGACCCATTTTTCGGTCGAAACCGGGTCAACCGGTTGACCCGGCCGAGTCGAATCGGGTCTGAAAACATTGCACGAAAGCCAAAAAGCGGCCAAAACTAAGAAAGAATAAAACCAAAACTACTGATAGGTGTGAAAACACCCATCCTTTTACCACTTATTTCTTACTAAAACAAGACCAAAACGCGTGTTTAATATCATTTGTTTGGAATTATGCGTGGTTTTTGTATTTATTGTGTTTTCAGAGTCAACCGGATGATTATTGAAGAAAACATGGGATTGCACGGGTTTTATCAAGGAAAAAGACTAAAGACGAAGTCTATTGTCCAAGAGATGCAAAAGATTTGAAGTCAATGGGCCTATTTGAAGATTTATCGAAGAAAATGACCAAAGATGGAAGATTTGCATATGTCGAAGAAACTCAAGTATATCAAACGAAGAAATTAAAAGACGAGTTGAATTTAATCGTCGACAAATCCCGAATCAGAATCGAAAACGTCAACTTTTCTGAAAAGACGAGAAGACAAGAAGAAAGGGAGAAAGCTCACTCACCAACCAACTACTCAGCCTATATAAAGGGATCACCCTCACAATTTTTGGCATCTAGTTTTTCTTTCAGTTGCATTTTTTTTCTAGTTCGTAGGAAACCATCTCCCTTAAGGAGTGGTTTTCATCCCTTTGATTTCTTCTTTTAATCTTGTAAGTTTAATCCTTTCCTTTTGTTTACTGAATCTTAATCATCAATACAAGTGTTCATTTAATCTTTGCATTCCTCTTGTTCATCATCATCTTTTATTCAAAGTTCTTAAGTTTTCATTTAGTTCAAGTTTGATCTTAAAAAGTTGTTGAATTTATGTTTTTATGATTGAGATTTGATCCTTGTAGTTAGTAGATGATTTGTGGTTAATTTGGTTAAACCTTTTTGCTTATTTGGCTCGATTTGAGATCAAATCGTATTCCCCTGTTTTGCTTCTGTATTACTGTCTTCGTCCAGTTCATTCCGAATTGTTACTTGGTTTTGTCCCTTACTCGAAATGTTTAGTTATTCCGGATAGTCCATTTGTCTTGACCCTTATTCGGAACATTTTCATTATTCCGGATAGACTGCTTGATTTCTCCTTTATTCGGAACTTTCTTATTATTCCGCATAGTCTCTTTCTTTTTCCCTTATTCGGAATATTCCTATATTCTGAGTAGCACCTTTTACTTTCCTTTATTCGGAATATTTTATATATTCCGAGTAGAGTCTTTATTCCGAATAGGATTATTTTCCGCATAATCTCATTTATTCAGTATAGGATTTTTATTCCGAATTGTCCATTATTCCGAGTATACCTTTTATTCCACATGGTGATAGTTTATTCCGCATAGTATGTTCATTCCGAGTAAGCACAAGTATTCCGCATAAGCCTACATTCCGAATAGCCAGTATTCCGCATAGCCATTTATTCAGCATGGTAGTTTATTCCGAATAGAGTATTTTCAGTAAGGATCTTTTATTAGTTTCATTATTTAACTGTTTAACTTTAATTCTAATTTTGTGTTAATTCGTTAACTGTTTATGTTCTAATCCTTATTTATTGCATCTATTACATCTTTATTAGAATAGAAAACCAAAACCCCTTTTTGTCACCAAGAACAATCATTCCACTTAGAGCTGTGATCAATTCGAGGAGATACCGAGAATCGAACTTTCAATTAGGAAAATAATTTGTATCAAATGGCGCCGCTGCCCGGCTCTTCTCGTTAAGATCAACAGTTTTTTGTGAGAACTTGGATTTTGGGATCCGTTCACCGTGAACGTTACTTTTTCATAAAAATTTTCAAAAACACAAAAAAATATAAAATTTTTCAAAAATCCTAAAAATTAAAAAACATAAAAACCAAAAATATTTTTCCTTTGTTTTTGCCTTGTTAGTTCTTTTGCAGGTGCATGCGTACACGATCAACGTGTTATCAAGAGCCCGAGCCTCTCGAAGACTTAGACCTGGCCGGTGTACAAAACAACAACAATAACCCACCTCAAAACAATAATAACAATAACAACCCACCTTTCAACAACAATAATAACAACAACAATGAGCCTCTACCGGATAATCGCCCGATGATTGAACTTCTGCAAGCACATGTAGATGGCAACAATGATCCAATTGTCATACCCGCGATTGCAGCCAACAATTTTGAGCTCAAATCCGGCTTTATCTAAATGGTCTCTGCTCAACCATTCTTGGGGCGTACCATTGATGATCCACATGACCACATCAAGAGATTCTTGCAACTCACCAATACGGTCAAATTCAATGGTGTTCCACAAGAGGTAATCCATTTACAACTTTTTCCCTTTTCTTTAGAGGGACAAGCCCGGCATTGGCTTGCTAAGGAACCGCCACAGAGTATTCTTTCGTGGACGGATTTGGAGACCAAATTTATCAATTACTTTTTCCCACCCTCTCGTACTACCGCTTTGCGGAATGAAATTATCAATTTTGAACAAAAGTACGATGAGTCGTTCAGTGAATCTTGGGACCGTTTCAAAGACCTTTGAGAAAATGGCCACAACATGGTTTTACCAAAGTGCACCAAATTAATACTTTTTATAATGGTTTAAGCATGAATGACCAAGATTAACTAAACAGTGCCTCGGGGGGGGGGGGGGGGGGGGGGTAATCTTTTGGCTAAGACTTCCAATGCTGCTTGGGATATCATTGAGAATAAGTCTCGTGTGCAAACCAAGAGTGTTCGGACCAATGTCGCAAGTGCTAGTACTAGTGACAGCGACAAGCGACTTGACAAAATCACTGTGCTTCTTGAATCGCTTGCTACCCAAACCGCCAGCAACACCAACAGCATCAACGCTAGAAACGCTAAAGACGCTCAAGTCAATGCTGTTAGCCAACCATGTGAGATATGCAGGGGTCCTCACTCTTACACCACTTGTACTGCCACCCAAGACTACCCTTCTGAAAATGTGAATGCAGCTTATGGCACCTATCCTCAACCCGCCTATCAAGTTCGACCTCAAGGTGACCGTAACTTGCTTAGCTACCGCTCTAACAACTATCTTTCCCCACCCAGTTTTCCTCCTAGCAACCCGAACCAACAACAAAACCTCAATCGCCCTCCTCAACAACAACAACAACCTCGTACACCATACATACCACCTCACAAAAAGCAACAGCCACCTCAACGAAATAACCAAGTTTACCAGCAACCTGCTTATCAACCACCCGCATACAATGCTCCTCCTAACCAATCCACCGCTTTACACCAAGAAGTGGAAACCTACATGAGGACTAACGATGTGATCGTGGGAAATCTGCAGCGGGAAGTGCTCAACTTGAAAGCAGACCTGGTGAAACAAGGGAACGATCTGAGAGCTGACATGAGAAACACGTTGGATAGTCAAACGAATGACTTAAAGAACATGATGGCTAGTTTCTTCCAAGGTAATCAACCCTCTTCTTCGGGTACTCTTCCGAGTAACACCGTTGCGAATCCAATAGGGGAGATGAAAGCAATCACTACTCGCAGTGGCAAAGGTATCAAGGAACCCGAGCTTCCTATACCTCCACCGGTGGTTGTGACTAAGGAGAACGAGTCACCTGCTCCTATTCCTCATCCTTCTACTTCCCCAATTTCTCCACCTCTTACTTCTACCCTTCCTCCACCCAAGGATGTGAGTGATCCTATTCTCCCAAAGCCTTCCTCTTCTTCCAATATACCTTATCCATCTAGGTTGAGGAAAGAGAAGCTCAAAAGCAAGGATGATATTCAGGTTTCGAACTTTCTTAAAATGTTTAAACAACTGAATTTCAATATCTCCTTCGCTGAGGCTCTCGCTCACATGCCTAAGTACGCAAAAATGTTTAAAGATCTTCTGAGTGACAAGGAAAAGCTTCTTGATATCGCCAACACCCAACTTAATGAGAATTGCTCTACAGTGCTCTTAAGAAAATTGCCAACCAAGCTTGGTGATCCGGGTCATTTCTTAATCCCTTGCAAATTCCCGGGAGTAAAGAATTGCATGGCCCTAGCCGATCTAGGTGCCAGTATTAATCTAATGCCTCTAAGCGATTGGAAGCAATTATCTCTCCCTGAGCTAGTCCCCACCAAAATGACTTTGGAATTAGCCAACCGTACGGTTGCTTATCCAGTAGGGATAGCCGAAGACGTCTTTGTAGGAGTCGACAAATTCACTTTTCTCGCTGATTTCGTCGTCGTCGACTACGAGATGGACCCTCGTGTGCCATTAATTGTTGGTCATCCATTCCTGAGGACCGGTCGCACTCTCATCGATGTTGAAGCCAGTGAGCTTATCATGAGAGTGGGTGACGATAAAATCGTCTTCAACATGGGAAAGTTGTCTAAACAACCTTATTCCAACGAGAGTGTTAATTGTATTGACGTTCTTGATGAGGCTTGTAAAGAACACTTCCGAAATGCTTGCAAAAGTATTCATACTTCTCTTCCCAATGTTGAGACCGTTTCCTCTATTGATTCATCACTGTCTCTATTTGGAGAAAGTGATTTCTTTTGGAAAGATCTTGAAGCCACCATGGGCGATGTGAACTTAGCAAATGCCGATTCTTCCACCGATTTGTCTGACGACATGAGTTTCTTCGAAAACCTTCTCAACGAAGAAAATATTTCTCCACCATCTCCCACGGTTATTGCTATCGATACTCCGACTTTGAAAACGCCTCCCATCGAAAATCCTCCGGATTTAGAACTTAAGGAGTTGCCGCCTCATCTCGAGTATGTGTTCCTTGAAGAAAAGAAGAAGTCGCCAGTCATCATTGCTAAGGACTTGAAAGATGAAGAGAAAACTCGCCTCATCGCCGTGCTTAAAGATCATAAGAAGGCAATTGCTTGGAAAATTTCTGATATTCGCGGAATTGATCCTCACTTCTGCACACACAAAATTCTCATGGAGGAAGACTTTAAGCCTACAATTCAAAGCCAACGAAGGGTGAATCCAAAAATCCATGAAGTCATCAAAACAGAGGTTATCAAACTTCTTGATGCGGGTATGATTTACCCTATTTCGGATTCACCATGGGTTAGTCCAGTCCATTGTGTGCCTAAGAAAGGCGGCATCACCGTTGTGCCCAATGCAAACAACGAGTTGATTCCTACCCGTCTCGTTATTGGGTGGAGAGTTTGTATAGACTACCGCAAACTCAATGATGCCACGAGAAAGGATCATTTCCCTCTACCTTTTATGGACCAAATGCTTGAACGTTTAGCGGGTAATGAATATTACTGCTTTCTTGATGGTTTCTCGGGTTATTTCCAAATACCCATCGATCCCCAAGATCAAGAGAAGACAACATTCACTTGTCCCTATGGCACATTTGCTTACAAAAGAATGCCTTTTGGCTTATGAAATGCCCTCGGGACTTTCCAAAGATGCATGTTAGCTATCTTCCATGACATGGTTGAACAAACCATGGAAGTCTTCATGGATGATTTCTCGGTCTTCGGGGATTCCTTCTCTTCTTGCCTTGCCAATTTGGAACGTATGCTGAAGCGGTGTGAAGACACTCGCCTTGTTCTTAATTGGGAAAAATGCCATTTCATGGTAAAAGAGGGCATCGTGCTAGGACACAAAATTTCCAAAGCCGGTCTTGAAGTGGACCGTGCTAAAGTCGATGTTATCGCTAAGTTGCCTCCACCTTCAACCGTAAAGGGTGTGAGAAGTTTCCTTGGTCATGCGGGCTTCTACCGTCAATTCATCAAAGATTTTTCTCAAATCGCCCGCCCGATGACCCACCTCTTGGAAAAAGATACTCCTTTTATCTTTTCCAACGAGTGTATTGAAGCCTTCAACTTGCTTAAGGATAAGCTTACTAAGGCACCCGTCTTGGTTACCCCTAATTGGGAGCTGCCTTTCGAGTTGATGTACGATGCTAGTGACTTTGCTATTGGTGCGGTTTTGGGCCAAAGAGTGAACAAACACTTCCAACCGATCCATTACGCTAGCAAGACAATGACGGGGGCCCAATTGCATTATACGACAACCGAAAAAGAGCTTTTAGCTGTTGTCTATGCTTTTGAAAAGTTCTGCCCCTGTCTTGTCCTTTCCACCACAATCGTTTACACCGATCATTCCGCGCTGAAGTACTTGTTGACTAAGCAAGATTCCAAACCAAGACTTCTTCGTTGGGTTTTGCTACTCCAAGAATTTAAAATCGAAATTCGTGATAAAAAAGGAGCTGAAAACCTAGCCGCGGATCATCTCAGTAGACTTGAGGATCCTTACCAAGGGGATCATCCGAACAAAGAGATCAATGACTCTTTTCCCCTGGAGACCTTAATGTCTATCAACTCGACTGCTGATGAAACCCCGTGGTTTGCGGACATTGCAAACTACTTGGCGGGTGGAATTCTCGTTGACGGGCTAACATCCCAGCAAAAGAAGAAGTTCTTCAAAGACATTAAGACTTACTTTTTGGATGACCCGTATCTATTCAAACAATGTGCTGATTTTATTATTCGCCGATGTGTTGATGGACCGGCAGCTTTGGAAATCCTTGATGCTTGCCACAAAGGACCCACCGGTGGTCACTTTGGTCCCAACTACACCGCCAAAAAAGTGTTTGACTCGGGATTTTATTGGCCCACCATCTATCGTGATGCTCACGAGATGGTTAAACGTTGTGATGCCTGCCAAAAACAAGGCAAGATCACTCATAAAGATGAGATGCCTCAAAATTTCATACAAGAATGTGAAATCTTTGATGTTTGGGGGATCGACTTTATGGGGCCATTCCCTTCATCCAAAGGAAACAAATACATCCTTGTAGCCGTTGACTACGTTTCAAAGTGGGTTGAAGCCAAAGCTTTACCCACTAATAACGCAAGGGTGGTTTGTAACTTTTTGAAATCGCTGTTCGCTAGATTCAGCGTTCCTCATGCTATTATCAGTGACCGCGGGACTCATTTTTGCAACGATCAATTTGCAAGAGTCATGGCTAAGTATGGTGTCAATCACCGTCTTTCCACCGCCTATCATCCCCAAACCAATGGGCAAGCCGAGATATCCAACCGTGGATTGAAGCGAATTTTGGAGCATACTGTGGGAGAGCATCGTGCCGCGTGGGCCGATAAGTTAGATGATGCTCTGTGGGCTTTCCGTACTGCTTATAAGACCCCGATCGGTTGTACACCTTATCGTCTTGTATACGGGAAAGCATGCCACCTTCCCATCGAGCTTGAGCATAAGGCGCACTGGGCCTTGAAATGGGCGAACCTCGACATCAACAAAGCCGGTGATCATCGCAAGACTCAACTCAACAAGCTCAACGAACTGAGGAATGAAGCTTATGAGAACTCGCTGATCTACAAGGAGAAGACGAAGATCCTTCATGACGCAAAAATCAAGAACCGAGAGTTCCACGTCGGTGATCAAGTCTTACTTTTTAACTCTCGGTTGAAGATCTTCTCTGGCAAGTTGAAGAGCCGTTGGTCTGGTCCATTCACCGTCGCCAAAGTCTTTCCATATGGGACCATTGAGCTTTCTCAGCCAAATGGGCCCAATTTCAAAGTGAATGGCCAGCGTCTGAAGTTATACTTTGGTGAGGACATCTCTCAGGAGATGATTCCATCCCTCACCACGTTCCCCATGAACTAATTTTGGGTCGAGTCAGGCTCGTGACTCGGTTATAAAAAACAAGCGCTCCTCGGGAGGCAGCCCGAGTATCTATCCTTTTATGTTTTAACCTCCTAAGTGTAGGGGGACCTGTATAGGTTCTTTGTCTTTGTGTGGTGATGTGATTACAGGGATGAATGCACTCTTGGAATCTTTGAAGAACCGTGCTCCCGTGTTATCCAAAATCCGGTTCTATCTCTCAACTATCGTGATTCAATTTTCTTCATATTCACATTTGAAATTGATCACGTTAGTCGTCTCTTCTTTAACTTGATTTAACCAACGTGCACAATGTCATAAGTGTAGGGGAGACTTTTCCCACATGCTTAAACATTGAGGATAATGTTTATCTTAAGTGTAGGGGGGACTTCTATTGAAGTTTTAAGTGGACTTTTCCATGAAAATGCCTTCATTTAACCGGAAAATCATCTTTTTCAACATTTTTTTTCAAATTTTTAATTAACTTTGGCCATTTAGTCGTAATTTTTAAATTTTTATCGTTGCTTATGTATATATCCCGCAATAAAGTCAAAAATATTAATAAGTGGTGTAGCTAGTTTTGAAATCTTTGACATATTAGGCCCGTTGCGATTAGTTTGACTCAACCCGAATAGACTTATCAAAGTTTATTCTAGCTAGTATCCTTAACCATGTAGACCTTAATTGGTTTATTAGGCTAAGCATCCACGAGTCTCATTACTTGAGATTTTAAATTGTGGAGGACGAGAAATGATAGAGTCAATTATAAGTCGGTATTCTTGCACAAGCTCACTTGGTGTAATTATCTGCCTATTCTCCCATCACTTGCTAATAATTTATCTGCAATAAGTAAGGTTATACGATTTGAAAAGTTACTTAGCTTCTAGCCCAAGATCGTTTAAAAGTTGCTCGGTAATGATAAGAGTTCATAGCCAAGGCATAACTTATGAAGCGGGGCGCGAAGATTGGCGAGTCCGAAAGGCCCTAACAAGGCATGAGGATTCAATCTTATTGCTAAAGATCCAAGGTGATGTGAAAATCATTATTCCAAAAATTAATATGAAGGATCAAGACTCACGACGAAAAGCAATCAACTCCCATAAAGATCATGGAGAAGTCTATCCGAAAAGACCTTAACAAGGTATGAGGATAAATAGATCCAAGTCCGAAAAGGAGGCGGATCGTTGTATCTCAAATCCCAATTAAAGATTGAAGAAATAATCATGAAGTCGTGGTCAACAAAGTTGGAGTACCCCTCAAAAGTCTCCAAGTGAAGAAACTCTATTAACGATGAGAAGACCATTATTTCAAGCACGTCTCTCAAGATATGAAGTATGAAGTACATTCCAAATATCGGCCCGAGAAAGGTCTCAAATCGTGAACCGAGTTATGCCAAGATATGAACTTTTTGATATCCCGAGAAACAGTTTTAAGAGATTTTGTCCTTTAGCTAACTATTGATCAAATCGTCCTACTTTGCTTTCAGCCTAAATAAACTATCGAAATAAGTCCAAAAATGCATCTTCATGATCATTCTAAGACAAAAATAAAATATAAGAGATACACCTAGGAATAAGGGAGTTTAAGCATATAATTAAGCCATGTGTGTAAGTGTTTGATTTGCTAACTTATAATAACAATGATCTCGTTTTTAAGCTTAGTTTGGGGAACGTGAAACTTGAGGGTGATAAATCTTCGCAGCACCAAAGCCCTAATGTAAGCCCTTGATCTCTTTGCAAGTTATTTCCATGTAGCTATTTTCAAGTGAAAATGGTTTTCTATCCTTTTGTTTACTTTAAAGTTTTAATTTTTCTTAGTACTTTAATTTTTGTTTAGTAGTATTTTAATAAGGCCAAGGTTGATTGATTATGAGAAGATTGTAAAATTGCTTTATCACTAAGCATTGCATGAGGGCATGGCAATGGTTAAGTGTAGGGGATTTGATAGGTGTGAAAACACCCATCCTTTTACCACTTATTTCTTACTAAAACAAGACCAAAACGCGTGTTTAATATCATTTGTTTGGAATTATGCGTGGTTTTTGTATTTATTGTGTTTTCAGAGTCAACCGGATGATTATTGAAGAAAACATGGGATTGCACGGGTTTTATCAAGGAAAAAGACTAAAGACGAAGTCTATTGTCCAAGAGATGCAAAAGATTTGAAGTCAATGGGCCTATTTGAAGATTTATCGAAGAAAAGGACCAAAGATGGAAGATTTGCATATGTCGAAGAAACTCAAGTCTATTAAACGAAGAAATTAAAAGACGAGTTGAATTTAATCGTCGACAAATCCCGAATCAGAATCGAAAACGTCAACTTTTCTGAAAAGACGAGAAGACAAGAAGAAAGGGAGAAAGCTCACTCACCAACCAACTACTCAGCCTATATAAAGGGATCACCCTCACAATTTTTGGCATCTAGTTTTTCTTTTAGTTACATTTTTTTTTCTAGTTCGTAGGAAACCATCTCCCTTAAGGAGTGGTTTTCATCCCTTTGATTTCTTCTTTTAATCTTGTAAGTTTAATCCTTTCCTTTTGTTTACTGAATCTTAATCATCAATACAAGTGTTCATTTAATCTTTGCATTCCTCTTGTTCATCATCATCTTTTATTCAAAGTTCTTAAGTTTTCATTTAGTTCAAGTTTGATCTTAAAAAGTTGTTGAATTTGTGTTTTTATGATTGGGATTTGATCCTTGTAGTTAGTAGATGATTTGTGGTTAATTTGGTTAAACCTTTTTGCTTATTTGGCTCGATTTGAGATCAAATCGTATTCCCCTGTTTTGCTTCTGTATTACTGTCTTCGTCCAGTTCATTCCGAATTGTCACTTGGTTTTGTCCCTTACTCGGAATGTTTAGTTATTCCGGATAGTCCATTTGTCTTGACCCTTATTCGGAACATTTTCATTATTCCGGATAGACTGCTTGATTTCTCCTTTATTCGGAACTTTCTTATTATTCCGCATAGTCTCTTTCTTTTTCCCTTATTCGGAATATTCCTATATTCCGAGTAGCACCTTTTACTTTCCTTTATTCGGAATATTTTATATATTCCGAGTAGAGTCTTTATTCCGAATAGGATTATTTTCCGCATAATCTCATTTATTCAGTATAGGATTTTTATTCCGAATTGTCCATTATTCCGAGTATACCTTTTATTCCACATGGTGATAGTTTATTCCGCATAGTATGTTCATTCCGAGTAAGCACAAGTATTCCGCATAAGCCTACATTCCGAATAGCCAGTATTCCGCATAGCCATTTATTCAGCATGGTAGTTTACTCCGAATAGAGTATTTTCAGTAAGGATCTTTTATTAGTTTAATTATTTAACTGTTTAACTTTAATTCTAATTTTGTGTTAATTCGTTAACTGTTTCTGTTCTAATCCTTATTTATTGCATCTATTTACATCTTTATTAGAATAGAAAACCAAAACCCCTTTTTGTCACCAAGAACAATCATTCCACTTTAGGCTGTGATCAATTCTAGGAGATTCCGAGAGATTAATCATGAACCCATACAAAAACTATGTATCAACTACACTACATTAAGGAAATTGTAAAGGGAAATGATCCAACAAATAAAATCATGTGCACGAGACTTAGAATTATGCTCAGACTGAAGATTATGTCGAGGCTCGAGACGTTGTTTGGTTGAAGTTTGGATTGCGGATAGTATTCACACATGTAAAAGTTTAAAGGTAAAAGCCATAAAATAGACACGTGCTTTTCATTTTGTTCCATTATGTTAAACAAACTATTTTATGTACTAATCTGACCAACGAACTTGTTAATTATGTGTTAATATTACCAATGCTACCGGTGCATTTACCACGTCATTATTTTATATCCACGTGTATTTCACATGTGTAATTTCTGCCAACGTGGATTCACTAGTTATAAGATGAAGTGACTAATTTAACCTTATCTCTTACCTTTCCTTTTATTTACCAAAATTTTTATCTTCTCATCTATTAATCCAAATTATTATCGCCATTAATTTAACACATCTATTTATCCAAAAAAAATATCTTCTCATCATTAATTCATCAAATGAACGAGGGGTCAAGAAAACCTATTTGCTCTGGTTTCACTATCTCAGTAATTCAGTGATTCATTTATTTTAGTTCTTGATTAATGGCCATCATATGCAATATCCAGGTCTGACTTTGTTGGTCAAAATCATTTATACTCGAGTCTTCAAAACATTACACCATGTACATATAAGGGTAAAAGCTAGTAAAATACTCTATGTACACTCTCAGATAACTGATTATGCTTACCGATCTCTTAAATCACTCAGTATACACCATCTTTAAGGGTTTTTGGTCATTTCATTCATATTCATCTTCTACATCTCAACTCCAGCTAAACTTCATGAATTATGGGTAAAAACCAGTTTTCCCGGCCAACTATTTTTTCATCAAGATTCTTTAACAATCATCAATTTGCAATCCTTCTCAACGAAAACCCAAGAACAAAAAGAAGATAAGAATGAAAATTGACGACTCAAAGAGAAACCCACAAAACCACATGCTAATTCAATTAAAGAAAGAAACCCACAAAGTTAACGAACAATTAATGAAAGAAACCATGTAGATCCGAACAAATGAATATCTTGAAGATCCGAACAAATAAAGAAACCATCTAACTTTTTGAAGATCGGGTAGGTTTCTTGTTCAAGATCTTGAGTGGTGGCGGCGGCGATGATGGTGAAGTGTTGAAGATGAAGACCTGGAAAATAGAAAGGCTGAAGTGTTGAAGATAAAATATCAAAAGCTTCTTTAATAAAATGTAAAAAAATATTAATTGGAATAACTACGTGGCGGTACAGCGAAGCAATTTAAAAAACAATTATTATGTGGCTAAGTATGGTGTCAATCACCGTCTTTCCACCGCTTATCATCCCCAAACCAATGGTCAAGCCGAGATTTCCAACCGTGGATTGAAGCGAATTCTTGAACGTACTGTGGGAGAGCATCGTGCCGCGTGGGCCGATAAGTTAGATGATGCTTTGTGGGCTTTCCGTACTGCTTATAAGACCCCGATTGGTTGTACACCTTATCGTCTTGTGTAAGGGAAAGCATGCCACCTCCCTATCGAGCTGGAACATAAGGCATACTGGGCCTTGAAGTGGGCTAACTTTGACATCAACAAAGCCGGTGATCTTCGCAAGATTCAACTCAACGAGCTTAATGAACTGAGGAATGAAGCTTACGAGAACTCACTGATCTACAAGGAGAAGACCAAGATCATCCACGATGCAAGGATTAAGAACTAAGAGTTCCACATTGGTGATGAACTCTTACTTTTTAACTCTCGGTTGAAGATCTTCTCGGGCAAGTTGAAGAGCCGCTGGTCTGGTCCATTCACCGTCGCCAAAGTCTTTCCCTATGGCACCATTGAGCTTTCTCAGGCAAACGGGCCTAATTTTAAGGTGAATGGCCAACGTGTTAAGTTGTACTTTTGTGGGGACATCTCTCATGAGATGATTCCATCCCTCACCACGTTTCCCATGAACTAGTTTTGGGTCGAGTCAGGCTCGTGACTCGGTGAACAAAAACAAGCACTTCTCGAGAGGCAACCCGTGATCTATCCTTTACTGTTTTCATAATAAGTGTAGGGGGAGCCTCGTATGTGTTTGTTGTCTTGTTTCTTATTCTCTACAGGTATTCAAGCTTCAAAGAGCCCCTTGATGACTTTTGACGAACCGTGATCCCGTGTTCCCATCTTCCCGGTTCTATCCTAAACTCTTGTGATTCAATATTTCATATCTTATATGTTCACATTGAATTCACTATAGTTGCCCTTTCCTTAGCAAGATTTAAACAAAGTGCACAATGTCCTAAGTGTAGGGGAGTTTACTCCCACATGCTTAAACATTGAGGACAATGTTTATATCAAGTGTAGGGGGACTTCTATCGAAGTAAGTGGTCTTTTCCATGAATTTGCCCTCATTTTAACCGGAAAATTTGATTTTTCGACATTTTTCAAAATTTTTAATCTATTTTGGCCTAGTTGTATAGTTGTATTTTCCTTTGTTATGGTTATTTTCTTTCCTTGCTAAAATAA
The DNA here is from genome assembly GCA_025667525.1 of Glebionis coronaria. Taxonomy (NCBI): domain Eukaryota; kingdom Viridiplantae; phylum Streptophyta; class Magnoliopsida; order Asterales; family Asteraceae; genus Glebionis; species Glebionis coronaria. The sequence goes on along the minus strand of CM046879.1, from coordinate 196,706,369 downwards.
AGTGGTTTTAAATTTTTCAAAGTCGTGAATATTTTGACTCAACCCGAGTTTACTTATCTAAGTTTACTCTATCTAGTATCCTTAACGTGTTTAAGTCAAGTTTTGCTAGGCTTTTATATAGGGAGCTTTAAAACGTGAAAGTCTTAACTCTCACAGGTTAAGAACAAGAACTTTTCGCAAGCTCCTATAATTGATCCTAGAGATTCGTTTATCAAAGGAACTTTAAAATGCAATTTCTAAACTTGAAAAAGCCTAAGAATTTGCAAGATCCTATAGATGACTCGAAAAACCAAAAATTTGATTTAATTGGCTAAGCATCCACGAGTCTCATTCTTTGAGATTTTAAACTGTGGAGGACGAGAGATGATAGAGTCAATTATAAGTTTGGTATTCTTTCGTGAATTTATATGAGTTAATTATGAGCCTATTCTCCCATCGCTTGTTAATAAATTTATCTGCAATAAATAAGGTTGTACGGTTTGAAAAGTTACTTAGCTTCTAGCCCAAGATCGTTTAAAAGTTGCTCGGTATTAATTAGAGTTCATAGCCAAGGCATAATTTATTGAAGCGGGATGCAATTATTGGCGAGTCCGAAAAGGCCCTAACAAGGCATGAGGGCTACATTTTGTTGCTAAAGATCCAAAAGTGATGTGAAGAATCATTTATCGAAAATCAATATGAAGGATCAAGACTCACGACGAAAAGCAATCAACTCCCATAAAGATCATGGAGAAGTCTATCCGAAAAGACCTTAACAAGGTATGAGGATAAATAGATCCAAGTCCGAAAAGGAGGCGGATCGTTGTATCTCAAAATCCCAATTAGAGATTGAAGAAATAATCATGAAGTCGTGGTCAACAAAGTTAGAGTACCCCTCAAAAGTCTCCAAGTGAAGAAACTCTATTAACGATGAGAAGACCATTATATCAAGCACGTCTCTCAAGATATGAAGTATGAAGTACATGCCAAATATCGGCCCGAGAAAGGTCTCAAATCGTGAACCGAGTTATGCCAAGATATGAACTTTTTGATATCCCGAGAAGCAGTTTTAAGAGATTTTGTCCTTTAGCTAACTATTGATCAAATCGTCCTACTTTGCTTTCAGCCTAAATAAACTATCGAAATAAGTCCAAAAATGCATCTTCATGATCATTCTAAGACAAAAATAAAATATAAGAGATACACCTAGGAATAAGGGAGTTTAAGCATATAATTAAGCCATGTGTGTAAGTGTTTGATTTGCTAACTTATAATAACAATGATCTCGTTTTTAAGCTTAGTTTGGGGAACGTGAAACTTGAGGGTGATAAATCTTCGCAGGACCAAAGCCCTAATGTAAGCCCTTGATCTATTTGCAAGTTATTTCCATGTAGCTATTTTCAAGTGAAAATGGTTTTCTATCCTTTTGTTTACTTTAAAGTTTTAATTTTTCTTAGTACTTTAATTTTTGTTTAGTAGTATTTTAATAAGGCCAAGGTTGATTGATTATGAGAAGATTGTAAAATTGCTTTATCACTAAGCATTGCATGAGGGCATGGCAATGGTTAAGTGTAGGGGATTTGATAGGTGTGAAAACACCCATCCTTTTACCACTTATTTCTTACTAAAACAAGACCAAAACGCGTGTTTAATATCATTTGTTTGGAATTATGCGTGGTTTTTGTATTTATTGTGTTTTCAGAGTCAACCGGATGATTATTGAAGAAAACATGGGATTGCACGGGTTTTATCAAGGAAAAAGACTAAAGACGAAGTCTATTGTCCAAGAGATGCAAAAGTTTTGAAGTCAATGGGCCTATTTGAAGATATATCGAAGAAAAGGACCAAAGATGGAAGATTTGCATATGTCGAAGAAACTCAAGTCTATTAAACGAAGAAATTAAAAGACGAGTTGAATTTAATCGTCGACAAATCCCGAATCAGAATCGAAAACGTCAACTTTTCTGAAAAGACGAGAAGACAAGAAGAAAGGGAGAAAGCCCACTCACCAACCAACTACTCAGCCTATATAAAGGGATCACCCTCACAATTTTTGGCATCTAGTTTTTCTTTCAGTTACATTTTTTTTTCTAGTTCGTAGGAAACCATCTCCCTTAAGGAGTGGTTTTCCTCCCTTTGATTTCTTCTTTTAATCTTGTAAGTTTAATCCTTTCCTTTTGTTTACTGAATCTTAATCATCAATACAAGTGTTCATTTAATCTTTGCATTCCTCTTGTTCATCATCATCTTTTATTCAAAGTTCTTAAGTTTTCATTTAGTTCAAGTTTGATCTTAAAAAGTTGTTGAGTTTGTGTTTTTATGATTGGGATTTGATCCTTGTAGTTAGTAGATGATTTGTGGTTAATTTGGTTAAACCTTTTTGCTTATTTGGCTCGATTTGAGATCAAATCGTATTCCCCTGTTTTGCTTCTGTATTACTGTCTTCGTCCAGTTCATTCCGAATTGTCACTTGGTTTTGTCCCTTACTCGGAATGTTTAGTTATTCCGGATAGTCCATTTGTCTTGACCCTTATTCGGAACATTTTCATTATTCCGGATAGACTGCTTGATTTCTCCTTTATTCGGAACTTTCTTATTATTCCGCATAGTCTCTTTCTTTTTCCCTTATTCGGAATATTCCTATATTCCGAGTAGCACCTTTTACTTTCCTTTATACGGAATATTTTATTTATTCCGAGTAGAGTCTTTATTCCGAATAGGATTATTTTCCGCATAATCTCATTTATTCAGTATAGGATTTTTATTCCGAATTGTCCATTATTCCGAGTATACCTTTTATTCCACATGCTGATAGTTTATTCCGCATAGTATGTTCATTCCGAGTAAGCACAAGTATTCCGCATAAGCCTACATTCCGAATAGCCAGTATTCCGCGTAGCCATTTATTCAGCATGGTAGTTTACTCCGAATAGAGTATTTTCAGTAAGGATCTTTTATTAGTTTAATTATTTAACTGTTTAACTTTAATTCTAATTTTGTGTTAATTCGTTAACTGTTTCTGTTCTAATCCTTATTTAATGCATCTATTTACATCTTTATTAGAATAGAAAACCAAAACCCCTTTTTGTCACCTAGAACAATCATTCCACTTTAGGCTGTGATCAATTCTAGGAGATTCCGAGAGATTAATCATGAACCCATACAAAAACTATGTATCAACTACACTACATTAAGGAAATTGTAAAGGGAAATGATCCAACAAATAAAATCATGTGCACGAGACTTAGAATTATGCTCAGACTGAAGATTATGTCGAGGCTCGAGACGTTGTTTGGTTGAAGTTTGGATTGCGGATAGTATTCACACATGTAAAAGTTTAAAGGTAAAAGCCATAAAATAGACACGTGCTTTTCATTTTGTTCCATTATGTTAAACGAACTATTTTATGTACTAATCTGACCAACGAACTTGTTAATTATGTGTTAATATTACCAATGCTACCGGTGCATTTACCACGTCATTATTTTATATCTACGTGTATTTTACATGTGTAATTTCTGCCAACATGGATTCACTAGTTATAAGATGAAGTGACTAATTTAACCTTATCTCTTACCTTTCCTTTTATTTACCAAAATTTTTATCTTCTCATCTATTAATCCAAATTATTATCGCCATTAATTTAACACATCTATTTATCCAAAAAAAATATCTTCTCATCATTAATTCATCAAATGAACGAGGGGTCATGAAAACCTATTTGCTCTGGTTTCACTATCTCAGTAATTCAGTGATTCATTTATTTTAGTTCTTGATTAATGGCTATCATATGCAATATCCAGGTCTGACTTTGTTGGTCAAAATCATTTATACTCGAGTCTTCAAAACATTACACCATGTACATATAAGGGTAAAAGCTAGTAAAATACTCTATGTACACTCTCAGATAACTGATTATGCTTACCGATCTCTTAAATCACTCAGTATACACCATCTTTAAGGGTTTTTGGTCATTTCATTCATATTCATCTTCTACATCTCAACTCCAGCTAAACTTCATGAATTCTGGGTAAAAACCAGTTTTCCCGGCCAACTATTTTTTCATCAAGATTCTTTAACAATCATTAATTTGCAATCCTTCTCAACGAAAACCCAAGAACAAAAAGAAGATAAGAATGAAAATTGACGACTCAAAGAGAAACCCACAAAACCACATGCTAATTCAATTAAAGAAAGAAACCCACAATGTTAACGAACAATTAATGAAAGAAACCATGTAGATCCGAACAAATGAATATCTTGAAGATCCGAACAAATAAAGAAACCATCTAACTTTTTGAAGATCGGGTAGGTTTCTTGTTCAAGATCTTGAGTGGTGGCGGCGGCGATGATGGTGAAGTGTTGAAGATGAAGACCTGGAAAATAGAAAGGCTGAAGTGTTGAAGATAAAGTATCAAAAGCTTCTTTAATAAAATGTAAAAAAATATTAATTGGAATAACTACGTGGCGGTACAGCGAAGCAATTTAAAAAACAATTATTATGTGGCTAAGTATGGTGTCAATCACCGTCTTTCCACCGCTTATCATCCCCAAACCAATGGTCAAGCTGAGATTTCCAACCGTGGATTGAAGCGAATTCTGGAACGTAGTGTGGGAGAGCATCGTGCCACGTGGGCCGATAAGTTAGATGATGCTTTGTGGGCTTTCCGTACTGCTTATAAGACCCCGATTGGTTGTACACCTTATCGTCTTGTGTACGGGAAAGCATGCCACCTCCCTATCGAGCTGGAACATAAGGCATACTGGGCATTGAAGTGGGCTAACTTCGACATAAACAAAGCCGGTGATCTTCGCAAGATTCAACTCAACGAGCTTAATGAACTGAGGAATGAAGCTTACGAGAACTCACTGATCTACAAGGAGAAGACCAAGATCATCCACGATGCAAGGATTAAGAACTGAGAGTTCCACATTGGTGATCAACTCTTACTTTTTATCTCTCGGTTGAAGATCTTCTCGGGCAAGTTGAAGAGCCGCTGGTCTGGTCCATTCACCGTCGCCAAAGTCTTTCCCTATGGCACCATTGAGCTTTCTCAGCCAAACGGGCCCAATTTTAAGGTGAATGGCCAGCGTGTTAAGTTGTACTTTGGTGGGGACATCTCTCATGAGATGATTCCATCCCTCACCACGTTTCCCATGAACTAGTTTTGGGTCGAGTCAGGCTCGTGATTCGGTGAACAAAAACAAGCGCTTCTCGAGAGGCAACCCGTGATCTATCCTTTACTGTTTTCATAATAAGTATAGGGGGAGCCTCGTATGTGTTTGTTGTCTTGTTTCTTATTCTCTACAGGGATTCAAGCTTCAAAGAGCCCCTTGATGACTTTTGACAAACCGTGATCCCGTGTTCCCATCTTCCCGGTTCTATCCTAAACTCTTGTGATTCAATATTTCATATCTTATATGTTCACATTGAATTCACTGTAGTTGCCCTTTCCTTAGCAAGATTTAAACAAAGTGCACAATGTCCTAAGTGTAGGGGAGTTTACTCCCACATGCTTAAACATTGAGGACAATGTTTATATCAAGTGTAGGGGGGACTTCTATCGAAGTAAGTGGTCTTTTCCATGAATTTGCCCTCATTTTAACCGGAAAATTTGATTTTTCGACATTTTTCAAAATTTTTAATCTATTTTGGCCTAGTTGTATAGTTGTATTTTCCTTTGTTATGGTTATTTTTCTTTCCTTGCTAAAATAAAGTGGTTTTAAATTTTTCAAAGTCGTGAATATTTTGACTCAACCCGAGTTTACTTATCTAAGTTTACTCTAGCTAGTATCCTTAACGTGTTTAAGTCAAGTTTTGCTAGGCTTTTATATAGGGGGCTTTAAAACGTGAAAGTCTTAACTCTCACAGGTTAAGAACAAGAACTATTCGCAAGCTCCTATAATTGATCCTAGAGATTCGTTTATCAAAGGAACTTTAAAATGCAATTTCTAAACTTGAAAAAGCCTAAGAATTTGCAAGAACCTACAGATGACTCGAAAACCCAAAAATTTGATTTAATTGGCTAAGCATCCACGAGTCTCATTCTTTGAGATTTTAAACTGTGGAGGACGAGAGATGATAGAGTCAATTATAAGTTTGGTATTCTTTCGTGAATTTATATGAGTTAATTATGAGCCTATTCTCCCATCGCTTGTTAATAAATTTATCTGCAATAAATAAGGTTGTACGATTTGAAAAGTTACTTAGCTTCTAGCCCAAGATCGTTTAAAAGTTGCTCGGTATTAATTAGAGTTCATAGCCAAGGCATAACTTATTGAAGCGGGATGCAATTATTGGCGAGTCCGAAAAGGCCCTAACACGGCATGAGGGCTACATTTTGTTGCTAAAGATCCAAAAGTGATGTGAAGAATCATTTATCGAAAATCAATATGAAGGATCGAGACACACGACGAAAAGCAAATACTCCCCAAAAGATCATGGAGAAGTCTATCCAAAAAGGCCCTAACAAGGTATGAGGATAAATAGATCCAAGTCCTAAAAGGAGGCGGATCGTTGTATATCAAAGTCCAAAATAAAGATTGGAGAAAAATGAAGAAGTCGTGGTCCAAATATGAATAATCTCTCAAAAACTTCAAGTGAAGAAATTCCTATTATGAAGAGAAGACCATAATTTCAAGAACGTCTCTCAAAGATTCGAAGTATGAAGTCGCTGCCAAATATCGGTCCGAGAAAGGTCTCAAATCGTGAAGCGAGTTATGCCAAGATATGAACTTTATGAGGTCCCGAGAAGCATTTTTAAAAGATTTTGTCCTTTAGCTAACTATTGATTAAATCGTTCACTTTATTTTCGGCCTAAATAACTATCGAAATAAGTCAAACAATGCATCCTCGTGATCATTCAAGACAAAAATAAAATATAAGAGATACACCTAGGAATAAGGGAGTCTAATTAAATAATTGGCCCACATGAATTCGTGTTAGTTTGCTAACTTATAATAACAATGATCTCGTTTTTAAGCTTGGTATGGGAAACGTGAAACTTGAGGATGATAAACGTTCATGGCAGCCAAAACCCAATGTAAGTCTTTGATTTCTTTACTTGTTTCTATCTTTTTATGTTTAGCATTTAATAAAGGCCAAGGAGGGTTATTTATGATGGAGAATGTAAACCGTGCTTTAAAATTAATGCATTGCATGAGGGCATTGCAATGGTCAAGTGTAGGGGATTTAATAAGTGTGAAAACACTTATCCTTTTACCACTTATTTCCAATAATAACAAGACCAAAACGTGTATTTTATGTCGTAAAGTCAGAATTATGCGTGGTTTGTGTTTTTATTGTGTTTTAGGACCAAATGATGAAAAAGGAAGAAAACACGGGCTTTCACGGGCTTTTATCGAAGAAAACGAGAAAAGACGAAGTCAAAAGATCAAGAGTGCAAAAAGAACGGAAGTCCAAGGCCTATTCTGAAGATTTATCGAAGAAAAAGTCTAAAGACGGAAGTTTAATGAAGTCGAAGAACTCAAGTCTAATTGAAGAAGAAAATTACAAGACAGGTTCAATATACATCGACAAAGTCCGAGACGACGTCGAGAAAGACAAAGGATTTAAATCGAGTCGAGAAGAAAGAAAGAAGAGACAACACATGCACACCTTCCCATTTTCCCTATAAATACCCTCCTAATACACATTAGGAGGGTTGGTTAGTTTTTAGTAGTTAGTTTCATTTTTTCATTTTTCCTTTCTAGTTTTTAGAGAGAGAAAGTTCCAAACTTTCTCTCACTAAGTTTTCATCTTTTCTTTCTTTTAACCTTTCAAGATTAAGCCTTTTGTATTTAAGTTTAAGTTTAAGCTTTTAATCTTTAATCTCTTTCTACCTTTCTTTATTTTAGTTAATTTAGGTGCGAAATATATTTGATCCGTGTTGATCTTGATGTTTTCGTGCTTAAAAAGTTAATCTTTTTATTCATACTTAAGCTTTCATACGATTAAGCTTTAAGATTCTTGTGCTTATTGGCTTATTCGCTTCTTTTAGCTTATTTACTTTTAAAGTTTTCTTAAAAAGTTTCTTCTTTTATGGTTTGATTTAAAAGATTGCTTATTTTAAGTTGGAAAAGTTGTTATTGGTGCTTATTTAGTCCTTTTCATTATAGATTCGTTCAAGTTTTGGTGTTAGCTTATCATCCTAGCTTATCACTTAGCTTATTTTTCGAATCAAAAGGTAATCGGAAAAGGTTTAAACCCTTTTCCGATTGAAGCATTCCGATTAGCCCCCTCATTCCGATCAACCTGATCGGATTAGGGTTTCATATTCCGATTGCATCAGTTATATTCCGATCATTGGATCGGAATAGGGTTTTAGTACATTCCAATTGTGGGGTTTCGATATTCCGATCTGGTTTCCTTTCTGACATTCCGACTGCCTCCTTTTTCTTTATTCTGATTGGGCATTCCGATTTCAGTATTCCGACAAGAGTGTTGTTTGACATTCCGATTTGGCCTTATTCCGACAGTATATTCCGATTAGTGATATTTTCACATATTCCGATCAGTCTCCTTTGGCACATTCCGATCACTCCCTTTTGGCACATTCCAATTGGATGAGTTTCTTGTTTTTACGAAGTTTTCAAGTTTTAGATTTATTAAGTGTTCAAGTGTTTTCCTAATTTTGTCTTTAAGTTTTCAAGCATTTATTTTTAACTCGTCCTTTTAGTTTAATCATTAAAGCTCTTATTTTACTCAACGACATTTACATATTTGCTATTAGTTTAAAATAGACAACCAAACCATTTATTATTCCACCAAGAACAATTGAGTCACACTTTCTACCAATAGTCAATTCGAAGAGATCGGTTCAACGAACTTTCATACGAGCTTAAAAACCTTGTATAAAGGTTTTCGTTCAAAGAACTTTGAGACACACTTACTGGTACGTAATCAATTTCCTTTTCTGTTTTAAAGCGAGTTTTAAAATCAAGTTGTTCTTTATTATGCTTTAAATAATCAAATTTTTTATGATTTTTCGAAAGCATTTTTAATCGAGTTTCTTCCACAAGTGACATCGTTTCATCATCATCTGAACATAGGGAGACTCTGTCGATTTACCAAGTTGGGTCGCATCATAATGACGAGAAATATATTCCCGAGCTTGTTTTGCATATCCCGGATTAGGTAGTAATTCTTCTAGACGCTTAAGTTGTAGTTCTTGAAATGAATTAGTTAAAAGATGAACCGTTTTTCGCTGAAGCATGGTGTTGTAAAAGCTGTTGATCTATCAATTTAATAAGTTTGGTAGCATTAATTTCCATTTCAACCTTTTTAGACTTGAATGTTTCAAAATCCGTTTTAAGTTTTTGAAAATTATTGACAACCGACTCTTTTTCCTTTAATTCATTAGAAAGATTAGATCTTAATGTTTCTTTTTCTTTTAAGTGTTCTATTTTCAAAACGAAATTGGTCAAATTTAGAATAAGTTATTTTCTCTGCCTGAGGGGCCATTTTAAAAGTTTTGACCTTTTCCTTATACATCGCAAGTTTAACGGTTATGTTGGAATTCATATCTACGGTTTGTCGGACAGCCACATTCATGTTATCAATTATATGTTTAGGCACCATTACCAAATCTTGTTGAGAATAAGATTCCATACCTGTCGTAGCATTTGGTTGAGGTTCACTTAAATGTGAAGGATTGGATACCCCATCATTTGAATTACTATTTACCGAAGGCTGTTCGGGGTTGTTGTTTTCATGCCCAACTTGATGTGGATTATCATGAACAATATTGGTTGTGGTTGGTACCTCAATGACGACATTTGAACCATAGTGATGTTGGGAATAAATTAAGGCCAGATCACTTGAGCGCTGACAAGAACAACTCAAGCGTTGACAAGAACAAAGTGAGTGCTGACAGCACAAGCGTTGACAAGTTAAAGTCAAGCGTTGACAGATTGAAGACAAGCACTGATGGAAGATATAAGCTACACGTTTATTATATTCTAGAATACTTCTAGTAAGGATAGAAACGACAATGTATTTTCTATGTTTATCTTTACCTAGAATAGTTGATACGTAGCTTATCGTACAAGGCTTCTTAGTCTATAAAAGAAGGCCTTTAGGTTAATGTTTAGAATTAAGTTTTTCATAAGTTTTCATTCGTAAACATCTTTCATTGTAAGCAAGTTCGACATTCATAATCAAAGTGAAAGTTTTGTTTACATCTTGTGTTCTTACTTAAGTGTTAAATTCCGCATAACACTTAGATTCACAAAACATATAACAAAGGTTTCTCTACGTGTTATACTTGATCTAATCTCGTATACACAAAGCTAATCGATCTAAGTTTGGGATCAACAAGTGGTATCAGAGCTTGTTGAGGAACTTTTGATCTTTGAAGAACACCAGAACGATATACGAACACCAAAACCCTAATTTTCTCAAAACCCTAAAAACATCATGTCTGAAGCAATAACCTCCTCCTCCTCACCCTTACCAAACATCAAGATTCCCATACTTGATGCAACCAACTTTGAATTATGGAAGTTCAACTTTGAACAATATCTGGGGATCTTTGACTACACACTCTGGGAGATTATTGAATATGGAAACTCATTCAATAAGGCTCAAAAGATTCAGGATGCCATTACGGCAAGATCAGCTGTTGAAGGATGTCCTGATGAAGATAAGAAAGAAAAACCTGGAGATGGTAGAGCTGTAGGTGCTGAAGATATTGCAAAGAAAAGGGTTGACATGAAAGCCCTAAATATTCTGAAAGTCTCTTTGGGACAAGAAAATAAGCACAAATATAGAGGCTATGAATCTGCTAAGGATCTTTGGGAAGCAATTGAAGTTGCATATGGTGGTAATGCAGACACTAAGGAAGAAAAGAAAAAGCAACTTCTGCATGATTATGCTGTCTTCAAAGCTCAGCCCAATGAGAAACTGAGTAGTGTGAAAGCAGATTGCTTGACATCACAAGCAAGTTGTCCTTCATGGGGACACAAATTGGTGATGTTGACACAAATGCTACCTTTCTGAAAAGTCTTGGTGAGGCATGGAAGATTGAGGCAAGATCTATTCTTGCCAATAATACTTACAAGAGCTCCTCGTTTGATGACATCTACAACAAACTAAGACTGTTGGAAGATGAAACTCTTTCAGCACATGGAAGCAAAGCTAGCACCAGCAACATGGCCTTCTTCTCTCATAGTGAAGGTCAATTCAATCAGAAGGACTCTTTTATGCATCCAGTTACTGGATCATCATTTGTCAGCGCTGGAACAAGTCCTATCAACGTCTCCTTTTCAGACGCTGACACATTCATGAATGACTGCCCAAGAGTTAAACCTGCTGGTTTAGATTTGGATACTGTGTGTGCTTACATTGCTTCTTTGCCCAATGGTTCAGTGATTACATATGAGGACCTTGAGCAGATAAGTGATGAACACTTGGAAGAGATAGACATCAAGTGGAACATGGCTCTTGCTAGTATAAGAGCAAATAGGTGGAATAGAAGGTTCAAGAAGAAGATGACCTTCAATGCTAAAGACACTGCTGGATTTGATAAATCCAAAGTTGAGTGCTACAACTGTCATCGCATGGGGCACTTCATGAGGGAATGCAGATCTCCTAGAAGATCTGATGCTGGTAAACCCTCAAGTCAGGTTGTTAAAGCTCAAGACTCCAAAGCCATGGTTGCAGTTCAAGGAATTGATGGTACTGGATGGGATTGGAGCTATCTGGCTAAGGATGCTGAAGAGGACAAAGCTTTGATTGCTGATATTGAAGAAGAAGAGCATGTTGAATATGCTCTCATGGCACACTCCTCCTCTTCATCTGATAATGAGGTATATGATGATGCTTTTTGTAGCAAAGGTTGTAGGTTAAACACTGATAGACTTAACAAAGAGGTGTTAAAACTAAAAGATGATATGAGCACTGAAAGGTGTAAATTGTCCAATTACCAACTAGCTCTTACTGAAACTGAGAAAACCGTTTCTGAATACAAGAAAATGGAATTTGATTTAAAAGATAAGATAAATATCTTAAAACATGAACTAGAGGGTAGTATGGATATTAGAAATATCATGACAAAGGTCAATAGAGACCTACAGGCTAAGTTAGATGAGGCCATTAAGAATAAAGATAATGTTGACCTCAAGATTCAAAGATTTGATAGAGCCACCCAAGCCCTAGGAGACTGTGTAGCTAAACAAAGGGATCCTAAGGACATGACTGGGATTGGGATGAATGATTACTCTCTGGTTCCACCACCAGCTGGTGACTTCTATGGTGTCCTTAGAAAGGATTTGTCTTGGACTGGTATACCAGAATGCCAAGAAGAGGAATTCTCTCCTCCACCAAGAGTTGTCACTCCAGTAGAAGAGTATCAACAAAAACTGACTGACCTAAATGAGTGGAAGAAAGCTAACCCTACTTTATTTTTTAAGGGAGGTTTGCTATGTGAAAGTCCCAATGAATCACCACCCATTAAGGTTACTCACCCAGTTACTGGTAAAGCTGTTGACCTAGGCTCAAACACTGTTAGAAGACCTACCATTAAATATGCAGAGATGTATAGAAATAATAGGTCACCCAAGAGCCAAGTTAACAATCATGGAACAGGTTTCTTTGCTTCTAGACCTAAGAGTGTGTCTAAGAAAGCCTGTTATACTTGTGGTAGCTTTTCACATTTGGCATACAAGTGTGTCAACGCTCCCAAAGCCAGCGCTGATAGGAACAATTTCAGCGCTGATAGGAAGAAAGTCAACGTTGTTAGGAAGTCAAACGTTGTCAGACCCAGACCTTGTGTGCAGCAAAGTCCACAAGTGATTAGACCTGCCCCATTCTTCTCTAGAAGGTCTAACACTCATGGACAAAGACCTTTTCAAAAGACAAACACCTGGTCAAATAGGCAATGGGTTCCTGTAGCAAACCCTAGGTTCAATGCTGACAAGGGTAATTTCAGCGTTGATAGGACAAAATCCAACGCTGACAGAAACGTGACCAGACCTAAATATTTGCAGCCACAAGGTAAGGGGTCTAAAGCTTCTTCAAGCTTAACATGGAGACCCAAGAAAGATCAAAACCCTAATAATAATGGAATTTCAATGACTTGCAACAGGTTTAATTACATTTCAAAGGTCATTACAAAACCAATTGGGGTTAACTGGGTTTTTCATCCTAAAAAGGATGAGAATGGGGTTGTTGTGAGAACTAAGTCTGTTCTTATTGAACAACCAGATGAATCCAAGTCTTCTGAGACTTGGGTTCCCAAAGAAAACTAATTTGTTTTCTTTATGTGCAGGGCATTCAGAGACAGATCAATGATTATGGATATTGGGATAGTGGATGCTCAAGGCACATGACAGGAAAGGAAGACTATCTGACGAACTTCACTCCTATTAAAGATGGTGATAAGGTATACTTTGGAGGGGGCTACGGCACCATTACAGGCAAAGGAACCCTTCTCACCAATAATCTACGTTTTGAGAACGTCTTCCTGGTAAAAGAACTGGATTATAATCTGTTTAGTGTATCACAAGTGTGTGATAACAAAAATAAGGGTCTTTTCACTGATACTGAGTGTTTGGTGTTAAGCAAGGATTTTAAGATCCCCGATGAGAAGTACATTGAGTATAGAACACCTAGGCATAAGGACATATATAATGTGAATTTAAATGGGATTAAAGAGAATGCAAATATGTCTTGTTTTTATGCTAAGGCCTCAGTAGATGAAAGTAATTTATGGCACAGGAGACTAGGGCACATAAATTTTAAAAATATAAACAGACTCGTGAGGCTTGGTTTAGTTGATGGTTTGCCTGAGAAGGCCTTCCACAATGACCACTCTTGTGTTGCATGTCTTAAAGGCAAGCAGCACAAGGTCTCATTCAAGTCCAAACAGGTGCATACTAGTTCCAGACCTCTTCATATGCTTCACATGGACCTCTTTGGTCCAACTAATATAGAAAGTTTGAATGGCAAGTCATATTGTTTTGTTGTCACTGATGACTTTTCTAGGTTTACTTGGACATTCTTTCTAGCTATGAAGAGTGAAACAGCTGATGTTCTTATTGAAATTATCACTCAAATTGAGAAAAGGTCTGGAAATGAGGTTAAGATGCTTAGGAGTGATAATGGTGGAGAATTTAGGAACAAGAAGCTTGATGATTTTTGTGCCAGGAAGGGAATTACTAGGCAATTCAGTATTGCTAGAACCCCACAACAAAATGGGGTTGCTGAATGGAAAAATAGAACCCTAATTGAAGCAGCCAGAACAATGTTGGCTGATGCTCACTTTCCCATAGCCTTTTGGGCTGAGGCTGTTAATACAGCATGCTATGTGCAAAATAGAGCATTGGTTAACAAAATTTAGAACAAAACACCTTATGAGTTACTTTGGGGAAGAAAACCTAATATTGGTTTTCTCAGACCTTTTGGATGTCATGTAGTAGTATTAGACACTAGTGATGCCTTAGGGAAATTTAGTGCAAAAGGTGATGAAGGTTACTTCATGGGGTATTCAGTGCAGAGCAAGGGTTATAGGGTTTATCTTAAGGAGGACAAACGTATTGTTGAGAGAGTACATGTTAGGTTCTTAGAGAATAAACCTAGTGATCCTGAAAGTGGTCCTAATTGGTTGTTTGATTTGGAACCCTTATCTAGAACTTTAAATTATATGCCTGTCACTAATCCAGACATTATGAAGGTTACTTCAAATGTTGTGGAGGAACAAGTTGTTAATGTTTCAGGTACACAGGTTGATGAGAGGGTTGGATCACAAGTAGAAAAGGCATCTCCTACATTTGAATATGTCACAATTCCCATTTGGACTGATGCTTTTGCTGCTGCTGCTACTGCTGGACAAGATAATGGTGGTTTCCAAATACCACAAAATACAAACATGCATGGTTCTTCAGGCGCTGACAAAGGCAAATATAGCGCTGACAAGACCAATTCAGACGTTGACAACAACATTTCAGGCGCTGTCAGCCCTGACGCTGACAACCAAGATTCAAACGTTGACAACACTTATGGGCATCTTTTCTCTTCCAGTTTTGAACAAGGTGGACCTTCCAATATTCATGAAGAGATTCATGTTGCTCAAAGAGAGTCTGATGAAGAAGATATTGGCAACATGGAGCATGAAGTTGAGGACACCAGACTTTTTGAAGGAGGAGTTCTCACTTCCACAATGAAGAATCACCCCCCATCTCAGATCATTGGTGATGTTATGACTCCAGTTCAGACAAGAAGATCCCATCAAGGACTTGGTGGATTTATTGCCAATATACATAAGAAGGTTGATACCCCTCTTGTGCAAGCATGTTTGTTTGCATGTTTTTTGTCACAAGAAGAACCCAAGAAGATATTTGATGCTCTCAAAGAACCAAGTTGGGTGGAAGCAATGCAGGATGAGCTTCACCAATTTGCTATTCAGGATGTTTGGGAGCTGGTTGATTGTCCTAGATATGTCAGACCTATAGGGACAAGATGGGTTCTCAGGAACAAAAGAGATGAAAGAGGTATTGTGGTCAAAAACAAGGCAAGGTTAGTGGCTCAAGGTTATACACAAGAGGAGGGAATAGACTATGAAGAAGTCTTTGCACCAGTTGCAAGGATTGAAGCTATTAGGATTTTTCTAGCCTATGCATCTTGCATGGGCTTCACAGTCTATCAAATGGATGTCAAAAGTGCATTCTTGTATGGCACCATTGTTGAGGAAGTTTATGTCATGCAACCTCCTGGCTTTGAGGATCCAGAGCATCCAGATAAAGTGTATAGAGTCAAAAAGGCTATGTATGGCCTTCATCAAGCCCCTAGAGCATGGTATGGTACTTTGTCCACTTATTTGGTGGACAATGGATTTAAGAGGGGCACCATAGATCAGACACTATTTACAAAGAAGAAAGGCAAAGATGTGTTGCTTGTGCAGGTCTATGTTGATGATATCATTTTTGGGTCCACTGATCCAAAGATGAGTGAGGATTTCTCCAAGCTTATGACAGACAAATTCAAGATGAGTGATATGGGGGAGATGGACTTCTTTCTTGGTTTACAAGTTCAGCAGAAAGAAGATGGTATCTTCATCTCCTAAGACAAATATGTTGCTGAGATCTTGAAGAAGTTTGGCTTTTCTCCACATGAAAAGAGGGCTTCTACTCCTATGGATAGAGAACACCCTTGGGGAAAGATTGGGGATGGGAAAGATGTTGATGTCAGGCATTATAGATCCATGATTGGATCCTTGATGTATCTTACTGCTTCCAGACCTGATATCATGTTTGCTGTATGTGCTTGTGCACGTCATCAAGTGACTCCCAAAGAATGTCACCTTTATGCTGTGAAGAGGATCTTTAGGTACCTAAGATGTTTCCCTAATCTTGGTTTGTGGTACCCAAAGGATTCACCATTGGAGCTGATTGCATATTCAGACAGTGATTATGGAGGTGATAAGTTTGATAGGAAATCCACAACTGGTGGATGTCAGTTTCTTGGGAGCAGATTAATATCTTGGCAATGCAAGAAACAAACAGTGGTGGCTAACTCTACAACTGAAGCAGAGTATGTGGCTGCAGCAGCATGTTGTGGTCAAGTGTTGTGGATTCAGAACCAGCTGTTGGATTATGGGTATAATTTCATGCATACTAAGATATTTGTTGACAATAATAGTACTTTATGCATCATTAAGAATCCTGTACATCATTCTAAAACTAAACACATAGAAATTAGACATCATTTTATAAGAGATTGCTTTGAGAAAGGTTTAATACAACCAGATAGGGTTGACACTGAGGAAAATGTGTCAGATTTATTAACTAAACCTTTTGATACTGGAAGATTTCAATACTTGGTAACAAGTATTGGAATGGTTAATCTCACTTAAATATGTGTTTTGGATTCTTTTTGTAAAAGTATGTACAGGATGATGCATTATTATTATTGGTCTTATTGATGATTTAGATTTTCCACTATATTTTTCTAACACTGACAAAGGTTCTTTGAACACTGATAAGTGCTTTTGCAACGTTGTCAGCAATATAATTGTCTAACACTGACAAAGCTTCCTTCAACGCTGTTATGTGTTATCGGGGCGTTGTCAGCAACAATGTTAGTTTTGTGGTTTTTAATCTAAATGTGTAGATGGTGTTAGCAGTATACCATTGGATACAGAGTTGCTTATGGATCAAAGGAGAAGCATTTGGACAAGTTTTTATTTATGGATGATGGTTGGAATGTTTCATTCCTATCTTGACATAAATTTTTATGTTCATGCATGATTTTAGCAAACTTTGTGTATCATAGTTTAAGGGGAGGTTTTAGGAACCTTTAGGATTTTTGGGTATCCATATGATACTCTTATCACAATTCTATATTGTGTCCACAGGTGAGTATGGGTTAGTTTTACTAAACCATGAGGCACTGTAGCATGCATAGTATATCAACTTTGCATGCTGCCAAGACATTTTTGGCCTAGAATTGGTTGTGGTCTGTTGGGGGACTTGGGAATAATTTTGATATGGGATTTACCTGGGAGTAACAAGGATTTTGTAAGGTAACTTGGTTGTTAAGAATTTTGGTTAGCAAGGGACACTAGAGGACTGTTATGTCTATCTTGCTTATGCAAGTGTGCATAACTGGACAGTGCTTGCCGCCCTATGATAATTATCAGCTTTTGGTTATCTTCTCTAGGATAAATTACTTGTTAAGGTCATTTTTTACTTTTTAAAACAATTTTATTTTTGGACGCTGACAAGATTTTTCCAAGCGTTGTTGTGACCAAAATGGACGCTGACATGGCTTTAGGTGAACGTTGACAAGATTATAGCCGTTGGGCGTTGATGGGTTATTTTTGACCGTTGACACTCAATGGGACCTACCCAGTTGTTACTTTTTGACATATTTTCAAGCCGTAATTTTAGGAGTTGTTACTTTCATTAAATGCATGAGATAACTTATAACTTTTTCAATATTTTCATGATTAGTTTTTGAAAATCTTTGCCTATTTTTGGGCCAATCACATGCATTTTTTATCTCCTATAAATTTGGCTCCTATTTTTAAACAGGGTATCTATAATTCTTGTCTAACACTTTTCTCTTATCAACCTTCATCTTTTACACTTCAAATTAACATCTTTCATCAATGGCACCAAGGTTTAACTCAGCAGAATTGGATTTGGGGTTCAAGTCTCAACACAACATGATTGCTTATCTTGTTGCTGATAATGATTTGTTTCCTCAATACACACAAATAGTGGCGTATTTGAACGCATCCCCCTTAAGGTATGCTCTTTCTCATGCACCACTCATTCCAGTCACACACATTAAGCAGTTTTGGAACACTGTCAGTTCCTCAACAGTTAATGGAGTGACCACATTAACTTCTATTGTTCATGGGAGATCTTGGGTGGTTACTGAGGCCTTGGTACGCCAGGCCTTGCATCTTGATGATGCTGATGGTATAACCATCCTTCCCATAAATGAAATAGAACAAGGGCTTAGGGCTTTGGGATATCCAATTCCTGATGAAGGTACTCTTAATAAGTACCATAAGCAGGAATTTCCCCCAGCCTGGAAGTACCTCATTCACATTCTCCTTCAATGTTTGAGTCCCAAATGTACTGCACACAATGAGATCAATAGATCCATTGCTAGTGCTATTGTGTGCATTGCAACATGGCAAAAATATAACTATTCTAAAATGATTTTTGAAGGGATGTGTAAAAACAAGGGGACAAAAATGACTTTAGCTTATCCCCGTTTTCTGCAAATGATTTTTGATGATCAAAGATATTGTTCAAGGGATCACAATGATTTTTATAAGATCCCTGAACAAAAGAAAGCTATTTTTTCAAAGATGGATTCACCACCTCATAGAGACTTACCTTTAACCCCAGCCATGCTTGCTGTTATTGCAGCAGCACAACCCCAACCTGACCCCCAACCTCATATTGACCCTCAACCACAACTTGAACCCATTCCTGAACCTTTGCCCTCACCTGAACAAATGCAAATTGACCAAGAACCCTTTGACGATGACACATCAAATGTTGGCGTTGATGTGCCTATTTCCAACGCTGACACCCAACCATCACAGTCCCAAACACCCCTTAACCAACCCACATCTACACATTCTTCCACACCATCTTCCACACCACCTGAATATAGGTTGATCAAACGCCAAAGGACTACTGGAGTGTTCTCCTCTGGTGGTCCTAGCCATGAAGCAGAGAGAACCACCACCACAAGTGTGGCTGGTGACCTGGATGAGGCTGGGACTATTGGTTCTGGCTTAGAAGCTGGCCAAGGCAGTCCCACCATAATTAAGTCCTCATCCATGCCCAATGAACCTGACTTGGGAGGTCAAATCCCCATTTCAGAAGAGGGCAGTCTGGAACCAATGACTCTTTTGGAATTGACGGCAGTCTGCATTCGCTTGCAAAAGCAAAATGCAGACTTAGTACAAATTGTCAGCTCACAAGGCCTTGAACTCAAGGAATTGAGGGAGAGGATTGTTGTTTTGGAGAGTGATCATGCTAGGAGGGGTATGGAGGAGTCTTCCAAAGGGGAGGAAGATCAAAGAAATCTGAGTGATAAGAGCAGTCAAGATGGTCAATCAATGGATGTTGCTGAGGCTCTTACAACTTTGAAGGAACAAACAGGTTTTGATACGTCCTTAATCTCTCCAACCAATCTAAATTTATCATTTACAGCTATGTTGAGAGAGGTTACACAAGGCGCTGAGGGAAAATATTTGAGCGTTGACAAGACAAGTTTGGACGCTGATAGAAGTATTTTGGGCGCTGATAGAGGAAATTTGGGCGTTGACAGACCTGCACATGAAGGTGATGTATTCCAGTCATCATCTATCATCAAAGAAGTTTCTACTCAGGTATTACCATCTACCTTACCAACCATTGCACCATTAGATAAGGGTAAGGGTAAATTGGTAGAAGAAATTGTTCCAAAGGATGCAGCCCAAGTTGAATTTGATAGAAGACTGGCTGAGCAATTGATGGAACAAGGTGAAAAGGAAAAGTCACCATTTGTTGTGACTTCTGAAGAAGAAAGTGATGGAGCTAGCTCAGACTCAAGTGTGATGATTATAGAACCAGAAAGGCTTGAGTATGGTGATGAGCTTGCTAGGGAAAAGTTGAGAGATTTAAAATTGCAGGTTGATTTTGACATGCCAGAGGTGGTTCAGATGTACAATTCTTGGGAAGAAAGCTGTATGGATGATCCAGACTTGACCATTTCAGATCAAATATGGGGTTTAGAGCTTCTTCTTAGAGTTCAGAAGGATTGTAAGGTGATTTTGAAGCACAAGGCAAGCAATATTCTCTCTGAGTTGAAAAAGGATAGAAGGGAGCTCTATTTTATGTTGCTCAGATGTCATGGAGTTGGATGGACACATCAGAAGTTGAAGGCTTTGACATTTGATGAGTTGGAACATAGGGCTTATCCTATTTGGGTGAAAGTGCAGGAAGAGAACACTTACAGACTTCTTTCAGATGAAAGAAAGGAGCAACTTGCAGAAGAGATGGAAATCAAGAAAGCTATGATAGTTCCCAGACCAGTGAAGAAGGGATTTACACTTGAATTTCTAAAAGATATGAATCCACTATATCCAAGTGAAGCAGTTATTAGAAAGAGCCTCAAGCTCTCCACATTAGAAGCTTCAGATATGGTGCAGGTGTTACCATTAGATTCCAGGAATCCAATTGTGAGTTATGATGAGGATGAATGTGGATTCTGGAAGATTGGAAGATTTGGCAAGGAGGTACACACTTTTACCACTCTCATATCTTTATTTGCAAGTTGTGATAGAGAAGACTTGGTGGACCTTTGGAGGTTGCTGGAAACCAAGTATGAGGCTGAAGCACCAACTTCAGCTAATGGAATAAAACTTTGGACCACATTCAAAAGAATGTGTGGGACTAATGAGGAAGATCCTGAAATATGGAAGGATCTTGAAGATGACCTCAGTGGTCTTCAATGGAGGTTATATTCAGCTGCTGGTGTATACCATTTGAGTTCTACAAAGTTTGCTGAGTATCTACTAGTGGATGCTCAGTATTTCATATCCAAGGCTGTTTTGGAAAAGATGAAGGACACTCAGCTGGAGATAGACTATACAAGTGACGTGGCAAAGAATTTGATCAGATTTATTTATTACCAATATGAGAAGGTTTGTCAGACTCCTCCAAGTTCTTAATGATTATTCAGAAACTTGATCTTAAGAGTGGATATCAAGTTTAGGGGAGGATTGTTGGGAATAAATTAAGGCCAGATCACTTGAGCGCTGACAAGAACAACTCAAGCGTTGACAAGAACAAAGTGAGCGCTGACAGCACAAGCGTTGACAAGTTAAAGTCAAGCGTTGACAGATTGAAGACAAGCACTGATGGAAGATATAAGCTACACGTTTATTATATTCTAGAATACTTCTAGTAAGGATAGAAACGACAATGTATTTTCTATGTTTATCTTTACCTAGAATAGTTGATACGTAGCTTATTGTACAAGGCTTCTTAGTCTATAAAAGAAGGCCTTTAGGTTAATGTTTAGAATTAAGTTTTTCATAAGTTTTCATTCGTAAACATCTTTCATTGTAAGCAAGTTCGACATTCATAATCAAAGTGAAAGTTTTGTTTACATCTTGTGTTCTTACTTAAGTGTTAAATTCCGCATAACACTTAGATTTACAAAACATCTAACAAAGGTTTCTCTACGTGTTATACTTGATCTAATCTCGTATACACAAAGCTAATTGATCTAAGTTTGGGATCAACAAGTGAGAAAGATTAACAACGTGAGTAGCTTGGACTGAGTGAAGATCATCACAATCCGAATCATATGCATCAAGATCATCTGCTTGAAATGCTGCATTTGAAGTAGAGACGACAGTAATGCCTTCATTATCTGCTACCCCTAGGTCTGCAAGAAATGCTAATTCCTCTGAATCCAAAATCTTCCCATTTGCTTGAGTCTTGACCAAGAACATCTTATCGTCAAACCATGATGCATCCCTCCTCCTTTTTGGCTGAGTACATTGTCTTGCCATATGACCTTGTCCTCGACAATTATAGCATGTCACGACCTTTTGAGGACCATTAAAACTTCCATTTCTTCTCGTTGGAGAAAGTACCGCTTGAGCATTCACAGTCCTTGTACTTGGTCCAAATGAATTTTGCCTTCCTTGAATGGATTGCACCGTCACTTGCCCGTCTTGAATAGTGGCTTGTTGGCAAGGATTTGAAGAAGTGCGGAGCTGATTGTTCGTTGGTAAAGAACCTCTAGTTGCAACAAGTTTTGACAAGTAGGCAGTGAGATGGTTCAAGACATCAGTTGGCGTTTCATTTTGAGTAAAGACCGGTGCTTGAATTGGTGACAGTTCATTTGAATAAAAGGCTTGTGCTTGTGGTGCTTCAATTGTAAAGTATCCTTGTTGAGGAGTATAGCCCATTGGAGAAGTGATATCTTGAGATAATGATGCTTGATGTGTATAAGACTGCTGTGGAACACTTGATTGTTGAAATGCTTGATGTGGCATCACTGATGGTTGATAGAAGGGTTGCTATGGTTGCTGATAGGTGTGTTATGGTTGCTGCATATATGACGGCGGTTGATAAGTGTAAGCCAAGTTGTGTTGAGGAGTCATTTGATGAGAAGCCATCATGGCAAGTGAATCATGGACTTGATGTATTGACAACGAGCCTCGATCACGTGACAACGAGCCTTAATCACATGGCATTCGATCACGTTGGTTTGATGCAAATCCATAGCTGATTTAACAGCCGTCACATACTTGCTCCATTCGGGAGGAAGAGTATTCAAATACTTGGTGTTTAGCTGAAACGACGGTATTTGCATGCCATAAATTTGGAGCTCATTCATCAATAGAGTGAATCTCAAATAGTAATCATTGAGAGTCTCCCCAGGAACATAGACATACTTATCCAACGTATATAGATTACATTCTTGTTCTTGTTTTGTTAACGAGGTGCCTTGCATTATAACGCGAATTCTATCCCATAACTCTTTGGCAATTTTATGTTTACTCACGAGTTTGTAGACATCTAGAGGAAGGGCTTAGAGAATGATGTTTGTATCTTGTTTATCACACTTATCTTGAATCTTAGCATCTCCAGTCAATTCGGCCGTTGTGCGAGGACGTGTAACTGCACCTTCTGTCACGGAACCATACACTAATGGTCCATTTTGAACTGATGCCCAAATGAGATGTCCGTTTCTTTATTCAACATATAAATTTCCATTCTAGACGTCTAATCCTCGTACATTTCCTTCACCAACATTGGTGGACGATTATCCGTACCCCAGACCGAGAGGATGGACTTATCTATAAGAGAAGTATACTCCATTTCGATAACTGAAGATTTAAAAATGTTGATCGAACAATGAGAGAAAGTAAATGTCCTTGTAGTTGAAAATACGGAGTTTTACTAAACGCGGAGAAACTGAGAAATAAATTCGCGGGATTTTACAAACCACCGATTAAACCATAAATATTCCAAAGTTCGTGTGTTGAAGACGAGAAACGTTGTTGAAATCCCCTAAAAATGTGTTCTTGAGAAACCAAAAATTCTTAGACCAAATAACTCGCGATGTTAAAAATTTTCAAAAACACGTTTTTGAAAATTTCTAAATTCCTAAGTTCGCAATATTTCAAAGACAGAGTTTGCAATATTTCACAGACAGAGTTCACAATATTTCAAAGAACAGAGTTCGCAATATTTTGAAAACAATTTCGCAATATTTAAAAAATCTGACTTCGCAATATTTAAACTTGAGTTTGCAATGTAAAAACTTCTGAGTTTGCAATATGGAAAATATATGATTTTGCAATATTAAAGCTTGAGTTCGTAATTTTAAAACTCCTGAGTTCGCAATATTCAAAGTGTCTGAATTCGAAATAGGAAATGCATGAGTTCGCAATATCCATTGAGTTCGAAAAATATCCACTGACTTCACAATATTTCAAGTGACTTCACAATATGGCAAAAATCTGATTTCGCAAAAAATCAAAATCTTGATTTCGCAATCTCAGTTTCACAATAACTCTTAAGATGACTTCTGTCACACCCCACCATGGCGGAATATGGGGCACGGCGTATGGATATCATCACAACAATAGCGTGTCTATAGAGATAACTAAATGATATAAGAAATGTCATAAAATGGTGACACAAATGTCATGACAATATCTCAACAATGCAGGAGTCTAGGTAAGTAGGTAACAATCCTACCTCTTACCCAAGACAAACAAGTAACACAAACAAAACAAACATATAGGTGCCAACAGTATCTCTTATTCAAAAAAAACATAAAGGTAAACTAAGAAGGAACGGGGATCTCCTTCTATATGCAATCCTAAGGCATCCAAGTCTAGCCACTTCTATCCTCACGCTTAAACACATTCACACCTGAAAGAGACACTAAAACACGTCAACATAAAGTTGGTGAGAGTCACAGGTTTAGACTCCAACGCCAAAACAGTTACAAGCTGCGAATAACAACAATCAACACAATAACATATGGACAATGCGCTACAATTATGTATTAACAACAAGCATTCATGTTCAATCAATCATCACAATACCAAGGCATCACGCCTTACCAACAACCACAATTTCCAAGGCATCACGCCTTACCAACAACCATAATTTCCAAGGCATCACGCCTTACCAACAACCATAATTTCCAAGGCATCACGCCTTACCAACAACCATAATTTCCAAGGCATCACGCCTTACCAACAACCATGGTACCATAGGAGCCCATACACCTATGTACCTTTCCGATCCAAATCATACACAAACAAGAATCACATAGCAGTTAATCACATAATGTACACACAAGTCCATCTCAAACCTTAAAAAAATTCACAACATCAATTTATAAATAACTCAACACAGTGTCTCTTCCATCGCATCTGGAAGTCAAAATCAATATTAAACATGGGACTATGAAACTCACCTGATTGCTTCTTCACAAGTCCTCGCACTAGCAACAAGCTAACAAACCAAAAACACGCAATCAATACATGAACCAATCACTAAGATGGCTTATCAAACTATGATGGACCTCTAGCCTATTCCCATATAAATACCTCATTGATAAGCTCTAATCACCCAATTACCCTTCCCTAACAAGTCCTTAACTTGGTTAAGTTTAATAACTATCCCGTTCATATTTTACACAAAACAGTCCCAATTTTAGGTCTCCAAACTTTAAGTCAAACGTCCCCTTAAACATACCCATGGTTTCTGTAAAAGGAATATTCATACCCTTACATATGTTAGCTAACACCTCCCACTTTCCCAAACCTTAAAGCTACAGTTAAGGCCCTGATATATATATATATATATATATATATACTTTTGTCATTCCAGATTTCCTGATTTTAAACATACTAAAAGTTTGTTACAATTAAGGGGTCTTACCCTAAACCACAACCTTAGCCCAAGTGCAGATACTTACTAAAATATATAAACCATCTCTCATGTTCGTGAGAAGATCCCAATGCAACCCTATGTACCCCAAACAACCCAAAACTTAAAAAGAAAACAGGCTGATTACAAAACTGTTTTGACCTCCGACTGTTGTAACCTGTTTTTGACCCACTTACCGATCTCCAATTTAGTTCTCGTTTCTTGCATTGGAAAGCTCTTCAATTACATTTTCAGGGATACTTGAATTGCAAAATAAGAGTTTATAGAACTCCCAATATGATCAAAACAATTGACTCAAAATTCTGCCCAGTTTTTAAAAACAGGTTCAATCAAATTAAACTAATTAATTAACCCTAACCCCACTAATTACAAACCCTAACTTATGTAATAATTATAACCTCATTATTATAACATTAATTTACTATTTTTAAATTAAACCCTAACCTAATTCCATCATAAAATGATTAAACAAAACATAAAAACAATTAAATTGAAAAGGGTTATGAAGATTTACCTTTGATTTATGAAAACCCCAAAATTTTATGAAAAAACCCTAATTTTTTATATAACTCACGAATTTTCTTAACCTCCAGGAGAAAAATAATGAATTTGGATTGTGATTAAAATAATATATAGGGAGTACATAAAATCCTAGTCCAAGAATAAGCCCACTTTCCTTTTTTTTTCCTCTTTTTCCTTTTTTTCTTCTTTTCTGCGTCCAAAACCGACCTAAACCCCTTCAAATTCGTTTTTTTTTTATTTTTATTATTTAATATTATGTTATTAATATTACCTTAATTTATTTCAGCTCCTAAAGCCTCCAAAACCTCAAAACCGTAAAACTAGTCAAATTTACGCGTTTTACCGTAAAAATCGTAAATATACACTTTTATAAAAAATCTCAAATTTTGAAATGAACTTTATATTTAAGTCCTAAATGACTTAAAACCATCCCGAAAAATATTCATATGACTAAATACCTCTTCCGAGACCTCTAAATGCTAAACCGTAAATCGTAAAAATTACGATTTTCTATAATACATATACGTATACGTAAAACCACTAAATAACACCATCTCCCTTCATAGTCACTACCATGTGAACTCATGAACATGAAATCATCACACATCGTTTCACTCACAAGGTACCCCGTACCGGAAACGATATCCAAACCACAATCTATACACACCAATAAGCACATAAACACGTAAAGACACGTAACTAGCACAAAATAAAACTAAGTGACGAACCTCAAAACCAGGGTTGTCACATCACTCCCTCCTAATAGAAATCTCGTCCCGATATTTACTCCTTAGGATCAACCACACAAACAACAATCACATGAGGATACTTGTTCTAAACGAACTCCTCTCATTTCCATGTGAACTTTAGTTCAAGTTTCAAAATACCACATATACAAACCAAAAATAATTAAACTCATAGCCAAACTCTTGACCTCACAGTCAATAAATCTCACAAATGACTCTTTGATAAAACAAAGACTCTTATTAGCACAAGTCCCGAATAACCGTACATGCAAAATGCATTCTCAAACAACCTTTACCAATCTCAATACATGAAATGTATCATGTATACAACTCATTTCCCTCAGGTAATTCTATGCTCATAAGCTAATGGTCCGATCTTTCCAAAGATCATAAATGGACCTACAAGACTCTACATCAACTCCCTTTAGTCTGTACCCCAAACTACTTAAAAATTTCCAATTTCCTTACAAAGTGACCTATGACGGTCTTTCACATATCCATTAGTTCTTCCAATCCAAATCAACTTATGAGCTATACACATCAACAAAAAAGGACGGTTATCTCAGTTAGACCAAGCCCTTCGTCCCTATGGCACATCACACCTATAACTCCTCATCCAATCGATTATCGATACTAAGCCTCCCAAATAATCAGTATAGGTCAGTGCCATTTCCTTTTTCCACACTACGACAGCATTAGCCTACGTTGTGATTTATTCTACTCATCAGGCTCTACCAATGTTTTACCTTCGGTTCCTATCTTGACCAATTTCATTCATGCTTCGCTTCTATACACACTTCCTTCTTCTTCCTCAACTCATACCATACATCACGATGTGATGCTTCCCATCGCTCCTTCCCTTGCCATGATCCTTCATAAGGCATTCCATACATATTAAGCTAACTTTTAGGCAAAACCATCTATTCCATCACATCCATACGCAATCCTTACAACTTCTCAACTACGTGACTTCTCTTTCCTCTTGAAATATGAGATGAATTAGTCTGTCTATCGATTATCACCCAACTCTCGTCATACTTATTCCTCCACCACATTATGTATCCTTTCCACCAACTTCGTCCTTACATCGCCCTTTCTAAGCTACTCCTAACTATGTAGGAAGTATAGTCAACGTCCCTTTTCTCCATATGATTGTCCAAGCCACGCAACATACATGTTGACGCGTTCTCTGCTTTAGACAACTCAACTCGTGCAACCTATATCCTTTATCCAAACCGCCCTAATACGTCATCCCTATAGTTTAAGTTCGTCTCAGTCTCACCTCATCCTTCTTATTCCATGTCTCATCGACCATGCTTGCCTTTCCCAGATGGTACTTAGCCTTGCAAATTTTCTTTCACCACTTAACCTTTGCCAAATGTTCAATCAAGATGATTGAATATGTGTTGGAGACGTTCATGATTCGTGTAGATCATTCTCTACGTCTCGTACACCAAATGCCTCTAGCATTCTAGGCAGATATAACAATATAGCTCCACTAACTAAGTCTATCCAGTTCTTCCAAATCTTCAGTTCCTGCAACATATAAGCAATCGCCTTTCTTTGTCATCCTCGTACGCGTCCAAATCCTTGCTCCACATATCGTCATGCTTCGCGAATTCATCCAGTCCTTCCGATAATGCCAAGATCGGCTCATTATCCAATCCACCTCTTCAGCCTCCAAAATGCTTCCTCATCCTTCTTCACTTCGCCCCTTGTTGGTTCCATGATATGCCATCATCTCTAACTACTCATCATGGTAAACTTAATACTAAAACTCACACTCGAAAATCTCACGTATAACTCCACTCCGAAACCAACACATAATTCGCCTCACTCTCCTTCTCAGATTTAAGTAGGTCAAGATGTCGTCGATGCTCCCGATGACAACTCGTTTATACACGTTCATGCACACTTGGTTCATTGACACCATGAAAACCGCTAGTGCTTTAGCGAATCCAAATGCATGACCGTAATCCCAAAGCGTTCATAGAACATCCTTAGCAGTTTCAACTATGTCCTCCTTGCACCCTCTCTCAGCGACAATACGAATAAATTCCTACCTCGTTCTACTTGCAAAATTCTACACGCATTTTAAAAGACCAATGCTTCCTCTCATCAGACCACTCAACCGCTTACCACATCCAATCTACTACTAAACAACTCGACTTTTACCTTGCATCCGTTGCAATTTCTAACAACTCTTGTTTTTAAATCATTCCATCAACAATTGCCTTGGAAAGGCACTAACTACAACCCCTCTCACTTCTCCTACTTGCTCTATTCATGGTTCTACCTCAAAGTAATAGGCAAACCTACTAAATTTCAGGAAATTTTCAGAAAACATACATGCCTTACGAACAATCATAAATACCTTTGAGGTATTATATCCCCTTCCAACACTCTCTATGGCGCGTTACTTGTGCTAGTATCCCATAAATCTCTATTCATCTCCTTGGTACTCCAAAGAGACCATATATTTACATTAGTTCGTCTACGAACTTCTTTCCTTCCCACTAAAGGCATTTCGACCGTTCTCCCATGGCCACCTACTTAAGCATGTAGGCGCGACCAAGTCTTTCATACGACTACCTCAACGCTCCCGAACAATACGAATCCAAAACTACATCCTGAATCCACCAGATACGATCAACGAATCAAACCAACGGATAACTAACGACATTTCACGTGCACCAGTTAAAACAAGTCAAAAACCATGAGACTCAAGAGAAAACTCAAACCCAAAACGTGTATTAATTCAAAAATGACCCATGACAACAAAAAATAATCCAACAAACACCCAATGGCAACCAAACATATTACGCCCCGCGACATATTATTTAAACCGTGCAAAAGATCGACTTTTCCAAAAGAATATATATCTTTTTTTTATTATTACCTCCACATCTATGTGACTCAAACAATCTACAAACAACCCTCTTGACGAACTCAAAACTCAACTAAAAAACTAGGTATCCCGTGCATCCGAAATCATAAAAATAACCTACTATTCAAACTCAACCTTTAACCCGACACTTGTACAATAATTCCGGCCAAGATACTGACCTCCCATGACTATATATTCTGAATATTTGAAAAGTACGTTCCGAGTACATAATTTTTGGCTTTTGAATCATCCAAAAAGCTTTAAAAACGAACAAGTTATGACCAAAACAGTTTTATATTAATGAAAGATAAAATTGTATGTGAAATGTTCATAAACTCAATTTAACCTTGTATTACTAACTATAAATGATGTGAACCGGTTAAACCCAATTACATAAACTATGTAAGTAGAAAGAAATTTTACTTCGCTTTATTTCAAACAAAGTCTTTTAGAATTTGAAATATATAAGTGTTGATTTAAAAAAAAAGAAATCTTATGTTACATCTTGTTTCAAACACGACTCCAACGCCTTACCCATTATTTTACCGAATACAACCAACCATCTAACTCAATATATACCGACCAAAAGAAATGCAAGACCCAACATAAAAGATTTCATTATCTCAAAAGAAATCCCTAGTTATTTCAATAGACTTAAAACCAAGAACACCATTTTAAAACGTACACGTGAAATACGAAACTCAAAGAACACGCTACGAGACACACTTCAAAAGATTCAAAACGTCGTTGAAACTCCACCAAACTCGAGCACTAATAAATCATTTAAACACAAGAGAGCACTAGGTACGTTCAAGTTATAATAACTACTGAACGACCGTAAATCATAACATAACATCTATAGTATATATACATCCGCATATGTATACATATTGAATCTCCCAAACATAATCGTTATCATACACGTAAGTCAATCAATCGCTTTATACGCTCGTTCTTTCATACGAGTAATCACCATCTCACCGTGCCACAACAAGGCATAAAGCCCACCTCCAAAACCAAACCATATCGTGTGACCCCATAACCACACAACACAACTATAATCCAAAACATATAACACAAAAAGAACAATAGCCATCTCATAGGCAGCCATTACGTAAACGCATATATATATATATATACGTATACCCAAATTATACATCTCATCATATACATGCATGTACTAACCCTCTTTCATGCAATCATACTTGAGAACTCATTGAAGTTGTGGTACTTGTATAACTATGTTGGCCACCATACTTATACAATTACCCTTTCCCCAATGCACTCCCTCCTATGATGACACTTATAAGAATCAATACAACATATAACACATAAATCCATCTACTCACATAAGCTCATAACCACATAAACAATAAAGTCCAGAACTCCATCTATTAAAATAACATAGTAATACTCTTGAAATACGTAAATCCATAGTCTAGCTAAAACAGCATAGACTAAATCCAAAAGGAAAACATAATCAGTTATAAGTCATGTCGCCCGTAAGAGTGGAAACAGCTTAAAATCCTTCCTACCCGTGTACTCCTAGTAGCTCGAACCACCACACGATTCTTAGGGAACATGACTTAAACATCAAAAGAAAAATAACATACCTCAGGTATGTAAAATAACTCGACAATAGATAGAAACTACCTTGTACCAAATTATGTACTATAATGTACAATTTAAGCAAAATACAACAATGACTAGCGTGGGTGATTATGGTTCAACCCGCACTAGTCACAACCCGAAAAGAAAATAGCATGTGGCTAAGTATGAACTTATTATGGTGCAATTCATACTAGTCAAAACATCGCAATTAAATAACATCCAAACACATCAATTATTATAAAATGCTCACATACTCCTATGACGCCTATATGCAGGGACCCTTAACATATAGACTAGGCTACGTGACTAGGCAGCCTAATTCTCTATAACCATTGTCTCTGATACCATTCTGTCACACCCCACCATGGCGGAATATGGGGCACGACGTATGGATATCATCACAACAATAGCGTGTCTATAGAGATAACTAAATGATATAAGAAATGTCATAAAATGGTGACACAAATGTCATGACAATATCTCAACAATGCAGGAGTCTAGGTAAGTAGGTAACAGTCCTACCTCTTACCCAAGACAAACAAGTAACACAAACAAAACAAACATATAGGTGCCAACAGTATCTCTTATTAAAAAAAAACATAAAGGTAAACTAAGAAGGAACGGGGATCTCCTTCTATATGCAATCCTAAGGCATCCAAGTCTAGCCACTTCTATCCTCACGCTTAACCACATTCACACCTGAAAGAGACACTAAAACACGTCAACATAAAGTTGGTGAGAGCCACAGGTTTAGTCTCCAACGCCAAAACAGTTACAAGTTGCGAATAACAACCATCAACACAATAACATATGGACAATGCGCTACAATTATGTATTAACAACTAGCATTCATGTTCAATCAATCATCACAATAACAAGGCATCACGCCTTACCAACAACCACAATTTCCAAGGCATCACACCTTACCAACAACCATAATTTCCAAGGCATCACGCCTTACCAAGAACCATAATTTCCAAGGCATCACGCCTTACCAACAACCATAATTTACAAGGCATCACGCCTTACCAACAACCGTGGTACCATAGGCGCCCATACACCTATGTACCTTTCCGATCCAAATCATACACAAACAAGAATCACATAGCAGTTAATCACATAATGTACACACAAGTCCATCTCAAACCTTAAAAACATTCACAGCATCAATTTATAAATAACTCAACACAGTGTCTCTTCCATCCCATCTGGAAGTCAAAATCAATATTAAACATGGGACTATGAAACTCACCTGATTGCTTCTTCACAAGTCCTCGCACTAGCAACAAGCTAACAAACCAAAAACACGCAATCAATACATGAACCAATCACTAAGATGGCTCATCAACCTATGATGGACTTCTATCCTCTTCCCATATAAATACCTCATTTATAAGCTCTAATCACCCCATTACCCTTCCCTAACAAGTCCTCAACTTGGTTAAGTTTTATAACTATCCCGTTCATATTTTACATAAAACAGTCCCAATTTTAGGTCTCAAAACCTTAAGTCAAACGTCCCCTTAAACATACCCATGGTTTCTGTAAAAGGAATATTCATACCCTTATCCCACTTTCCCTAACCTTAAAGCTACAGTTAAGGCCCCGATATATATATATATACTTTTGTCATTCCAGATTTTCTGATTTTAAACATACTAAAAGTTTGTTACAATTAAGGGGTCTTACCCTAAACCACAACCTTAGCCCAAGTGCAGATACTTACTACAATATATAAACCATCTCTCATGTTCGTGAGAAGATCCCAATGCAACCCTAAGTACCCCAAACAACCCAAAACTTAAAAAGAAAACAGGCTGATTACAAAACTGTTTTGACTTCCGACTGTTGTAACCTGTTTTTAACCCACTTCCCTACCTCCAATTTAGTTCTCGTTTCTTGCATTGGAAAGCCACTTCAATTAACTTTTCAGGGATACTTGGATCGCAAAATAAGAGTTCATAGAACTCTCGATATGATCAAAATAATTGACTCAAAATTCTGCCAAGTTTTTAAAAACGGGTTCAATCAAATTAAACTAATTAATTAACCCTAACCCCACTAATTACAAACCCTAACTTATGTAATCATTATAACCTCATTATTATAACATGAATTTACTGTTTTTAAATTAAACCCTTACCTAATTCCATCATAAGATGATTAAACAAAACATAAAAACAATTAAATTGAAAAGGGTTATGAAGATTTACCTTTGATTTATGAAAACCCTAAAATTTTATGAAGAACCCTAATTTTTTATATAACTCACGAATTTTCTTAACCTCCAGGAGAAAAATAATGAATTTGGATTGTGATTAAAACAATATATAGGGTGTACATAAAATCATAATCCAAGAATAAGCCCACTTTCCTTTTTTTTTTCCTCTTTTTCCTTTTTCCTTCTTTTCTGCGTCCAAAACCGACCTAAACCCCTTCAAATTCGTTTTTTATTATTATTTAATATTATGTTATTAATATTACCTTAATTTACCTTAATTTATTTCAGCTCCTAAAGCCTCCAAAACCTCAAAACCGTAAAACTAGTCAAATTTACGCGTTTTACCGTAAAAGTCGTAAATATACACTTTTATAAAAAATCGAAATTTTTTAAATAAACTTTATATTTAAGTCCTAAATGACTTAAAACCATCCCAAAAAATATTCATATGACTAAATACCTCTTCCGAGACCTCTAAATGCTAAACCGTAAATCGTAAAAATTACGATTTTCTATAATACATATACGTATAAGTAAAACCACTAAATAACACCATCTCACTTCATAGTCACTACCATGTGAACTCATGAACATGAAATCATCACACATCGTTTCACTCACAAGGTACCCCGTACCAGAAACTATATACAAACCACAATCTATACACACCAATAAGCACATAAACACGTAAAGACACGTAACTAGCACAAAATAAAACTAAGTGACGAACCTCAAAACCAGGGTTGTCACAACTTCGCAATCCCAAGTTTGCAATCCAAGTTTACAAAAACAAGGGTTCTCAAGTTTGCAAAAAAAACTGGAAAATAAAATCTCGGACAAAATACACAGTTTTTTGAATATTATCACCAAAATTGAGCTAAACGCCAATTTTGTGTTTTTAACCCAAAAAAGATCCCAAGTCACAACCACAACTATGTAGATGAATTTAGGAAAGATTAAA
The DNA here is from genome assembly GCA_025667525.1 of Glebionis coronaria. Classification (NCBI taxonomy): domain Eukaryota; kingdom Viridiplantae; phylum Streptophyta; class Magnoliopsida; order Asterales; family Asteraceae; genus Glebionis; species Glebionis coronaria. The sequence continues at coordinate 196,672,005 of CM046879.1, read as the reverse complement.
CCACAAAAAACACGAAGAAAAATTTGAACACGAGCTATATGGATCAAATACACACGAATGAACACAAACACAAATACATAAACAAGACAATCATCCCATGTCTCTTGATACCATTTGTAGGATTATGTAAAGCTTGCTTATCTAGAGAGAGAGTATAAAGAGAGATGGTGACAACACACACACACACACAAGATGAGAGTAAATATATGTAAAACACACTTTTACTATGTGTAATTATGAGGGAACCACACCCTCTCCAACTAAGGAGAGGGTTTATATACCCAAGCCTATGAGATGGGCTCGGGCTTACATTCGGGCAGTCGGCCATACATGCATGGACCGGAATTTGGCTTTATTTAATTAAGTTAATACATTGACTACGAGCTAATAACTAATATATTATCGGAGTGACCGAATCTTCCTAAATACGTAAAAACGTATTTCCAACAGGTTTAATCACACAATTCTTACTCTTGACTCAATATCATTGATATTTAAGAATCTATGAACGTGTAATGACTCTAAATGTGTTGGAATCTTAAACACTTTAGTTATATTAACATATTGATAACACGAGTATATAATGGAATAAATACAAGATCATATATAGTTGATTGACTAACATACCACACTTTACAATCGACGAAACATAAAGAACAAACGATTAACCTACGCCTTGGGGTTTAGATCAAACCTCGAAGAACACCAAGACACTTGTAGAGATTCAAAGCTTTCACACACATGTTTGTTCGCAATTTAATTAGAATGCTAGTTCTTGATAAACAATAAACTAAGTAAATCACTTTATCTTAGATTGATCAAATCGAAACCTTATTAGCAGGGGTATTCGATTGACACCAAGAGAAAAAATGGAAGAGAAGAAAAACTTTGCTTATGGTTTTTGAACAAGGATTAACACTAATAATGAACCCAAGGGTTCTCAAGGATAATAAACTTGGAGAACAAATAGGCAAACTCATCAAGCCCGGGAAAATTTACAAACTTTTCTTTCTTAGATTTATTATGTAGGCCTTTAAGTTAACACTTAATGGTCGTTAATAAATATCATTAAGTACCTATTTATTTAATGCTCGTTTATCTTTATTGTTATATAATTAATAATACAATGTTTATTGATTATATACAATTGAATTCAAACGTATCATGCGCGACACTTTTTTCAAACATATATTAATTTAATTGTACATATTCCTTCATCTCCTACTTGGACATGTACAGTAATATAATATAATAACATTGGTTGGTGTCTAGCAACACGTAAATGCTCCCACAAACCCACAAGTGTATTTTCTCATAAAATACATTTAATGATTTAATCATTTACAATTTCTTCGTTTCTCAAATGATATATTAATAATGTATATGGATCGATGCCATTCTATTTTAACTATTATGTTTCTCCTATTACATAACTAAATGAAGATTACCAATCTAATTGAGACAAATGTATATTACCATTAGGTGCGGCCGTGTTGGGATGTGCGTAAGTCATAGTTAGTATTTGATACGGTCAGGAGTACGGGGGCCTAATGGGTCACACACTTAGACATCAAGATCATATTTTATTAAAGTATATAATAAATATGGCTATATTTATTGTGTATATTTAATTTATTAAAGCTAATACTTAACGGTAATTAATTAATAAGTTAAAAGGTTTAATAAAGATTAATTAATAAGACTTAATACTTTAAGGTAATTATTGTAATTACATAACTAAGTATATAGAAAGTCAAAAAGTCAAACCAAACACACCATGAGGTGTTTCGGCCGCCTATACCAAGAGAAAGGAAAGGAAAGTTTTTGGGCTCTAGAAGGTTTATTACTTGGGAAAAGGTGTTATAGAAATACGGGTAGTTCCCGAGGTTGATGGTGTAGCAGTCATAGTATTCACACTCGTACTAGGCTCAGAAATCTTGTCTTTTAACAAGACCTTTAACTTGCAGTTTTCACAAATTTTATCTATGAGTTTGTGGTAGACATACTTGTGTTGTTCTACAGCCCTCTTAGATGAAACAACCACATATTCTAAATCTGCATTCATAGCCTTAAGATTCTGTACATTCGCATAACTAGATTTCTCTACCCCATGAGAAACCATATTCTTTCCTTTAACACCTTCTAACTGAGCTTGCAGCCGTTCAATTTTCTGTTGCATTTCATTGTAAGATTTATCGTACAAAATTTTGTCATACTTACATTCATCACATTTTTTGACAAATTTATTCCAAAGATCAGTGAATTTTTAATCCTTTTTAATGACATAAGATTCCATTTTCTCTTTCGTATGTTCAAGCTCAGTTTAGAGAGTTCCATTGTCCGAGACAGTGATATTTAACGCAATAGGACTACTATCAATACTGTCACTTGCTTTAGAGAGGCGTTCAAGGTCGTTTTCCAAAACTTTAATTTTATCAAGAGATTTGTTAGCCTCCTTTGCTAAAGATTTAAATTCTTGAACAAAGTTGGCTGCTTTTTTCAAAAACTCAATTTCAAAATTGGATAACCTAGCATCGACTTGATTAATAATCGAATTAATGTCGTTCTGAATCACTTTTTGTAACTCAACCTGAACGGGTGATGTAAAATTTCCTCCATTTAATTAACAACACATTTAAGAATGACAAAGTTATCTTTTACCTTGTTGAGAAATCGTCATGCAACACTCGGTTTAGGAGGATCATCCGAGAATTCCTCACTTGGTATCAAAATCATTTCAGTACTAGTTTTAAACCGAACAAATGTTCCTAAAGGAGGATTAATTTTCGGATAATAGACCGGTTTGATTTCTTTATTAAGCTTTTGCATTCTTAAACGAGTCTCCTCAGTAAGTTCAACAGTTTCCTCTGAATCGTACACAATAGGAGGATCATGCTTATCTAGCAACACATTGCCATTATATAAAGTTAGCTGGGTGGACTAAGCTTGCATAAGATATTCAGGATTAGGAGAAAGAGGACAACCTAAATTTAATTCGTAACGGGTGTGGTACATTTCATTCACTTTTGGTGCAAGCATGTTTATAGTTTGCATGGATTGACCTTGTTTTATCAAAAGGTTGTCTAATTCCTTCATTTTATCCTCAGCGTTGGAAATATCCTCAAGAAGACCGTCTTCTCGAATATTGAAATCATGTTTCAGCCTTTTTGTTTATTCTTTAAGATCGGAAATATTTGTTTTTCGTTTGAAAGCTATTTATTAAGTGAGATGATTTCATCATTCAAATCGCTTATCTTTTTAGCACCACTTAAATGTAAAGCATTTAATTTCTTTGTTGTGCATTTTTCTTGATAAACCGATGTTGCATGAGCTTGTTCAAGTTCCTTAATTTTAGCATGATGAATTTCAAAACTTTTCTCCTTTTCCTTATATTTCGCAAGCTCAGTAGTCAATTGGGCATTAGATTCTCTAAACTTATTATTGACTACCTTGACATGATCAACCACCTTGGTGATCTTATCAAATAATGATTTATAAAACGCATGTGTCTCGTCGGGAAGGGGTGTAAGTTAGGCGGATTGATCTCCACTAAGGTCCACACTTAGCGCATTAGAAATAATATTACTATTATTTGGTTGTTCCCCGTGTGTCTCAGTGTAGGGCTCAAGTAGCTCAGTATACTCTTCCTTCTGATTAGACATACTATATATATCATTATCATTGAAGTTTGGGTGTACCTTAGAGGGGCCGTCTGAATCATATACAGGAGTGTTGTCAGCGTGAATTCCCGAGGTTGGTGCTTGCTGCAAGTTTGCCATCAACATATAGTTCGCATTCACATCTTCTTCCTCATCATATTCGGCTAAAGATGCCATAAGATCAAATTCCTCATCTTGAAGTGGGATTCTTGCTTCTTCCTTTTGAGCTATGAGAAGTTGAGTCTGGAGATACGCGGCATCCCTCTTCTTTTTGGCAGTGCATTCAGGATCATAATGACCATATCCCATGCAATTGTAGCACTAAATCTATCAATTGTTGTTTCCATTCCAAGGGCCAGTATTTTCTACCCTTGCAGCCATAATATTTCCCATCTAATTTCCAACTGCTGGCACAACAATTAACCCATTCTGATTTTCCGTATTCTAAGCCCCCTGATTCTGACCATGGTTTTGTCCAAACTGATTTCCTACATTAGCAATAATATTTATTTTAGTTCGTTATTCTCGACTCAATACGAATTGATTATCCAATAGAAATCAGGTTAACAAATTGTTTTTAGGTGTTAGATTTATAGAATTTTGGTAATCTAGGTCTAATTAGCACAAAGCACGTAAAAATGGGTAAAAATGTTATCTCGACGTATCCGTAGTAAGCTAAAAACAAAGTGCACATACCACACATAATGCTAAAAGTACAAGTAATCAATTCATAAAATGTTAAATTTCTCAAAATGTAAAGTATGCAAAAGTATAAGGACTGAAAATGTAAATTCAGAAAGTTAAAGGACTTGAAATGAAAATTTAACAAACTAATAACCAAAATGTAACAAACTTCCAAACTACCCAACTGAAATTGCAACTAATAACAAATCTGAGGACCTATTAGCAAAACCTAGAAAGTTATTACTAATCCTAACAGATTAAACAATTGCCTAAAATCAAGGGACTAAAATGCAATATTAACTAGTGATTAAGCAAAAACCGGCAACATGGATTGATTAAGCTAGTTCTAGAGTTTTAGTCCACCAAGTAAGCTGAAACAAGTTCTAAAAAGCTTCTAATCCAAATTCACCTAGTGAGTATCAAAGAATTAAGCTGAAGTGTTCTATAAGCCAAATAAGCACTTTATGAATAAGCACTTTTTAAGAGAACAACTTATTGGGATAAGCACTGAAGTTGAATTGCTCAAAATATGATCAATAGGCCAAATAAGGAAGACCTATCCAAGAAAATCTCAAAAAGCTCCAAAGAATAAGCCAAAAAACCAAATAAGCTATTTTGGCTTATGTTGTTGACCAAAGTTGACCAAGTTTGACCTTGCTCCAATCTTAATTTCTCAGCTTATGCAACTGTTTTATTAAATAAAATCACCACTTTTATGAAAGGAATTAGCTTGTAATGAAAATCTAATAAGGACTTCTCACAGAAACTTAACTTTTCTCAAAGGCTATTTCTATGGCTTATTTCTACTTTATATCTCTAGAAAGCTTATATGATAAGCTATACTCAGAAACAAGAATCACTTCCTAACTCTAAGTAATCAAGATTTGGCAAGTGATTGAATAAGGCATGTCTAAGCTGTGAAATCTGACCCAAGTTTTTAGAAAACTAATTGCCTGTTTGACTATCAGTTTGACTCCAAAACTTCACACACTTACTTATTACCAACTAGTGAGTGAATATAAACTCATAATAGCAACTTTTAACAACTGGTTCAAAATTTATGATCACTACCAAACACTAGTTATCTGATAAGCACAAAAATAAGCTATGAGACCTAAACAAATCAAAAAAATAAAGCTGTCTATCAATCAAATCATATCCAAGAACTAAAAATAAGCACATAACATGCAATTCCAATTAGTTTTACACTAAGAAACAAGATATAGCATGCAAGTTGACTTTTGAGTGGAATTGTAAGAAATCACTTATGAGTACAATTGAAGGCTTCCTTTGATGCAGAAGTGAGCGTTGAGCTCACTTGTGACTCTATCAACACCAAATCAACTAATCTACATAGCTACAACCCACATCAATCCTCATCATCATCATAACTGCTCTGCTACAATGTCTAATCAAAGAATTTGGCTATGGCTGTGCTAGGAATGAATCTGAAACTATCTAAACACTTGAGTGATCTTCAAAATCAATCAACAAACTCCATTGTTCAAACAAGAACAATGGAATCAAATCATTAATAGTAGGGAGTATGAATGTGCAAGTGAATTGAGAATGAAGAGTGAATTTAGGTAAAGTTGAATTTCATTAATGGAGTGAATCAGTTACAAGTGGTTCTAACAAACTAACTAACTCTCTCAAAGTGTTTGTCAGGCACTTTGAGAGGTTATAACTACTAACTGAAAACAAGATTGAGAGAAAAGAGTGAAAGTGTGTGTTTTTACACACTTAGCTAACTGTTAAAATGAATGATACAACAGGTATTTATAGTGTAAAACCCGCATGCTTTTACCATGAATAGTGCCCTTAAGATCGTACGTACATGATTAGAACTTTCCTTTTATAGCATGTTTACGTTTCACGTATAAGAATTTCAAGTATTACGTACGTGTTAGAACACGATAAGTATTTATTACGTATGAACACACGATAATTATTTTCCAATAATAATTATAATCACGAACACGCGATCATGAAATCATGAACGTAAAGTAATCACGAGCTAATATTACGTATATATATTTATTACGAACACGAATAACTAAGTCACGATCAATAATTAATTAGAACACGTAAAACAAGAACACGAGAACACACTAATATTTAGACACGAAAAAAGTACGGGTTACCCCAAGTGGGGCCCCCATGCCGCGGCTACACCAAAGGAAATGGGCCAAGCCCATAATTTTTACTAAATATGCAAATTATGGAAAAGGTATTTTCATTTAACAAGATTTAGAAAAATAACTAAAAACCTAAAAATCCCTTTTCTTCCTTCTCTCTTTGGCCGCCAGATTCAAGGACACCACAAGGGTGTTTCAGGTTGATCTTGATCTTGGAAATTGTGCAAGGATTCGTGTGTGTTCGTCCTCATTTGTTTCACGTATTCGGTATAACTTTTTAACCCTTTTCTTTTATGTTTGATTTTGATGATCACATAAAATCATGATGTTTTTAATTAAACAAATTAAAAACAATTATTTAAACATGTTAATAATAATGGGGTAAATCAAAACAAGGGTTTAGGGGTGTTTTTGTTTTGGCCGACGCCTAACCGAACCCCATAGGGGTCTCGGCTTGGCTTATTTAACACCACCGAGACCATATGGTCTCGGTATGGTGGTGGTGGTCCCACGGCAACAGCAAGGGGCAAGGGAAACCTGACCTTGGTCGGGGTATGGTGATGGTTACGGGTCTGGTTCATGGTTTTTAGTCACGGGTCCGGTTCATAAATTATTTTCACGATTTATGATTTTCACTAGTTATGTTTAGACTTGAATTAAATTAATAAAAGCAAGACATGATTAATTTAATGTACATGACTTAGGTTATAAATTTAATTAGTAATTCATGAATTTTAACCTAAGTATTTATATCTAATTAGACCTTATAATTAATTAATTATTTAAAACCATGACTATAATTAATTAATTAACATGACTTAGGTTATATTATTAATAGTTAATAATACATGTTTTAACCTAAGTATTTTACTTTATTTAATTAAAATCATGTTATATTTAATTAAATACTTTTAACCTATAGTTTATTTAATTTACATGTAATAATTAATAAACTATACTTTATAATCACATGACTTAGAATAATAATCAGAAAACACTTAAGCTTATATAATTAGCTTATTTAACCAGCTTATATCTATTTATGGAAACTTTCTATTTTTAGAAACTTATTTACTTAAGGCAGCCAATCTATTTATGGAAACTTTCTATTTTTAGAAACTTATCTATTTTAAGCAGTAATTCTATTTTTGGAAACTTCCTATTTTTGGAAACTTTCTATTTTTGGTAACTTTCTATTTTTAGAAACTTTCTATTTTAGGAAACCTGCTATTTTTAGAAAGTTACTTATTATTACACACAAGTATAATAATACATGAAATACAAGTAATACTTAATCAAAATAGACAGAATATAAGATAAACACAATATAAAGCTTTAAAACAGTAAAACATGACATGAACATATAAAACAAGCCAAGACATGATATAAAACCAGTTACGTATTTAGTAATCAGATACTTATACACGTATGTATTTATGTAGCATTAGTGATACCGAAGTAGGATTCTCTTCCGTTCGTCTTCTTCGTTCACTGGACATAAGGTACGGATTCCCGTCCTTTCAGTATGGACATTCTTTCCTTATTAGGATTCCCCGTATGCAACCAACTGTTTTCCCATAGTATAAGTTTATATGTTTGGTTGCTTATGTTTAATTAGAATACCTAAAGCCATATACATGCATGACCAGTTTCACCTAGTTATGGAGGTACCATAACCATAACACTAGAGGCACTGGTGTTATGATTTCCCTACGACGGAGTGATTGCTCGTGGCGTCCCTTCAGCTTTTGGCCATATTATTATATTTATCATGTGGGGCGTATGGGTGCATCCTAGTTACATGTTTTCAGCAGATTACTCAGTGTGAATGTGGTGTGTGCCTTGCATCCTTCACAAGGAGCTGATCCCTCCTACCCAAAACCACTATATTAAATTAGAGGCAGCCCCTCTAATTTGCATGACGAGGTCACCCCTCCAAGTATTCATGCACGTTGATTTTCATGACCTATATTGGCTAATGGTAAAATATGTTAAATAGTTTTTACAAGATAAACATAAGGCTTTTCAAACTATAAAACCAGTTTTACTAAGACTTAACCGGGTTATTCATGACTTAGTTTCTTCCGCTGTTTCATGCTTATATGCTTATATTATTCATGCTTTATTTGTACATCCGTGCACTGAGCGTATTGCTCAACCGTTTTCCTTTTCATGTTCCCAAAACGGCAGGTACTCAGGGACGCTCGTAGACTTTAAGCGTACGTACATATGGACTTGAAGCTTTCTAGCCTTTCTTTACTTTATGCATTATCTATACTTTGATACTCTTTCCATGGATATTGTTTAGTCCTTTCATTTACAGTACTTATGTTTGTGTGTGATGAGCTTTACTTTTGGACTACCAATGTTTGATTCCGGTATTTCTTTTTATGGTCATGTAATGTTTTAGACATTTATCCTTGTATGCTTTGATGACACGCCATAATCACGCGTGACATTCCATTTATCAAAATGGGGTGTTACAATTATGGTATCAGAGCCAATGCTTCGACCTGTAGGCTCTCAAAACATGACCTGTGATTAGTGGGTAGTCATTATGGTCTTCTTAGAACTGACAGTCGGTTTTCATGCATTCATCATTTTCATGCATACATATATATGTCATTGTCGCAGGTTTATGACTAAGTAATGGTTGGTACAGGGCTGGCCCTATTTAGTCGCATGTGTTTTATCGAAACTTTTAAATTTAGGACCGACCCAGAGGCGTCCCCTCGCCATGTCTTTTATTTGGGTGAACTGACCATAGGCGTTCACTCTCGAGCATACAAAAGTTTTCATAAAACTGCATCATGCATTCATATACAAATTTTCTTGCATAAAATTTTTCTCATGATTTATTGGTATAATTTATTTTTCATGTATATATATTTTACGTTTTGATCGGTTTAATCATGTATTTTATGTTATACTGTCAGATGGTTCTCACACGCGAGCAGGAACAACTCAATGCAGCAATCCAAGCTGCAATGCAAGCTTTGCTTCCTCAACTGAGAAATGACATCAGGGCTGAGGTTCAGGCTGCCAAAAATCAGCAGCAAAACCAAGCACCTCCTCCTCCTCCTCCAGTGACATTGGCAATATGACTGGAGAGATTCAACAAGCTCCGTCCTCGAGCTTTCGAGAGAACAGATAGCCCTAGTGAAGCTGAAAGCTGGTTGGCACACATTGAGAAGATCTTTGATGCTAGGGTTTGTGACCCCATCTTCAAGGTGAGGTTGGCATGTTACCGGTTCAAAGGCGATGTGTTAAATTGGTGGTTGGCATTGAAGCAGTCTGAGGGAGGTGATAATTGGGTGGCTGGTTTGACGTGGGCTTAGTTCAGAGATAGGGTGATGAAGCAGTTCTTTCCCAAGGCTGAGCAAGACAAGCTGAAGAGAGAGTACCATGGGATCCGACAGAGAGCTGGGGAGAATAGCAACGAGTTCATGCAGCGCTTTCTTCGCTTAGCTGGTTTCCTTGGTGCAGCGGCAGGTACTCCTGAAGAGCAGACACACCACTTTAGGTGGTCTCTTCGCACATCGGTCGCAAACAATCTGGTGTGTGCTATGTTCATCACGGTAGCACAAGTGGCCGATGCAGCACACAAGCTGGAGATGCTACATGAGAGAGATGAGTTCGGGGAAGCAGAGAAACCCGATAAGAGGTAAACATTCGTAATCAAGCGGTGATCAATCCGTGTTCTATATATATATGTCAAATATTTCATCTCTTTAAATTGTATATTCCAGGCAGAAGACTAGGGACCGGTCTCAGCCGGCTACTCAGCAGCAGCCTAATCAGCCCAAGGGAAACGGTCAGACTAACGACCGTTCTGCTACGGATAGGCGTGGCGGTAATGATAATTACCGTAACTATGCTGGACACTCCAATGGCAGCAGGTCCTAATACTTACGCATTTTCTTATGATTTCATGTTATAACTCATAATTCTGACACTTTAGCAAATCCTCTACCAGGAACCATGGATACGATAGGGACCAGAACCAGAGAGGTTCATAGCCTAGCCGTCCAGCTATCACTGGTATTCAATCTTACGATTATTCGCATTGTCCTTTATACCCTATTGTCATGTCTCGTGTATAATGTTTATCAGGTTCTCAGCCAGCCAGAGCACCTGCTGGAGGATATACTCATTCTCTTTGCTCTACTTGCCACCGTAGGCACCTAGGGCCATGTCGTCGCGACAGTGACGCATGCTTCAAGTGTGGTCTTTTTGGCCATCGCATGAAGGACTGCCGTAAGGGCGAAATGGAGGGCACATCGGGACATGCTGATACCAAGCCGCCTCCTACCACTGGACGCGTCTACCCGACGTCTCGCGATCAGGCCAACAAGTCTACAGGTACCATCACTGGAATCTTGTATATATATGGTCAAGCTGCATGTGTTCTGTTTGATACTCACTCGGTCATTTCTACTGCCTATGCCAAGAATGCTAGGATACTCCCCATGTCACTAGAGAATAGACTCAATATTTCCACGCCTTTGAGGGACTCTGTATTAATAACCCATGTATACAAGAGTCTTCCCCTAGAGTTTGACGATAAGGTTTGTCCTGTTGACGCACTTCCACTGGGCATGAACGACTTTGACATGATTTTGGGCATGGATTGGCTATCCAAGCATCATGCTACCATAGACTGCCATTCATATCGAGTCATCTTCGGTGATGTTAATGCACCAGAGTACATTCACAACGGGTTCGTACCCGGAAGGTCTGTACAAATCATATCTATCCTACAAGCACGTGCACTACTGTCACATGGCTGCGAGGGTTATCTAGCTACGGTTCATGACATGGATGCTGAATCCCCATCAATTCAGGATCATCCGATAGTGTCAGAATTCCAAGATGTATTTCTAGAAGAACTTCCGGGCATACCACCTGCACGAGAAGTGGAATTCAATATCGAGCTCATCCCAGGAGCTGAGCCGATTTCCAAGACTCCTTATCGCATGGCTCCCATAGAGTTAAAGGAGCTGAAGGATCAACTGCAAGAACTTCTAGAACGAGGTTTCATTCGACCGAGCGCATCTCCATAGGGCGCACTGGTCTTATTTGTTAAGAAGAAGGACGACAGTATGCGTCTTTGCATAGACCATCGCGAGCTCAACAAGATTACTATCAGGAATAGGTATCCACTGCCACGTATAGACGATCTATTTGACCAACTCCAAGGGGCCAAACACTTCTCCAAGATTGATCTTAGGTCAGGCTATCATCAACTACGGGTTAAGGAGCAGGACATCGCCAAGACTGCTTTTCGTACACGTTATGGCCACTACAAATTTGTAGTCATGCCATTCGGCCTGACCAATGCTCCAGCAGTGTTCATGGATTTGATGAACAAAATCTTCCATGAATTTCTGGACAAGTTCGTCATTGTCTTCATCGATGACATCCTGATTTTCTCAAAGTCCAAGGAGGAACACGAAGACCATCTTCGTACAGTACTACAGATGCTTCGCCAGAAGTAGCTGTATGCTAAATTCTCCAAGTGTGAAGACAAAGTGGCATTCTTAGGTCACATTGTATCAGTAGAAGGAAACATTATGGATCAGCGAAGGTTGAGGCTATTACTAAGTGGCCGAGGCCGACATCAGTGACTGAAGTCCGCAGTTTCTTAGGCTTAGCTTGCTATTACCGTAGGTTCGTGGAGAACTTTTCCCGCCTAGCACTACCATTGACCAAACTGATGCGGAAAGGGGAGAAATTCGTCTGGACTGAAGAACGAGAGAAGAGCTTTGAAGACCTGAAGAAGAAGTTAGTATCTGCACCTATTCTTACTCTCCCATCTAGTACGGGTGGATTTCAAATCTATAGTGATGCATCGGGGAAGGGACTTGGCTGTGTTCTCATGCAACATGGGAAAGTGATCGCGTACGCTTCACGGCAGCTTAAGCCTTATGAGGAAAATTACCCTACGCATGACTTAGAACTTGCTGCAGTCGTGTTTGCATTGAAGATATGGAGGCACTACTTATATGGAGAATCGTGTGACATTTTCACGGACCACAAGAGATTGAAGTATATCTTCACTCAGCTTGAATTAAACATGAGACAGAGGAGATGGTTAGAGCTGTTGAAGGATTATGACATTAATCTGCAGTATCATCCCGGCAAGGCGAATGTAGTAGCAGATGCACTTAGCAGGAAGTCCGATATGATCAACGTCATTAAAATTGAGGAAGAAATCATAAGAGACTTGGAGCGACTAGAAATAGAGATCATGGTACGTGGACATCACGGTTACTGGGCTAATCTTAGAGTGGAACCTGAGTTACTCTCTAAGATCAAGGAAGCTCAGAAAGATGATGGAGAAATCTGGGCGATAATTCAGAATTTGGAGAAGCAGACGGAATTCAGAGTAGATGCAGTTGGTATCGTATGGCAGGGCACGAGACTTTGTGTTCCTGATGATCAAGATCTCCGGGAAGCATTATTAGTTGAAGCTCATAGCTCCCCATTCTCTATAAATCCTGGTTCGACTAAGATGTACCATGAAATCAAGCAGTACTTTTGGTGGAGTGGTATGAAACAGGATGTTGCCACTTACGTCTCCAAATGTCTTACCTGCCAGCAGGTTAAGATCGAGCATCAGCGATCTGGCGGTCTCCTTCAACCGTTAGATATTCCAGAGTGGAAGTGGTACAAAATCACCATGGATTTTGTTACTGGTCTTCCGCCAACCAAGAGGAAGCACGATGCAATTTGGGTTATCGTAGATCGACTTACCAAATCAGCTCATTTCTTACCGATCCGCAAGGAAGATTCGGTCAGTAAACTCGCCGACACGTATAGAAGAGAGATCATGAGACTCCACGGTGCTCCATCCAACATCATCTCAGACAGAGATCCTCGATTCACTTCGCGATTTTGGAAGAGTCTGCAAAAAGCGTGGGGTACACAACTTAAGCTTAGCACGGCTTTTCATCCTCAAACAGACGGGTAGTCGGAGCGGACGATTCAGACATTGGAAGACATGTTGATGTCATGTGCGTTGGAATGGACGGGTGATTGGGACGATTATATCTGTTTGGTGGAGTTTGCATACAACAACAGTTGGCACGCAAGTATCAAGTGTGCTCCTTTCGAGATGTTGTATGGCAGAAAGTGTCGCGCCCCAATCTGCTGGGATCAGGTTGGTGAGCGAACACTTGAAGGACCAGAGATTATAGAAATGACTAATGAGAGGGTCGCAATAGCTAAGCAGAAACTTCAAGAAGCACGGTCACGGCAGAAGAGCTACGTAAACAAGCATCGTAAGGACATACATTTTAACGTAGGAGATCACGTTTTCCTTAAGGTTTCGCCGGCACGTGGTGTTAGACGCTAAAGGGAAGCTCAGTTCTCGATTCATCGGACCGTTTGATATCATTGAACGAGTCGGTGAAGTATCTTACCGTTTAGCGTTACCTCCGCAGCTTTCGCATGTACACAATGTGTTTCATGTGTCCTTACTCAGAAGGTACCAGTATCATCCCCTTCACATGGTTGAGTATCCACTGGAACAGATACGGGAAGATCTCACTGATTGTAGTAAATTACAACTCTTGATTAGGAAAACAAGAAGCGTAAAGTAGGGAAAGTATTAAATACGACGGTTTAGGAAAACCGTGTACAAATGACCCTAATGATGTAAAAGTTCGCTTCCCAAGGAGGTATATGTGTGTGAATAATTCGTAATTGGTTTGAGATTAATATTGGATAGAAGGGGATGAGAAAAGAGAATGACGAAGACGTGAAATTAATTACTACTACGACTAAACATAAAACCGCAAAATGAGAAAAAATAAAAATTAATTCTAAAAATTACCAAAAATTCACCAAAAATCAAAATAAATAAACTAAGAGTTTACCAATGATCAAAACTTTTTCAAACCTTTTAATTAATTAAATATTAGTTTTTAAATTCTAATTAAAGCCCTAAAAATCAAATTAATTATCAAAAATCCCAAATAAAGATTTTTCAATTGGTAAACCTCTAAAATGACCTAAAAAAATTAAAAACTATTTTTATAAATTTTTAAACTAATAAAAACTATTTAAAATAATTTAAAAACTATTAAAACTTAAAATAATTATAAAAATTGATCTAAAGATGATAAAATTAATCTAAGAGTTGCAAAATTCCTATTTAAATGTATTTAAGCTAAGAGAAATATAAAAATTGCAAAAAATATGAAATTTAAAAAATAATAATAAAATAATATTAAAATAATATTAAAAATCCAAAAATTATAAAAAATTCTAAAAACTTGCAAACTAGTTTATTTTAACCTAAATAATCATAAAATGAAAGTGAAATTACCAAATTACCCCTTTTAGCCCAAAGAGTCAAAATAAGCCCAAATGACTTGGAAAGCCCTATCTGACTCGAAATTCAATTCTAAACACAAAACCTTGAAGGCCCAAAAGCTGAAAATGAGCTTATCACAGCTTAATGAACACACAACTTATTCTTATTGGGCCAATAAGCCCATTAAGCAATAAGCCAATGCCATAAGCTCTAATTTGACACACAACCTTCTTTTGGGATACTAAAGAGATCTGTAAAAAGAAATTTTGAAAAAGCTCACTCAATAAGCCAGAAATAAGCAAAGAACAATTCCACAAAACGACAAAATAGTCGGGATAGAGTTCTAGGCTGTTTCAGAAGCTCTAGTTTGTTGCAAAAGCTCACAAATAGCTTAACTAAGAATAATCAATCAAGAAAATCACAAAAAGCCAAGTAGAATAAGCTGTAAGAACCAATAAGCTGGCTGAAAAAGCCAAATAAGCTAGTTTTCTAGCAAAAGCTTAACCAAAAGACTTGTAACCTTCCAGACTTGTTATTAAGCTGAGAAAAATGAGTTCTATTACAAAAACCAAGTTGTTGCGTGTACCAATAAGCAAAACAGATTCAATAAGCTATATGACCAAGTTTGACAAAAAGTCAAACGCTGACAAGAGTAAATCAAACGCTGACAAGCACAATTTTGGACGTTGACAGACTTAATGAAGTGTTAAAACTTTGTTTTCTACCTGCTGGTCAAGACTTAAGTAAAAACCTTGTGAATCAAGGTCTACCAGTTGGGCAGACTTGACTAGTATTGGAACAAATAAGCTAATAAGCCAGTAAGCTTATAAGCTATTAACAAAGCAATCCAAATAGCCAAATATCCTCACAAGCAGCACATAAACAGGATCCAAGCAACAAAACAACAAGCCTTACACTAGAAATTCAAATGCAAGCACCAAATGAGGTGGTCACTTTACTGATGCAAATGACCACTTCAGCCAACTTTGATAAGCTATAACACACTCAATAAGCCACCAAATTCAACAAACAGATAACCAATAGATAGCTTATCACCTAAACTATTCCCAAACCTGATTTCAGACCTTAGATCCAACAAACAAAGAAGTTATTGGATCTGATGTGTTTGACCAATCTCAAAAACACTTTTATCAAATTTTTGCAAAACTTCAAATCCTTTTCCCAAACTTTCTGAAACTTAACCAATGATTAAAACTTATATATTATGACTTGTTTAGACTTCCCAAACCCTAAGAACCAAGGGCACCAGGCCACAGGGCCTTATGAACCAGTAATCCTAAACAATCCTTTATTAAGCACTTTTCAAACAAACTTCTTAATCCTTCAAACAACCTACTGATTTTATAAATCAAATGGCTACACTAGGTGACAACTAACAGATTGCAACCATAAAACACAAAGCACAAACACAAAATCACCAAATCACATACCAAATCATAAAACAGATAATATCATGTGATTTTTAGGGGAAACTTAAACAAGAGCTTATACCTGTCCTCCACAACATCCTAGGAGGACCAGCAATGCTCCTTGGACCTTGTTCAACAACTAGAACAAGACCAAGGTACTTCAACAAGAAAGATGGATGACTGCCTTGGTTGATGTTTCAAAGAAGAAACTCAAGGGCTTGATTTCTTCAACACAATGAACAAACAACTCACGCAATAGCTTAAATCTCTTCTCAGGCTTGGTGTCAACAAGCTTGAAGGAGCTTTAGGCTCTTGGCTAAGGATTAGTACAAGATAAAAGGTAAAACAGAAACATGGATTTCAAGGTTTTTGAACCTTTGAAAACCTATCAAACATAGACGTGTGATACACTTGATTTTGCTATGGGTTCAAGAATCGTCTCGGTGTCTCCTCGAATTGATCACGGCTCTAAGTGGAATGATTTCTTCTTGGTTAATAAAAAGGTGTTGGTTTGTTTATCTATTTTAAACTAATGACAAATAAGTAAGTGTCGAAGAGTAAAACTAAAGCTTTGAAAGATTAAACTAGATTGACAAGTTAAAAGTAAATGCTTGAAAACGTAAAGAAAAGATTAGACAAATACTTAAAACTTAAAACTTTGTAAAACTTTGAAATCTAAAAACTCAGTCCATCGGAATATTGCAAATGAAGGTCCATCGGAATGACAAAATCATAACCATCAAAATACATAAATGTAAAGCTGTCAGAAGGTTAAAGTCCGTTCTGTCGCAATGTACATCTATCGGAAAGATACCAGATCGTAATGTTGCTGTCGAGAATTGGGCAGAGTTTCGTCTAAAAAGGAACCTTAGTCCCGTCGGAATGTGCGATCGCAATAAGCGATCGCAATCCAGATCGGAATAAGGGGGAATGACACCCGATCGCAAAGTAGAACCCTTGAGGGTTATTGCGATCAAAATAAGTACCCGTCGGAATGTGTGTAAACCCTGATATTGC
Organism: Glebionis coronaria; assembly: GCA_025667525.1. NCBI lineage: Eukaryota > Viridiplantae > Streptophyta > Magnoliopsida > Asterales > Asteraceae > Glebionis > Glebionis coronaria. The sequence goes on along the minus strand of CM046879.1, from coordinate 196,654,757 downwards.
GATGGAAGGAATGTAATTTCGAAATTGGTGGCAACTTAAAAAACTCAATAAGAAAAATCAATAAGCTAAGTAATCCGAAACTTAAATAACTTAAAAAGCTAAAATTCGACAACTTGTAAAACGTAAACAATTATAAACCGTGTGAAACGAACTTAAAAATGATTAAAACTCTTGTGAAATCCGAAAAGTAATAAGCCAAACTTGAAATAAGCTAGTAAGCATTAAGAGCTTATAGCCTATACACGTAAGAGCTTAACAAGGAGTAAAAAGACTACCCTCAATCTTTAAACACCAAACGAAATTAACCCGTATGGATTATGGTTTTCGGATCAAAAGCAAAGTGAAACCAAGAAATGAAGAAGAAGATTGACGAACACAAACTTAAACTTAAACTTTTAATTAAAAGAACTCAAAGTACAAAGATTAATGAGAAGCTTAAAATTTGAAAGATGAAAACAAAGAAAAATCTAGTGAGAGAAAGTTTGGAACTTTCTCTCTCTAAAACTAGAGAAATGAAAAACTAAAACTAAGACCAACTAAGTGTCCCAAATTTGTGAAGTAAAGTCCTATTTATAGGCATGTCTTGTGGGCTTTGTGAATGGGCTTGGTTTTGGGCTTCTTTTATTCTTCCTTCTTTAGTCTTTACTTTTCTTTTAAATAAACGTTTCCGACTTTGGATTTTGAGAAGTGTCGGTGAATAATTCCAACTCGTCTTATAATCTTTTGTTTAATAGACTCGAGTTCTTCGACATATATGAATCTTCCATCTTTGGCTCTATTCTTCGATAAATCTTTAAATAGGCACAATGACTTCAAATCTTTTGCATCTTTTGCATCTTTTGCATCTCTTGGACAATAGACTTCGTCTTGAGTCTTTTTCTTCGATAAAACCCGTGCAATCCCATGTTCTCTTCAATATTCATCCGGTTGACTCTGAAAACACAATAAACACAAAAACCACACATAATTCCAAACAAATGATATTAAATACGTGTTTTGGTCTTGTTTTAGCCAGAAATAAGTGGTAAAAGGATGGGTGTTTTCACACCTATCAAATCCCCTACACTTAACCATTGCCATGCCCTCATGCAATGCTTAGTGATAAAGCAAATTTACACTTTTCTCATAATCAATCAACCTTGGCCTTATTAACATTCTACTAAACAAAAAATTAAAGTACTAAGAGAAATCAAAACTTTAGAGTAAACAGAAGGATGGAAATAACTTGCAAAGAGATCAAGGACTTACATTAGGGCTTTGGTGCTGCGAAGATTTATCATCCTCAAGTTTCACGTTCCCCAAACTAAGCTTAAAAACGAGATCATTGTTATTATAAGTTAGCATGTCAAACACTTACACACATGGCTTAATTAAATGCTTAAACTCCCTTATTCCTAGGTGTATCTCTTATATTTTATTTTTGTCTTAGAATGATCATGAAGATGCATTTTTGGACTTATTTCGATAGTTTATTTAGGCTGAAAGCAAAGTAGGATGATTTGATCAATAGTTAGATAAAGGACAAAATCTCTTAAAACTGCTTCTCGGGATATCAAAAAGTTCATATCTTGGCATAACTCGGTTCACGATTTGAGACCTTTCTCGGGCCGATATTTGGCATGTACTTCATACTTCATATCTTGAGAGACGTTCTTGAGATAATGGTCTTCTCATCGTTAATAGAGTTTCTTCACTTGGAGACTTTTGAGGGGTACTCCAACTTTGTTGACCACGACTTCATGATTATTCTTCAATCCCTAATTGGGATTTTGAGATACAACGATCCGCCTCCTTTTCGGACTTGGATCTATTTATCCTCATACCTTTTTAGGGTCTTTTCGGATAGACTTCTCCATGATCTTTATGGGAGTTGATTGCTTTTCGTCGTGAGTCTTGATCCTTCATATTGATTTTGGGAATAATGCTTTTCACATCACTTTTGGATCTTCAGCAATAAAATGGAATCCTCATGCCTTGTTAGGGCCTTTTCGGACTCGCCAATCTTCACGCCCCGCTTCATAAGTTATGCCTTGGCTATGAACTCTTATCATTACCGAGCAACTTTTAAACGATCTTGGGCTAGAAGCTAAGTAACTTTTCAAATCGTACGACCTTACTTATTGCAGATAAATTATTAGCAAGTGATGGGAGAATAGGCAAATAATTACACCAAGTGTGCTTGTGCAAGAATACCGACTTATAATTGACTCTATCATTTCTCGTTCTCCATAATTTAAAATCCCAAGTAATGAGACTCGTGGATGCTTAGCCTAATAAACCAATTAAGGTCTACATGGTTAAGGATACTAGCTAGAATAAACTTGAATAAGTCTATTCGGGTTGAGTCAAAATAATCGCAACGGGCCTAATATGTCAAAGACTTCTAAACTAGCTACACCACTTTATTAATATTTTTGACTTTATTGCGGGATATATACATATGAAAGCAACGAGAAAAATTTAAAAATTACGACTATATGGCCAAAGTTAATTAAAAATTTGAAAAATGTTGAAAAATATGTTTTTCTTGTTAAATGAAGGCATTTTAATGGAAAAGTCCACTTAAAACTTCGATAGAAGTCCCCCATACACTTAATATAAACATTGTCCTCAATGTTTAAGCATGTGGGAAAAGTCTCCCTACACTTATTACATTGTGCACGTTGGTTAAATCAAGTTAAGGAAGGGATGACTAAAGTGATCAATTTCAAATGTGAATATGAAGAAAATTGAATCACGATAGTTGAGAGATAGAACCGGATTTCGGATAACACGGGAGCACGGTTCTTCAGAGATTCCAAGAGTGCACTTATCCCTGTAATCACATCACATCACCACACAAATACAAACACCTATATAGGTCCCCCTACACTTAGGAGGTTAAAACATAAAAGGATAGATACTCGGGTTGCCTCCCGCGGAGCGCTTGTTTTTTATAACCGAGTCACGAGCCTGACTCGACCCAAAATTAGTTCATGGGGAACGTGGTGAGGGAGGGAATCATCTCTTGAGAGATGTCCTCACCAAAGTACAACTTCACTCGTTGGCCATTCACCTTAAAATTCGGTCCATTAGGTTGAGCGAGCTCGAGAGTACCATATGGAAAAATTTGGGCAATGGTGAATGGGCCGGACCAACGAGATTTCAGCTTGCCTAAAAAGATTTTCAACCGAGAGTTAAAGAGTAAAACTTTGTCTCCAACTTGTAACTCTCGGTTCTTAATCTTAGAGTCGTGAAGGAGTTCATTCAGCTCATTGAGTTGGATCTTGCGTAGGTCACCGGCTTTGTTGATATCAAAATTAGCCCACTTCAAGGCCCAGTAAGCCTTGTGCTCCAACTCAATGGGGAGGTGGCATGATTTCCCGTACACGAGACGATATGGTGTACAACCAATCGGAGTCTTGTATGCGGTACGAAAAGCCCACAAAGCATCATCAAGTTTATCAGCCCATGAGGCACGATGCTCTCCCACGGTTCTTTCAAGAATTCACTTTAATCCTCGGTTGGATATTTCAGCCTGGCCGTTAGTTTATGGGTGGTATGCGGTGGAAAGACGATGATTTACACCATACTTTGCCATGACTCTTGCAAATTGGTCATTGCAAAAATGAGTCCCGTGATCACTAATAATGGCACGAGGCACACCGAATCTAGCGAATAGCGATTTCAAAAAGTTACAAACCACCCTTGCGTCATTAGTAGGTAAAGCTTTGGCTTCAACCCACTTTGAAACGTAGTCAACGGCTACAAGGATGTATTTGTTTCCTTTAGAAGAAGGGAATGGCCCCATAAAGTCGATACCCCAAACATCAAAGATTTCACATTCTTGAATGAAATTCTGAGGCATCTCGTCTTTATGTGTGATCTTGCCTTGTTTTTGGCAAGCATCACAACGTTTAACCATTTCGTGAGCATCACGGTAAATGGTGGGCAAATAAAATCCCGATTCAAACACTTTTTTGGCGGTGTAGTTGGGACCAAAGTGACCACCGGTGGGTCCTTTGTGGCAAGCGTCAAGGATTTCTAAAGCTGCCTTTCCATCAACACATCGGCGAATTATCAAGTCAGCACATTGTTTGAATAGATACGGGTCATCCCAAAAGTAAGTCTTAATGTCGTTAAAGAACTTCTTCTTTTTCTGGGATGTTAACCCGTCAACAAGAATTCCACCCGCCAAGTAGTTTGCAATGTCCGCAAACCACGGGGTTTCATCAGCAGTCGAGTTGATAGAAATTCAGGTCTCCAGGGGAAAAGAATCATTGATTTCTTTGTTCGGATGATCCCCTTGGTAAGGATCCTCAAGTCTACTGAGATGATCCGGGGCTAGGTTTTCAGCTCCTTTTTTATCGCGCATTTCGATTTTAAATTCTTGGAGTAGCAAAACCCAGCGAAGAAGTCTTGGTTTGGAATCTTGCTTAGTCAACAAGTACTTCAACGCGGAATGATCGGTGTAAACGATTGTGGTGGAAAGGACAAGATAGGGGCGGAACTTTTCAAAGGCATAAACAACAGCTAAAAGCTCTTTTTCGGTTGTCGTGTAATGCAATTGAGCCCCAGTCACTGTCTTGCTAGCGTAATGGATTGGTTGGAAGTGTTTGTTCACTCTTGGCCCAAAACCGCTCCAATAGCAAAGTCACTAGCATCGCACATCAACTCGAAGGGCAGCTCCCAATTAGGGGTAACCAAGACGGGTGCCTTAGTTAGCTTATCCTTAAGCGAGTTGAAGGCTTCGATACACTTTTAGGAAAAGATAAAAGGAGTATCTTTTTCCAAGAGGTGGGTCATCGGGCGAGCGATTTGAGAAAATCTTTGATGAATCGACGGTAGAAGCCCGCATGACCGAGGAAACTTCTCACACCCTTCACGGTTGAAGGTGGAGGCAACTTAGAAATAACATCGACTTTAGCACGGTCCACTTCAAGACCGGCTTTGGAGATTTTGTGTCCTAGCACGATGCCCTCTTTTACCATGAAATGGCATTTTTACCAATTAAGAACAAGGCGAGTGTCTTCACACCGCTTAAGCATACGTTCTAAATTGGCAAGGCAAGCAGAGAATGAATCACCATAAACCGAGAAATCATCCATGAATACTTCCATAGTTTCTTCAACCATGTCATGGAAGATAGCCATCATACACCTTTGGAACGTCCCAGGAGCATTACATAAACCAAAAGGCATGCGTTTGTAAGCAAATGTTCCGTAGGGACAAGTGAATGTGGTCTTCTCTTGGTCTTTGGGATCGATGGGAATTTGAAAATACCCGGAGAAACCGTCTAAGAAGCAGTAATAATCATTACCCGCAAGACGCTCGAGCATTTGATCCATGAAAGGAAGAGGAAAGTGATCTTTTCTCGTGGCATCATTGAGCTTGTGATAATCAATACAAACTCTCCACCAGTAACGAGACGAGTGGGAATCAACTCGTTGTGTGCATTGGGAACAACGGTTATTCCGCCCTTCTTGGGCACACAATGGACGGGACTTACCCACGGCGAATCCGAAATAGGGTAGATCAAGCCGGCATCTAGAAGTTTGATAACCTCTTGTTTGATGACGTCATGAATTCGAGGATTAACCCTTATTTGGCTCTGGATTGCGTGTTTAAAGTCATCTTCCATGAGAATCTTGTGAGTACAAAAGTTCAGATCAATTCCGCGAATATCGGAAATTTTCCAAGCAATTGCCTTCTTATGATCTTTAAGCACGGCGATGAGGCGAGATTTTTCTTCTTCTTTCAAGTCCTTCGCGATGATGACAGGCGACTTCTTGTTTTCTTCAAGGAACACGTACTCGAGATGGGGGGCAACTCCTTAAGTTCTAAATCTGGAGGATTTTCGATGGGAGGCGTTTTCAAAGTCGGAGCATCGATAGCAATAACCGTGGGAGATGGTGGAGAAAGATTGTCTTCTTTGAGAAGGTTTTCAAAGAAATGCATGTCTTCATCCAAATCGGTGGGAGAATCGTCATTTGCTAAGTTCACATCTCCCAAGGTGGCTTCAAGATCTTTCCAAAAGAAATCACTTTCTCCAAATAGAGACAGTGATGAATCAATAGAGGAAACGGTCTCAACATTGGGAAGAGAGGTAGGAATATTTTTACAAGCATCAATAAAGTGTTCTTCACAAGCCTCATCCAGAACGTCAATACAATTAACACTCTCGTATGAATAAGGTTGTTTAGACAACTTTCCCATGTTGAAGACGATTTTATCGTCGCCCACTCTCATGATAAGCTCACCGGCTTCAACATCGATGAGAGTGCGACCGGTCCTCAAGAATGGACGACCAACGATCAATGGCACACGAGGGTCCATGTCGTAGTCAATGACAACGAAATCGGCTGGAAAAGTGAATTTGTCGACTCCTACAAAGACGTCTTCGACTATCCCCACTGGATAAGCAACCGTACGGTTGGCTAATTCCAAAGTCATTTTGGTGGGGACTAGCTCAGGGAGAGATAATTGCTTCCAAATGCTTAGAGGCATTAAATTAATACTGGCACCTAGATCGGCTAGGGCCATGCAATTCACTACTCCCGGGAAGTTACAAGGGATTAAGAAACGACCCGGATCACCAATCTTGGTTGGCAATTTCCTTAAGAGCACTGCAGAGCAATTCTCATTAAGTTGGGTGTTAGCAATATCAAGAAGCTTCTCCTTGTCGCTAAGAAGATCTTTGAACATTTTCGCATACTTGGGCATGTGAGCGAGAGCCTCAACGAAGGAGATGTTGAAATTCAATTGTTTAAACATTTTTAGAAAGTTCGAAACCTGAATATCATCCTTGCTTTTGAGCTTCTCTTTCCTCAACCTTGATGGATAAGGTATATCGGAAGAAGAGGAAGTCTTTGGGATCGAAGGATTACTCACATCCTTGGGTGGAGGAGGGGTAGAAGTAAGAGGTGGAGAAATTGGGGAAGTAGAAGGATGAGGAATAGGAGCAGGTGACTCGTTCTCCTTAGTCACAATCACCGGTGGAGGTATAGGAAGCTCGGGTTACTTAGTACCTTTGCCACTGCGAGTGTTGATTGCTTTCATCTCCCCTCTTGGATTTGCAACGGTGTTACTCGGAAGAGTACCCGAAGAAGAGGGTTGATTACCCTGGAAGAAACTAGCCATCGTGTTTTTGAAGTCATTCGTTTGACTATCCAAAGTGTTTCTCATGTCAGCTCTCAGATCGTTCCCTTGTTTTACCAGGTCTGCTTTCAAGTTGCGCACTTCCTGTTGTAGATTGTCCATGATCACATCATTAGTCCTCATGTAGGTTCCAATGTCTTGGTGTAATGCGGTGGGTTGGTTGGAAGGAGCATTGTATGCGGGTGGTTGATAAGCAGGTTGCTGGTAAACTTGGTTGTTTCTTTGAGGTGGATGTTGTTGTTTGTGAGGTGGTATGTATGGTCCACGAGATTGTTGTTGTTGTTGAGGAGGGCGGTTGAGGTTTTGTTGTTGGTTTGGGTTGTTAGGAGTAAAACCGGGTGGTGAGAGATAGTTGTTGGAGCGGTAGCTAAGCAGGTTGCGGTCACCTTGAGGACGAGCTTGATAAGCGGGTTGAGGATAGGTACCGTATGCTGCATTCACATTCTCAGAAGGGTAGTGTTGGGTGGCGGTACAAGTAGTGTAAGAGTGAGGACCCCCGCATATCTCACACGGTTGGTTGACAGCATTGACTTGAGCGTTTTTAGCGTTGATGCTGTTGGTGTTGCTGGCGGTTTGTGTAGCAAGCGATTCAAGAAGCGCAGTGATTTTGTCAAGTCGCTTATCGCTGTCACTAGTACTAGCACTAGCGACATTGGTCCGAACACTCTTGGTTTGCACACGAGACTTATTCTCAATGACATCCCAAGCAGCATTGGAAGTCTTAGCCAAAAGATTACCCCCCGAGGCACTGTTTAGTGAATCTTGGTCATTCATGCTTAAACCATTATAAAAAGTATTAATTTGGTACACTTTGGTAAAACCATGTTGTGGGCATTTTCTTAAAAGATCTTTGAAACGGTCCCAAGATTCACTAAAAGACTCATCGTACTTTTGTTCAAAATTAATGATTTCATTCCGCAAAGCGGTAGTACGAGAGGGTGGGAAAAAGTAGTTGATAAATTTGGTCTCCAAATCCGTCCACGTAAGAATACTTTGTGGCGGTTCTTTAGCAAGCCAATGCCGGGCTTATCCTTCTAAAGAAAAGGGAAAAAGTTGTAAACGGATTACCTCTTGTGGAACACCATTGAATTTGACCGTATTCGTGAGTTGCAGGAATCTCTTGATGTGGTCATGTGGATCATCAATGGTACGCCCCAAGAATGGTTGAGCAGAGACCATCTGCATAAAGCCGGATTTAAGCTCAAAGTTGTTGGCTGCAAACGCGGGTATGACAATTGGATCATTGTTGCCATCTACATGGGCTTGCACAAGTTCAATCATCGGGCGATTATCCGGTAGAGGCTCATTATTGTTGTTATTATTGTTGTTGAAAGGTGGGTTGTTATTGTTATTATTGTTTTGAGGTGGGTTATTGTTGTTGTTTTGTACACCGGCCATGTCTAAGACTTCGAGAGGCTCGGGCTCTTGATATGACGTTGATCGTGTACGCATGCACCTGCAAAAGAACTAACAAGGCAAAAACAAAGCAGAAATATTTTTGGTTTTTATGTTTTTTAATTTTTAGGATTTTTGAAAACTTTTATGAAAAAGTAACGTTCACGGTGAACGGATCCCAAAATCCAAGTTCTCACAAAAAACTGTTGATCTTAACGAGAAGAGCCGGCAGCAGCGCCATTTGATACACTTGATTTTGCTATGGGTTCAAGAATCGTCTCGGTATCTCCTCGAATTGACCACGGCTCTAAGTGGAATGATTTGTTCTTGGTTAATAAAAAGGTGTTGGTTTGTTTATCTATTTTAAACTAATGACAAATAAGTAAGTGTCGAAGAGTAAAATTAAAGCTTTGAAAGATTAAACTAGATTGACAAGTTAAAAGTAAATGCTTGAAAACGTAAAGAAAAGATTAGACAAATACTTAAAACATAAAACTTTGTAAAACTTTGAAATCTAAAAACTCAGTCCATCGGAATATTGCAAATGAAGGTCCATCGGAATGACAAAATCATAACCATCGGAATACATAAATGTAAAGCTGTCGGAAGGTTAAAGTCCGTTCTGTCGCAATGTGCATCTATCGGAAAGATCTAGATCGGAATGTATGAAATCTAAGCACACCTATCGTAATATTTGTTCAGATCGGAATGTTGTACCAGATCGTAATGTTGCTGTCGAGAATTGGGCAGAGTTTCGTCTAAAAAGGAACCTTAGTCCCGTCGGAATGTGCGATCGCAATAAGCGATCGTAATCCAGATCGGAATAAGGGGGAATGACACCCGATCGCAAAGTAGAACCCTTGAGGGTTATTGCGATCAAAATAAGTACCTGTCGGAATGTGTGTAAACCCTGATATTGCGATGGAAGGAATGTAATTTCGAAATTGGTGGCAACTTAAAAAACTCAATAAGCAAAATCAATAAGCTAAGTAATCCGAAACTTAAATAACTTAAAAAGCTAAAATTCGACAACTTGTAAAACGTAACAATTATAAACCGTGTGAAACGAACTTAAAAATGATTAAAACTCTTGTGAAATCCGAAAAGTAATAAGCTAAACTTGAAATAAGCTACTAAGCATTAAGAGCTTATAGCCTATACACGTAAGAGCTTAACAAGGAGTAAAAAGACTACCTTCAATCTTTAAACACCAAACGAAATTAATCCGTATGGATTATGGTTTTCGGATCAAAAGCAAAGTGAAACCAAGAAATGAAGAAGAAGATTCACGAACACAAACTTAAACTTAAACTTTTAATTAAAAGAACTCAAAGTACAAAGATTAATGAGAAGCTTTAAATTTGAAAGATGAAAACAAAGAAAAATCTAGTGAGAGAAATTTTGGAACTTTCTCTCTCTAAAACTAGAGAAATGAAAAACTAAAACTAAGACTAACTAAGTGTCCCAAATTTGTGAAGTAAAGTCCTATTTATAGGCATGTCTTGTGGGCTTTGTGAATGGGCTTGGTTTTGGGCTTCTTTTCTTCTTCCTTCTTTATTCTTTACGTTTCTTTTAAATAAACGTTTCCGACTTTGGATTTTGAGAAGTGTCGGTGAATAATTCCAACTCGTCTTATAATCTTTTGTTTAATAGACTCGAGTTCTTCGACATATATGAATCTTCCATCTTTGGCTCTATTCTTCGATAAATCTTTAAATAGGCACAATGACTTCAAATCTTTTGCATCTTTTGCATCTCTTGGACAATAGACTTCGTCTTGAGTCTTTTTCTTCGATAAAACCCGTGCAATCCCATGTTCTCCTCAATATTCATCCGGTTGACTCTGAAAACACAATAAACACAAAAACCACGCATAATTCAAAACAAATGATATTAAATACGTGTTTTGGTCTTGTTTTAGCCAGAAATAAGTGGTAAAAGGATGGGTGTTTTCACACCTATCAACGTGCCTTAACCACAAGATTAAGGAAGGTCTATAACATCAAATGGAACTCAGATTTCAGCTATTCTAACACCAACTTTTATAAAACACAAAAGAGATTTCACAATTTTTAAGAAATTCAAATTTTATTTAAATAAAAAGGAATTACAAAGATAATAGCCAAAATCTGGAACAAGGGACTCTCACAAGTTGAGGTCTCCTTATATAGGCCTAACAGATGGTTCTAGAATGCTAAAAACCCTAGCTATGAATTTACAGGAATGCCCTTGAGTGCTTGATGCCGTTTGATGTTGGTGAGCTGTCCAAAATGATCCAAACCGTTCATTTTAGCTTTCTAGTTAAGCAGTGAGTCTTGGCTGTTGATTTGGCCACGTGTCTTTACTTGGAGGCTAAGTTGGATGTTGATTGGTTGACGTGTGAATGGGTGGGACCCTTTGGTGAGTGGAGATGAGGGTTTTGTGTGTGGGATGGGTTTCTGCATGTGTGAATCACAAGTGGGTATGGGTAATTGGGATTTACCCTTTGGTTTAAGTGGAATGGTAATTGGTGGTGAAAGGTGAATAGTAACACTTTTGATCCATTTTTTGTGGAAGTGGAAAGTGTTTGGCGCATTTTCCTTGTTTGAATGTTTCATTGCCCATCTTTGGTCCTTGTTCTTTGGCAAAACTAGTAAAACACGTTTTTCAGCCACCAAAACTCATTTCCTTTGTTATTCAAGTTCTGATTTTCACACTTTTGCCCCAAAACTTTAGCAAAAGTGTTTCAAGGGTAATTTTTGCCATGTTTGAATAGTTGAGGGACTGATTTTGGACATTTTTGATCTTCAAAGGTCTTCATAGTATCTTTGACATCATGAGGGACCATATTTGACAATTTAGATTTGTTAAGGGACTAAACTTGCCATTTCTTCAAAGTTGAAGGACCATTTTGTAATTTTGACAAACTTAAGGGACCAAACTTGTAATTATTAATATACAAGGGTTTTAAGTGTCATTTCTTCATATTTTGAGGATCAATATTGTACATCTTCAAGTCTTCAAGGGTTAATCTTGGATAAATCATGAACTAGGGCCCGGTTCTTTGTACGGCTTCGTTTCTCGTGCCCGTTTTTCCTTGTTTCTTGTGATCTTTTGTCTTTTTCACGATATCCATACCTAAAACATACAAGTAAACAAATACAAGCATATATATGGTATTTTATGACATTTTAATGCATTCAAAGCCCGAAAAGAACTATGAGATAATGTATAAATGCCATCTCATCACTCCCCCATACTAAGCCATTGCCGTGCCCTCACGCAATGCTAGAATAAAGTATCTAAGCATCACCAAAGTTCAATTTTATTACCTTTTATTGAAAAGTAAATGACTTGCAACAATACTACGAAGATGTGTAAAGACATAATGTATGATTTTCATCACGAATGTGACTTTTAGGGTCAAAGAATAGAAACAAGTAAATGTCCCTTAGAGTAAATTTCGTCATCCTTGATTGTCATACATTCCATGCTAAATGAAAAAACGAGATCATTGTTGGTACAAGTCAAAATGCTAACACTACTCATACGTCCAAATTGTGTAATACTTTTTCTCCCCGCAATCCTAGTTATGGATCACAAGTGATTCATATTGACTTATTTGAGTATTTATTAGTCCGAAAGCAAAGTAGCATGATTTAATCGATAGTTAGCCGAAGAACAAAATCTTTTAAAAAAGCTTCTCGTGTATCTACTTAAGTTCATATCTTGGCATAACTCGTTTCACGATTTGAGACCTTTCTCGGACCGATATTTGGCATGTACTTCATACTTCAAATCTTGGGAAGACGTTCTTGAAATTATGGTCTTCTCTTCATATATCAGAATTTCTTCACATGACGTTTTTGAGAGATTCTTCATATTTGGACCACGACTTCATCATTTTTCTTCAATCTTTATTTTGGACTTTGATATATAACGATCTGCCTCCTTTTCGGACTTGGATATATTTATCCTCATACCTTGTTAGGGTCTTTTTGGATAGACTTTCTCCATGATCTTTAGGGGAGTAATTGCTTTTCGTCGTGTGTCTCGATCCTTCATATTGATTTTGGAATAATGATACTTCACATCATCTTGGATCTTTAGCAAAAATAGAGCTCCTCATGCCTTGTTAGGGCCTTTTTGGATCTTCACCAATCTTCGCGTCCCGCTTCAATAAGTTATGCCTTGGCTATGAACTCTATTCAACCCCGAGCAACTTTTAAACGATCTTGCGCTAGAAGCTAAGTAACCTTTCAAATCGTACGACCTTACTTATTGTAATTATTTTTATTCCTAATGCATTGATCTTATGGGAAGAAAAAGCCACAATTAAAAACATATGAGTTTTTGAAAGAACAATTTCATGTTCTACGTTTAGCATGATCACTTGTCTAACTCTATCACTTCTCGTTCTTCACTATATAAAGACCTCTAATTAAAGAGACTCGTGAATACTTAGCCATGCAAGCCAAAATTAAGCCAAATTTGGATTAGCTTTCATTAAGACTATATCAAATCAAAGTTTTGGGTTTTCAAGCCACCTATAGGATCTTGCCCTTTCTTGGACTTTTTCAAGTTTAGAGAATGCATTTTATAGTTCCCTTGATAAGTGACTTTCTAGGATCAATTATAGGAACTTGCGAAAAGTTCTTGTTCTTAACCCGAATGAGCTAAGACTTTCGCGTTTTAAAGTTCCCTATATAAAAGTCTAGCAAAACTTGAATTGAGCGGGTTAAGGAATGTAAAGGGCTCCAAATGCCCATCAAGTCAAAAATTAGCTCTTATTCTACCCATCGGAAAATATACATTCGTGTCTTAAAAACACTTATGAAAACTAAGAAAATTTTTAAAATTTGGCCATTTTTAGCCTTATTAGCAACAAAAAAAAACATTGAAAGTTGGAAAACGTGAGGGCGTAGCAAAGCAAGTATCTATTCACCCCCCCATACTAAAAGTAAACATTGTCCTCAATGTTTCGAGTCTAAAGGTGGAGCACCCCCATACTAGAGACGAAGAATCGAATGCTTAGGATGTAGCATGGAAAGGGTGATCAACAATATATCTAAAGCCGTTTATTAAGTATGCTAAAAGATAATTGTTAGAACAATAAAGCATATGTCATGGATTCGTGAAAAAATTCTTCAAGCAAACGATGGAGGCTCACGTAAACGAACACGAGAGTCTTCAATCGTAGATGATGATGATCTAGATAACACAATCACAAACAACCACGAGACAACGAGTTGGAAGGGCACAAATCCCCTCTCATTAGTTATTAGAAAGCATAAAAGGATAAGCATGAGATCTCCCCCACGAGGCACCTCGTTTTTTATTACCGAGTCATGAGCTCGACTCGATCCCCTCAATGCTAATTATCATTAGGGAAGGTGACTTGGTCGAGGTCAACCATTGAAGGAATTTCCCCATCAAAGTAGTGCTTAAGCCTATGTCCATTCACCTTGAAGCTAGGACCATCATCTTGAGCTAGCTCGATGGTCCCATAAGGAAACACTTTTGTAATGGTGAAAGGACCCGACCAACGAAATTTTAATTTTCCGGAAAATATCTTAAGTCTAGAGTTAAAAGGTAACACTTGATCACCAACGTTAAAAACCCGGTTTTTAATCTTTGCATCATGAAACTTTTTAGTCTTTTCTTTGAAAATCAATGAATTTTCATAAGCATTGTCTCTTAGTTCATCCAATTCATTCAATTGTATTTTCCGGTGATCTCCCGCGGTCTTTAAGTCAAAGTTTGCATGCTTAAGGGCCCAATATGCCTTGTGCTCCAATTCAATGGGCAAATGACAATTCTTCCCATAGACTAACTTATAAGGAGTACAACCGATATGTGTCTTATAAGCGGTCCTAAAGGCCCATAAAGTGTCATCGAGTTTGTCGGACCACGAAGCACGGTTTTCTCCAATCGACCTCTCTAAAATCCTCTTCAAAGCTCGGTTTGAAACCTCGACTTGCCCACTCGTTTGCGGGTGATAAGCCGTAGAAAGACGATGAGTAACTCCATATTTCTTTAAGACCTTCTCGAATTGGTCATTACAAAAATGGGTTCCACGATCGCTTATAATAGCACGAGGGGTTCCGAACCGAGAGAATAGTTGCTTCAAAAACTTCACTACCACACGAGCATCATTAGTAGGTAAAGCCTTAGCTTCCACCCACTTAGAAAGGTAGTCCACCGCGACGAGGATATACTTGTTACCATGAGACGATGGGAACGGCCCCATAAAGTCTATGCACCAAATGTCAAAAATCTCACACACTTGAATTATGTTTTGCGGCATTTCATCACGTTGAGACGATTTTCCTTGACGTTGGCACGAATCACACGACTTTACAAGTGCGTGTGCATCACGATAGATAGTGTTGGAAATTCACTTTATGTGACGACATTTAAGAATTCCCATTAGTTATCATAGTCACACACGCTTAGACTAGACTAGGTACAATGTATAGTTAAGTGTTTGGTGTGTGGCTATATATACCCCTCCTAGGCTTCCAAGGAGGAGTGTTGCTTGTGTTTTCATTCCTTAGTTTAATACATTTTCTATCTTTCACATACAACCTCTCTTCTCTCTCTCTCAACAATGGCTTCCACCTTCCACCACCCACCTAGACCACCGGATTAGCTAATAGCAAATCCACAATTGGTATCAGAGCCTCGGTTTCATCCTTGGATTGTGTTTATTGTTTTCGATTTGGTGGTCTAAAAAAAAATAATAAATTTTTTTTGGTCCGTATATATCATTTTTTTGTCACGGTTTACTATCAATATTCACAAGCTTTTTATCACTTTCACATGTTTTTTGGTCTCGTTATATCAATTCCTTGGTCCGATCCGTTCAACTGTTTGTGTCACTTTTATACCACAAGTTGTGTCCAAATGTTTTATCCTTTATGTGTCACAATTCTTGTGTCACTGGTTTTGTCACAGTCCTCATCTAACAATCAAACTTTTCCTGGTCAAAAGTCAAGTGAAAACCTGCCATTTTTTTCTTAAATCTCCTAATGACTTTGTGCATGGTTTTTCTGTTATATCATCTGTTTTATCATCAGTTCTGGGTTACATAATTTTTTTTGAAGATGGAGATAAGAATGTGCCCAGAAAACATTTTCCTGAATATCAGGAAAAAGTACATATATGATTTCAGATTCTCATTCAAATCGGAATATTGCGATCGCAAAAACCATTGGTTTCTACATTGCGGTCCAATATTCCGATGGAACACATTCGGTGCATTCCGATGGAACACATTCCGACGGATGCATTCCGACGGATGCATTCCGACGGGGTGTAGAGGAAAGATTTCGATGGACTGAATTACTGATAGGATTACGATGGTCAACAAATTTAAAACATTGCGATGGGACTGAAACATTCCGATGGTCTCATTGATTTCAAAAACATTGCGATGGCTAATGAAAACATTGCGATGACTGTTTTTTTAATTTGAACCATTGCGACTGTTTTTTATAAATTACAGTGACCAAGATTAGACCAGTACCAACTTAATACTCCAACCTTTTAACTCCCAACCAACATAATGATCTAAACCTACGCCCATCGTCACCTACTCCCCATCTCATCTAGACTCGTAAACATAAACAATCAAAATATGATCTCAGAATATTTCGTTATGCATATGTAGATCACTTAAGATCAGAAACAGAAACGAATATATCATCATCAATCTGTTATTAATTTTCGAAATTAAAGAAGGATGGATCACAACAAGTGTGTCTCAATCTACTCTTTATTTCGTTTAATTATACAAAAACCAGCTTGCATGCCGAGATTATCGAGATCTATGAATGGTCTACAACATCTTTGCTTTTCGAATTTAAAGTAAGATCTGTAACAATTATATTACAATCTGTCTTTGATTCGTTTAATCCAAAACGACATGCAATCAATATATACCTACCCGAGATCTTGTTTCAAGATCTTGATGGCGTCTCTTGTTGAAATCAACCTTTGACAATTTTACTTTAGAGATTTTCGGGTTATTCATTGGTTTTCATGACCTTGACATTCAATCAGATCGTGGATTTGTTGGTTTTGATTCGATATGTATCTGTTGATGAAGGGGTATGATGTGATTGATTCGAGATTGGGAGATAAGATGATATTAGGGTTAACAGTTTTATCTGGTGGCTGGGAGTTAGATGAGTGATGGGGGTGGAAGAGAAAATAGGGGGCGGATTTTACTATGAAAGGAGATTAGGTTTAGAAATATGTGAGTGTAATTGGGGTTGTGAGATTAAATATCCCATTATTGAATCTGTTAGTGGTCTACACGTGGTAGCAACAGTGACAACTTGGGCGGACATTACAATGTGTTTAGGTTTTGATTTCTTGGACCGGGTATATGAATAAGGTTAAGATGATGGACCGGTTATTTAGTTAATCAATTGGGCCACGTATTTTTGGGCAGTGCGAATCAAATCATTCTACACACGAATTTTTTTTCAAAATTATTTATTTTGAATAACATTTTGTGTATTATGATATACTTTGAATATTATCGGGACAAAAGTGACGTGACAAAGTGCCGAGACAAAAATGACGAGACAAATGTGACAAAAATTATTCGACGAGAGAGAAGAAAAATGGGTATATTTTTAGTGACTACGGATTTTTTTGGATCGGGTATTAATTATGTGAAGTTGAAGAAGGATTTTTCGAAGGCGTGTTCGGGGTGGTTGGTTGATGACTCGGATAACTATCACTTAAAAGGGTTACATTGTTGTACTCAGTGTCACGCGCTTAGTCGACGTGGATAATTTCAAGAGGTGTTGTACTTATAGACTTCTTCAATGATGCATTGGGTACTTAGAAATTTCTCCACCGCTCCTCATTCAACAATTGTGTAAGCTTAAGTCACAAGTTCGAAGAAATTTTATTCAGTTTCATGTTTGATGTATCTGGTTCATTCCATCAGTGGTCACTTCAAATTGCCTTCAAGTGGGTTGGTAAAGATGGCCATGGAGAGTTTATGAGTAGAGAATTTCGATCAATAACTGATTCTCACCGAATATAATTAAGCTTATTCATTATTCTCTCGAGATTTTCAGGTTCATGTGTGTACGATTTATTGATGGTTCCGAGGTTTTGAAACCATCAAGGGGGAAGAAGAAGACACATTGAACGCACAACGAGTACACGTGATGAACTTCATACCTTCTTTTGATTTGCAGACATTCCGGGATGACATTTGTCATAGCCGCAGAGAAAATCAGTGTTTTAACTCGTGGCATTATCAATCTCTAAACGGTACACTATTGTTTGAAGTTTAATTGTTTTGAGGTTGCAATTATTCATCATCATTATCCTATATGGAGAGATATGCACTTCCGGGACTTAACTGACTCTGCTGCATCTCCGGAAGAAGATATGTGCATTTCCGGGACTTAATTGACTCTGGTGTTACGATGCCACTTCATGAATGGGATAAAGTGTCTACTTCAGTATTTGAGCTTCATACTTGGGATTGGTTTATTTTCTTCAACTATGTGGGGGAAGAAATGTCTTGATTCTTTCTTGTATGCATAACTTGAACTCTCAGGGGGAAGAAAAATTCAGAAGAATTATTCAAGCGTGAGAAGAGAAGTTGTTGATCAACTTGGTGTGCCCCAAGCTTTCAATCCCTCTTAGAAACGTTATCATGTTATATGATGGGATTTGCTTGTTAGATTCCGCTGTGCGCTTAATCATTCTAAGCTTTATTGAAAGCTTTGAAGTTGCTTACGAGGATTGTCGGTTTAGGGGGAATCTATTTAAAAGCTTCTACATCAAGTTTATGTGGCATGAATTAGGGGGAAGTTAATTCAGAAGCTTCTCCTTAACCAGAAGTACATGGATTACTTAGCTCGTGCTGTTACAGTACTTTTACTACAAGTTACTTAAAAGATGAGTCGTTTTGAAGTAAAGACTTGAAGTCAAAGGCCTTAGAAGACATCATCAGCATTGGACGCTTCATGAAAGCTCTTATTCTTAATCATTATGTACTTGTTAGGAAAAATATTGTAAGGAATTCTACACGTCGTCCCATGGGGGAAAATTGTTGGAAATTCACTTTATGTGATGACATTTAAGAGTTCCCATTAGTTATCATAGTCACACACGCTTAGACTAGACTAGGTACAATGTATAGTTAAGTGTTTGGTGTGTGGCTATATATACCCCTCCTAGGCTTCTAAGGAGGGGTGTTCCTTGTGTTTTCATTCCTTAGTTTAATACATTTTCTATCTTTCACATACAACCTCTCTTCTCTCTCTCTCAACAATGGCTTCCACCTTCCACCACCCACCTAGACCACCGGATTAGCTAATAGCAAATCCACAGAGAGAAGGCGAAAAGAAGCCGGCATCGAACACTTTCTTATCCGTGAGATTAGCACCATGGTGACCACCCGTGGGTCCCTCGTGACAAGCTCTAAGGATGTTAGAAGCTTCGGCACCAAAAACACAACGTCGAACGAGTTGATCCGCACAAACCCGAAAGAGATAAGGGTCGTCCCAAAAATAGAACTTGACGTCACGAAAGAATTTTCGCTTTTGTTGTGTCGTCATACCCTTGATTATGAAATTGCTCGCATGGTAATTTGCAATGTCGGCAAACCATGGGGTGGTGTCTTTAGAATTAACAACACCGAGAGTCTCGATAGGAAATGTTTCGGTGATTTCCTTGTTCTCGAAAACATCTTTGTGATGATCTTCTAGAAGAGAGAGATGATCGGCCGCTAGATTCTCGGCTCCTTTTTTGTCAAACACGGTGATATCAACTTCTTGGAGGAGGAGCATCCAATGAAGCATTCTCGGCTTAGCATCTTGCTTAGCTAAGAGATACTTGATAGCCGAATGGTCGGTATACACGATGCTTTTAGTTAAGACGAGATAAGGTCGGAATTTCTCAAAAGCATAGACCACGGCAAGGAATTCCTTTTCTGTTGTGGTGTACTTTAATTGAGCCTCAGTCATCGTCTTACTAGCATAATGGATAGGACGAAAATGCTTTTCATAGCGTTGCCCTAAGACGGCCCCTATAGCATAATCACTTGCATCGCACATGATTTCAAAGGGTAATTCCCAATTAGGAGCAACAAGAATGGGAGCTTCGGTAAATTTCCTTTTAAGAGTTTCGAAAGCTCTAACACAATCCTCATTGAAATAAAAAGGAGCATCCTTCTAGAGAAGGTGTGTCATAGGTCGAGTGATTTTCGAAAAGTCTTTGATGAAACGACGATAAAAGCCCGCGTGGCCTAGGAAACTCATAACTCCCTTAACGGTTTTGGGATGAGGTAACTTGGCGATGACGTCTACCTTAGCTTTATCGACCTCAATCCCCGCTTTCGAGACTTTATGTCCTAAGACGATTCCTTGTTTACACATGAAATGACATTTTTCCCAATTAAGCACAAGATTGGTTTCTTCACAACGTTTTAACATTTTCTCGAGATTAGATAAACACGACGTGAACGAATTGCCAAACACCGAAAACTCATCCATAAATACTTCCATCGACTTCTCAATCATATCGTGAAAATTGCCATCATACACCGTTGAAATGTACCCGGTGCATTACAAAGTCCGAAAGGCATCCTACGATAAGCAAACGTTACATAAGGACACGTAAACGTAGTCTTCTCTTGATCACGAGGGTCGATAGGGATTTGAAAGTAACCGGAAAAACCATCTAAAAAGCAATTCATTTCCCGCAAGTCGCTCCAACATTTGATCCATGAAGGGCAAATGAATGTGGTCTTTACGAGTGGCGTCATTTAACTTTCGGTAGTCAATACACACCCTCCAACAGGTCACAACACGAGTGGGAATTAACTCGTTGTTTTCATTAGGCACAACGGTCATTCCTCCCTTTTTAGGGACACAATGGATTGGGCTCACCCATGGGCTATCGAAGATAGGATAAATCATTCCCGCGTCAAGGAGTTTCAAAACTTCCTTTTTAATGACATCGTGAATTTTGGGGTTTACCCTTCTTTGACTTTGAATTGCGGGTTTGTAGTCCTCCTCCATTAAAATCTTGTGAGTACAAAATTTTGGGTCAATACCCTTAATGTCGGAAATTTTCCACGCAATTGCCCCTTTATGAGCTTTAAGAACTTTCAAGAGCTCGGTTTTTTCATCATTAGCAAGACCTCTTGCAATAATAACCGGCAACTTGTCATCACCTTCCAATAATGTGTATTCAAGGTGAGAAGGAAGATCTTTCAATTCAAGGATAGGTGGTTCCTCGATTGAAGATTTTGGCTCAACACTCATAACTTCCATCGGTGGAAGAAATGGTGGAATAGAAGTATCATCACTAATAAACACCTTATCTTCATTGTCGATTTCATTTGAAGTAAAAATCTCCTCCTTGGAATGGAGTGAGATTTGGTGTAGAATTAGCAAGAATCAGATCCAAAATAGTGGGATTGCCACTTGACGAGCTATCGAAAAAACCTAACACTTCTTGTGAAAACTCATCGCAAACCACATCAACTAAGTCAATGTGATTGATGGTAGCGATTGCATAAACATGATAAGGTTTTGAGTTTTGAGTAACGTTTATAACAAGTTCCTCTTCGTTGAATCTCAAAGTGATAGTTCTTGCATGAACGTCGATAAGCGATCTCGAGGTGTCTAAAAATGGACGACCTAAAATTAGAGGAACTTGAGGATCCGCGGGGATGTCAACTACTATAAAATCAACGTGATAGTAGAACTTCTCCACTTTCACGAAAACATCTTCGGCTACTCCACATGCTAAAATCGTAGAATGATCAGCCATCTCGATAGACATGTTCGAAGGAGTAAGAGCCGGAAGCGAAAGCGATTTCCATATAGAAAAGGGCATCAAATTAATGCTCGCATCAATATAGGCCAAGGCGAGGCATTCTTTCATATCTTGTATGTCACAAGGAATGAGAAACTTTCCGGGGTCACCACTTTTTCTGGTATGCGGTTAAGATAAAGCGAAGAACAATTAGCAAGCTTTGAAAGCTTTTCCTTATCGCTCATCATACTTTTAAAAGTGGAAGCGAAACAAGGCATGTATAACAACGCGTCGGCTAAACTCACATCAAAATGCACTTGTTGAAACATTTTTATAAAAAGCTCGATTTGTTGTTTGTTACGTTCTTGCAATTTCTCTTTGTTTCGTCTCGAAGGGTAAGGTAAGGGTGGTGTGGGTTGGACATTAGGCAACGGCCTTGGAATCTCGGGTTCCATGATTGGTATTGGTTCAACCGTAGGTGTGGTATGAGCGGTACTTTGTGGGATTGTGATATGCTCCTTTTCGACCATCACCTCGGGCTCTTTCTCGATTTCATTCTTCGTAGAAGTACTTGGACGAGAGATTGGTTCCTTGAAAGTTTTACCACTTCGTGTAGTAATAACCTTCATTTCTCCCTTCGGGTTTGCAATGGTATCACTAGGAAGACCACCCGAGGAAGAGGGTTTACACATGATTGCTTCAAACATTTTTGCCATTCGGTCTTCAAATTTTGATTGCCTTAAATCCACTTTTAACAATTCTTGCTTAATCTCATGTTGTCCTTGTTCCATCTTTTGTTGATTTTGTTTAAGACGTTGGACATTTCCTTCCATTTTATTAGCATGAGTTTTAAGTTCATTAGCAAGTTCGTTTTTAAGCTCGTTTTTCAACTCGGATCTTAAGCTAATCATCTCACGTTGCATGTTATCAAACTTAGCATCATTTGCTTTAGCATAATCCAAATCTCCTTGAAGATTTTTAGTGTGAGCATTATGAAAACCTTGTGTAGTGTTTTGAAAATCACGGTTTTGGTTTTTATTAGTAACTTGTCCATTCCCACTTCGATAATTCCCTTTGTTGTAGTTACGTGAATTGCCTTGATAATTACCACCTTGATTGTTGTTTCGATAGTTATTAGCATTTTGATTTGGTGGAGCTTGATTTGGGCGGGAACCTTGGCCGTTTTGGTTGTAAGTTCCCGTTGCTACGTAAGCACTCAAAGTGTTACCACCGGCGGTAATGCACTCGGGAAGATCATGAGCTCCACCACAAGACAAACAACTCTTTTTAACCGCTTTAACCGAAGCGGAATTCAAAGCCTCTTGTGCTTTCCAATGAGTCATAAGATTAGCAAATCTATCGAAAAACCGATTTTCCTCATTAGCTTCATCATGTAAGGCATTAATGCTACGAGACGATGACGACGATGACGAACCCATATTGGCAACAATCGGTGTGTTACGAGGGATATAAACCTTAGATCTATTCTCGATAATCTTTAAAGCTTCATCGGTCGTTTTGCACAAAAAATTACCACCCGCGGAGGCATTCAAGTAATCTCGTTCATGATCATTAAGCCCATTATAAAAAGTATCAACTTGATGTAATTCCGAAAAATCATGGTGTGGACATTCATGTAACATTTCTTTAAATCGTTCCCATGCGATTGAAAAACTTTCATTATTTCGTTTTACAAATCTTGAAATCTCATTTTTCAAATGTGTTGTTTTAGATGGTGGAAAAATTTTGTTCACAAACTTAGAAACGAGATCACCCCATGTCAAATTGAATTTGGCGGTTCTTTCTCGAGCCAAATTTTAGCGGGTCCATCTAACGAGTATGGAAACAACATCATCTTAATGGCGTCATGTGGAACATCCTTAAACTTTCTAGTTGCGGTGAGACGATTAAAATTCCTTATGTGATAATGCGGGTTGTCTTTCTCATGACCTCTAAACTTATTAGCTTACAACATCGACATTAAACCCGTCTTAATCTCGAAATTCTCCGCAAGGATAGCGGGAATCACAATGGCCTCTCCAAAACCCTCGGTGGGTGCTTGAAGCAACTCCATCATAGTAAGATTAGCCATTACGACTTCTTGTTCTACAATAGGTTCAACAATTGGAGTTTGTTCTTCAATCAACGTCTCTTGATTAGCTTGCTTTTGAAGACGTTTACGAGCTCGTTTTGCTTGATTACGAGTGATCATAAACTTCACGAAGAATGGGAGGTGAGCAAAGAAGATTCTTTTGGGTGTTTTGTGAATTTTCAATTTTTTTTTGTTTTTGATTGTTTTTAATTTTTTGGATTTTGGTGTATCTTCGTAGACAACAATCTACCAAATCTCTCCTCGAATCAAACTCTTGATTAAAGAATCCTCAAAAGAATGAAAACGATCAATTAGAGTGAACACCTTCGAATGACTTTCGAACTTTGGTGAAAACCAAATTGTTCAAGAGGGTTTAATCACATAGAAAACCAAGCAAATATATTATACGTAATAATACTTTGGGCGGCAAAACCCTCGATTAGCCTTCAATCTCAAAATACTCACAAGCAAGCGGGGAAACGAGGCGGCGCGAAGAACTTAAGAGCCTTTTTCCTTAGGGTATATTTTATAATACCCACCTTATAGTTCGTATTTTTCAAAATCGAGCTTCACGAAAGTATTTATCTATTTTTGCCTTTTTCCTTTTGTTTGAGATTCGAATACAATAATTAGGAGATCAAATCCCAATTAAGGTTGTGTTTTCACACTTTTGGAGATATTTTGTATTGATTGTGATACTTAATACAATATAGTAATAATAATTTCATAAGAAAAACCAAAAAACCGATAATACGTATTAATAGATTTCTACTAATACAAATACTATTTATGGTTAATATTAAAAACAACAAGACAAATTAATCACGACACACCTCCCCGGCAGCGGCGCCAAAATGATTGTAGTAAATTACAACTCTTGTTTAGGAAAACAAGAAGCGTAAAGTAGGGAAAGTAATAAATACGACGGTTTAGGAAAACCGTGTACAAATGACCCTAATGATGTAAAAGTTCGTTTTCCAAGGAGGTATATGTGTGTGAATAATTCATAATTGGTTTGAGATTAATATTGGATAGAAGGGGATGAGAAAAGAGAATGACGAAGACGTGAAATTAATTACTACTACGACTAAACGTAAAACCGTAAAATGAGCAAAAATAAACATTAATTCTAAAAACTACCAAAATTCACCAAAAATCAAAATAAATAAACTAAGAGTTTACCAATGATCAAAACTTTTTCAAACCTTTTAATTAATTAAATATTAATTTTTAAATGCTAATTAAAGCCCTAAAATAATTATAAAAATTAATCTAAAGATGACCTAAAAAGATTTAAAACTATTTTTATAAATTTTTAAACTAATAAAAACTATTTAAAATGATTTAAAAACTATTAAAACTTAAAATAATTATAAAAATTAACCTAAAGATGATAAAATTAATCTAAGAATTGCAAAATTCCTATTTTAATGTATTTAAGCTAAGAAAAATATAAAAGTGCAAAAAATGTGAAATTTAAAAAATAATAATAAAATAATATTAAAAATCCAAAAATTATAAAAAATTCTAAAAACTTGCAAACCAGTTTATTTTAACCTAAATAATTAGAAAATGAAAGTGAAATTACGAAATTACCCCTATTGGGCCCTCAAATGGGCCAAAAGTAAAATCAGTCAACCTTAATGGGCTTTTTAGCCCAAAAAGTCAAAATAAGCCCAAATGACTTGGAAAAGCCCTATCTGACTCAAAATTCAATTCTAAACGCAAAACTCTGAAGGCCCAAAAGCTGAAAATGAGCTTATCACAGCTTATTCTTATTGGGCCAATAAGCCCATTAAGCAATAAGCCAATTCCATAAGCTCTAATTTGACATACAACCTTCTTTTGGGATATTAAAGAGATCTGTAAAAAGAAATTTTGAAAAAGCTCACTCAATAAGCCAGAAATAAGCAAAGAACAATTCCACAAAACGACAAAATAGTCGGGATAGAGTATTAGGCTGTTTCAAAAGCTCTAGTTTGTTGCAAAAGCTCACAAATAGCTTAACTAAGAATAATCAATCAAGAAAATCACAAAAGCCAAGTAGAATAAGCTGTAAGAACCAATAAGTTGGCTGAAAAATCCAAATAAGCTACTTTTCTAGCAAAAGCTTAACCAAAAGACTTGTAACCTTCCAGACTTGTTATTAAGCTGAGAAAAAGGAGTTCTATTACAAAAACCAAGTTGTTGCATGTACCAATAAGCAAAACAGATTCAATAAGCTATATGACCAAGTTTGACCAAAAGTCAAACGCTGACAAGAGTAAATCAAACGCTGACAAGCACAATTTTGGACGTTGACAGACTTAATGAAGTCTTAAAACTTTGTTTTCTACCTGCTGGTCAAGACTTGAGTACAAACCTTGTGAATCAAGGTCTACCAGTTGGGCAGACTTGACTAGTATTGGCACAAATAAGCTAATAAGCCAGTAAGCTTATAAGCTTTCAACAAAGCAATCCAAATAGCCAAATATCCTCACAAGCAGCACATAAACAGGATCCAAGCAACAAAACAACAAGCCTTACACTAGAAATTCAAATGCAAGCACCAAATGAGGTGGTCACTTTGATGATGCAAATGACCACTTCAGCCAACTTTGATAAGCTATAGCACACTCAATAAGCCACCAAATTCAACAACCAGATAACCAATAGATAGCTTATCACCTAAACTATTCCCAAACCTGATTTCAGACCTTAGATCCAACAAACAAAGAAGTTATTGGATCTGATGTGTTTGACCAATCTCAAAAACACTTTTATCAGATTTTTGCAAAACTTCAAATCCTTTTCCCAAACTTTCAGAAACTTAACCAATGACTAAAACTTGTATATTATGACTTGTTTAGACTTCCCAAACCCTAAGAACCAAGGGCACAAGGCCACAAGGCCTTATGAACCAGTAATCCCAAACAATCCTTTATTAAGCACTTTTCAAACAAACTTCTTAATCCTTCAAACAACCTACTAATTTTAAAGATCAAATAGCTACACTAGGTGACAACTAACAGACTGCAACCATAAAACACAAAGCACAAACACAAAATCACCAAATCACATACCAAATCATAAAACAGACAATATCATGTGATTTTTAGGGGAAACTTAAACAAGAGCTTATACCTGTCCTCCACAACATCCTAGGAGGACCAGCAATGCTCCTTGGACCTTGTTCAACAACTAGAACAAGACCAAGGTACTTCAACAAGAAAGATGGATGACTGCCTTGGTTGATGTTTCAAAGCAGAAACTCAAGGGCTTGATTTCTTCAACACAATGAACAAACAACTCACCCAATAGCTTAAATCTCTTCTCAGGCTTGGTGTCAACAAGCTTGAAGGAGCTTTAGGCTCTTGGCTAAGGATTAGTACAAGACAAAAGGTAAAACAGAAACAAGGATTTCAAGGTTTTTGAACCTTTGAAAACCAATCAAACATAGACGTGCCTTAACCAAAAGATTAAGGAAGGTCAATAACATCAAATGGAACTCAGATTTCAGCTATTCTAACACCAACTTTTATAAAACAAAAAAGAGATTTCACAATTTTTAAGAAATTCAAATTTTATTTAAATAAACAGGAATTACAAAGATAATAGCCAAAATCTGGAACAAGGGACTCTCACAAGTTGAGATCTCCTTATATAGGCCTAACAGATGGTTCTAGAATGCTAAAAACCCTAGCTATGAATTTCCAGGAATTCCCTTGAGTGCTTGATGCCGTTTGATGTTGGTGAGCTATCCAAAATGATCCAAACTGTTCATTTTAGCTTGCTAGTTAAGCAGTGAGTCTTGGCTATTGATTTGGCCATGTGTCTTTACTTGGAGGCTAAGTTGGATGTTGATTGGTTGACGTGTGAATGGGTGGGACCCTTTGGTGAGTGGAGATGAGGGTTTTGTGTGTGGGATGGGTTTCTGCATGTGTGAATCACACGTGGGTATGGCTAATTGGGATTTACCCTTTGGTTTAAGTGGAATGGTAACTGGTGGTGAAAGGTGAATAGTAACACTTTTGATCCGTTTTTTGTGGAAGTGGAAAGTGTTTGGCGCATTTTCCTTGTTTGAATGTTTCATTGCCCATCTTTGGTCCTTGTTCTTTGGCAAAACTAGTAGAACACGTTTTTCAGCCACCAAAACTCATTTCCTTTGTTATTCATGTTCTGATTTTCACACTTTTGCCCCAAAACTTTGGCAAAAGTGTTTCAAGGGTAATTTTTGCCATGTTTGAATAGTTGAGGGACTGATTTTGGACATTCTTGATCTTCAAAGGTCTTCATAGTATCTTTGAATTCATGAGGGACCATATTTGACAATTTAGATTTGTTGAGGGACTAAACTTGCCATTTCTTCAAAGTTGAAGGACCATTTTGTAATTTTGACAAACTTAAGGGACCAAACTTGTAATTATGAATATACAAGGGTTTTAAGTGTCATTTCTTTATATTTTGAGGATCAATCTTGTACATCTTCAAGACCTTCAAGGGTTAATCTTGGATAAATCATGAACTAGGGCCCGGTTCTTTGTACGACTTCGTTTCTCGTGTCCGTTATTCCTTGTTTCTTGTGATCTTTTGTCTTTTTCACGATATCCATACCTAAAACATACAAGTAAACAAATACAAGCATATATATGGTATTTTATGACATTTTAATGCATTCAAAGCCCGAAAAGAACGATGAGATCATGTATAAATGCCATCTCAACACTCACTTTCATAGAAGAACCCAAACGAGTTCTTGACAAACAAGAACGAGTCATGAGAAGGAAGACGATTCCATTCGTCAAAATCCTTTTTAGGGATCATACCGAGCAGGAAGCCACATGGGAAACAGAGGAGTCTATCCGGGCTTCTTACCCTCATTTCATATTTTGAATTCGGGTATGTTCTTCTTTTCCAGTTTACTTTATCTATAATTCGGGGGCAAATTATTGTTTTTAGGGGGGAAGAGTTGTAAAACCCGCATGCATTTACCATGAATAGTGCCCTTAAGATCGTACGTACATGATTAGAACTTTCATTTTATAGCATGTTTACGTTTCACGTATAAGAATTTCAAGTATTACGTACGTGTTAGAACACGATAAGTATTTATTACGTATGAACACACGATAATTATTTTCAAATAATAATTATAATCACGAACATGCGATCATGAAATCATGAACGTAAAGTAATCACGAGCTAATATTACGTATATATATTTATTATGAACACGAATAACTAAGTCACGATCAATAATTAATTAGAACACGTAAAACACGAACACGAGAACACACGAGAACACACTAATATTTAGACACGAGAAAAGTACGGGTTACCCAAGTGGGGCCCCATGCCGCGGCTACACCAAAGGAAATGGGCCAAGCCCATAATTTTTACTAAATATGCAAATTATGGAAAAGGTATTTTCATTTAACAAGATTTAGAAAAATAACTAAAACCCTAAAATTCCCTTTTCTTCCATCTCTCTTTGGCCGTCGGATTCAAGGACACCACAAGGGTGTTTCGGGTTGATTTTGATCTTGGAAATTGTGCAAGGATTCGTGTGTGTTCGTCCTCATTTGTTTCACGTATTCGGTATAACTTTTTAACCCTTTTCTTTTATGTTTGATTTTGATGATCACATAAAACCATGATGTTTTTAACTAAACAAATTAAAAACAATTATTTAACATGTTAATAACCGAACCCCATAGGGGTCTCAGCTTGGCTTATTTAACACCACCAGGACCATATGGTCTCGGTATGGTGGTGGTGGTCCCACGGCAGCAACAAGGGACAAGGCAAACCCGACCTTGGTCGGGGTATTGTGATGGTTACGGGTCCGGTTCATGGTTTTTAGTCACGGGTCCGGTTCATAAGTTATTTTCAAGGTTTATGATTTTCACTAGTTATGTTTAGACTTGAATTAAATTAATAAAAGCATGACATGATTAATTTAATGTACATGACTTAGGTTATAAATTTAATTAGTAATTCATGAATTTTAACCTAAGTATTTATATTTAATTAGACTTTATAATTAATTAATTATTTAAAACCATGACTATAATTAATTAATTAACATGACTTAGGTTATATTATTAATAGTTAATAATACATGTTTTAACCTAAGTATTTTATTTTATTTAATTAAAATCATGTTATATTTAATTAAATACTTTTAACCTATAGTTTATTTAATTTACATGTAATAATTAATAAACTATACTTTATAATCACATGACTTAGAATAATAATCAGAAAACACTTAAGCTTATATAATTAGCTTATTTAACCAGCTTATATCTATTTATGGAAACTTTCTATTTTTAGAAACTTATTTATTTAAGGCAGCCACTCTATTTATGGAAACTTTATATTTTTAGAAACTTATCTATTTTAAGCAGTAATTCTATTTTTGGAAACTTTCTATTTTTGGAAACTTTCTATTTTTGGTCACTTTCTATTTTTGGAAACTTTCTATTTTAGGAAACCTGCTATTTTTAGAAAGTTACTTATTATTACACACAAGTTTAATAATACATGAAATACAAGTAATACTTAATCAAAATAGACAGAATATAAGATAAACACAGTATAGAGCTTAAAACAGTAAAACATGACATGAACATATAAAACAAGCCAAGACATGATATAAAACCAGTTACGTATTTAGTAATCAGATACTTATACACGTATGTATTTATGTAGCATTAGTGATACCGAAGTAGGACTCTCTTCAGTTCATCTTCTTCGTTCACTAGTCATAAGGTAAGGTTTCACGTCCTTTTAGTATGTACATTCTTTCCTTATTAGGATTCCTCGTATGCAGCCAACTATTTTCCCATAGTATAAGTTTATATGTTTGATTGCTTATGTTTAATTAGAATACCTAAAGCCATATACATGCATGACCAGTTTCACCTAGTTATGGAGGTACCATAACCATAACAATAGAGGCACTGGTGTTATGACTTCCCCACGGCAGAGTGATTGCTCGTGGCGTCCCTTCAGCTTTTGGCCATATTATTATATTTATCATGTGGGGCGTATGGGTGCATCCTAGTTACATGTTTTCAGCAGATTACTCAGTGTGAATGTGGTTGGTGCCTTGCATCCTTCACAAGGAGCTGATCGCTCCTACCTAAAACCAGCATATTAAATTAGAGGCAGCCCCTCTAATTTACATGACGAGGTCACCCCTCCAAGTATTCATGCACGTTGATTTTCATGACCTATATTGGCTAATGGTAAAATATGTTAAACAGTTTTTACAAGATAAACATAAGGCTTTTCAAACTATAAAACCAGTTTTACTAAGACTTAACCGGGTTATTCATGACTTAGTTTCTTCCGCTGTTTCATGCTTATATGCTTATATTATTCATGCTTTATTTGTACATCCGTGCACTGAGCGTATTGCTCAGCCGTTTTTTTTTTCATGTTCCCAAAACGGCAGGTACTCAGGGACGCTCGTAGACTTTAAGCGTACGTGCATATGGACTGGAAGCTTTCTATCCTTTCTTTACTTTATGCATTATCTATACTTTGATACTCTTTCCATGGACATTGTTTAGTCCTTTCATTTACAGTACTTATGTTTGTGTGTGATGAGCTTTACTTTTGGACTAACGATGTTTGATTCCGGTATTTCCTTTTATGGTCATGTAATGTTTTAGACATTTATCCTTGTATGCTTTGATGACACGCCATAATCACGTGTGACATTCCATTTATCAAAATGGGGTGTTACATATAGAGTGAAAATGAATGCGGGAGAGTGTCAATGACATGTTGCATCCAATCAAAAGTTGCCAAGTGTCTTCATCTTCCCAATTGAAAATCATGTTCTTGATCAAATTTTGGGCCTTTTTGATTGAGTGAGTTTCATCTAGATTGGGTAGCTGGGTTATGTTCGTCTCATCATGTAGATCATTTTTCATGTTGAGCATTTTCTTTGAAAGTGTCTAAATCTTGTTCCACGTTCTGGGGATGAAAGTGCTACGTGTTATGTTCTAATAAGTCCAATATTCATCACTTGGATAATTATCCAGTATAACAGTAAAGGTATGTGAGTTGCTGGCTTGTGATTGGTGCAAAAGGGTGAGTGCGTTTCACTGTTGGGATTTGGCTCACTAATAGCCAGTCTTTCTCTCTCTTCATTAAAACAGCTCAGTCAACGATCGACCACTCTCTTATACTGGCTTGTGATTGGTTGAGAAGTATAACACACGAATCAAACTCAAACTTCTTTCATTTTTGGCAATACTGGTCCCTCTTGTTAGCAGCTTTATAACTTGAACTTCAAACTTCAATAACTTGTCATCCTTGGCCCTTTGACTTCATACTTGACCATATTTGAACCCTTGACTTGTTGACTTTGACATTGACCAGATTTGACTTTCTTCTTGACTTTTCCAAATTCACACTTTTAGTCCCTCTACTTTGCAAGTTGTCAAGAAAGGTCCTTTGACTTGTGTTGACTTGTCATCTTTTGTCCTTCTTTTGTCTTTTCTTCATCATAAATGCCTTAATTTCCATGTTTGCTTCAAATTTGTATCTTTTTACCTATACAAGCACAAACAACAAAGAATACCCATAATAATGCTTTTACACATTAAAATCAGCTATTTTACTTTGTGTTTTAGGGTTAAATATGATATAATTGATATGAGATTTCACTCATATCAAATCCCCTACACTTGATCATTGCTATGACCTCATGTAATGGCACATTTCAAAGCACCAAATTACACTTTTTCTCATAATTAATCCACCTTGGCCATGATGAAATGCTTTTACACTACACTACACTTTATGATGCATGATTTTGATTTTTACAATGCAATGCAAGGAAAATAATTCTATTTATATATTTTTTATTTTTCTTGAAATGGTTTTGATGGAAATAACTCATAAAGAAATCAAGGACTTTGATTAGGGCTTTGGTACCATGAACACTTATCATCCTCAAGTTTCAATTTCCCCATACCAAGATTAAAAACAAGATCATTTTTATCCATAAGTGAATGTGCATCGACTTATTCATACAAATTAATTGTGTTACCATTATACCCCCACTTATTATGCCTCTAAGACCGGTTATTATTTGAGCAAATTGCTTGAGAGCAAATTTGTCATTCTTTAAAGTGTGAAATATAAGAAATGTAAAATCTGAAAACAAGGAAGAACGGTTTTAATCCTAAGTAACCATCTTATCCATTACTCGAAAAACCGCCCATAATTGATATAAGTCCGACCCAAGATAATAAGTCATTCGCCTTATGTGTAAGATCCTTATGTCATGCATTAATAAGTAGTTACACACTCGCTAAGGAAAGAAAAATAAAACTCACGCAATAATTTATATCTGCCGCCTTTTTGAGACTTTGAATCTTCAATCCCGCAACCCGTCAAGGTAATATTAGATTGGAGCAACTACTAAATCCCCGCAACCCTTGTGAGAGTAATATTAGAATTCAATAGCTACTATAATTAACACTTCACTGCCCCTCTTGGGAGTCTTGTATAATTATTATTATTATTTTGTTTTTCTAGCCACTCTTTTTTTAAGCCGCTCTTATTTTTCTTTATTCCTCACAAATAAAGTTGAAAAGAATAAAAGGAAAAACACCCGTGATAGGTGTGAAAACACCCATCCTTTTACCACTTAATTATAATAATAACAAATCCAAAACGTGTATTTTATGTCGTAAATGTCAGAATTATGCGTGGTTTGTGTTTTTGTTGTGATTTAGGACCAAAATGTGAAAAGGGAAGAAAACACGGGCTTTCACGGGCTTTTATCGAAGAAAAAGACAAAAGACGAAGTAAAGAGATCAAGAGTGCAAAAAGAACGGAAGTCCAAGACCTATTCTGAAGATTTATCGAAGAACAAGTCTGAAGACGGAAGTTTAATAAAGCCGAGGAACCCAAGTCTAATTAATGAAGAATTTTCAAGACGAGTTTAATCAATCCCGAGACAACGTCGAAAAAGTCGAAGAGTTTAGAAGACGAAAAGACGTGAAGAAAGAAAGAAAGAAGGAGCAACACATGCATCCTTCCCTTCTCCCTATATATAGCACCCATTTCACTTCATTTCTCTTTGTTAGCTAATTTTGACAAAATTAGTCTTTCCACCATTTTCATTCCTTGCACCATTTATTTTTCATGTCATTTCGATTTCATGTCTTAAATTTCTTGCCTTTTAATTCCAAGTAAGTTCATTTTGTTGTTGAATCTTTATTTTTCCTTTAATCAAGCTTTCTATTATCCATCTTATTCTACTTTTCTTGTTTTGATTTGATTGTGGTTCGGATTAAGCATTGATTTTTCTTAATCTTATTGCTTATTTGATTAAAAAGTTCATCGTTTTATTTCCATCTAGGCTTGTATACGATATAAGCTATAAGTTTGAAAATCTTATTGGCTTATTTTGTATTTAGCTTATTTGATTTTAAAGTTTTCTAAAAAGTTTTATCTTTTTAATGTTTGCTTATTTTGTTTGCTTATTTTGTGTTTTGAAAAAAGTCTTTAAATTTGTTGCTTTTTGTCTCGTCCCATTATCTTTTTAATCAAGTTTCGGTTATTTCTTATTAGTCTTAGCTTATTGGTTTTGCATATTTTGTATTACACTCCATCGGAATTGGATTTGGATTCCGACAGCTTGTTACGATCGTAAAAACCACAAGGGTTTCTACATTGCGATCGGTATTGTGATACTCCCCCTTATTCGGATCTGGGATTCGGATTTGGGATTCGAATCTGGGATTCCGATCAGGGATTCGGATCTGGGATTCGGATATGGGATTCGGATTAGGGATTCTGATCTGGGATTCGGATCTGGGATTCGGATCTGGGATTCGGATCTAGGATTCGGATCTGGGATTCCGATCTGGGATTCGGATCTGGGATTCGGATCTGGGATTCGGATCTGGGATTTCGATCTGGGATTCGGATCTGGGATTCAGATCTGGGATTCCGATCTGGGATTCAGATCTGGGATTCGGATCTGGGATTCGGTTTTGGGATTCGGATCTGGGATTCGGATCTGGGATTCGGATCTGGGATTTGGATCTGGGATTCCGATCTGGGATTCGGGTCCGGGAACGGATCTGGGATTCGTATCTGGGATTCCGATCTGGGATTCGGATCTGGGATTCAGATCTGGGATTCGGATCTGGGATTCCGATCTGGGATTCGGATCTGGGATTCCGATGGATTCTTAGTTTTTATGTCTTGTCTTTATTTTCAAATCAAAATTTTATATTTCCCGCCATTTTCTTAAACTTTATTTAAATTGTTTTTATTTTAGTTTTATTTTAAGATTGCATTTTATTTAAGTATTTTTCTAGTAATTTTCTAGCTTAATTTTTCACCTTGTTTTACTTTTATTATTTGTACCTATCTTTAATTTGCTTTTAAATACTTTCCGCATTTACTTTTTAATTAGTTATAGATAATCAACTTTCTTTTTGTTAACCAAAAACGACTGAGTCACACTTTAAACTGGTAATCAATTCGATTAGACACCGAGAAAACGAACTTTTTCAACTAGCAAAATCTTAGTTATTAAATGGCGCCGCTGCCGGCTCTTTTTGTTAAGATTAACGGTTATTAGTGACAGACGCGTTGGATTTTGGGATCCGTTCTTTTAGGAACGTTATTTTCAAGCACAAAAATTTTCAAAAATCCATAAAAACTAAAAAAATTTCAAAAATACAAAAATATTAAAAAAAAATCATAAAAAGCATTTCTTTTCCTAAGTTTTGCACCAAAAAAGATTATATATATTCTTTGTTTCTTTGGTATCTTTTTCTTTTGCAGGTGTATGCGTACTAGATCTTCAAATTATTCTGAGCCCGAGACTCGTGAAGATTTAGATATGGCTGGTTTGCATAACAACAATAACAACCCACCTTTACCCAATTTGAATAACAATAACAACAACAATGTTCCCCCACCCGACTTACGAACAATGGAGGAACTTTGTCAACCCACCATGACCGGACGCGAAGGACCGATTGCGCCGATGCAAATCACGGCTCCTGAATTTTCGTTGAAGCATCACATGATCCAGCAAGTTCAAAACGCTTGCCCGTTTAGCGGATTACCGGATGATGATGCCAACAAACATCTAGACAAGTTCATTACCATCACCCAAAGCATGAAACTTCCCGGTGCTTCCATGGATTTTCTTCGCCTTCACCTTTTTCCACACACTTTATCCCATCATGCCCAAAAATGGTTTGATCGTCTTCCCAAAAACTCAATTCAAACATGGGACGACATGACTCAAAAAATTTTGTCGCGCTACTTTCCACCATCCATGGTCACTAGTCTTCGCAACCAAATCAGTGGATTTACTCAAGAACCTGATGAGTCGCTTTTTTGATGCTTGGGAATGTTATAATGTCTTGATCGACCGTTGTCTGAACCATAACATGCTCCCCGTTACTTTGATTGATACCTTCTACAATGGTTTAACTTTTTGTGATCGTGGTACGATTAATGCTGCCGCTGGTGGTACATTCATGAAGAGAAGACATGAGGAGTGTAGAGAGCTGATTGAGAACATGACCACTCACCACAAAAATTGGGATTCATCCGCATCCTCAAGATCAAACCCGAGAGTCAATGTTTCCTCTACTTCTTCAAACCCTGATATTACCGAAATGTCCCGCGCAATAGTCGAAATGAGCAAAAAGATTGAACTTTTAGCCACTAACCAATTTCAACAAGCTAAAGCTGTAGCCACGTCTTGTGAGATTTGCGGGCATTCTCATTCATACACCGATTGTCCTTATACTCAAGACACTCCGGAAAATGTGTATGCCGCCAACGGTAACTTTTCTATGGGAGGCTATCAAGC
Source organism: Glebionis coronaria (assembly GCA_025667525.1). NCBI lineage: Eukaryota > Viridiplantae > Streptophyta > Magnoliopsida > Asterales > Asteraceae > Glebionis > Glebionis coronaria. Next base: position 196,618,500 of record CM046879.1, on the reverse strand, counting down.
ACGTCCTCAAGGTGACCGCAATTAGCTTAGTTATCGTTCGAATAACTATCTATCTCCACCCGGTTTTTCCCCTCAAAACCAAAACCAAAACAATTTCAACCGCAACAATCAAAGCCAACCTCGAGCTACCAATCAATATCAATCCCAAAGACACCCATATCCACCTCAAGGAAATAATTCAACTTACCAAGCCCCACCTCTCAATCAACCCACGACATTGAACCAAGACCTCGAAACTTAAATGAGGACCAATAGAGAGATGGTGACGAATCTTCAAAGCCAATTCATTAACTTGAAAGGTAACATGGCAAAACAAGGGAACGATATTCGAGCCGAGCTAAGGAATGACATGGCGAAACAAGGGAATGCTCTTCAAGCCGACATGAGAAACTCTATGAACAATCAAACAAATAACTTAAGGGATATGATGGCTAGTTTTTTCCCAAGTAATCAAGCCTCTGGTTCGGGTTCTCTTCCGAGTAACACCGTTGCTAATCCAAAAGGGGAGATGAAAGCAATCACCACCCGAAGTGGTAAAGGTTTAAAGGAACCCGAGATTCCTACACCTACACCGGTGATTGTGAAAAAGGAAAACGAGTCCCCTTCTCCAAATACTCCACCTTCTACTTCTACCCCTCCACCACCCAAGGATGTGAGTGAGAATTCCATACCAAATCCTTCATCTCAACCCAATATACCTTATCCCTCAAGGTTGAGGAAAGAGAAATTGAAGAACAAGGATGATATTCAGGTTTCTAACTTTCTCAAAATGTTTAAACAACTGAATTTCAATATCTCCTTTGCTGAGGCTCTCGCTCACATGCCGAAGTATACAAAAATGTTTAAAGAGCTTCTCAGTGATAAGGAGAAACTCCTTTATATCGCTCAAACCCAACTTAATGAGAATTGCTCTGCAGTCCTCTTAAGGAAATTACCAACCAAACTTGGTGATCCGGGTCGTTTCTTGATTCCTTGCAACTTCCCCGGGGTAGAGAATTGTATGGCCCTTGCCGATCTAGGTGCTAGTATCAACTTAATGCCATTAAGTGTTTGGAAACAATTATCTCTACCCGAGCTAGTCCCCACCCGAATGACATTGGAATTAGCTAACCGTACGGTTGCTTATCCGGTAGGGATAGCCGAAGACGTCTTCGTCGGTGTCGACAAATTCACCTTTCCGGCGGATTTTGTTGTCGTTGACTACGAGATGGATCCCCGTGTTCCATTAATCGTCGGACGTCCATTCTTGAGGACCGGTCGCACTCTCATTGATGTAGCCGCGGGCGAATTAATCATGAGAGTTCGTGACGATAAAATCGTTTTCAACATGCGTAAACTTTCTAAGCAGCCTTCTGAAAACGAGAGCGTTAATTTCATTGACGTTCTTGATGAGGCTTGTGAAGAACATTTCAAAGACGCTTGTAAAAGTGGTTCTTCTTCTCTACCCATTGTTGAGACCGTTTCCTCTCTTGCTCCATCACTAACTCCATTTGGAGAAAGTGATTTCATTTTCAAAGACATTGAAGCAACTTTGGGAGATGTGGATTTGCAATATGACGATTCTCCCTCCAATTATGATGAAGACATTCGTACCATTGAGAAACTTCTCAATGAGAACCATATTTCTCCACCATCTCCTAAGGATATCTCTATCGATGATCCGAATTTGAAAACGCCGTCCATCGAAAATCCTCCTAATTTAGAGCTTAAGGATCTACCATCTCATCTTGAATATGTGTTCCCTGACGACAACAACAAATCACCCGTCATCATTGCAAAGGACTTGAAAGAAGAAGAAAAATACCGACTTATCGCCGTGCTGAAGAATCATACGAAAGAGATTGCATGGAAAATCTCCGATATTCGTGAAATTGATCCTCACTTTTGCACACATAAAATTCTCATGGAGGACGATTTTAAACCCACTATTCAAAGCCAAAGAAGGGTAAATCCCAATCCATGACGTTATCAAAAAAGAGGTTATCAAACTTCTTGATGCCGGCATGATCTATCCTATCTCGGATTCACCATGGGTTAGTCCGGTCCATTGTGTGCCTAAGAAAGGCGGAATCACCGTTGTGCCCAATGAAAACAACGAGTTGATTCCTACTCGTCTCGTTACAGGGTGGAGAGTTTGTATAGACTATCGCAAACTCAATGATGCTACGAGAAAGGATCATTTTCCCCTTCCTTTCATGGACCAAATGCTTGAACGTCTAGCGGGTAATGACTATTACTGCTTTTTAGACGGTTTCTCTGGGTATTTTCAAATCCCCATCGATCCCAAAGACCAAGAGAAAACCACATTCACTTGTCCTTATGGAACATTTGCTTATAAAAGAATGCCTTTCGGCTTATGCAATGCTCCTGGGACTTTCCAAAGGTGTATGATGGCTATCTTCCATGATATGGTTGAAAAAACTATGGAAGTCTTCATGGATGATTTCTCGGTCTATGGTGATTCCTTCTCTACTTGCCTTGCCAATTTGGAACGCATGCTTAAGCGGTGTGAAGACGCTCGCCTTGTTCTGAATTGGGAAAAATGCCATTTCATGGTAAAAGAAGGTATTGTGCTTGGACATAAAATCTCCAAAGCCGTTCTTGAAGTGGACCGTGCTAAAGTGGATGTCATAACCAAATTACCTCCACCTTCAACCATGAAGGGTGTGAGAAGTTTCCTTGGTCATGCGGGCTTCTATCGTCGATTCATTCAGGATTTCTCTAAAATCGCTCGCGCGATGACCCACCTCTTGGAAAAGATACTCCTTTTATCTTTTCTAAAGAGTGTCTTGAATCCTTCAATCTTCTTAAGGATAAGCTAACTAAGGCACCGGTCTTGGTTACCCCTAATTGGGAGCTACTTTTTGAATTGATGTGCGATGCTAGCGATTTTGCTATTGGAGCGGTTTTGGGCCAAAGAGTGAACAAACACTTCCAACCAATCCATTATGCTAGCAAGACAATGACGGGGGCTCAATTGCATTATACCACTACCGAAAAAGAGCTTTTATCTGTAGTGTATGCTTTTGAGAAGTTTCGCCCTATCTTGTTCTTTCCACCACCATTGTGTACACCGATCATTCCGCGTTGAAGTACTTGTTAACTAAGCAAGACTCTAAGCCAAGACTTCTTCGTTGGGTTTTGCTCCTTCAAGAATTCAACATTGAAATTCGTAACAAGAAGGGAGCCGAAAACCTAGCCGCGGATCATCTAAGTAGACTTGAGGATCCTTATCAAGGGGATCATCAGAATCAAGAGATCAATGACTCTTTTCCCCTTGAGGCCTTAATGTCTATCAATTCCAATCTTGATGACACCCCGTGGTTTGCGGACATTGCAAACTATTTAGCGGGTAGTATTCTCATCGAAGGGTTAACATCCCAACAAAAGAAGAAGTTCTTTAAAGATGTTAAGACTTACTTTTGGGATGACCCTTATCTCTTCAAATAATGTGCTGATCTGATTATTCGGCGGTGTGTTGATGGACGCGCAACTTTAAACATTCTCTAAGCTTGCCATAAAGGACCCACCGGTGGTCACTTTGGTCCCAACTACACCGCGAAGAAAGTTTTCGACTCTGGATTCTATTGGCCCACCATTTATCGTGACGCTCACGAGATGGTTAAAAATTGTGATGCTTGCCAACGCCAAGGCAAGATCACACATAAAGATAAGATGCCTCAAAATTTCATACAAGAATGTGAAATCTTTGATGTATGGGGCATCGACTTTATGGGGCCATTTCCATCATCTAAAGGGAACAAGTACGTCCTCGTAGCCGTTGACTACGTTTCTAGATGGGTTGAAGCTAAGGCTCTTCCTACGAACGATGCGAGGGTGGTTGTAAACTTTCTCAAGCAACTTTTTTCTCGATTCGGTGTTCCTCGTGCTATAATCAGTGACCGCGGGACTCATTTCTGCAATGATCAATTTGCAAGAGTCATGGCTAAGTATGGTGTCAATCATCGTCTTTCCACCGCTTATCATCCTCAAACGAATGGGCAAGCCGAGATATCTAACCGTGGATTGAAGCGAATTCTTGAGCGTACTGTGGGTGAGCATCGAGCCTCGTGGGCCGATAAGTTAGATGATGCTTTGTGGGCTTTCCGTACCGCATATAAGACCCCGATTGGTTGTACACCTTATCGTCTTGTGTACGAGAAAGCATGCCACTTTCCTATCGAGCTGGAACATAAGGCATATTGGGCCTTGAAGTGGGATAACTTCGACATCACAAAGCCGGCGATCTTCAGAAGATTCAACTCAACGAGCTAAATGAATTGAGGAATGAAGCTTATGAGAACTCGTTGATCTACAAGGAGAAGACCAAAATCATCCATGATGCTAAGATTAAGAACCGAGAGTTCCATGTTGGTGATCAAGTCTTACTCTTTAACTCTCGGTTGAAGATCTTCTCGGGCAAGTTGAAGAGCCGTTGGTCTGGTCCATTCACCGTCGCCAAAGTCTTCCCATATGGAACCATTGAGCTTTCTCAGCCAAATGGGCCCAATTTTAAGGTGAATGGCCAGCGCGTGAAGTTGTACTTTGGTGAGGACATCTCTCATGAGATGATTCCATCCCTCGCTACGTTTCCCTTGAACTAGTTCTGGGTCGAGTGAGGCTCGTGACTCGGTTATAAAAAACAAGCGCTTATCGGGAGGCAACCCGTTGTTCTATCCTTTACTGTTTTCATAATAAGTGTAGGGGGGAGCCCCGTATGTGTTTGTTGTCTTGTTTCTTATTCTGTGCAGGGATTCAAGCTTTAAAGAGTACTTTTGACGACTTTTGACGAACCGTGATCCCGTGTACCCGTCTTCCTGGTTCTATCCTAAACTGTCGTGATTCAATATTCCATATCTTATATGTTCACATTGAAATCACTATTGTTGTCCTTCCCTTAGCAAGATTTAAACAAAGTGCACAATGTCATAAGTGTAGGGGAGTTTAATCCCACATGCTTAAACATTGAGGACAATGTTTATATCCAGTGTAGGGGGACTTCTATCGAAGTAAGTGGTCTTTTCCATGAATTTGCCCTCATTATAACCGGAAAATTTGATTTTTCGACATTTTTCAAAAATTTTAATCTATTTTGGCCTAGTTGTATAGTAGTATATTCCTTTGTTATCACCATTTACTTTCTTTGCTAGAATAAAATTTTTAATAAAGTGGTTTTCGTTTTTCAATGTCATGAATCTTTTGACTCAACCCGAGTTTACTTATCTTAGTTTACTCTAGCTAGTATCCTTAACGTGTTTAAGTCAAGTTTTGCTAGGCTTTTATATAGGGAGCTTTAAAACGCGAAAGTCTTAACTCTCACGGGTTAAGAAAAAGAACTTTTCGCAAGTTCCTATAATTGATCCTAGAGAGTCGTTTATCAAGGGAACTTTAAAACGCAAATTCTAAACTTGAAAGAGTCTAAGAAGATGCAAGATCCTATAGACGACCGAAAACCCAAAACTTTGATTTAATTGGCTAAGCATCCACGAGTCTCATTCCTTGAGATTTTAAATTGTAGAGAACGAGAGATGATAGAGTCAGTTATAAGTTTGGTATTCTTTCATGAATTTATGTGAGTTGATTATAAGCTTTTTCTCCCTTCGCTTGCTAATAAATTTATCTACAATAAATAAGGTTGTACGATTTGAAAAGTTACTTAGCTTCTAGCCCAAGATCGTTTAAAATTTGCTCGGTATTAATTAGAGTTCATAGCCAAGGCATAACTTATTGAAGCGGGATGCGAAGATTGGCGAGTCCGAAAAGGCCCTAACAAGGCATGAGGGCTACATTTTGTTGCTAAAGATCCAAAAGTGATGTGAAGAATCATTTATCGAAAATCAATATGAAGGATCGAGACACACGACGAAAAGCAAAAACTCCCCAAAAGATCATGGAGAAGTCTATCCAAAAAGGCCCTAACAAGGTATGAGGATAAATAGATCCAAGTCCTAAAAGGAGGCGGATCGTTGTATTACAAAGTCCAAAATAGAGATTGGAGAAAAATGAAGAAGTCGTGGTCCAAATATGAAGAATCTCTCAAAAACTTCAAGTGAAGAAATTCCTATTATGAAGAGAAGACCATAATTTCAAGAACGTCTCTCAAGATTTGAAGTATGAAGTCGCTGCCAAATATCGGTCCGAGAAAGGTCTCAAATCGTGAAGCGAGTTATGCCAAGATATGAACTTTAAGAGGTCCCGAGAAGCAGTTTTGAAAGATTTTTTCCTTTAGCTAACTATTGATTAAATTGTCCCACTTTATTTTCGGCCTAAATAAACTATCGAAATAAGTCAAACAATGTATCCTCGTGATCATTCAAGACAAAATTAAAATATAAGAGATACACCTAGGAATAAGGGAGTCTAAGTAAATAATTGGGCCACATGAGTTCGTGTTAGTTTGCTAACTTATAATAACAATGATCTCGTTTTTAAGCTTGGTATGGGGAACGCGAAACTTGAGGATGATAAACATTCATGGCAGCCAAAACCCCAATGTAAGTTTTTGATTTCTTTACTTGTTTCTATCTTTTTAATTTCCTGAATATTTAGTATTTAATAAAGGCCTAGGTGGGTTATTTATGATGGAAAATGTAAATCGTGCTTCAAAATTAATACAATGCATGAGGGCATTGCAATGGTCAAGTGTAGGGGATTTGATAGGTGTGAAAACACCCATCCTTTTACCACTTAATTATAATAATAACCAAGCCAAAACGTGTATTTTATGTCATAAATGTCGATATTATGCGTGGTTTGTGTTTTTGTTGTGATTTAGGACCAAAATGTGAAAAGGGAAGAAAACACGGGCTTTTATCGAAGAAAAAGGCAAAAGACGAAGTCAAGAGATAAAGAGTGCAAAAAGTACGGAAGTCCAAGACCTATTCTGAAGATTTATCGAAGAACAAGTCTGAAGACGGAAGTTTAATAAAGCCGAGGAACCCAAGTCTAATTAATGAAGAATTTTCAAGACGAGTTTAATCAATCCCGAGACAACGTCGAAAAAGTCGAAGAGTTTAGAAGACGAAAAGACGTGAAGAAAGAAAGAAAGAAGGAGCAACACATGCATCCTTCCCTTCTCCCTATATATAGCACCCATTTCACTTCATTTCTCTTTGTTAGCTAATTTTGAAAAAAATTAATCTTTCCACCATTTTCATTCCTTGCACCATTTCTTTTTCATGTCATTTTGATTTAATGTCTTAAATTTCTTGCCTTTTAATTCCATGTAAGTTCATTTTGTTGTTGAATCTTTATTTTTCCTTTAATCAAGCTTTCTATTATCCATCTTATTCTACTTTTCTTGTTTTGATTTGATTGTGGTTCAGATTAAGCATTGATTTTGCTTAATATTATTGCTTATTTGATTAAAAAGTTCATCTTTTTATTTCCATCTAGGCTTGTATACGATTTAATCTATAAGTTTGACAATCTTATTGGCTTATTTTGTATTTAGCTTATTTGATTTTAAAGTTTTCTAAAAAATTTTATCTTTTTAAAGTTTGCTTATTTTGTGTTTTGAAAAAGTCTTTAAATTTGTTGCTTTTTGTCTCGTCTCATTATCTTTTTAATCAAGTTTCGGTTATTTCTTATTAGTCTTAGCTTATTGGTTTTGCTTATTTTGTATTACATTCCATCGGAATGGGATTTGGATTCCGACAGCTTGTTACGATCGCAAAAACCACAAGGGTTTCTACATTGCGATCGGTATTGTGATACTCCCCCTTATTCGAATCTGGGATTCGGATCTGGGATTCGGATCTAGGATTCGGATCTGGGATTCCGATCTGGGATTCGGATCTGGGATTCGGATCTGGGATTCTGATATGGGATTCGGATCTGGGATTCGGATCTGGGATTCCGATCTGGGATTCGGATCTGGGATTCGGATCTGGGATTCCGATCTGGGATTCAGATCTGGGATTCCGATGGAGTCTTAGTTTTTATGTCTTGTCTTTATTTTCAATTCAAAATTTTATATTTCCCGCCATTTTCTTAAACTTTATTTTAAATTGTTTTTATTTTAGTTTTATTTTAAGATTGCATTTTATTTAAGTGTTATTCTAGTAATTTTCTAGCTTAATTTTTCACCTTGTTTTACTTTTATTATTTGTACCTGTCTTTAATTTGCTTTTAAATACTTTCCGCATTTACTTTTTAATTAGTTATAGATAATCAACTTTCTTTTTGTTAACCAAAAATGATTGAGTCACACTTTAAACTGGTAATCAATTCGATTAGACACCGAGAAAACAAACTTTTTCAACTAGCAAAATCTTAATTTCAACCCGCTAAGTATTAAGCATGACATAAGTCTAGTACACATAAAACGTTCTAACTTAGAATCTTAAGACGTACTTATACCAACCACGAATGATCAGTCAAAAAACATAAGAGACTACAAACAGATTAAAATCGTTCTTGATTATTTATTAACAATATATACATGCGTTGACAAGAAAGTAAAGGTTACGAAAGGGGATATAAAAGCCACAATTAAATAATATGAGGTTTATCTAGCCCTTTACACTTACTTCAAACTCTATCATCTCTCGTTCTCCACAGTTTAAAATCTCAAATAATGAGACTCGTGGATGCTTAGCCTAATAAACCAATAAAGGTCTACATGGTTAAGGATACTAGCTAGAGTAAGCTTGAATAAGCAAACTCGGGTTGAGTCAAAATATTCATGGCGGGCCTAATATGTCAAAGATATCTAAACTTGTTAAACCATATCCTTTATTATATTTTTTTTCCTTTTTATATATTTTTGATGAAAAATAAAAGAAAAAATATATACAATGCAAATGTTGTTATGAAATGAAAAATGATTAATGCAAAAATTATGAATGCGTATTTTTGTTGGCTAAAGTAGATCAAAAATTTGAAAAATGTTTGAAAAATTAATTTTCCAATTATCATGAGGGCAATGACAATGTTCTAGGTAAGGTCACTTCGATAGAAGACCCCCTACACTTAAGATAAACATTTTCCTCAATGTTTAAGAGTATTGGAGTAAACTCCCCTACACTTATGACATTGATAACTTTGCTTAACCCAAGCTAAGGAAAGGTCTAATAAAGTGAATTCATTTTAGACATTATTAAGAGTGAATTTTAAATTACAAAAGTAATGAAGTGAACCTGATACAAGGGCCTCCTCCATAAGCTCCAATGCATGCAATGCGAGAGAGCAACCCTACGAACATCAAGAAGACAAAAGAGAGGCACCCCTACACTTCATCTCATCTAGATACCCTTTATTCCTATCCTACCACACTCTAGTCTAAATGATCTAAGCCTAGTTATTCAAGCTTGATTTATGGAGTCTCTAGCTCGACTCATCCCACACTTAAAGTGCCCATGGGAAACCTATCATGGAGAGTAAAATATTTACCCTTTCTAGGAAAAATCTCCATGATAAGGTAAAACAAGTTTTCAAGTATACAAAACTCCATAAATATCCACCCGGATCAAATACATAATTGCCATCCCACTTATAGCACAATCCAAAAGTAAACATCTCAAGTAATGGTGAGGTGGGTGAGGTTTCCTTATCCACGAGTCTTTCCCATAAATTTTTCAAAAGATGATGAGGTGATACTCTTAAATCTTCCACAAGTTTTCCTTTTATTGCATCAGGTGGATACTGAGTTGGCTCATAAGTCTCTTTACTAGGATCAAAAATCCTTTCCTTGATGGGAAAACAATAAGTGGTGGTTGTCTTAGAAGATTCCCCCTTAGATTTCACTTCTTGAGAGAAAGGTTGGGGAGTATTAAGTGTCAACACACGTGTAGAGGAAACCACCATTTCTTTCTTGTTCTTAGAAAACTCCTCATCAAAAGTATCCTCATAAGGTAACATAAATAATCTCTCCAATTCTACATCCAAATGATATAAATCACCATCATCTTGAAACTTCTCAAATCTTGGTTCATCAATTGAAGGCTCAATAAAAGGATTTGAATTGGGTTGTAAGATAGGTGGTGAAATAGGTGAAGCATTACGGGTATGAGGTGTATCACAAGGTGAGGAAGAAAGAGTAGCAAGTGTAGTTCCATTAAAAGGTTGAGATAGAATGGTATCTCCATAAAGCAATCTCTCTAGTTCACGAATATCCTCATCCCAACTGGAAGGTGATGTATCAACCACAAGATCATCCCTCTTAAGATAAGCTTCAATCTCTTCATTAATCAAGTCATTTTCACTACTCAAGCTTGCAATCTCAAAAATCTCTTCTTTCCCATTTGTAGTAGAAGAATAAACTCCATAATCCACTTTCCCCAAGCTTGCCTCAAATTCATCAATAAGGGAATCACCTTCATCAAAGGGAGGAAATGAAGAAGTGATGGAGGCTATAGTCTCAACATCGGGAAGATCATATTCACCACTCATACAAGCTTCATGAAAATATTCATCACATACTTCATCAAGAATATCAACGTGATTCACCTCTTTATCAAGAATATCAACATGATTAACCGTCTCGGGCTCATTGGATTTCTTAGACAATTTTCCCATGTTAAACACAACCTTTTGATCTTCCACCCTCATAATAAGTTCACCTTCTACCACATCAATAAGAGTACGACCCGTCCTTAAGAAAGGCCTTCCTACAATGAGAGGAACTCTAGGGTCCATGTCATAGTCAACAACCACAAAATCCGTGGGGAATGTGAATTTATCAACTCCTACAAAAACATCTTCCGCAATTCCCACCGGATAAGCTATTGAACGGTTTGTTAGCTCAAGTGTCATTTTTGTAGGTGTAAGTGCGGGAAGGGAGAGTCGTTTCCAAACTAACAAAGGCATCAAATTTATACTTGCACCAAGGTACGCAAGTGCCATGTAATTCTCTACCCCCGGGAAATTACAAGGAATCAAGAACCGACCCGGATCACCAAGTTTAGTAGGCAACTTCTTTAACAACACCGGGGAACAATTTTTGTTCAATGAAGCATTAAGCACATCAACCAATTTCTCTTTGTTTGAAAGAAGGTCCTTAAACATCTTTGCAAATTTAGGCATATGAGCTAAAGCCTCCGCAAAAGATATACTGATATTCAATTGCTTAAACATCCTCAAGAAGTTGGACACTTATATATCATCTTTGTTCTTATTTTTCTCCTTTCTCAATCTAGAAGGATATGGAAGATTTGGTTTTGGTAACGGTTGAGTGGTAGTTGTTGAAGGACTCTATTTGTTGGTTTCTTCATTGATAGGTGTAGAAGGTGAAAGATTAATAGGTGTAGGAATTGAAGGTGTAGGATTTGAAGTTGTAGGCTTTTTACAAGGATGAACCGTTGTAGGAGTTACCAAAGGAGGTATAGGACGAATTGAAGGGTTAATGGTTGTTTTCCCACTCCTTGTTGTGATTGCATTTACATTTTCCCTTGGATTGGTTTGAGTCTTGGAGGGTAAAGAACCTTGTGGTATTTGGTTTAAGAGTAACATAATTCTCTTGTTTGTCTCCTCTTGCATAGCTCTTAATTGATCTCAAGTTCTCTTTTCACTCTCACATATCCTTCTTTTGTTATCTTGATATCTCCTTTCATTATCTTGGCTCATCTTATGAAGAAGCTCAATGGTGCTAAAATCATTTGGCCCATTTCCTTGAAATCCTTGTTGTTGAAAAGGTGGAGGTTGATTGTAAAATCCTTGGTTATTACCCTGAAAGTTATTCCCTTGGTTTTGAAAGTTATTGGGTCCTCTATTGTTGTTGTTCCCTTGGTAATTTCCCCTTGGCCCTTGGTTTCTATTGAGCAATTGTGCAGTGTTTGCTTGGTTTTGGGTGGGTTGATGGGGAGGGAAACTGGGTGGAGCAAGGTAATTATTGGACTTGTAAGAGAGGTGATTAGGGTTGATGTTGGGTTTAAAGTGTTCTCTTTGTTCGTTATGATAAGCATAGAATTCTCCTTGAATGTTTTGAACTTTATCACATTGCAAGTAGGAATGAGATCCTCCACATGTCTCACAAGAGAGGGTGATGGAATTGACATTGTTGGTAGAAGAATTGTTCAAGGAAACCTTCATAAAGTCTTGAATCATTGCTTGTTGCATCTTTTGATTTTGGTTAAGTTCTTGAAGTTGTGAAAGGAATTGACTCTCAAATGGTCTAGAAGCACCCTCTTGAACAACATGTACCACCTCATCTCTCTCCTTATTAGTTTGAACCATAGATTTTGTTTAAATGATATCACATGCATCTTGTGTGGATTTTGAAAGAATGTTCCCACCCGCGGCCGAGTTAAGGGAATCCTTATGATGAGGTCTCAAAGCATTGTAGAAATTGCTGATTTAGTGAACTTGGTTAAAACCATGGTTTGCGCACTTACTCAACAACTCTTTGAACTCTTCCCAAGCTTCACTAAAGTTTTGGTCTTGCTTTTGTTGAAAACCTATGATTTGGTTTCTCAAGGTGGTGGTTCGTGAAGGAGGAAAGAACTTATTCACAAATTTCTTCTTCAAATCATCCCAAGTGAAAATGCTCCTAGAAGGTTGCTTATCAAACCAATTCCTATTATTTCCCTCTAAAGAGAACGGGAATAAGATCATCTTAACCGCAACATGAGGGACCCCATTATATTTAAGTGCATTACAAAGTGACATGAATCTCTTGATATGGTCATGGGGGTCATCCATAGGTCTCCATAGGAACGAGATAGAAGAAACCATAGTAATCATGCATGTATTAAGATCAAAATTATTCTTGGCTATCTCGGGAATAACTATAGCATCTGCATTCCCCTCCACATTTGATTGGAGAATCTCAATCAATGGTCTATTATCAAAGGCGGCCATGACTTCTTGTGAGTTGTTGAAAGCATGATGCTCGGGATCGGCTTGATGGACGGTGTTTTTCTTGTTCTTTTTCTTCCTTTTGGGAGGAAGGGGTTTTACACCAATAGGTATATGTGAACGCGTTCGAGTGCGCATGAAACTTAACTCGAAGAATAAGAGAGGAGCTCTCGGTCAACTTTTGAGAAAGAAGAGATTATCTCTCTCGAGGTGCAATAATTAATATCCACAAGAAAGTAATATATTACTACGTAGTACTACTTTGGTGGCACACCACTCACTACTATCGCCTTTGAAAGACCCACAAGGAAGCGGAGAAACGAGGCGGCGCATAGCACTTAAGAGCCTGCTTCTATAGAATGTGAAATACACTCTCCTTATACCCCCCACACAGTAGCCTCTTTCTCAAGTTCAAATAGATTGTAGTATTTATCTATTGTGCCTTAATTAACTTTGATCGATACGCGTACTTAGGACTAGAATGCCCCCAAATACGGTGTATTGCCTCGAAAATACTTATGGAAGTAGGTAAATTAGTTGTTCGTATCTACGTATATGTATTTACATATAATAATATATCAAAAATATTTTTGTATTTATTTGTTTTTATGAAAGTATAGTATGTACGTAAAAACGAGTGAAACCAATATATACAATATATTTTTGGTGTAATCTTTTAGGAAAAAGATTACTTTTGTATTTTTTTATTTTTTTGGTTCAATTCTTTAGGAAAAGAATTGATTTTGTTGTTTTTTTTATTTTTTTTATTTTTATCTTTTTGATTTTTTATGTTTTTTATTTATGATACGTAAAAGCAACGTTCACAAGTGAATGGATCCCAAAATCCAATCGTAACCGTCAATCTCCACGTAATGAACCGGTAGCGGCGCCATTTAATGGTTGATTTCTAGCTGAATAAGCTGAAAGAAGTTCTAAAAAGCTTCTAATCAAAATTCACCTAGTGAGTATCAAAGAATTGAGATGAAGTGTCCTATAAGCCAAATAAGCACTTTTTAAGAGAACAACTTATTGGGATAAGCACTAAAGCTGAATTGCTCAAAATATGATCAATAGGCCAAATAAGGAAGACCTATCCAAGAAAATCTCAAAAAGCTCCAAAGAAAAAGCCAGAAAATCAAATAAGCTATTTTGGCTTATGTTGACCAAGCGTTGATCAAAGTTGACCAAGTTTTACCTTGGTCCAATCTTAATTTCTTAGCTTATGCAATTGTTTTGTGAAAGAAAATCACCACTTTTATGAAAGGAATAAGCTTGTAATGAAAATATGATAAGGACTTTTCAGAGAAACTTAACTTTGCTCAAAGGTTATTTCTATGGCTTATTTAATTATTATTAGTGAAAACTGTATGGTCTACTTTATATCTCTAGAAAGCTTATATGATAAGCTATACCCAGAAACAAGAATCACTTCCTAACTCTAAGTAATCAAGATTTGGCAAGTGATTGAATAAGGCATGTTTAAGTTGTGAAATTTGACCCAAAGTTTTTAGAAGACTAATCGCCTGTTTGACTATCAGTTTGACTCCAAAAATTCACACTCTTACTTATTACCAACTATTGAGTGAATATAAACTCCTAATAGCAACTTTTGACAACTGGTTTAAGATTTATGATCACTACCAAACACTAGTTATCTGATAAGCACAAAAATAAGCTATGAGACCTAATCCAATCAAATAGATAAAGCTATCTATCTATAGGTGATTATCCATATAAACATGATATGAGTATATAATAAACGTAGCGGAAAGGACACCTATCAACGGATAGAGTCATATGATTAATCAATAAAAGGGGCATAAAAGTATACCTTTGTAGCGTGATTCAGTAAGATCGAACGAAGACCATCACGAACACATGATCTAACCAAGAAACCAATCAAATATGAAACCAAGTGATCAAAATAGATCACCTCTATGATGTATCCACACCACACATCCTTGTATACCAATAGATGCTAATCTTAAACCCCGTAACCTAGTAACACCCTTTGAATAAACAAGATTCAAAGATGGAGGTCATTACAAAACATAAACCCACGGTTTTTACATCTCAAAACCATGAAAATCCCAATTAGAGGAAATAGGGAGGATTTTTGGTAATGTGTTTAATGTAATAAATTTGGGTTTTTACCTAATAACTCATATTTATCATAAATGTAACTCCTTCCTCTTTTCATCTTAATGGGCCGGACTCAATGGGCTTTGTATGGGCCTTGCCATACACTTTTACAAGTCTAATAACTAAGTACACTACTAGTCGTTAGAAGCCCAATAATGATCTCGAGTTATGAAGGTTGTTTATATACCGTAAATACGATAAACACGATATATTGAAATGGTACCTTAGTGTATATGTGTGTGACCCCATAGGCCCATATGTGTCTAGCCGTATAATTAGTTGTTATGACACGAGCATACTCCAACAGCTCCCACTTGCGCACGTCATAATAATCATGTAATTATACAACCAATGGTTAGCGTCTAGCAACACGCCAATGCCCCTAGAAACGTATGAGGATAGTTTCTCAAACATCTTATTTAAATGGTTAGATGTTAGTCATCCTTTTGTTTCAGATACTCTATTAAACATTAGACATGGATCAACAGTCATTCTTAAGTTTAACTATTATGTTTCTCGATATAGATATTGAACTAGATTACCAAATTAATCAAGAATCATCTTAATTACATTTGGGTGTGGCCACACAAACATCTGTACAATTCATCGAGGGGTCCAGTAGTATCTAACTCCAATACAAGTGGAGGAACAAATCCTATTTTGACTGCACGTTTCGTTCATGTGTTTTACATCGTACCTGAAAATGGTCTTTATAGCAGCCTTGTTCAGGCCATCGTTTAACCATATCAAAGATTTACATTCCACACATACAAAACCTACTTGCATCTCAAGTCTAAGGATGAGATATTTAACCACTTACGAGATTCTCTATTGACGACGATCCATGTAGTGAATTCTCGTAGGTTGGGTCAATCTAATGTTCATCCAATGAACACATATGAGTTTGGCAGCATCATCAATTAATATTCATTCCTAATGAATATGACCAACTCACATTTGTCTTAATTCGACAATACTCCCATATCATCAACTGACAATGGATAATTTAGAATAACTAAATTATTCATGGATTAAACATGCTAATATAGAACACAGTAGTACAAATGAAGATGATCTACCAAGTATATCAATTCATTATTTAGTAAAACTGCTTAACGTTCCATTATCCAAATACCAAAAAAAAACCAGATATACATGAGACTACTCTAAGGTCAAAGTCCAATGTTCCAAGCATGATGAACATGTTTGACTACAAGACATTGAATTTACACAAGGACCTGTTGAGTTTTCATTTGTGTGAGCTTTGAGAATACTTATTTCAGAAACTCACAAATAGTAAAGATTTTGAATAATACGATGATTGTCATTTTGTATATGTGCGCTCAAGTGCTAATACAGTAATACTAGCATCGCCATAGTACATTACATAGGTTGTTTGAAGCAAGTAGAACACCTATTTAAGACAATCTTCTTAACAGCTTCCCAAACTTTAAAGTATTCTTATTTTACTAATGAGTAGTGCAACAATGCTTTTCATCAAGCACGTCTAGGTAGTAGTATTATCACTGAAGATGAAATCCTACTATCACTAGTATTGAGTACCATCTCAATCAAAGTAAGCATTAGTGTATAAACTCAACACTAATCTTCTTAGCTAAAAACGTAAACGATGATCAAGTATATAGTATAATGACTTTCACTTAGATACTTTGTGATCAGTTCATCTTGCATTCATGCAAGTATCAACATTAGTCTTAATACATCACATATCATATGTAATGAATCCACTAGGTAAACTAAAGGTTTCCATGTACATAATCAATCTTATCAAGTCAGATTGAACTTTGAGACTTTCTCAATGATGTGTCATATTTAGACTTATTAACAGCCTATGTCTTATTATAATAAGCATATGTCCCAAGGTTATATGTTTTACTTCTTTTTTCTCTCAATAGAAACATATTCCAAGTCAAGGATTAAAAACTAGCTTTGATGGAATAATATTTCCAATATGTTAACAACATATGAGATTTAAAACAAACAAAATAATATGCTCCTACTAGCCTTAAGGGTACTCGAGAGTAATCTTTGTTTTAATCATGATCATATCCTTGATTCAAACTTAAGATTCCAGCTCCTAGATGCATGCTCTAATCCACACTTGGATTTCTAGAGTTTGTACACCAATTACCATATTTCATCTTCATGAAATCAAGTATGGTAATTAATATCTTTATTAATTTAACACTCGTAAAGAAAAGAAAGACTTAAATCATGATCAATTGCTTGAGCATGCCTTAAACTCTATTCAAAGAGAGTGTTGATAAATATGTACAATTATGTCCATATCTATCTTCTCATATAAGACCATTTCTAACCTATCAGTCTTACTGATTAGTGAAAGCTAATCAAATTCCAAAATTGATTTTCTTTTATGGACTACATCTAACAATTCATAGTTTGAGTCATTCATTAGATTATAAATTTAAAAATGAGTCTCGATAGTTATGAGGTTCAAAATGATCCTCTAACTCATATTCCTCAACATTGACATGACATTCATATATTCAGGTGCTTGAGGTATCCTTGCGGATATGCGAATGGGAGTTATAAAAACTTGTGGCTTTTGCATTTACATGCTCAGCCTCATTATGTCGTTCACTAGTGTATTTAGAAGGTTGTATTTTATTTCTTACTTTCTACAAAGATGCACAAAGGCTCCCACTTGCTTCTTGTAAGAGGATACTTTCTCCAAGTACACAGCATGTCGAGCAACAATGAATTGTTCTCGTTTGGGATGTATAAAATACACTAAAATTTCTTGATTCAAGTTTTGTTAATAAAACGTCTAACATGATTTTAACAAATTTAAGACTTCAACTAAGACTTACTGGGAGTCATCCCATTCCATAAATTGATGGTTTCTTAGTTACCTTCTTGTTTGGAACCATATTGAATAAGCACGGGCATATTCAAATTTTTGTTAACCTTAATAAGATACAAGAGAGAGAGAGAGTAGTTAATGTTATCAAGGATCAAATAATAAAAATAGTATTTGATTTTACACATGAGACATAGTGTTGCAATTATGAGACAGTATCACAATTCCTTTGATAACATAATACTCTTTGACTCACATATTTTATAATTTGGCCAAACCAAATTGCATAAACAATATATTCAAGCCGATTGCATGCTATAAAGTATGATTATTTTAGTAGTTCAAGAACTTCATGTTCATGTTTTAACAAGAAAACATAACATGTTGGTCGCTAAATATACTTTATAAGATATTGAACAATCCAATAACTTCATTGTATATGCCCTAACAGGAAGACACAACAAGTCAAGTACTTACTTTATTTTATAAGTCTTTGAACAATTCAAGGAAGTTCATATTTATGTCTTTACTTGAAGACATAAATATACTAGAAATAAAGTATTATTGAATGCCTACTTTTGGCTTCAATAGTATTTTCAAGTTAATTTACATATTTCATATTTATGTCTTTACCAGAAGACATATGATTATTAGCTAAAACATTTAGGTAATGCGATGAAGTAATTTTTAGTATTTCTTGACATTACTTCTCTATTAGGAAACATACATCGATATGTATAAGTCCTAATAGAATATTATAAGCCATATTGTGTTGTACCTTGCACACTCTAATAATTCTCCCACTTGAGCATGACACAACATCATATATGAATAATATTAAAATATCACATATATAATAAGATTTAAGTCATACTTAAATCAAGCTTGTATAGAAGGTTTATGTAGAACTTCATCGTTTAATAAGCAATCATGCATAACTATTTTTAGATAGCATTTCGGGAAGCGACATCAGAAAAGCGACTAATTATGTTTTAAAATAAAATGAAATAAGGCTTAGAAAACTATGATGTTATTTCAAGACAATCTAGAAATTAAGTGGGTCACTTACAAGGTGAAAAGCTCATAGCTCCCACTGAATAAGACAACTTTACAAGTGTGTCCTATGGTTAAAAAAATGCATTGCTCCCATTAGTTTAGACAACATTTTGAATGTATCTATACTAGTGAAAAAGCAAGCAGCAATTTGTATACTTTCTAGTTCTTTGAATGTCTACACATTATAGCCAATGTGAGTCTCGTAGACTAGTAAACATGTACATAGATATTCAAAGAAAAGTATCAAGTTCTACTATATTTGTGATGAGATTTCAATCGATGCCATTAACTTGAGAGTTTTGCATGCAATTCCTCTTTCTACTTTACCTCAAAGGTGTGTAGAATCTTATGGAACTTGTTTTTGTAAGGAAAATATACTATAAAAACATGCTAGTAATTTCCTTTCCTCTCACGGTTTAATGAGACTTCAATTTCTAATCAAGAGTCATACAATATCTTAACACATTAAGATATGCAACCGTACTTAATCGTTTTGACTTACAAGACAATGCCATTTCTTGAGTAGGTGTGTATTAAGATTGATTAGAAATGATAAGATTCAAGTGTTCCTATTACAGCTTTCTCATACAAGGAGAAAGGATGAGAACGAGTCTTATTCTTACAAGGAAAGAAGACTTAGTTTGTTTTCCTCTAACACAAAAGGAAACAAACTTTGTTTACGGTTTGTGTTGCACAAAATCATTAATAGAAATACAAAGTTCATATTTAGTATTTTCGATAATTATCCTTTTAAAATTAACTACCCAAGTTTATAAAAACAATTAATTTTACGAAAAGGCTAAGATCCTCATTGAGGTTCCACCACCACATTAGTTGATCTGCTCGCAATGATAGATTCAACAGGTAGATGACATTCATCAATTGCAAATATTGTGCAATTCTTAGATCCTTATGGGACTCATGACACAAGCAAACATTTCACTAAATGTCAAACTGGCATGTTTAGTTCCATCCTTGCCTCGGTCAAGGTCTCACCGTTGTACCGATTAAGTCATCCAATTTGAGAACATGCGAGAATAAGTCTAGGTATCACGCATAGATAATAATCACCTTGGGTTACAATTCACATTCGTCTCACAAGATGCAAAAAGTAATTGCAAGTGATCTCAAACGATTGGACGGCATGACTTAAATTTGAGACGGGTATAAAAGTTTGATTTACAAATCAAAAGTGTGTACGAGGAAGCATGCATTCATCCATCGTAGCACAAGTTAAAAACATTTCTTAACTTAAGTCTAATCTTGTTTTAATTTATGCGTGTCAAGTTGTCCAAGTTAAAGACTAATATAAAACCTAAGTGGAAGTATTATTAGTTTAGACAATACATAAAATAAATAACATTCATAACATGTTATGAATTATTATGAAAACAAGATTTTTGTTTTAAATCGTATTTAAACTTTAGACTAAATCAAAGATTTAGTTTTATAACTGGTTTGTGATTGGTATCAAGTTTTATAAAAACATTTGCAAGTTATAGCAAGATATCAAGCAAATAAGCAACCACACAACCACAAGTATGCAAAGCCTCGAACCGATGAAAAACCTAAGCTTGATCTCGTGAGCCATCACGAGGACCAAGAAGTCAACTAAGGGTAAGTCAACACAACCACAAAGTGGGATCCCACTTGCTCCAAGACCATCAAGAGCAAGTAGAACCCAAAATGAACATGAGGCCCAAATCTGCCAAAAAAATTATGTCGACTTCTAGGGCCCAAAACCCATAGAAGGAGTCTTTCCTAGCCTGAGGTCCAGTTGAGACTTTTGAAGGCCCATGAGTTGTGAATCAGAACACCAAATTTGGGCTTCTATCTCCGTATAGAACTTTGGGAAATCACATTTTAGTGCAGGTCACTCAGTAGCTCAGAATTTCACAATATGTTTTTAATTCTTTAGCCATTCCCATCCAAGCATCGGTTACAAATGATTTTTGACTAAAAACATTTAACCTATCATTAACCTACTGTAAAGTGCCAAAACAATGGCTATAACCAACATCAAAAACATATTACTGAAGCCGAAACAATGGCAAATCCCCAAAACTGAAATTAAATGCAAATCAATACACAACATGTCATATTTGGTCTAGGTTTTCATCGGCTTTGCATACGAAACATAATAATACTATAATATTATGAATATAACAAGGTGTTGGCTAATTCCATGACCAAACATGCATGTATTTGCCATGGATATAAAATAAACAACAAGATACACTTGTTAGCCAACGAAATCAAAGAAATAATCAATAATTAGTTAAACCCTCGATTGGTACGTATAACCGATGACCTTAGGATATTAAAACCACATTTTAAGCACCTTATAATCATCATATAATTACAGAAATCATGTCCATAGGACTGTTCTAAAACCGATTCACAAATCGTGCCAAAACACGCATTTTTTGGTCATTTTATACGTACCGGCAACAAAACTAATTAAGATATGCGCAATCCGTGGCCATGGAATAAAAAATACAGATCATAAGACCATATTATGGTCTGTTTTAACACGAAAATTAATCCCTTGGGGCTGTTTTAATTTTTTTTGTTTATTAATCCTCCAAAAACATGCGATTTGGCCACTTTTACGCATACCCGATAATCATATGACATCATATGATGGATCGTGATACCACTATAGGTGATTATCCATATAAAAATGATATGAATAAATAATAAACGCAGCGGAAAGATCACCTATCAACGGATCCATAGAGTCATATGATTAATCAATAAAAGGGACATAAAAGTATACCTTTGTAACGTGATTCAGTAAGATCGAACGAATACTATCACGAACACATGATCTAACCAAGAAACCAATCAAATATGAAACCAAGTGATCAAAATAGATCACCTCTATGATGTATCCACACCACACATCCTTGTATACCAATAGATGCTAATCTTAAACCCCGTAACCTAGTAACACCCTTTGAATAAACAAGATTCAAAGATGTAGATCATTACAAAACATAAACCCAGGGTTTTTACATCTCAAGACCGTGCAAATCCCAATTTGAGGAAAGAGGGAGGATTTTTGATAATGTGTTTAATGTAATAAATTTTGGTTTTTACCTAATAACTCATATCTATCACAAATGTAACTCCTTCCTCTTTTCATCTTAATGGGCCGGACTCAATGGGCTTTGTATGTGTAACACCCCAAAATTTATACAATTCAATACAGCGGAAGACTCGTTGGTGTTACGGGATAGCACATTACTCACATCATAGACAACGCTTAAAAATCGCGTCGTTTAATAATAAAGCATTTTCATTCATAAATATCAAATTTACATAGGTCCCAAGTCATAGTATTTCATACAATATTTACAAAATATTTGAATGGAAATTGTTTAAGTGCGGGCCATAAATTCTTGTCGTCTTCCCGAGAATTACCTTCAAGTACCTGAGACAACACATGTTAAAAGAAAAGGTCAGCAAAAACGCCGAGTGAATTCATAGAGTTTATTAAAACCATTAACATATCATCGGTAAATATAATTGTTACCAAAAATCATTTTATACAATTCCTTGTAGTAGGCCATAAAATAAGCCAAAAACATTTTATACAAATCTTTGTCAAAATCATAATATAGGCTTTTGCCTTCAAAACCATTATACGAACCAATGTCGTAAAAATATCATACAATACGTTTTATAACGTTGTATAGAGTTAAATAAAACCGTTATATGAATATGGTTATGTAAAACCAAAGCACGGACATAATATCAATAATAAGACCCCGTATTGCTAGTCAGGCAATATATTGTAATTCAATGCGTATAGCAGTAATTTCGTTATTTTGATTATTATAAGCCGCATGACATTGTTACCTTACTACAACAATCAACAGGTAGCTAACTCGAAACTCAATTTGCCCATCTAAGTTAGCATGTCGTCACAAAAATCACGCTATGAAAATCTTCTCATACATAAATTCGCTTACCAATCATTGTGGCACGACGGGGATCAACCGTCAAGGCGCGAACTGGGGTGATCGTCCCCAAATAGTACTATTATATGCATAAGCGTCTACCGAATCCCGGTAGTTCACAATTCATGCTAATGGGACTTTTAGTGACATAACCTAACTTTAATAATCCATTTTATCTCATACATCGGGTCATATAATCATTCATCTGGTCATACAATCATTCGGGTCCAAATCAATAAACAAACAATCGGGATAACTGGTGTCGTATTTTACTAAAACTAACATGTTATCTCCCTCGCGGGTTTATAAAACATTTCATAAAAACATTTAAAAGAGTGCGAGGCTATGAACTCACGTTGATGTGGGAAGGCAGTTATCGGCGATTTGGATTTACGGTACGTGCTTCAATCACGGAAACCTAGACAAATAATACTCGGTCTTAGATTCTTGTTCAATGACTTTATAAAAACAATGTCTATGTATATCTATGATGATATCATGAGTATGATGATGATCAAGTGGGATTGTACATTATCATTTACTCATTTTAGTGTTATGTGTTGACAACTTTTATACTTGTTTATACTTGTTTCACTAGTTCATCTTCTTTACTTGTCAAGGCCCATTAGGCCCATTATAAGTCCATTACCTTATATTGATCCATTTTACACTTTTAATATCAGTATTATACTTTCAAGTTAGGCCCAAATGGGTTAAGCCCAATAAGTAAGTTTATAAGTGTTTAGCCAAATTAGTTGGATTAATAGTGCAATAAGGCTAACTTGGCCCGTTAATGTCCATATGTTATAAAGCTCGTGTTTTATCGGTTTTTACTTGTAATATGTACTCATATATCATTATATGAGTTATAAAAAGTTTACATTAGATGGGTCCGACCGTCTAAGTTTTAATTGAAAAAAACGTTAATTTATCGGTTTTAGCCGAAAAGACGTAAAAAGCATGTTTATAGTTTTATAACTTATAGAACTTATCAAACTACCATTTTTATAGAATGTCCCTTTTATTTATTATTGTACATATTTATATAAATGTAATATATAAGTTAGTGGGTTAATTTACATTTTATACTATATTTATTTGAGTGCTATTATAATACTATTAAACTTTAATTTCACAAAATCTGATTTTTAATTTCATTTTCATCATTTTTACCATATCTTGAGTTCTAAAAGGAGATAGAAGCTAATTTCTGGATGACATAAACTTCATATTATGTGTTACAAATAACTTAGTTTTATCTACTGCACAATCCAAGTCTAAGTATCCCTAACAGTCCTCACAAAACAGACTATTCAGATTGATACACGAATTTTGTTTTGATCATATCTCACTCATTATAATGATTCCATTGCATGGCCAACTCTCACATGTGTACAAGACCTAATACTTACTGTATATTGATTCTACTTTGCTTTATCAGTTTAACATATGGCTAGTTACTTTTTTTATACAGTTAACTTATTAAGGAAGATTTTAACCTTTTTACATATGGTTTTCCATCTTTTTAACCATTTTTATCAACACCAAATCCCCACATAATAATCATCATTCATCATCATATACATATACATAAATAAATAAAATACAAGATTACATAATCAAAATAACAAGAGGATAGGAAGAAACAATCTCTATACCACCATTAGTGATGAAAAGATGAGTTTTTGATGAACAAGGCTTGGATTTTGATGGCAAAACTTGTGATAAACCAATATCATCTTCAAGTCCACCAATCTTTATAATCTCCTTGTGGAAAATCAGTCCTAGGACACCAAGAAATATCCTCTTTGGATGTTAGAATCACCTCCAATCTCCATAACTTCAAAGGGTATTCAATTTGTGCAAGTTAAACACATGATTCATGGTTGAATTTTTGATCAAATGGGGTGTTTTGGGAGCATGGTGGACGTTCATAGGGAGCCAAGAGAGTTTTTGTGTGGTTTGCATGTTGTAAATGAGATAATGGTTTAGTCTTGGCTAGTTTTGTGTTGCTAGTGGTTTGGAAAGAAACAAGGACAAGTGTCCTTGTTTACTTAAGTAAACTTGACACATCAAGAGTGTGTTGTGTACTCTTGGATGCCACTTGTATAGGGGTGGGAAAGTGTAAACTTGTCCCATCCCTATTAATTTACGGGTACTCCTCGATTATAGTTTCCTCGATTTACATGCCCTTGGGTCGTTTTACGAGAAACGTTTTTATAAATTATGAATCAACGGCACTAAACGAATTTAATAAAAATTGTCTCATCAAAAACGGAGTTCAAAAACATAAATACGTAAACCTAGGGTTTCCGGTTTAGTCGTAAAGGACGTTAAATTATGAACGTATGTCCTAATCTCTTCTCGTAAATTTGTGAGTTTAGGAACCAACACAAATTTAAAGTTCCAAAATAATATTCACGGATAAATTTATTTCCTGAAGTGTCGGACTGTCACCAAAAACGGTGTATGTAAACGTAAGCACGTAACGTAGAATCCTCCGGTTTAGACGTAGTCGATGCTACTTCAAGACGTAAACCCAAATTTCTTCCTAAAATGAGTGAGTTCATAATATTACATTAAAATAATGTTTTTTAATAAAACTTGAGAATAAAATATCAACCATAAATTGACGGATTGTCACAGCATTTACCCCTAAACAGGATCTTTGTCCTCAAAGATCGATTTATCTTACTACTCGCTTCTTATAGAGTTAAAGCCAGTGGGTATTTCCTCCACATTTGGTCTTTTCTGACAATGTAATTCATTACAATACGCGAGTTTCATCAAACATAACTATGGGAATACGATCAAGCTTAATGTTGACTTACTTTCTCTATCCATGATGTTCACGGGTTTTTTATGAATGCAACTTTTTGCCGATCCAAACTTCATCAAGAAGTAATCAGATTTTCACTTGATAGACATTTTATCAATTTTGATATACGAAACATAATTCACGCAGCCCTTGAAGTCCTAGGGTAGATCCAGCTTATATGCCTTTCAAACCAATCTTTTACATTATCTCAATGGTCCCATACAACGGGGACTTAATTCCCATGATCTTTTAGATCATCAATTCATTTTTCCATGGTGAAAATTTTTGGCATAACTTCGCTACCCATCCTGCACTTCAAGATCTACACTTCATATTCACATAACCTCCTGCCCACTACATGCAGTCAACAATCAGATCCTAATTTCAACAATCATTTCAGGTCTCGCGGGTCGGGTATTTTGTAAGGTTAGGTTTGGAATCATAGGCAACCTTAAACCTAAAAGACATGTCCAACTCACAATGTGTGTATGTCGGGTGTCTTCATCCCAACTCCTGCTTACAGATGCTCTCATATATAGATCCTAACAAGATTTGATCTCGATCCTAATACAATAATTATCAATGATAATCTTTCCAAATGAAAAATGATTATACGGTTCATTACCAAAGGTCAATCATTCAAGCATAAAACAACACTTCTAGTGTTTTGTATCGCTACTTTACCTCGTCCCTTCAATTGGGGTGGTAAACAGTACTCTCATCAAGGTTGGTTCCCAATGACTTCTGAGCAAATCTCTAGAAATTCGATGCGAAGCGAGGATCTTGATAGAGATGATCGATACATGCACACTATGTTTACACAACTCCTTTAAATACAAAAGAGTCAATTTCTTCATCAAGAATCTATCATTAACAGGAATGATATTAACAGATTTGGTCAGTCTGTCGACGATGACCCAAATCGAATCAAATTCTGATGATGACCTTTGCAATAGTTAAAGGTTTACTAATGCACGAGACAATGTCTGCCTTCATAATTTGTCATAAGTACAACTTCTTCAGATAAGATACATTTAATCAGGAATAGCATGAATAGAATACTTATACTTATGAGATTCTAGTATGACCAAATCTCAGAATCTCGGTATTTAGGCAACCACAAGTGGCCTTTAAAAAATTTAACGCCATCAGCTTCTCAATAATGGTTAACATTAGCCGCGAACCCCTCTTATTATTTATATTATCCTTTTTACAAGCATCAACTATATTTTCAATTGCTCAGCAATTTATTTTGCACAATCATTATTAAGGAACACATCCTAATTGATTCTTTATCATTTCTACATAATGTGTGTCAGTATCTACATTCATCTTCCCTGATGAAATAATTATCATGACCGTATTCATTCAAAATTTCTTTCTTCATATTTTCTAAGTTTTAGTTTCGTCTCAACTATCATTTTTATCAGTTTTGATCAACCCGACGTCTAAAGCGTCGATGATTATTACAAGTAATTAAATAAAAAATATTTATTTTTTATGAAATGTAAACGTAAAAATTTTAAATTCCTTAGTTCGTCCAATTATAGAAAAATGTTCAAAATAAATTTGAATTTAATTAACACTATTTTTGTTGATTTATCAATAATAATTAATAAGATCCGTAAATGTTCGAAAAATCTTTGTTTATACTTTGGTCAAAATTTTCTTAGTTGAAAAGCAAAAATTGTCGTTTAAAATCTCAAGTCTTGGTTTAAATGGCTTCCTCAAACCCTATTAGGTTGTCTTGAGGTATACACAAACATTTACCCCTAAACAGAAGTTTAGTTAAATGTTCTGGGTTTAAGGGAATAATTCCTTAAAAATTCTTTTGATAAAATATTTATCAAAACATATTTGCACTTTCTTTTTGGTATAACCTAAAGTCTAAATGGCTCTACACTTTAAAGAGTCAATATAGATTCAATTATCTATTAATCACACGGTCAAATAATGTAAAGGATTAAGCCTTTAATCACATGTTAAATACTCAAGGTACAGGTTTTCACTACTCGGCCCATTCAGGGCAGTGTATAAATTATTATTAACTTCTTCCTAAAACAAACAGATGGTCCTTAGTGATCACAAGCATGAATTTATCAAATTAGAGCCTACACACGTGGTTCACCAAATTTATGGATGCTGCATGTGCATTGGTCAATCCAAACGACATACATGAAACTCATAATGTTCATTACAAGTTCTGGATGTAGTGATTGGAATAGATAACCTTCTTCGCGGATGCGAAGTTGATAATAACCATGTTGTGGATCAAATTTTTGAATATACGCTAGAACCTTGTAAATGATCGAACAAATCTTCCATCTTGAGTAATGGATATGAATTTTGATAGTCAATTCATTCAGTCCACGGTAATCAATAAATATAAGGAATAATAACATCATAGCTCTTCATGATGACGAGCTTGGTAGACTAAAATCTTTTTCCGTCAACTCTCTCAGTTGTACGATAATTCTTTTAATTCAGATGATGCTGACGTATAGTGCACACGTCACAGGTGCAGCACCGGGAATATAATCAATACCAAATTCAACTTGCCTTAATGGCGAAAGTTTAGGTAATTCACCAGCAAATACCTCCTAAAGTTTCAAATAACATGAACATCTTTTTATACATCATATATATATATATATATATATATATATATATATATATATATATACATATATATATATATATATATATATATATATATATATATATATATATATATATATATATATATATATATATATATATATATATATATATATATATATATATATATATATATATATATATATATATATATATATATATATATATATATATATATATATATATATATATATATATATATATATATATATATATATATATATATATATATATATATATATATATATATATAATCCAAGTTTATATATATATATTAAAATAACACTTCTCAGTCTGGCCTTGTCGGTAACTTGGGAATTCTTCGGCACCGTTATAGTCAAAAGATGTTTAGACATTTTGAGAAAATGTTTATAGTTAAAAGATTTTGAAATTTTTTATTCAAAACCCTGGTTTTAAAAATCTTTCGTTCTCTATAACGAGAGCTCTGGTACCAAACTGTAACATCCCCAAATTTATACAATTCAATACAACGGAAGACTCGTTGGTGTTACGGGATAACACATTACTCACATCATAGACAACGCTTAAAAATCGCGTCGTTTAATAATAAAGCATTTCCATTCATAAATATAAAATTTACATAGGTCCTAAGTCATAGTATTTCATACAATTTTTACAAAACATTTGAATGGAAATTGTTTAAGTGCGGGCCATAAATTCTTGTCGTCTTCCCGAGAATTACCTTCAAGTACCTAAGACAACACATGTTAAAAGAAAAGGTCAGCGAAAACGCCGAGTGAATTCATAGAGTTTATTAAAACCATTAACATATCATCGGTAAATATAATTGTTACCGAAAATCATTTTATACAATTCCTTGTCGTAGGCCATAAAATATGCCAAAAACATTTTATACAAATCTTTGTCAAAATCATAATATAGGCTTTTGCCTTCAAAACCATTATACGAACCAATGTCGTAAAAACATCATACAATACGTTTTATAACGTTGTATAGAGTTAAATAAAACCGTTATATGAATATGGTTATGTAAAACCAAAACATGGACATAATATCAATAATAATACCTCGTATTGCTAGTCAGGCAATATATTGTAATTCAATGCGTATAGCAGTAATTTCGTTATTTGGATTATTATAAGCCGCATGACATTGTTACCTGATGAGACTGCTTTTATACATAGTCTCATCGTCCAAAAAGGGCTTAAAATGCATTAAATATCATCAAAATACCCATATATATGCTTGTATTTGTTGCTTGTGTATTTTAGGTACAGATATTGAGAAAATGACAAAAGATCACAAGAATCATGCAAAAACGAACACGGGAAACGAAGCCGCACAATGAACCAAGCCCTAATGAAGACTTTCCCAAGAAAAACCCTTGCAGACTTGAAAATTTATGAAGAAGGGCCCTCCAATATGGAAGAATTGACACTTTATACCCTTGTATCTTCATAATTATAAGTTTGGTCCCTAAAGTTTGTCAAAATTACAAAAAGGGCCCTCCACTTTGAAGAATTGGCAAGTTTATCCCCTCAATAAAGCTAAATTGTCAACCATTACCCTCCACAAAGTCAAATACATCATGAAGCCCTTCAATGTACAAGACATTATAAGTTTGGTCCTTTGAGAATCCCAAAATTACAAAAAGGACCCTTAACTTTCAATAATTGGCAAGAATGGTCCCTCATAAAACAAGACTTGGCAATTTTAGTCCTCCAAAATGCCAATCATACAAGTCAAGACCATTACCATTGAAGAAATTGCCAAATCAGTCCCTCAAAGATCACAAAATGGCAAGAAATACCCCTGAAAATACTTTGGAAAAGTATTTGGGGCAAAAGTGTGAAAAATGAAACTTTGCTAACAAAGGGATTTGGATTTTATAAAGAAAAGCTGGAAATGACAAGTTTTCAAAAGATTGGGGTTTATTTATGGCCGACAAACAAACAAACCTAGACCACTCATGGGCTGCCACCTCACCCCACTCACCACTTCAACCAATCACAACTCTCCATCCTGCCACCTCACACCCCACTTAACCCGGTTTAAGATTAATTTAATCTTGGCGCCTAAAACAACTTTTTAAACATAATTAACTTATAAAACAGATTAAACCTATGTTCTTGGTGTTCATACCAGAATTAGGCTTTTTCTAATTAACAAGAATTAAGACCTAATTGCTTCCAGATTTATGATTAAAGGTCTTATGATCCTAACCCAACCCCTAAACCCGCATCACTCTCATGCATGTGACATTCCCAACCCTCCCCTGACCCACTCTTCACGTCCAAACAAAACAAGCCAGCAAATCCAACGCCCAAGAACTTGGCTTACTTTTCAAGCTTCATCTCCACCCTTGGATGCATTTCCCCTTTGCCAGCTTCAACAAAAGGCCAAGAATTCCTCACAAGAATCCAAGATATTCAAACTTCACAAGGGCAAAAATGGGACTTCAGTAGTTAGGGTTACGGTTTTTCAGCTTTCCTAGACAACATGTATGCCTATATAAAGGCTTAGGACCTCACATTTTTGCTTTGCTTTTTGGTTTTTCCTTGTTCAAGCACTTGTAAATCCTGTTTTCATATTAATGAAATTGTGTTAAGTGTGTTGAAGAAAGACCAAGTGCCATCTTATTTTATGCTTGTTTATGTTATTTGTTCATTGAATTTGAATCTCAAAACCTGTTTTTAAGGAGAGTGCAAAAGTTTGCATTTTTCCTTCAAGCTTGATATTTTGCTAAGTTCTTGTTTCAACCTTGGAATTCTTGGGTTATAGGGCTGATCATAGCATCCTAATTGTGATATTAAGGTGTGGTAAGGTTTATAACTTGGGGATAATCAAGTGTGGGGTAACAAGGTTGCATTAATCAAGGCTTTTTAAGTTTCTGATTTTGATATTGTGCTACTTACCTTGTTGAATCTTAGCAGGGTTGTTATTGGAAGCTTGTGCTTGTTCTAGCTAGCACATAAGCTCATAAATTCGTGGGTGTGGATGTACATCCATGAGGTTTGTCTTGAAATCCTTGAAAATCTGATAAATATTGGAATTTTTGTGGATTTGTGCTCTATTGGTGTTCTTATTGATTTCTTGCCTTAAATCTGCTTAGTCTTGCATGATAATGTTGTTTGTATGATAGATTAATCATTGGGTTAACTGAATCACACTTTTTCTTGTTTAAATTTTGATTTGAAAAGATAAAGGGGTGTTTGGGACTACCTGTTTAAGCTTGAATCTTGGTATTGTGTTGTTAGAAGGTGTTGTTTGTGCTTGGTATATGTTATACACTTGTTTGAGAGTGTTTTGCTGCAAGTTTTTGGACCTAAACCTTAAAATCAAACAATCTGCTATATCTTGTTGAAGTTGACTATTTTTGACCTAAGAATTTGGGAAAACCTAGAGTTTATGCATGCTTAGGGTTAAAAGCAGTTAAAACATCATTATTATAACCTGTTTGTGAGATTTGAGGTGTTGAATCTGGCTTGTGTGTCAAATACATCAGCAAAGTGAAATCTGCTAGTGTTTAGTGTTCATCAGTAACATTCATAAGCTTGAATCTTGATTTAGGCTTTAAGCCATTGCATGAAAACTGTTTAAACTTGTTCATTAGAGTTTATAATATCTTGTGTATGCATTTGGTTGAATCTGGTTGGCTGATTATTGCTAAAACTGCTTATAAGTGCTTAACTGCTTATTGTTTCATGTCTGTGCTAGATCTGGTACTTTATTGATTAAATGTATCAATTGGGTGTTTGTGGTTGTGATATTTTGATTGTTCTTGACTCCTTTTGATCCAAAGATCATTTGGGTGCCTTTGTGTAATCTGAAACTCCAAAAAAGTCACTAAAGACAAAAAATCAAACAAGTCAAGCAGTGGAAAAAGTTTCCACTGCTCAACACCCAAAAGTAGCCCCTGCTAGTGTAATTTTGAACTCAGCTTATCAATAAGCTATTTTAGCTTATCCAAACTTGCAACAACTTATTTTTGTGATAGATCTTCATTATTTGACCCATTTGATTAGACTGGAGCTTTTTGGACTTTGACTTTGACTTTTTACTAGAAAACCAACTTATTTGACTTTTACATAAGTGCTTATTTGCTTTTTCCAGCTTATTGAGTCAACTTATTTGAAAACTCTTTGTTGATTTTGCTTAATTAAGTCATTTTAAAGCTATAGAAACTTGAATCAGCACTTGGGGTGGCCTAGAACTCAAAAACGACTATTTTGTCGTTTTCTGTAGATTGCTTATTGCATTTACAGGCTTATTCCTTGGGCTTATTTCAAATTTCTTTTTACAGAAGTCTTATTTAGGACAAAAGAAGCTTGTGTGTTTAATCTCAGCTTATGGCATTGGCTTATAGCTTAATGGGCCAAAAAGCCCATTAAGAATAAGCTGTTTGGTATAAGCTAGCTTATTTCACACTTTCAGCTTTTGGGCCTTTGGAAAAAGTTGCTTAAAATCAAATTTTGAGTCAAATAGTGCTTTTTGGGCTTAATTTGGACACTTTTTTATATTGGGCCCATATATGGCCCAATTAGGATCTGTTTTGGGTATAGCCCATTTTCTAGGCCCATTAAGGGTATTTAGGTAATTTCACTTTCATTTCTGAGTTATTTAGGTTAAATTAAGCTAGTTTGCAAGTTTTTAGAATTTTTTATGATTTTTGGATTTTTAATAATATTTTAATATTATTTTATTGTTGAAAATTAAAAGTCTGATTTTCTAAGTTTTTATAGTTTTCCTAGATTATAGACACTTAATTAGGAATTTTGCAACTTTCCAAATATTTTTAGAGTCTTTTAATTATTTTCTAGAATTAATTTAAGTTTTAATTGATTTTTATAGTTTTTAATTGTTTAAAAATAGTTTTTAGTAGTTTTAAAATTTTGAAAAATACTTTTTAGCTTAGTTAGGTTATTTTAAAGGTTTACAAACTTTAAGATCTTGTTTTGGGCTTTTTAATAGTTAATTTTGATTTTTAGGTCTTAATTAGCAGTAAAAAGTCATTATTTAAATAATTAAAAGGTTTTGGCAAGTTTGGATTTTTTGTAAACTCTTAGAATATTTTTGGGGGTTTTAGTGATTTTTAGAAATTTTTAGGGTAAAATTTTAATTTTGGTGCTTTTTACGGTTTTACGTGTACACCTTTATCGTCTTAGTTTAATACGACATCGTAACCGTCATTCTCTTCTTATCCCATTTCTATTTTTCTTTCTCACAAATATAATCACAAAGATAATCATTTCATTACACACACACTAAGCCTCCTTGAGAACGATTCCCCACTAAGGGTCATTTGTACACGGTTTTCCTAAATCGTCGTACTTAATACTTGCCACTTTTGCTCTCTTTTCCTAAAGAGTAGTAAAACCACTACATCATTTTGGCGCCGCTGCCGGGGAGGCGTGTTGTGTTTTGATTTGGAATTGTTGTTTTTATATACTAACCAAAATTGTATTTGTATTAGTAGCACTCTACTAATACGTATTATCGGTTTTTGATTTTTGTGTGAATACTATTACTATATTGTATACGTAGAACAATAAATTCACAAGTACTCCAAATACGTGAGAAATCACAACCTTGACTTGGGAGGTCATTACCCAATCATTGTATTCGAATCTCAAACCAAAGAAAAAGGCAAAAATAGATAAATACTTTCGTGAAGCTCAATCTTGAAAAATACAAACTATAAGGTGGGTATAAGGCGGATATTATAAAATATATCCTAAGGAAAAAGGCTCTTAAGTGCTTCGCGCCGCCTCGTTTCCCTGCTTGCTTGTGAGTATTTGATTTTGAGAGCTAATCGAGGGTTTTGCCGCCCAAAGTATTACTAAGTATCATATATATTTTCTTGGTTTCAATTGATTAAACCCTCTTGAACGTTTGGGTGTTCCACCAACGTTCTAAAGTCATTGAAGGCGTTCACTTCACGTGATCGTTTTCATTCCTTGAGGCTTCTTTAATCGAGAGATTTGATTAAGGAGGAGATTTGTAGATTTGTGTCTACTTAATACATTCACCAAAATCCAAAAAGGTTATTACAATCAAAAACCACAAAAAAATGAAAAATACAAAACACCAAAAAGAATCTTCTTTGCTCGTCCCCTCGTTGTACGTGACGTTTATGCTAACTCGTAATCAAGCAAGACGTGCACGTAGACGAAAGAACAAAACTCCCACTCCCAATATTTCTAGTGAGGAGTCTCCTATTGACGAACCCATTGTAAGAGAAGCACCAACCATGGCGAATCGAACTATGATGGAGTTACTTCAAGCACCCACCGAGGGTTTTGGAGAGGCTATTGTGATTCCCGCTATCCTTGCGGAGAATTTTGAGGTGAAAACGGGTTTGTTGTTGATGATCCAAAACAACAAATTCCGTGGTGATGAGAAGGACAATCCACACAACCATATCCGCCAATTCAATCGTCTTACCGCCACTTGCAAGTTTAAGGATGTCTCAAATGACTCGATTAAGATGATGCTTTTTCCGTATTCCTTAGCGGGGCCCGCTAAAATTTGGTTAGAGAAAGAGCCACCCAATTCTATATTGACGTGGAAGGATCTCGTGTCTAAATTTGTGAACCATTTTTTTCCGCCCTCTAAGACTACGCACTTGAAAAACGAGATTTCAAAATTTTCACAAGAGTTTAATGAAAGTTTTTCAACGGCTTGGAATAGGTTTAAGGAGATGTTACATGAATGTCCACATCACGGTCTTTCCGACTTGCATCAAATTGACACGTTTTACAATGGACTTAATGATCATGAAAGAGATTATTTAAATGCCGCCGCGGGTGGTAATTGTTTTGTGTAAAACGGTTGAGGAAGCTTTGGTGATAATTGAGAATAGATCTAAGGTGTATAGTCCTCGTAGCACGTCTAGTGTTCGTAAGGCTTCGTCTTCGGCTTCACCTTCTTTTTCTACTACCATCGATGCTTGCCAAATTGAGGCGAACTTGGAAAACAAGATTTTTGATAAGCTTAAAGGACTTTTGATTGAGTTTAAAGTTGGTGAACCAAGTGCTCCCGCTACGGCTAAAGCGGTTGAGGTTTCGTGCATGTATTGTGGTGGAGGTCATGATTTCTCCGAGTGCATTACCAACGGTGGTAACACTTTGAGTGCCTTCGCGGCCACGGGAAATTACAACCAAAACGGTCAAGTTTCCCGCTCTAATAAATTGACTCCACCGGGTTTTGGTTCAAGTCAAAATGCTAACAACAACTATCGCAACAATCAAGTTGGTTTCAAAAACAATTTCAACAAAGGAAACTATGGTAATCAAGGGGCTAATAATCAAGTTTCAAACAAAAATCAAAATTATTTTCAAAACAACAACAAAGGTTTGCAAACGTTGAAAGATCTTCCAAATGAATTTGTTGAATACGCTAATGGGAATGATGCTAGGTTTGACAATATTCAAAGAGAAATCATTAGCCTAAGATCCGAATTTAAGAACGACTTGAAGAAAGAGTTCAAAAATGAGTTAGCTAATGAACTTAAGATCCATACCAACAAAATGAAAGGAACCGTAACTAGGTTGCAACAAAACCAACAAAAAATGGAACAAGGGCAACATGAGATAAAACAAGAAATGGTCAAAGCCGAGAAGAGGGAATCAAAGTTTGAAGATAAAATCTCATCTATGTTTGAGGCAATAATGTGTAAACCGTCTTCGAGTGGTCTTCCTAGCAACACCGTATCAAACCCTAAGGGTGAGATGAAAGTGATTACCACACGTAGTGGTAAGAAACTTAAGGAACCGACTCCTCATCCAATTGCTCCTACGGAGGAAGCAATTGAGGAAGAACCCGAGGTGGTGGTCCAAAAGGAGCATGTCCCAATCCTACGAAGTACCGCTCATACCACACCTACGGTTGACCCTTTACCAACATTGGAACCCGAGATTCCAAAGGCTATGCCTACTATGCCTCAACCCACACCACCTTTACCCTACCCATCGAGACTTAGGAAGTAGAAACGTCAAGAGCGCGACAATTATCAATTTGAGCTTTTTATGAAAATGTTTCGTGATTTGCACTTTAATGTGAGTTTCGCCGATGCTTTGGTCATGATGCCTCGATTTGCCGCTAACTTTAAGAGTATGTTGAACAACAAGGAGAAATTGCACCAATTGTCTAGTTGTTCGTCGGTTTATCTTAATCGCATACCTCAAAAAGTCGGTGATCCCGGTAAATTTTTTATCCCTTGTGCAATCCAAGATATGGAAGAATGCTTCGCCTTGGCCGATCTTGGTGCTAGCATTAACTTGATGCCACTTGCAATCTTCAAGTCGCTCAATCTTCCTAATCTTACTCCTTCACTAATGTCTATCGAGTTGGCCGACCATTCCACGATTCCCGCATGTGGTTTGGCGGAAGACGTTTTTGTGAAAGTGGGGAAGTTCTACTATCCCGTAGACTTTATCGTTGTTGATATCCCCACGAATCCTCAAGTTCCTCTTATTTTAGGTCGCTCGTTTTTAGATACGTCTATGGCTTTGATCGATGTTCATGCTAGAAAGATCACCTTGCGTTTCAACGACGAGGAACTTGTTATAAACGCAACTCAAAACTCTCAAATTTATCATGTTTATTTCGTTGCAACCATAAACCTCGTTGATATGATCGACGTGGTTTGCGAGGAATTTTCACAAGAAGTTCTAGGTTTTGGTGATGAAGAAACTAGTGGCAATCCCACTATGTTAGATCCAATTCTTGATAATTCGACACCAACCTTCACTCCATTTGAAGGTGGTGGTTTTACGTTGGAAGAATTCGATGTTCCACGTACTTGAAACGAAGACCTCGACAACGATGAGGACTTCTCGTCTATCAAGGATTTTCTTAACGATTTCCCATTTCCTCCACCCGAGAAGGTTATGACTATCGAGCCCAAATCTTCACTTGAGGAACCACCTATCCTCGAGTTGAAAGATTTACCTTCTCATCTCGAATATGTCTATTTGGAGGAGGGCGACAAGTTGCCGGTTATTATTGCGAAGGAACTTTCGAATGATGAAAAAACCGCACTTGTCGATGTTCTAAAGGATCACAAAGGGGCAATTACGTGGAAGTTATCCGACATTAAGGGAATCGATCCCAAGTTTTCTACCCACAAAATATTAATGGAGGAGGATTACAAGCCCGCAATCTAATGTCAAAGGAGGGTGAACCGCAAAATTCACGACGTCATCAAAAAGGAGGTCCTTAAAGTCATTGACGCGGGAATGATTTACCCTATTTCCGATAGCCCTTGGGTGAGTCCTATTCATTGTGTCCCTAAAAAGGGAGGAATGACCGTTGTGCCAAACGATGCCAACGAGTTAATTCCCACTAGACTCGTGACCGGATGGAGAGTGTGCATTGACTATCGTAAGTTGAATGAAGCCACTCGAAAAGACCATTTTCCCTTGCCCTTCATGGACCAAATGTTGGAGCGTCTTGCGGGAAACGATTTCTATTGCTTTTTAGATGGTTTTACCGGTTACTTCCAAATTCCCATCGATCCTCGTGATCAAGAAAAAACTATGTTTACGAGTCCAAATGGAACGTTTGCCTATCGTAGAATGCCATTCGGACTTTGCAATGCACCAGGAACCTTTCAAAGGTGCATGATGGCTATTTTTCATGACATGATCGAGAAGACGATTGAAGTCTTCATGGATGACTTTTCCGTGTTTGGTAATTCGTTCACTTCGTGTTTGTCGAATCTTGAAAGAATGTTGAAACGTTGTGAGGAAACCAACCTTTTGCTCAACTGGGAAAAGTGTCATTTTATGGTTAAGAGTGGAATCGTCTTAGGGCACAAGATCTCGAAAGCGGGGATTGAGGTAGATCAAGCTAAGGTAGACGTCATCGCCAAATTACCTCATCCCAAAACCGTTAAGGGAGTTAGGAGTTTCCTAGGCCACGCGGGCTTTTATCGTCGATTCATCAAGGATTTTTCAAAGATCTCTCGACCCATTACACATCTTCTTGAAAAAGATGCACGTTTTGTCTTTGACGAAGATTGTGTACGATCCTTCGAAATCCTTAAGAGGAAACTTACCGAATCTCCCATTCTTGTTGCTCCCAATTGGAACCTCCCCTTTGAGCTCATGTGTGATGCTAGTGACTATGCTATAGGGGCCGTATTGGGGCAACGTCATGAAAAGCACTTCTTGCCTATCCCTATGCTAGCAAGACGATGACCGAGGCTCAACTAAAATACACTACAACGGAGAAGGAATTCCTTGCCGTGGTGTATGCATTTGAGAAATTTTGACCTTATCTCTTCTTGATGAAATGCATAGTGTATACGGATCATTCGGCTATCAAGTATCTCATGGCTAAACAAGATGCAAAGCCGAGATTACTTCGTTGGATTCTCTTCCTTCAAGAATTTGACCACAAAATTGTTGACAAAAAAGGAGCCAAGAATCTAGCGGCCGATCATCTTTCTCGTTTGGAAGATCCTCACCAAAGTGTTTACGAGCCCAAGGAAATCACCGAAACATTTCCGCTCGAGACACTTGGTGTAGTGAATTCTAAGCTTGATTCTTCCACCCCATGGTTTGCGGACTTTACAAATTACCATGCGGGTAACTTCATCATCAAGGGTATGACGACTCAAGAAAAACAGAAATTCTTTCGTGACGTCAAGTTCTACTTTTGGAACGACCCTTACTTGTTTCGAACTTGTGCGGATCAAATTATCCGACGTTGTGTATTTGGCACCTAAGCTTCTAACATCCTTAGAGCTTTCCATGAGGGACCCACGGGTGGTCACTACGGTGCTAATCTCAAGGCTAAGAAGGTGTTTGATGTCGGCTTCTTTTGGCCTACTATTTACCGAGATGCACAAGATCTTGTGAAGTCATGTGATTCATGCCAACGGAAAGGAAAAGCCTCACAAAAAGATGAAATGCCACAAAATATCATCCAAGTGTGTGAGATCTTTGACGTTTTGGGTATAGACATTATGGGGCCGTTCCCATCATCTCGTGGTAATAAGTACATCCTCATTGCGGTTGACTACCTATCTAAGTGGGTGGAGGCTAAGGCTTTGCCCACCAATGATGCTCGTGTGGTAGTCAAGTTTTTGAAAAGCTTGTTTTCTCGGTTTGGAACCCCTCGTGCGATCATAAGCGATCGTGGAACCCATTTTTGTAACGACCAATTCGAAAGGGTCCTAAGGAAATATGGGGTTACACATCGGCTTTCTACGGCTTATCACCCACAAACGAGTGGGCAAGTCGAGGTTTCAAACCGAGCGTTGAAGAGGATTTTGGAGAGATCCGTTGGGGAAAACCGACAATCTTGGTCGGATAAGTTGGACGATGCTTTATGGGCCTTTAGGACTGCTCATAAGACGCCCATTGGGTGCACTCCCTATAAGCTTGTGTATGGGAAAATTGCCATTTTCCAATTGAATTGGAACACAAGGATTATTGGGCCCTAAAGCATTGTAATGATGATATGGAGACCGCGGGAAAACACCGGAAAATGCAATTAAATGAATTGGATGAATTGAGGGACATTGCTTATGAAAATTCATTGATTTATAAAGAAAAAACTAAAAAGTTGCATGATTATAAAATTAAAAACCTGGTTTTTAACATTGGGATCAAGTTTTGCTTTTTAATTCTCGCTTGAAAATCTTTTCCGGTAAGTTGAAATCCCGTTGGTCCGGTCCATTCACCGTGACTCAAGTGTTTTCGTATGGGACCATCGAGCTAGCTTAAAATGATGGCCCAATTTTCAAGGTGAATGGACATAGGTTGAAGCACTACTTTGGCGGGGAAGCTCCATCCTTGAACTACCTCGACCAAATCACTTTCCCAAATGATAATTAGTATTGAGGGGATCGAGTCGGGCTCATGACTCGGTAATAAAAAACGAGGTGCCTCGTGGGGGAATCCCATGCTTATCCTATGTACATATTATCGCTTTCTAATGTAGTTAACGTGTGGGGATTTGTGCCATTCCAACCTTTGTTCCATGGTTGTTTGTGAATTGTGGACTTTAGATGATCATGATCTTCACGATTGGAGCCTCTCGTGTTCGTTTTATGGGAGCACTCGATCGTTTGCTTTGAAGACTTTCTCAATATCCAAATGATATATCCTTTGATGTTCTAACCTTAGGTTTATAGCACACTTCATAAACGGCTTTAAATTTAACGGTTACACCCTTTCCATGCTAGACTAGTGTTGGGAATAAATTATAGCCAATCTACTTGAGCGCTGACAAGAGTAAAACAAGCGTTGACAGGAGCAAAACAAACGCTGACAGCTCAAGCGTTGACAAGATAAAGTCAAGCGTTGATACATTGAAGACAAGCACTGATGGGAAGATATACTCTACGCATTTATTGTATTCTAGATTACTTCTAGTAAAGATAGGAACAACAATGTATTTTCTATATTTATCTTTACCTAGAATAGCTGATACGTAGATTATTGTACAAGGCTTCTTATGTCTATAAAAGAAGACCTTTAGGTTAATGTTCAATATAAGTTTTTCATACGTAAACTACTTTCATTGTAAGCAAGTTTGATATCATTAATCAAAGTGAAAGTTTGTTTATATCATTGTGTTCTTGTTTAAGTGTTAATTCCGCATAACACTTAGATTATCATAAACATGTACAAAGGTTTCTCTAAGTGTATTACTTGATCTAATCTCGTATACATAAAGCTAAATCGATCTAAGTTTGGGATCAACAAGTGGTATCAGAGCTTGTTGAGGAACTTTTGATCTTAAAGAACACAAGAACCCTAAGAATCACCAAAACCCTAATTTTCTCAAAACCCTAACAACATCATGTAAAATTCAGAAATAACCTCCTCCACCTCACCTTTACCAAACATCAAGATTCCCATGCTTGATGCAACCAACTTTGAATTGTGGAAATTCAACTTTGAGCAATATCTAGGGATCTATGACTACACACTCTAGGAGATTATTGAATATGGAAACACATTCAATAAAGCCCAAAAGATTGCTGATGCTATTGCTGGAAGAGCAGCTGTTGCTGGATGTTCTGAAGAAGATAAGAAAGAAAAGCCTGAAGATGGTAGAGCTGTGTCTGCTGAAGACATAGCAAAGAAAATGGTTGACATGAAAACCCTAAATATTCTGAAAGTCTCTTTGGGACAAGAGAACCAGCATAAATACAGATGTTATGATTCTGCTAAAGACCTTTGGGCAGCTCTTGAAGTTGCATATGGTGGCAATGCAGATACTAAGGAAGAAAAGAAGAAACAACTCATGCATGATTATGTTGTCTTCAAAGCTCAACCCAATGAGAAGCTGAGTAGTGTGAGAAGCAGATTGCTTAACATTACAAGCAAATTATCCTTCATGGGGACACAACTTGGTGATGTTGACATTAATGCTACCTTTCTTAAAAGTCTTGGTGAGGCGTGGAAGATTGAGGCAAGATCTATTCTTGCCAATAATACTTACAAAAGTTCCACGTTTGATGACATCTACAACAAAATGAGGCTGTTGGAAGATGAAACTCTTTTAGAGCATGGAAGCAAGTCTACCTATAGTAACATGGCCTTCTTCTCTCATA
This sequence comes from Glebionis coronaria, assembly GCA_025667525.1. NCBI lineage: Eukaryota > Viridiplantae > Streptophyta > Magnoliopsida > Asterales > Asteraceae > Glebionis > Glebionis coronaria. Next base: position 196,576,669 of record CM046879.1, on the reverse strand, counting down.
GTGAAGGTCAATTCAATCAGAAGGACTCCTACATGCATCCAGTTACTAGATCATCATGTGTCAGCGCTGGAACATGTCATGTCAACGTCTCCTTTTCAGACGCTGACACATTCAAAAGTTACTCACCAAGAGTTAAACCTGCTGGTTTGGATTTGGATACTGTATGTGCTTACATTGCTTCTTTGCCCAATGGTTCAGTGATTACATATGAGGACCTTGAGTAGATAAGTGATGAGCACTTGGAAGAGATGGACATTAAGTAGAATATGGCTCTTGCTAGTATAAGAGCAAACAGGTGGAACAGAAGGTTTAAGAAGAAGATGACCTTCAATGCAAAAGACACAGCTGGATTTGATAAATCCAAAGTTGAGTTCTACAACTGTCATCGTATGGGGCACTTCATGAGGGAATGCAGATCTCATAGAAGATCTGATGCTGGTAAACCCTCAAGTCAAATTGTTAAGGCTCAGGATCCTAAAGCCATGGTTGCTGTTCAAGGAATTGATGGTATGGGATGGGATTGGAGCTATCTGGCTAAAGATATGGAAGAGGATAAAGCTTTGGTTGCTGAAATTGAAGAAGAAGAGCATGTTGAATATGCTCTCATGGCACACTCCTCTTCATCTGATAATGAGGTATACGATGATGCTTTTTGTAGTAAAGGTTGTAGGTTAAACACTGAGAAACTTAACAAAGAGGTGTTAAGATTATTAAGTGATGTGAGTACTAAAAGATGCAAACTGTCTAATTACCAACTAGCTCTCACTCAAACTGAGAAGACAGTTTCTGAATACAAGAAAATGGAATTTGACTTAAAAGAAAAAAAAAATATCTTATAACATGAGTTAAATGCTAGTATGGATATTAGAAACATTATGGAAAGGGTTAATGGTGAGTTACAGGCTAAATTAGATGAAGCCATTAAAAACAAAGATAATGTTGGCCCTAAAATCCAGAGATTTGATAAGGCAACACAAACCCTAGGAGAATGTGTGGGTAAACAAAGGGATCCTAAGGACATGACTAGGATTGGGATGAAAGACTACTCTGTGGTTCCACCACCAGCTGGTGACTTGTATGGTGTCCAACAAAAGGACCTATCTTGGACTGGTTTGCCAGAACTCCAAGAGGAGGAATTCATTCCTCCACCAAGAGTTGTCACCCCAGTTGAAGAGTATCAACAAAAGTTGACTGACCTGAATGAATGGAAGAAAGCTAACCCTACATTATTTGTTAAGGGTGGTTTACTATGTGAAAGTCCTAATGAGTCAACTCCCATTAAGGTTACAAACCCAATCACTGGTAAGGCGGTTGATCTTGGCTCAAACACTGTTAGAAAACCTAGCATTAAGTATGCAGAGATGTATAGGAATACTAGGTCACCTAAGAGCCAAGTTAGCAATGATGGAACAGGCTTCTTCTCTTCTAGACCTAGGGTTGTGTCTAGAAAAGCCTGTTACACTTGTGGTAGCTTTTCACATTTAGCATATAAGTGTGTCAACGCTCCCAAAGTCAGCGCTGACAGGAACAAATTCAGCGCTGATAGGAACAAAGTCAACGTTGTTAGAAGGTTAAACATTGTCAGACCCAAACCTTGTGTGCAACAAAGTCCACAAGTGATTAGACCTGCCCCATTCTCCACTAGAGGGTCTAACACTCATGGACAAAGACCATTTCAAAATACAAATACTTGGTCTAATAGGCAATGGGTTTCTGTAGCAAACCCTAGGTTCAACGCTGACAAGGGAAATTTCAGCGTTGACAAGACCAATTCCAACGCTGACAGAAATGTGACCAGACCTAAATATTTGCAACCACAGGGTAAGGGGTCTAAAGCTTCTTCAAGCTTAACATGGAGACCAAAGAAAGATCAAAACCCTAATGATAATGGGATTTCAATGACCTGCAACAGATTTAATTACATTTCAAAGGTCATTACAAAACCTACTGGGTTAATTGGGTATTTCATTATAAGAATGATGAAAATGGGGTTGTTATGAGAACTAAGTCTGTTCTTATTGAACAACCAGATGAATCCAAGTCTTCTAAGGCTTGGGTTCCCAAAGAAAACTAATTTGTTTTCTTTATGTGCAGGGCATTCAAAAATAGGTCAATGATTATGGATATTGGGATAGTGGATGCTCAAGGCACATGACAGAGAAGGAAGATTATCTCACAAACTTCACTCCCATTAAGGATGGTGATAAGGTTTACTTTGGAGGCGGATATGGTACTATCACAGGCAAAGGAACCCTTCTCACCAAGAACTTGCGTTTTGAGAACGTCTTTCTGGTAAAAGAACTTGATTACAATCTTTTTAGTGTATCACAAGTTTGTGATAACAAAAATAAAGTTCTGTTTACTGATACAAATGTTTGGTGTTAAGCAAGGATTATAAGATCCCTGATGAGAAATATATTGACTATAGAACACCTAGGCATAAGGACATATACAATGTGAATCTGAATGGGATTAGAATGAATAACAATATGTCTTGTTTTTATGCTAAAGCTTCAATAGATGAAAGTAATTTATAGCACAGGAGAATAGGGCACATAAATTTTAAGAATATTAATAGGCTTGTGAGACTTGGTTTGGTTGATGGTTTGCCTGAGAAGGCCTTCCACAATGACCACTCTTGTGTTGCATGTCTTAAAGGCAAGCAGCACAAGGTCTCATTCAAGTCCAAACAGGTGCATTCTAGTTCTAGACCTCTTCATTTGCTTCATATGGACCTTTTTGGTCCAACCAATATAGAAAGTTTGAATGGTAAGTCCTACTGCTTTGTTATCACAGATGACTTTTCTAGGTTTACTTGGACATTCTTTCTAGCTATGAAGAGTGACACAACTGATACTTTAATTGATTTTATCACTCAGATTGAGAAAAAGTCTGGCAATGAAGTTAAAATGCTTAGGAGTGATAATGGTGGTGAATTTAGGAATAAAAAGTTAGATGATTTATGTTCCAGGAAAGGAATTACTAGGCAATTTAGTGTTGCCAGAACCCCACAGCAAAATGGGGTTGCTGAGAGGAAAAATAGAACCCTAATTGAAGCAGCCAGAACCATGTTGGCTGATGCTCATTTTCCTATAGCCTTTTGGGCTGAGGCTGTTAATATAGCTTGCTATGTTCAAAATAGAGCATTGGTTAACAAAATTCAGAACAAAACACCTTATGAGTTACTTTGAGGTAGAAAACCTAATATTGGTTTTCTCAGACCTTTTGGTTGTCATGTAGTAGTTTTAGATACTAGTGATGCCTTAGGTAAATTTAGTGCAAAAGGTGATGAAGGCTACTTCATGGGGTATTCAGTGCAGAGCAAGGGATATAGGGTTTATCTTAAAGAAGAAAAACGTATTCTTGAAAGAGTACATGTTAGGTTTTTAGAGAATAAACCTAGTGATCCTGAAAGTGGTCCAAATTGGTTGTTTGACTTGGAACCTTTATCTAGAACTTTAAATTATATGTCTGTCACTAATCCAGACATTGTGAAGGTAACTTCAAATGTTGTGGAAGAACAAGTTGTTGATGTTTCAGGTACACAGGTTCATGAAAAGGTTGGATCACAAGCAGAGAAGTCATCTCCTATCCAAGAATATGTTACAATCCCCATTTGGACAGATGCTTTTGCTGCTGCTGCTGCTGCTGGTAAAAATAATGGTGGTCCCCAAGTACCACCAGATACAAACATGCATGGTCCTTCAGGCGCTGACAAAGGCAATTATAGCACTGACAAGACCAATTCAGACGTTGATGGCTCAGACGTTGACAACAACAGTTCAAGTGTTGTTAGCCCAAGCGCTGACAAACAAAGTTCAGGTGTTGACAACACTTCTGCACATCTATTCTCTTCCATTTTTGAACAAGGTGAACCTTCCAATTTATATGAAGAGGTTCATCCTCATGTTGATGAAAGAGAGTCTGATGAAGAAGATATTGGCAACATGGAGAATGAGGTTGAGGACACCAGACTTTTTGAAGGAGGAGTTCTCACTTCCGCTATGAAGAATCACCCCACTTCTCAAATCATTGGTGATATTATGACTCCAGTTCAGACTAGAAGATCTCATCAAGGTCTTGGTGGGTTTATTGCCAATATACACAAGAAGGTTGATACCCCTCTTGTGCAAGCATGTTTGTTTGCCTGTTTTCTGTCACAACAGGAACCCAAGAAAATATTTGATGCTCTCAAAGAACCAAGTTGGGTGGAAGTAATGCAGGATGAGCTTCACCAATTTGCAATTCAGGATGTTTGGGAGCTGGTTGATTGTCCCAGATATGTCAGACCTATTGGGACAAGATGGGTTTTAAGAAACAAGAGAGATGAAAGAGGAATTGTGGTCAGAAATAAGGCAAGATTAGTGGCTCAGGGATATACACAAGAGGAGGGGATAGACTATGAGGAAGTCTTTGCACCAGTTGCAAGGATTGAAGCTATTAGGATCTTTTTAACCTATGCATCCTGCATGGGCTTCACTGTCTATCAAATGGATGTCAAGAGTGCCTTCCTCTATGGTACAATTGTTGAGGAGGTATATGTGATGCGACCTCCTGGTTTTAAGGATCCAGAGAATCCAGATAAAGTGTATAGAGTCAAAAAGGCTATGTATGGACTTCATCAAGCCCCTAGAGCATGGTATGGTACTTTGTATACTTACTTAGTGGACAATGGATTCAAGAGGGGCACCATAGATCAGACACTATTTATAAAAAAGAATGGTAAGGATGTGTTGCTTGTTCAGGTCTATGTTGATGACATCATTTTTGGGTCTACTGATCCAAAGATGAGTGAGGATTTCTACAAGCTTATGACAGACAAATTCAAGATGAGTGCTATGGGGGAGATGAACTTCTTTCTTGGTTTACAAGTTCAGCAGAAAGAAGATGGTATCTTCATCTCCCAGGATAAATATGTGGCTGAGATCTTGAAGAAGTTTGGCTTTTCTCTACATGAAAAGAGGGCTACTACTCCTATGGACAGAGAGCACCCTTGGGGAAAGATTGGATATGGGAAAGATGTTGATGTCAGGCACAATAGATCCATGATTGGATCCTTGATGTATCTTACAGCCTCCAGACCTGACATCATGTTTGCTGTGTGTGCTTGTGCACGCCATCAAGTGACTCCCAAAGAATGTCATCTTTATGCTGTGAAGAGGATCTTTAGGTACCTAAGATGCTATCCTAGTCTTGGTTTGTGCTACCCAAAGGATTCACCATTGGAGCTGATTGCATATTCAGACAGTGACTATGGAGGTGATAAATTTGATAGGAAATCCACAACTGGTGGATGTCAGTTTCTTGGGAGCAGGTTGATATCTTGGCAATGCAAGAAGCAAACAGTGGTGGCTAATTCTACAACTGAAGCTAAAGTATGTTGCTGCAGCTGCTTATTGTGGACAAGTTTTGTGGATTCAGAACAAGCTGTTAGACTATGGGTATAATTTCATGCATACCAAGATATTTGTTGACAATAACAGCACATTATGCATCATTAAGAATCCTGTACATCATTCTAAAACTAAACACATAGAAATTAGACATCATTTTATAAAAGATTGTTTTGAAAAGGGTTTAATACAACCAGATAGGGTTGACACAGAAGAAAATGTGTCAGATTTACTAACTAAACTTTTTGATGCTAGGAGGTTTCAATACTTGGTAACAAGTATTGGAATGATCAATCTCACATAATATGTGTTTTGGAGTCTGTTTGTAAAAGTATGTACAGGATGATGCATTGTTATTGGTCTTTTTGAAGAGTTAGATTTTCCACTATATTTTTCTAAAACTGACAAAGGTTGCTTGAACGCTGATAAGTGTTTTTGTGACGTTGTCAGCAATATAATTGTCTAACATTGACAAAGCTTCCCTCAACGCTGTTATGTGTTATCGGGGCGTTGTCAGCAACAATGTTAGTTTTGTGGTTTTCAATCTAAATGTGCAGGTGGTGTTAGCAGTATACCATTGGATACAGAGTTACGTATGGATCATTGGAGAAGCATTTGAGCATGTTTTTGTTTATGGATGATGGTTGGAATTTTTAATTCCTATCTTGACATAAATTTTTTATGTTCATGCATATTTTTTAGCAACTTATGTATCATAGTTTAAGGGGAGGTTTTAGGTACCTTTAGGATGTTTGGGTATCCATATCATACTCTTATCACGATTCTAGATTGTGTCCACAGGTGAGTATGAGTTAGTTTTACTAAATCATGAGGCACTGTAGCATGCAAAGTTGATATACTATGCATGCTGCCAAGACATTTTTGGCCTAGAATTGGTTGTGGTCTGTTAAGAGACTTGGGAATGATTTTGTTATGGGATTTACCTGGGAGTAACATGGAATTTTATAAGGTAACATAGTTGTTAAGAGTTTTGGTTAGCAAGGGACACTAGAGGACTGTTATGTCTATCTTGCATAAGCAAGTGTGCATAACTGGACAGTGCTTGCCGCCCTATAATAATTATCAACCTTTTGGTTATCTTCTCTAGGATAAATTACTTTGTTAAGGTCATTTTTCATTTTTAAACATTTTTATTTTTGGACGCTGACAAGTATTTTTCCAAGCGTTGTTGTGACCAATTTAGACGCTGACATGGCTATGGCAAACATTGACAAGAATATAGCCGTTGGGCGTTGATAGGTTATTTTTGACCGTTGACACTCAATGGGACCTACCCAGTTGTTACTTTTTGACATATTTTTAGGCCGTAATTTTGGGAGTTGAAAACTTTCATTTAATGCATGAGATAAACTTATTATTTTTCAATATTTTCATGATTGCATTTTGAAAATACTTGCCTATTTTTGGGCCAATCACATGCATTTTCTTATCCTATTTTTAAACAGGGTACCTATTATTCTTGTCTAACACAATTTTCTCTTATCAACTTCATCTTCATCAATCATTTTTACCAGCTTTCAACAATGGCACCAATGTTTAGACCATCAGATTTGGAATTGGGGTATATAAGTCAACACAACATGATCGCGTATCTTGAAGTTGATGATACCCTGTTTCCCCAATACACACAAATGGTGGCGTATTTGAACGCATCTCCTATTAGGTATGCTCTTTCTCATGCACCACTCATTCCTGTCACACATATTAAAAAGTTTTGGAACACTGTCAGTTCCTCAACAGTTAACAGAGTGACTACATTATCTTCTATTGTTCATGGGAGAACTTGGGTGGTTACTGGGGCTTTGGTACGCCAAGCCTTGCATCTTGATGATGCTGATGGTATAACCACCCTTCCCATTAGTGAAATAGAACAAGGACTAAGGGCTCTGGGTTATCCTTTTCCTGATGAAGGAACTTTAAATAAATATCATAAACAGGAATTTCCCCCAGCCTGGAAGTACCTCATACATGTCCTCCTACAATGTTTGAGTCCCAAGTGCACTACACACAATGAGATCAATAGATCCATTGCAAGTGCTATTGTGTGTATTGCTACTGGGCAAAAATTTAATTATTCCAAAATGATTTTTGAGGGCATGTGTAAAAATAAAGGGAGCAAAATGACTTTAGCATATCCCAGATTTTTACAAATGGTTTTTGATGTCCAAGAATACTGCACACGGGATCATAATGATTTTTATGAGATCCCTGTGCAAAAGAAAGCAATTTTTATGAAGATGAACTCACCCCCACATCGTGACCTACCCCTCACCCCAGCCATGCTTGCTGTTATTGAAGCAGCTCAACCCCAACCAGACCCCCAACCTCAAATTAACCCAATACCTGAACCATTACCTTCACCTCAACATATGCAAATTAACCAAGAATCCTTCGACGCTGACACGTTCAATGTTGGCGTTGATGTGCCTATTTCAAACGTTGACACACAACCTTCCCAGACCCAAACACCCCTTCACCAACCCACATCCACCCAATCCACATCATCATCTCCACCAACACAATATAGGTTACAAAAACGCCAAAGGACTACTAGAGTGTTCTCCTCTGGTGGTCCTAGCCATGTAGCAGAGAGAATCACCACCACAAGTGTGGTTGGTGCTATGGATGAGGCTGGGACTATTGGTTCTGGCTTAGACGCTGGCCAAGGCAGTCCCACCATCATTAAGTCCTCATCCATGCCCAATGAATCTGACTTGGGAGGTCAAATACCCATTTTAGAAGAGGGCAGATTGGAACCAATGACCCTAATTGAATTGACGGCAGTCTGCATGAGCTTGCAAAAGCAAAATGCAGACTTGGTACAAGTTGTCAGCACACAAGGCCTTGAACTCAAGCAATTGAGGGAGAGGATTGTTATTTTGGAGACTGCTAGTGCAAGGAGAGGGATGGAGGAATCTTCCAAAGGGGAGGATGATCAAATAAATGTGAGTGATAAGGGCAGCCATGATGGTCAATCTTTGGATGTTGCTGAGGCCCTAACAAGTTTGAAGAAACAGACAGGTTTTGATACGTCTTTAGTCTCTCCTACAAACTTAAATTTATCATTTACAACCATGTTGGAGGAAATTGCAAAAGGCGCTGAGGCGGGAACTTTTAGCGTTGACAAGGAGAAGTTGAACGCTGACATGAGTATTTTGGGCGCTGACACAGCAAAATTGGGCGTTGACAGACCTGCACATGAGGGTGATGTATCCCAGTCATCATCCATCATCAAGGAGGTTTCTTCATAGGTATCACCATCTACCTTACCAACAATTGATCCTTTAGATAAGGGTAAGGGTATTATGGTAGAAGAGGTTGTTCCAAAGAATGCAGCTCAAATTGAGCTTGATAGAAAGTTGGCTGCACAAATTATGGAACAAGACAGAAAGGAGGTGAAAGAGTCACCATTTGTTGTCACTTCAGAAGAGCAAGAAGAAAGTGATGAAGCTAGCTCAGACTCAAGTGTTATGATCATAGAACAGCCAGAAAGACTTGAGTATGGAGATGAGTTGGCCAAGGAGAAATTGAGAGAGTTGAAATTGCAGGTTGATTTTGATATGCCAGAGGTGGTTCAAATGTATCATGATTGGGAAGAAAGATGTATGGAGAATCCACACTTGACCATTTCAGATCAGATATGGGGTTTGGAGATTCTTCTCAGAGTACAAAAGGATTGCCAGATTATTTTGAAACACAAGGCAAGCAATATTCTCTCAGAGTTGAAAAGGGATAGAAGGGAGTTGTACTACATGTTGCTCAGATGTCATGGAGTAGGGTGGACTTATCAGAAATTGAAGGCATTGACATTTGATGAGTTGGAATGTAGAGCTTATCCCATTTGGGTTAGAGTGCAGGAAGCAAACACTCTAAGACTTCTTTCTGATGAAAGAAAAGAAGAACTTGCAGAGGAAATGGAGCTCAAGAAAGCAATGTTTGTTCCCAGACCAGTGAAAAAGGGAGTTTCTCTTGAGTTTCCCAAAGATATGGATCCATTATATCCAAGTGAAGCTATCATAAAAAAGAGCCTCAAGCTCACACCATTAGAAGCTTCAGATATGGTACAAGTGTTACCACTAGATTCCAGAAACCCAATTGTGAGTTATGAAGAAGAAGAATGTGGGTTTTGGAAGATTGGCAGGTATGGCAAAGAGGTTCACACTTTTACCACCCTTATATCTTTGTTTGCAAGTTTTGACAGAGAAGACTTGGTAGACCTATGGAGGTTATTAGAGGCCAAGTATGAGGCTGAAGCACCAACTTCAGCCAATGGAATAAAACTGTGGTCCACATTCAAGAGAATGTGTGGATCAAAAGATGAGGATCCTGCTATTTGGAAGGATCTTGAAGATGACCTCAGTGGTCTTCAATGGAGATTGTATTCAGCTGCTGGTGTTTATTATTTGAGTTCTACAAAGTTTGCTGAGTATCTACTTGTGGATGGTCAGTATTTCATATCCAATGATATCTTGGAGAAGATGAAGAACACTCAGCTGGAAATTGATTATTCAAGTGACGTGGCAAAAGACTTGATCAGATTTATTAATTACCAATATGAGAAGGTTGTAAGATTCCTCCTAGTCCTTAATGTTTATTCAGAAACTTGATCATAAGAGTGGATATCAAGTTTAGGGGAGGATTGTTGGGAATAAATTATAGCCAATCTACTTGAGCGCTGACAAGAGTAAAACAAGCGTTGACAGGAGCAAAACAAACGCTGACAGCTCAAGCGTTGACAAGATAAAGTCAAGCGTTGATACATTGATGACAAGCACTGATGGGAAGATATACTCTACGCGTTTATTGTATTCTAGATTACTTCTAGTAAAGATAGGAACAACAATGTATTTTCTATATTTATCTTTACCTAGAATAGCTGATACGTAGATTATTGTACAAGGCTTCTTATGTCTATAAAAGAAGACCTTTAGGTTAATGTTCAATATAAGTTTTTCATACGTAAACTACTTTCATTGTAAGCAAGTTTGATATCATTAATCAAAGTGAAAGTTTGTTTATATCATTGTGTTCTTGTTTAAGTGTTAATTCCGCATAACACTTAGATTATCATAAACATATACAAAGGTTTCTCTAAGTGTATTACTTGATCTAATCTCGTATACATAAAGCTAAATCGATCTAAGTTTGGGATCAACAATTAGGCATTCGACTACGTCTCTAGTATGGGGGTGTTTGCACCCCTAGACTCGAAACATTGAGGACAATGTTTAACTTTAGTATGGGGGGTGAATAGATACTTGCCTTGCCAAACCTTCACGCTTTCCAAAGTTTATTTTGTTGTTTTGTTGGAAAATAAGGCTAAAAATGACCAAATTTTAAAATTTTTCTCATGTTTTATAAGTGTTTGAAGACACGAATGTAGGTTTTCCGATGGCGAGAATAAGAGTAATTTTTGACTCGACCGTGCGTGTTGAGCACTTAGCTTTGATTCCTTAACTACACATTAGGCTAAGTCTCTTAAATGAGGACGAGAAATGATAGGGTTAATTATAAGTTACTATGCTAAACATAGAGTACTCGTATTCTTTCAAAAACTCATGTGTTCTCGTTGTTTGCTTATTCTCCCTTCGCATGTAAATATTTTTTGCTTAATAAATATTGACTTAGCGGTTTAGTTGGGATTGTTGGGTTTCTATTCTTTTCTAGTAGCTTCCGTGTAATTAAATTGGGAAGACATTAAGGTATCGCCATCGTCACGGTTTTGAAGTATTGGCACCCGAATAATCAAAAGCTTCACCCAATAATAAGATTTCAAGTGCTCACCTAAATCAAGCAAACAATTTGAAGCACCACAAGGCCGAAAAATCTATGCAAAATTGAAAGTGAATCAAGCCTTAATCTTTGAAGCTTTAAAGATCCAAAATTCGCCTTAGCGTGAGGATATACGTCTTTGGCTAATAAAACTACCGATGAGGTGGATAATAAAAGGAAAGGCAAGACCGAAGTCATAATAAAAGCTTCATGGCGAAGTTGAATAAAAGATGGAGGTAAACCAAAGATAATAAGGCCCTTCCGTTAGGGGGCGTATAAAAGTCTTGGTAATAAGTCTCATGTTCAAAACCGTTATAAAACCGTGTTTAGTTTTGACATCATTGTCTATTGGGAGGGGTTATTGATTTTATGGTCTTGGTTACACCGTTAGGACTCTATTTTTAGACCTAAATCTCTATTATCGCATAAGTCAGACAATGTATCCTCGTGAAACATTCAAGACAATATAAAATATAAGAGATACAACTTAGGAATAATGGGAGGATAAGTACGTGATTAGGGCATATGAGTAGTGTTAGCATTACTAACTTATAATGATAATGATGTCGTTGCACGCTGGGCATGGAATTGGGGTGAAAATCGAGGACGATGAAATTATTTCTAACGAAGCATTCACGTGTTCTTATTCTATGAACCTAAACGTCCCATTTTGCGATGAAAATCATACATTATGTCTAAAACGCAAGTAGTAGTAGCAATAGTAGTAGTATAGCTAGTTTATCGTTCAATAAAGTGAATAAAAATGAATTTTGGAGGTGCTACGATACTTTATTCTAGCATTGCGTGAGGGCACGACAATGGTTTAGTATGGGGGAGTGATGAGACTGCTTTTATACATAGTCTCATCGTCCAAAAAGGGCTTAAAAGGCATTAAATATCATCAAAATACCCATATATATGCTTGTGTTTGTTGCTTGTGTATTTTATGTACGGATATTGAGAAATGACAAAAGATCACAAGAATCATGCAAAAACGAACACGGGAAACGAAGCCGCACAATGAACCAAGCCCTAATGAAGACTTTCCCAAGAAAAACCCTTGAAGACTTGAAGAATTATGAAGAAGGGCCCTCCAATATGGAAGAACTGACACTTTATACCCTTGTATCTTCTTAATTACAAGTTTGGTCCCTAAAGTTTGTCAAAATTACAAAAAGGGCCCTCTACTTTGAAGAATTGGAAGTTTAGCCCCTCAACAAAGCTAAATTGTCAACCATTACCCTCCATAAAGTCAAATATATCATGAAGTCCTTCAAAGTACAAGAAATTATAAGGTTGGTCCTTTGAAAATCCCAAAATTACAAAAAGGACCCTTAACTTTCAACAATTGGCAAGAATGGTCCCTCATAAAACAAGACTTGTCAATTTCAGTCCTCCAAAATTCCAATCATACAAGTCAAGAGCATTACCATTAAAGAAATTTCCAAATCAGTCCCTCAAATATCACAAAACGGCAAGAAATACCCCTGAAAATACTTTGGAAAAGTATTTGGGGCAAAAGTGTGAAAAATGAAACTTTGCTAACAAAGGGATTTGTGTTTTATGAAGAAAAGCTGGAAATGACAAGTTTTCAAAAGATTGGGGTTTATTTATGGACGAAAAACAAACAAACCAAGACCACTCATGGGCTGCCACCTCACCCCACTCACCACTTCAACCAATCACAACTCTCCATCCTGCCACCTCACACCCCACTTAACCCGGTTTAAGATTAATTTAATCTTGGCGCCTAAAACAACTTTTTAAACATAATTAACTTCCAAAAAAGATTAAACCTATGTTCTTGGTGTTCATACCAGAATTAGGCTTTTTCTAATTAACAAGAATTAAGACCTAATTGCTTCCAGATTTATGATTAAAGGTCTTATGATACTAACCCAACCCCTAAACCCCCATCACTCTCATGCATGTGACATTCCCAACCCTCCCCTGACCCACTCTTCACGTCCAAACAAAACAAGCCAGCAAATCCAACGCCCAAGAATTTGGCTTACTTTTCAAGCTTCATCTCCACCCTTGGATGCATTTCCCCTTTGCCAGCTTTAACAAAAGGCCAAGAATTCCTCACAAGACTCCAAGATATTCAAACTTCACAAGGGCAAAAATGGGACTTCAGTAGCTAGGGTTACGTTTTTTTCAGCTTTCCTAGACAACATGTATGCCTATATAAAGGCTTAGGACCTCACATTTTTTCTTTGCTTTTTGGTTTTTCCTTGTTCAAGCACTTGTAAATCCTGTTTTCATATTAATGAAATTGTGTTAAGTGTGTTGAAGAAAGACCAAGTGCCATCTTATTTTATGCTTGTTTATGTTATTTGTTCACTGAATTTGAATCTCAAAACCTATTTTTAAGGAGAGTGCAAAAGTTTGCATTTTTCCTTCAAGCTTGATATTTTGCTAAGTTCTTGTTTCAACCTTGGAATTCTTGGGTTATAGGGCTGATCATAGCATCCTAATTGTAATATTAAGGTGTGGTGAGGCTTATTACTTGGGGATAATCAAGTGTGGGGTAACAAGGTTGCATTAATCAAGGCTTTTTAAGTTTCTGATTTTGATATTGTGCTACTTACCTTGTTGAATCTTAGCAGGGTTGTTATTGGAAGCTTGTGCTTGTTCTAGCTAGCACATAAGCTCATAAATTCGTGGGTGTGGATGTACATCCATGAGGTTTGTCTTGAAATCCTTGAAAATCTGATAAATATTGGAATTTTTGTGGATTTGTGCTCTATTGGTGTTCTTGTTGATTTCTTGGCTTAAATCTGCTTAGTCTTGCATGATAATGTTGTTTGTATGCTAGATTAATCATTGGGTTAACTGAATCACACTTTTTCTTGTTTAAATTTTGATTTGAAAAGATAAAGGGGTGTTTGGGACTACATGTTTAAGCTTGAATCTTGGTATTGTGTTGTTAGAAGGTGTTGTTTGTGCTTGGTATCTGTTATACACTTGTTTGAGAGTGTTTTGCTGCAAGTTTTTGGACCTAAACCTTAAAATCAAACAATCTGCTATATCTTGTTGAGGTTGACTGTTTTTGACCTAAGAACTTGGGAAAACCTAGAGTTTATGCATGCTTAGGGTTAAAAGCTGTTAAAACATCATTATTATAACCTGTTTGTGAGATTTGAGGTGTTGAATCTGGCTTGTGTGTTAAATACATCAGCAAAGTGAAATCTGCTAGTGTTTAGTGTTCATCAGTAACATTCATAAGCTTGAATCTTGATTTATGCTTTAAGCCATTGCATGAAAACTGTTTAAAATTGTTCATTAGAGTTTATAATAGCTTGTGTATGCATTTGGTTGAATCTGGTTGGCTGATTATTGCTAAAACTACTTATAAGTGCTCAACTGCTTATTGTTTCATGTCTGTGCTAGATCTGGTACTTTATTGATTAAACTGTATCAATTGGGTGTTTGTGGTTGTGATATTTTGATTGTTCTTGACTCCTTTTGATCCAAAGATCATTTGGGTGCCTTTGTATAATCTGAATCTCCAAAAAAGTCACTAAAGACAAAAAGTCAAACAAGTCAAGCAGTGGAAAAAGTTTCCACTGCTCAACACCCAAAACTAGCCCCTGCTAGTGTTATTTTGAACTCAGCTTATCAATAAGCTATTTTAGCTTATCCAGACTTGCAACAACTTATTTTTTGTTATAGATCTTCATTATTTGACCCATTTGATTAGACTGGAGCTTATTGGACTTTGACTTTGACTTTTTACTAGAAAACCAACTTATTTGACTTTTACATAAGTGCTTATTTGCTTTTTCCAGCTTATTGAGTCAACTTATTTGAAAACTCTTTGTTGATTTTGCTTAATTAAGTCATTTGAAAGCTATAGAAACTTGAATCAGCACTTGGGGTGGCCTAGAACTCAAAACGACTATTTTATCGTTTTATGTAGATTGCTTATTGCATTTTCAGGCTTATTCCTTGGGCTTATTTCGAATTTCTTTTTAAAAAGTCTTATTTAGGACAAAAGAAGCTTGTGTGTTTAATTTCAGCTTATGGCATTGGCTTTTAACTTAATGGGCCAAAAAGCCCATTAAGAATAAGCTGTTTGGAATAAGCTAGCTTATTTCACACTTTCAGCTTTTGGGCCTTTGGAAAAAGTTGCTTAACATCAAATTTTGAGTCAAGTAGTGCTTTTTGTGCTTAATTTGGACACTTTTTTATATTCGGCCCATATTTGGCCCAATTAGGATCTGTTTTGGGTATAGCCCATTTTCTAGGCCCATTAAGGGTATTTAGGTAATTTCACTTTCATTTCTGAGTTATTTAGGTTAAATTAAGCTAGTTTGCAAGTTTTTAGAATTTTTTATGATTTTTGGATTTTTAATAATATTTTAATATTATTTTATTGTTGAAAATTAAAAGTCTGATTTTCTAAGTTTTTATATTTATCCTAGATTATAGACACTTAATTAGGAATTTTGAAACTTTCCAAATATTTTTAGAGTCTTTTAATTATTTTCTAGAATTAATTTAATTTTTAATTGATTTTTATAGTTTTTAATTGTTTAAAATAGTTTTTAGCAGTTTTAAAATTTTGAAAAATACTTTTTAGCTTAATTAGGTTATTTTAAAGGTTTACAAACTTTAAGATCTTGTTTTGGGCTTTTTAATAGTTAATTTTGATTTTTAGGGCTTTAATTAGTATTAAAAAGTCATTATTTAATTAATTAAAAGGTTTTGGCAAGTTTGGATTTTTTGTAAACTCTTAGAATATTTTTGTGTATTTTTAGTGATTTTTAGGAATTTTTAGGGTAAAATTTTAAATTTGGTGCTTTTTACGGTTTTACGTGTACACCTTTTTCGTCTTAGTTTAATACGACATCGTAACCGTCATTCTCTTCTTATCCCATTTCTATTTTTCTTTCTCACAAATATAATCACAAAGATAATCATTTCATTACACACACACTAAGCCTCCTTGAGAACGATTCCCCACTAAGGGTCATTTGTACACGATTTTCCTAAATCGTCGTACTTAATACTTGCCACTTTTGCTCTCTTTTCCTAAAGAGTAGTAAAACTACTACATCAACGGGTAGCTAACCCGAAACTCAATTTGCCCATCTAAGTTAGCGTGTCGTCACAAAAATCACGCTATGAAAATCTTCTCATACATAAATTCGCTTACCAATCAATGTGGAACGACGGGGATCAATCGTCAAGGCGCGAACTGTGGTGATCGTCCTCAAATAGTACTATAATATGCATAAGCGTCTACCAAATCCCGGTAGTTCATAATTCATGCTAATGGGACTTTTAGTGACATAACCTAACTTTAATAATCCATTTTATCTCATACATCGGGTCATATAATCATTCATCGGGTCATACAATCATTCGGGTCCAAATCAATAAACAAACAATCGGGACAACTGGTGTCCTATTTTATTAAAACTAACATGTTATCTCCCTCGCGGGTTTATAAAACATTTCATAAAAACATTTAAAAGAGTGCGAGGCTATGAACTCACGTTGATGTGGGAAGGCGGTTATCGGCGATTTGGATGTACGGTACGTGCTTCAATCACGAAAACCTAGACAAATAATACTCGGTCTTAGATTCTTGTCCAATGACTTTATAAAAACAATGGCTATGTATATCTATGATGATATCATGAGTATGATGATGATCAAGTGGGATTGTACATTCTCATTTACTCATTTTAGTGTTATGTGTTGACAACTTTTATACTTGTTTCACTAGTTCATCTTCTTTACTTGTCAAGGCCCATTAGGCCCATTATAAGTCCATTACCTTATATTGATCTATTTTACACTTTTAATATCAGTATTATACTTTCAAGTTAGGCCCAAATGGGTTAACCCCAATAAGTAAGTTTATAAGTGTTTAGCCAAATTAGTTGGATTAATAGTCCAATAAGGCTAACTTGGCCCGTTAATGTCCGTATGTTTTAAAGTTCGGGTTTTATCAGTTTTTACTTGTAATATGTACTCATATATCAGTATATGAGTTATAAAAAGTTTACATTAGACGGGTCCGACCGTCTAAGTTTTAATTGACAAAAACGTTAATTTATCGGTTTTAGCCGAAAAGACGTAAAAAACATGTTTATAGTTTTATAACTTATAAAACTTATCAAACTACAATTTTTATAAAATGTCCCTTTTATTTATTATTATACATATTTATATAAATGTAATATATAAGTTAGTGGGTTTTAATTTACATTTTATACTATATTTATTTGAGTGCTATTATAATACTATTAAACTTTAATTTCACAAAATCTGATTTTTAGTTTCATTTTCACCATTTTTACCATATCTTGAGTTCTAAAAGGAGATAGAAGCTTATTTTTGGATGACATAAACTTCATATTATGTGTTACAAATAACTTAGTTTTAGCTACTGCCCAATCTAAGTCTAAGTATCCCTAACAGTCCTCACAAAACAGACTATGCAGATTGATACACTAATTTTGTTTTGATCATATCTCACTCATTATAATGATTCCATTGCATGGACAACTCTCACATGTGTACAAGACCTAATAATTACTGTATATTGATTCTACTTTGCCATTTTATCAGTTTAACATATGGTTAGTTACTTTTTTTATACAGCTAACTTATTAAGCAAGATTTTAACCTTTTTACATATGGTTTTCCATCTTTTTAACCATTTTTATCAACACCAAATCCCCACATAATATTTTTAATCATCATTCATCATCATATACATATACATAAATAAATAAAATACAAGATTATATAATCAAAATAACAAGAGGATAGGAAGAAACAATCTCTATACCACCATTAGTGATGAAAAGATGAGTTTTTGATGAACAAGGCTTAGATTTTGATGGCAAAACTTTTGATAAACCAATATCGTCTTCAAGTCCACCAATCTTTATAATCTCCTTGTGAGAAATCAGACCTAGGACACCAAAAAATCTCCTCTTTGGATGTTAGAATCACCTCCTAATAACTGAGATTTTACTTAGATTAAAAAAAGTTCGTTTTCTCGGTGTCTAATCGAATTGATTTCCGGTTCAAAGTGCGACTCAGTCGTTTTTGGTGAATAAAAGAAAAGTTTGGTTATCTATTTCTATTTGAAAAGTAAAAGCGAAAAGTAATAAAAATAAGCTAAAAAAAATTAACTAAAAAGAACGAAACAATATAAATAATAAAACTTAAATTAAAACGAAACAATTAATAAAAATAAAACTAAACAAAAAAATTAACTATCGACTCGAAAATAAAGTTTACTAAATGAAAAAGGAGAGAATAAAACTAAGATGGTACTTTAAAGCTAAACGAGGCAAAACCTAAAGCGGGTACTAAATAAAAGATAAAACTTGAACTTTACGAAAAAATATTAATTTTAAAATTAGACGAAAAATTCAACTAAAAATACGTAACTTTCAGAATTAAAATCGAAATAACTTTCAAATTAAACTAAACAATTACGGAACAAAATAAGTAAATAAACAAGCTAGCAGGCAGCTAGCTCAAGCTAGCAGCCTACTAGCTCAAATTGGGCGGGAAAAAAGGGTAAGCTAGCAAGCTAGCATGACATTTCTTTAATACCATCGGAATGTTTAAGTGTGAATCCATCAGAATGTTGATGCTTGTATCGGAATGTTGTTATTTATTTTTATTTTTTTTTAAACTATCGAAATGTGAAAAAGAGAATCTATCAAAATGTTATAAAATACTCTATCGGAATACTAATTATAAGAAAAGTATCGGAATATGAAATCAAAATCTATCGGAATGTGGCTATTGAAAATTGGGCAGCACTTCGTCGCAATATACCTTAAATCCCGTCGGAATATGCGATCGCAATGAGCGATCGCAATCCCGATCGGAATAAAGGAATGAGAACACAAGCTATCGCAAAGTAGAACCACAAATGGTTATTGCAATACAAACAAGCAACCTATCGGAATGAGGCGTCGAAATGTGTAAAAACTCAATATTGCGATGGAACACAAAATAATCTGAAAATGGAGATAAGCTAAAAACTCAATAAGCACACTTTCAATAAGCTCACTTAACCAAATCTTAAACAACTCAATAAGCATAAATTTGACAACTTTTAAATATGAAAATTGCAAACTTTATAAAAGAAACTTAAAAAAGCTAAACTTTTTAAGAAAACTAAAAACAATAAGCTAAACACTAAATAAGCCAATAAGCATGAATAGCTCAAAGCTTAATCCGTGTAAGACTTAGAAAAGCATAAAAAGATGAACTTTTTAATCAAATAAACAATAAGATTAAGCAAAATCAATGCTTAATCCGAACCACAATCAAATCAAAACAAGAAAAGTAGGATGAGAAAGATAAAGAAAAGCTTGATTAAAGGAAAATAAAGATTAACAATAAAATAAAATTACTTGGAATTAAAAGATAAGAAATTCAAGACATGAAATTAAAATAACAAGAAATTAAAAGGTACAAGTAATGAAAATGGTGGAAAGACTAATTTTATCAAAATTAGCTAACAACTCTAAAAAAAATGAACATGAGGTCCTATTTATAGGAGAGGAGGGGAATGAGTGGAAGCTTCTCCTTTCTTTATTTCTCTTTTTCTTTTTAGTCCTTCGTCTTAAGCCTTCTAAATTCTTCGACTTTTTAGACTTTGTCTCAGGATTAATTAAACTCGTCTTGTAATTTCTTCATAAATTAGACTTGAGTTCTTCGGCTTTATTAAACTTCCGTCTTTGGACTTTTTCTTCGATAAATATTCAGAATAGGCCTTGGACTTCCGTTCTTTGTACACTCTTGATTTCTTGACTTCGTCTTTTGTCTTTTTCTTCGATAAAAGCCCGTGAAAGCCCGTGTTTTCTTCCCTTTTTACATTTTGATCCTAAAATCACAAGAAAAACACAAACCACGCATAATTCCGACATTTACGACATAAAATACACGTTATGGTCTTGTTTTCATTACAATTAAGTGGTAAAAGGATGAGTGTTTTCACACCTATCAAATCCCCTACACTTGACCATTGCAATGTCCTCATGCAATGCATTAATTACAAAGCAAGATTACACTTTTCATCACAATCAATCCACATTGGCCTTTATTAAAGAGATAGAAAATAACAAAACAAGTAAAGAAATTAAAGACTTACCTTAGGGTTTTGGAATGTCATGAATGATTATCATCCTCAAGTTTCAAGTTCCCCAAACCAAGCTTAAAAACGAGATCATTGTTATTATACGTTAGCAAACTAACATGAACTCATGTGGGCCAATTATTTACTTAGACTCCCTTATTCTTAGGTGTATCTCTTATATTTTATTATTGTCTTGAATGATCACGAGGATGCATTGTTCACTTATTTCGATAGTTATTAAGGCTGAAAATAAAGTGGGACGATTTAATCAATAGTTAGCTAAAGGACAAAATCTTTTAAAACTGCTTCTCGGGACCTCATAAAGTTCATATCTTGGCATAACTCGCTTCACGATTTGAGACCTTTCTCGGACCGATATTTGGCAGTGAATTCATACTTCAAATCTTGAGAGACGTTCATGAAATAATGGTCTTCTCTTCCTAATAGGAATTTCTTCACTTGAAATTTTGAGAGATTCTTCATACTTGGACCACGACTTCTTCTTTTTTCTCCAGTCTTTATTTGGGATTTTGATATACAACGATCCGCCTCCTTTTAGGACTTGGATCTATTTATCCTCATACCTTGTTAGGGCCTTTTTGGATAGACTTTTCCATGATCTTTTGGGGAGTATTTGCTTTTCTTCGTGTGTCTCGATCCTTCATATTGATTTTCGATAAATGATTCTTCACATCACTTTTGGATCTTTAGCAACAAAATGTAGCCCTCATGCCTTGTTGGGGCCTTTCCGGACTCGCCAATCTTCGCATCCCGCTTCAATAAGTTATGCCTTGGCTATGAACTCTAATTAATACCGAGAAACCTTTAAACGATCTTGGGCTAGAAGCTAAGTAACTTTTCAAATCGTACAACCTTATTTATTGCAGATAAATTTATTAACAAGCGATGGGAGAATAGGCTTATAATTAACTCTCATAAATTCACGAAAGGATATCAAACTTATAATTGACTCTATCATCTCTCGTTTTCCACAATTTAAAATCTCAAGGAATGAGACTCGTGGATGCTTAGCCTATTAAATCAAAGCTTTGGGTTTTCGAGTCATCTATAGGATCTTGCAAACTCTTAGACTTTTTCAAGTTTTCGAATTCGCATTTTAAAGTTCCCTTGATAAACGACTCTCTAGGATCAATTATAGGAACTTGCGAAAAGTTCTTGTTCTTAACCCGTGAGAGTTAAGACTTTCGCGTTTTAAAGCTCCCTATATAAAAGCCTAGCAAAACTTGACTTAAACACGTTAAGGATACTAGCTAGAGTAAACTTAGATAAGTAAACTCGGGTTGAGTCAAAAGATTCACAACGTTGAAAATTAAAACCACTTTATTCAAAATATATTCTAGCAAAGAGAGAAGATAACTATACAAAGGTAAAACTACTAGGCCAAAATAGATAAAAAAATTTGAAAAATGTCGAAAAATCAATTTTCCGGTTAAAATGAGGACAAATACAAGGAAAAGGCCACTTAACTTCGATAGAAGTCCCCCTACATTTGATATAAACATTGTCCTCAATGTTTAAGCATGTAGGAGTAAACTCCCCTACACTTAGGACATTGTGCACTTTGTTTAAATCTTGCTATGGAAGAGACAACTAAAGTGATTCCTATTTTAATATTGAAAAATATAAAATAGAGAATCAAAAGAGTTTAGGATAGAACCGGGAAGATAGGAACACGGAATCACGGGTCGTCAAAAGTCATCAAGAATGGATATTTGAAAGCTCGAATCCCTGCACATGATTAGAAAGAAAACAAGAAACACTAACGGGGCTCCCCCTACACTTATGGTAAAAACAGGAAAAGATAGATAATTAGGTTGCCTCCTGAAGAGCGCTTGTTTTTGTTAACCGAGTCACGAGCCAGACTCGTCCCGGAATTAAATGGTCCATGGGGAAGCCTCGAATGTAATACCGGGATCAAAGACCTTGTCCTCGTTCCCGGAAGACATCAACAAAGGGGAGGCGGGAGGATAAGTCTTAAATGGGAGAAAAGTCCTTTCAACATACGAAAAGTATGTGAAGTCGTGAGCCACGGGAGGTGGGGTGGGTAAAGGAATCACATTGTCATCCTCCAAAGACAATGGATGTTCAGAAAGCGGCAAAGCCGTAAGGTTATCAATTATAAAATAATCAATGTCACCTCCCAGGTCAAAGCACTCATCCTCCGTAATGGTGTCTAAAGGAGTGGATGAAAGGTGCTCGGGAGGGGGACTTGTGACAATGTCATCAAGTAGCGAATTATCAAAAAGGATATCCCCCTCCATGTCATCATCATCAATACCCGGAGGTATTGAGTGAATGTCGATTTCTTCTAGCAATGGGTCATTATCTTCAATGGGAGGAATAGATGGAGGTGAAGACTCGGAAAGAGGAGGAGAAGTGAACTCTTCGATTTGAGAAATAAGAAGATGTACTTTCCGTAATCTTTCGCGAAGAATCACGTCTTCCACCTCATCTACAAGAGCAAGTTCATCGGTGAACTTCTCGTAAGCCGGAGAGAATAAATCGTCATCGCCCGCATCTCCCGGTGGAGATTGAGAAATTTCAAAAGTGAAATTCTCAGAGCGCGGAGAAAAATCGGTATCATCAGGATCGACCTCCTCCGTAAGATCAACGTCGTCCTCAAGGTCCATAGTAGTCGGTATGTCACAAACCTCATCATAAAAGAATTTATCGAGACCAAAATCACTAATCTCACTCAATGAATCACCATCCTTAGACGCATTAGGAATATCGAGAGTAGGAGTGGCAACTTCAGAAGATTGGTTGAGAGCGTAGACATCATCGTCGTCATCATCATCATAATAGACTGGACCATTCCAATTAAGAGTGACATAGTCGGCTAACTCTTCCTTGAAACCTCCACATCGTTAAGAAGCTCATGAAGCAATTTTTGTTGTTCATCTCCCCGAGTATGTTCAATTAAACCAATTCTATCCCACGTTGTAATTAAACATTTTGGTGTAGAAAAGAAGGGAAAACGACCAAATTGGCTCAAAAAGGTGTTGGTGGACCTCAAGATTTCGTCACCATCAAGCAAAGGTTGCCTTTACTAATGCAAGTCAGCTCGGATTTTAGCTAAAATTTTTAGAACATCATTCAAAGTAGTGAGTTGTTGGTCATGACTAATTTGCTGAGAGGATTGATGATTGAGGGTGTGATGTGGGGGCTCAAAGTTATACACACTGGGATGATAGCACGGAATTTTCTCAAAGATCTTTGACGGATCACAAGAAGAAGCGTCGTGAGGGCCTCCACAAATATAGCACCACGGGTATGGAGAAAAACCCGGTGCATTTTGAGGATAAGGATTGTCAT
This sequence comes from Glebionis coronaria, assembly GCA_025667525.1. Taxonomy (NCBI): domain Eukaryota; kingdom Viridiplantae; phylum Streptophyta; class Magnoliopsida; order Asterales; family Asteraceae; genus Glebionis; species Glebionis coronaria. Next base: position 196,553,023 of record CM046879.1, on the reverse strand, counting down.
AGACGGGAGAGGGTGAGAAAGTATTGTAAGAGGAGAAGTACGAATTTGTTGAATTACAAAATGGACAAAATCCAAATTGTGTATCGTCGATATTAGAACCTCACCGCTCACAAGTACACCATTGACATGTTTGAAAACCATGCCATGGTCTCCCACACCGTACGCAAGACGAATCCATGAAGAATTATAAATAAGAGGGGTAAAGAAAAGAATTAAACATAATAGAGGATAAAGAGGAATATTTTTGGTGCAAAACTTTGAAAAAGAAATGCTTTTTATGATTTTTCAAATGTTTTTGGGATTTTTGAAAATTTTTGACACGAAAAATAACGTTCACGAGTGAACGGATCCCAAAAGCCAACGCGTCTCTCACAAAAAACCGTTAATCTTCACGAGAAGAGCCGGCAGCGGCGCTATTTGAAATTGGGTTTTTGCTAGTTGAAAAATGGTTCGTTTTCTCGGTGTCTAATCGAATTGATTTCCGGTTCAAAGTGCGACTCAGTCGTTTTTGGTGAATAAAAGAAAAGTTTGGTTATCTATTTCTATTTGAAAAGTAAAAGCGAAAAGTAATAAAAATAAGCTAAAAACAATTAACTAAAAAGAACGAAACAATATAAATAATAAAACGTAAATTAAAACGAAACAATTAATAAAAATAAAACTAAACGAAGAAATTAACTATCGACTCGAAAATAAAGTTTACTAACCGAAAAAGGAGAGAATAAAACTAAGATGGTACTTTAAAGCTAAACGAGGCAAAACCTAAAGCGGGTACTAAATAAAAGATAAAACTTGAACTTTACGAAAAAATATTAATTTTAAAATTAGACGAAAAATTCAACTAAAAATACGTAACTTTCAGAATTAAAATCGGAATAACTTTCAGATTAAACTAAACAATTACGGAACAAAATAAATAAATAAACAAGCTAGCAGGCAGCTAGCTCAAGCTAGCAGCCTACTAGCTCAAATTGGGCGGGAAAAAAGGTTAAGCTAGTAAGCTAGCATGACATTTCTTTAATACCATTGGAATGTTTAAGTGTGAATCCATCGGAATGTTGATGCTTGTATCAGAATGTTGTTATTTTTTTTTATTATTATTATTATTATTTTTTTAAACTATCGAAATGTGAAAAAGAGAATCTATCGGAATGTTATAAAATACTCTATCAGAATACTAATTATAAGAAAAGTATCGGAATATGAAATCAAAATCTATCGGAATGTGGCTATTGAAAATTGGGCAGCACTTCGTCGCAATATACCTTAAATCCCGTCGGAATATGCGATCGCAATGAGCGAGCGCAATCCCGATCAGAATAAGGGAATGAGAACACAAGCTATCGCAAAGTAGAACCACAAATGGTTATTGCAATACAAACAAGCAACCTATCGGAATGAGGCGTCGGAATGTGTAAAAGCTCAATATTGCGATGGAACACAAAATAATCCGAAAATGGAGATAAGCTAAAAACTCAATAAGCACACTTTCAATAAGCTCACTTAACCAAATCTTAAACAACTCAATAAGCATAAATTTGACAACTTTTAATTATGAAAATTGCAAACTTTATAAAAGAAACTTAAAAAAAGAAAAACTTTTTAAGAAAACTAAAAACAATAAGCTAAACATTGAATAAGCCAATAAGCATGAATAGCTCAAAGCTTAATCCGTGTAAGACTTAGAAAAGCATAAAAAGATGAACTTTTTAATCAAATAAACAATAAGATTAAGCAAAATCAATGCTTAATCCGAATCACAATCAAATCAAAACAAGAAAAGTAGGATGAGAAAGATAAAGAAAAGCTTGATTAAAGGAAAATAAAGATTAACAATAAAATGAACTTACTTGGAATTAAAAGATAAGAAATTCAAGACATGAAATTAAAATGACAAGAAATTAAAAGGTACAAGTAATGAAAATGGTGGAAAGACTAATTTTGTCAAAATTAGCTAACAACTCTAAAAAAAATGAACATGAGGTCCTATTTATAGGAGAGGAGGGGAATAAGTGGAAGCTTCTCCTTTCTTTCTTTCTCTTTTTATTTTTAGTCCTTCGTCTTAAGTCTTCTAAATTCTTCGAATTTCTAGACTTTGTCTCAGGATTAATTAAACTCGTCTTGTAATTTCTTCATAAATTAGACTTGAGTTCTTCGGCTTTATTAAACTTCCGTCTTTGGACTTTTTCTTCGCTAAATCTTCAAAATAGGCATTGGACTTCCGTTCTTTTTGCACTCTTGATTTCTTGACTTCGTCTTTTGTCTTTTTCTTCGATAAAAGCCCGTGAAAGCCCGTGTTTTCTTCCCTTTTTACATTTTGATCCTAAAATCACAACAAAAACACAAACCACGCATAATTTCGACATTTACGACATAAAATACACGTTATGGTCTTGTTTTCATTATAATTAAGTGGTAAAAGGATGCGTGTTTTCACACTTATCACCTCCAATCTCCATAACTTCAAAGGGTATTCAACTTGTGCAAGTTAAACACATGATTCATGGTTGAATTTTTGATCAAATGGGGTGTTTTGGGAGCATGGTGGACGTTAATATGGAGCCAAGAGAGTTTTTGTGTGGTTTGCATGTTGTAAATGAGATAATCGTTTAGTCTTGGCTAGTTTTGTGTTGCTAGTGGTTTGGAAAGAAACAAGGACAAGTGTCCTTGTTTACTTAAGTAAACTTGACACATCAAGAGTGTGTTGTGTACTCTTGGATGCCACTTGTATAGGGGTGGGAAAGTGTAAACTTGTCCCATTCCTATTAATTTACGGGTAATCCTCGATTCTAGTTTCCTCGATTTGCGTCCCCTCGGGTCATTTTACGAAAAACGTTTTTATAAATTATGAATCAACGGCACAAAACGAATTTAATAAAAATTGTCTCATCAAAAACGGAGTTCAAAAACGGAGTTCAAAAACGTAAATACGTAAACCTAGGGTTTCCGGTTTAGTCGTAAAGGACGTTAAATTATGAACGTAAGTCCTAATCTCTTCTCGTAAATTTGTGAGTTTATGAACCAACACAAATTTAAAATTCCAAAATAATATTCACGGATAAATTTATTTCCTGAAGTGTCGGACTGTCACCAAAAACGGTGTATGTAAACGTAAGCACGTAACGGAGAATCCTCCGTTTTAGACGTAGTCGATGCTACTTCAAGACGTAAACCCAAATTTCTTCCCAAAATGAGTGAGTTCATAATATAACATTAAAATAATGTTTTTAAATAATACTTGGGAATAAAATATCAACTATAAATTGACGGATTGTCACAGTATGGGCCTTGCCATACAATTTTACAAGTCTAATAACTAAGTACACTACTAGTCGTTAGAAGCCCAATAATGATCTCGAGTTACGAAGGTTGTTTATATACCGTAAATACGATAAACACGATATATTGAAATGGTACCTCAGTGTATATGTGTGTGACCCCATGGGCCCATATGTGTCTAGCCATATAATTAGTTGTTATGATACGAGCATACTCCAACACTTCAATCAAATCATATCCAAGAACTGAAAATAAGCACATAACATGCAATTCCAATTAGTTTTACACTAAGAAACAAGCTTTAGCATGCAAGTTGACTTTTGATGGGAAATTGTAAGAAATCACTTATGAGTACAATTGAAGGCTTTTTTTGATGCAGAAGTGAGCGTCGAGCTCACTTGTGACTCTATCAACACCAAATCAACTAATCTACACAGCTACAACCCACATCAATCATCATAACTGCTATGCTACAATGTCTGATCAATGAATTTGGCTATGGTTGTGCTAGGAATGAATCTGGAACTATCTGAACACTTGAGTAATCTTCAAAATCAATCAACAAACTCCATTGTTCAAACAAGAACAATAGAATCAAAGCAGCGGGAGTATGAATGTGCAAGTGAATTGAGAATGAAGAGTGAATTTAGGTAAAGTTGAATTTCATTAATGGAGTGAATCAGTTACAAGTGGTTCTAACAAACTAACTAACTCTCTCAAAGTGTTTGTTAGGCACTTTGAGAGGTTATAACTACTAACTGAGAACAATATTGAGAGAAAAGAGTGAAAGTGTGTGTTTTTACACACTTAGCTAACTGCTAAAAATGAATGATAGAACATGTATTTATAAAGTGAAAATTAATCTAGGAGAGTGTCAATGACGTGTTGAATCCAATCAAAAGTTACCAGGTGTTTTCATCTTCCCAATTGAAAATCATGTTCTTGATCAAATTTTGGGCCTTTTTGATTGAGTGAGTTTCATCTTGATTGGGTAGTTGGGTTATGTTCGTCTCATCATGTAGATCATTTTTCATGTTGAGCACTTTCTCTAGAAAGTGTCTAAATCTTGTTACACGTTCTGGGGATGAAAGTGCTACGTGTCATGTTCTGATAAGTCTAATATTCATCACTTGGATCATTATCCAGTATAACAGTAAAGGTATATGAGTTGTTGGCTTGTGATTGGTTCAAAAGGATGAGTGCGTTTCACTGTTGGGATTTGGCTCATTAATAAACAGTCTTCCTCTCTCTTCATTAAAACAGCTCAGTCAACTATCCACCACTCTCTTATACTAGCTTGTGATTGGTTGAGAAGTATAACACACGGATCAAACTCAAACTTCTTTCTTTTTGGCAATACTGGTCCCTCTTGTTAGTAGCTTTATAACTTGAACTTCAAACTTCAATAACTTGTCATCCTTGGCCCTTTAACTTCATACTTGACCATATTTGAACCCTTGACTTGTTGACTTTGACCAGATTTGACTTTCTTCTTGAATTTTCTAAATTGACACTTTTAGTCCCTCTACTTTGCAAGTTGTCAAGAAAGGTCCTTTGACTTGTGTTAACTTATCATCTTTTGTCCTTCTTTTGTCTTTTCTTCATCATAAATGCCTTGATTTCCATGTTTGCTTCAAATTTGTATCTTTTTACCTACACAAGCACAAACAACAGAGAATACCCATAATACTACTTTTACACATTAAAATCAGGTATTTTACTTTGTGTTTTAGGGTTAAATATGATATAATTGATATGAAATTTCACTCATATCAAGCAACAATCTACCCTGTACTGTGACCAAGCTGATTTTCCATATTCTGAGCACCATATTGATGAAACTGATTCCCTGTGTTCCCTCCAACTATCAATTGACGATCTTGATTCACATTCATCATTGTGAGCAATCTGTCGGTTTCTCGTGTTCGAGGAGATTCTCTGATTGTTGTTGGTTGGGTTAATGTTGAATTTGAATGCCTTTGTAAGAAGTGCTAAACTAGTATTGATCGCATGTGTAGGATCTGTGATATCATCAAAACAATCCATACTTTGTTGATGTGATAACCCTAACCCGAGGTCATTACTTAACCTATTTTACGAATATTTTTGAAATTTTTGACGAGTTTGAGTTTTATTAAGTTGATGGTTTGACTTGAAACTGATGACTGAACTCTTATGTTTGTGTTTTAACTAGCTATGAGGACTACTAGTAAGTACGATATCGACGGATACCTAAAATTTTATGTTTTATTATCGATCGTTTCGATGTTTGATATTTTTGATGTTTTCGTTTTAATTACGTTTTAAGACGAATTGAATCCATATTATTATATTTTTTTGCGTTTTAACTTCTGAGAAGTACTTCAACGAAACCCGAGTCCCGTGAAAATTTTGTAAATTGACTGATAGTCATTTCCCGCATTTTAACTGATCTTTTGCACTTTAGTCCACAAGAATGCTTAAATTGTAAAACAAACCCCAACCACCAATATAAAAGTAAAATTCCTACCTAACTTTTACATATACAAAATTTATTTATAAAACTTCAACCAACTCTCTTTCTTTCTTTGTGTTGCCGTGAGCTAGCCTACAGCAAACCCATCCAAAAATATTGATTTTGATCTTGATTACTTGAAACTAAACAGAGTCCCATTGTGAAAATTGTAAGGTGATCATTTTGATCCAAGATTTACTTACATGCATGAAGTTTTTATTTTTCATAAGATTATGGTTGATGGATTCATTGTTAGGTCATGCATGTGATGTTTATCACCATGAACATTGTTTTTGAATGTTGCATGTTTGAAATTTTGATGAAAGTTTGTAAAAAGTTACATGCAATAGTGTTAAGGGTATTAAGAATTGATTCGTGTGATTGTAGGATGATATTAGTGATGTAAAAATGGTTAAAATAGGTTAAAAGTTTGATTTGGTGTAGTTTTTAAAAAGGTGTTTTAGATTAGTGGGTTTAAAGGTATTTTTGAATACTTTAAGTTTGAGTTGCTGTGGTATTGATAGAATAGTGTTGTAGAGTTTTTCTTAAGCTTCGTTTTGATATAAATTAGAGCTTCCAACTCTAAACAAGGAGGAAATTACACTAGTTTGATTATTCGTGTAATGGGAGGTGAGTATAGACACAATCCGAAATTATTGTTGATATTTGGATCAAATCTCGGGGACTATAAAATGAGTTTTGAAAATAGTCAAGGGCTTTTATTGGGCTCTAAACCTAGGGTTGTGAGTCTATTTTTAAACTCAAGTGTCGGTTTTGTAAATGGAATTGGTTAGAAAGGTTAAAATGATTTTATGAGTCGAAGGCGTAAAACTGTACGGATTTGGAAAGATAAAGATGTGTTGAGCAGAAGGTCTTAAAGGTCAAATATTTTGATGAAAATTTTTGAGGGCTTTCTATATGATGTGATTGAGTTCTCCAGAAACTTTTATAAGAATTGGAGGTGTCTAAGTATGGGAAAATAGCTTGGACATTTGGTATGTTCCGGTAGAATGTTATCGGGAGTGTTGTCTAGTGAAGTGAAATGTGAATGCATTTAGTATTGTCACTTGCATGGGTTATTTTTGGAGTTTATTGTGATTTTGAAATCTTGATTTGATTTTACTAAGTATATATTATACTTGAGCATATTGTTCATAAAGTGCACGACTTATTTGGTAGGTTGCGGCTTTCGTGTTCATCGGGTATCATCTATCATCGACGATTGTCTTGCTACTACTCATGTAGTAAGTTGAGTCTCTAGCCTCGCTTTATACTTGTTTTAAATGTTTCAAAACCCGCGAGGGGGATACATTCTATTTGAAATAAAATAAACAAAAGTCATGAATGATTGTTTGGACCCGAATGTTGCCTGTTGTTGCCTTGAATTGTATAAGTACCTAGTTGCTAATGTCCCTAAATTCATGAATCGTTAAATATTGTCATAACCTTTTGTGGGATAGAAATAGCCGCTTGTTCGAATGATAGTACTATTGGGTTGACGACCCTATCTGACACCAGGGCTTTACGTTGAGTAACCTCTAGGAAGGATAATTTACGAGAATGAGAGACAGTGGTATAAAGATAGTAACTAATACCCAAGTAGGGGTAATGGTTTCATCTAGTCATGCTGGCATTTGGCGTGGGTGACTAATTAAGGGGTCGGTGTCATGAGCTTAATACAATTCTATATCTGTTGCTATAAGACGAAATACCTGGATAACAGATTCTAAACATAACAATTCTATTAAATGATTATGATTGATTTTATCTTGTGTTCAAATGTGATTTTTTAAACATATGGACTTGCTCAACCGTTGTGTTAACGATTTTAAGCATGTGTTTCAGGTAATCGGAGGTGATGATGGAGGATCTTGCTTGGGAAGTGTGCGGGCTGGCTTTTGTGAATGTGTGGTCTAAAACTCTTTTCTTTCCCTTTTGTTATGAACAATTTTATTTATGTTTGTGTGTGAAGTAAAACAATGTGGTTTAATGGTTGAAGTCTGGGGTACCTATAACGCTACTCTGGTTGTTAAAACTTTTATGTATTTGGGGATTGAATGTTTTTGACAAATGTTGTAAAATTATGTCTTTTTATTTGTAAACGTCTCATTTTAAGGTCGTTTGATGTATCTTGTGTGATGATGCTTGTGTCTAGCACCCAAATGTGTTTTTCTGCTGCGCAATATATTTGGGGGTGTTAGAGATTGGTAGACAGAGCTACAAGTTATAGAGAACTAGGTCAGTTTTGAAAAATCCTAAACTATAACTTTAGTATTGAAAGTATTTCATAAAAGCAAAGCAACTTCTCTGTAAAGCTCTGGTAAGATCACTGTTAGTTTTTTTTGTATTATAGATGTATCCCTCAAAACTGAAATGATTCCCAAGTATTAATTAAGTAAATACTATGATAATGTATTGGTATTGTTAAAAGTACGACGATTACTTGTCATCATAATTTCTTTTTCAAGCATTGCATAATCATCATTTGCATTGCATTTCATATCATGGCATACGTATAACATTTTCATTGGATTAGAATGCATTTATAATTTCGAATAATGACCTTATGTACCCTCGAATTTTCTGTATTTGCATAAAATGGCCGATATACCACGCGATGAGAGGTTAGATGAGGAAGTAGAAGAGAATGAAGTCATAGTGAATGGTGAAGTGGATAATTTTGGTGCTAGTGACGATGAGGAACCTTATGAGTATATTGATGATGGGATTGCTCCTAATGCTGTTGGGCAGTCTAAGCCAGAGGTTATTCAGGGTAGAGGTGTACCTAGAGGATCCAATATACCACCGACTGGCCGTATGATCAACGACCTGTTGTTCATTCTGCTATGCCTACTTGTGACACTTATTTGAGCAGGTTTCCTAGGATTGCTCGTACTAGTGATGACTTTCCTGCTGAGTCTAGTGCTGCAGCTAGTGCCCGTTCTCTCCACGAGAACATTTCTAGGGTTTATTGTCCTATACCTAGAGCTTATGATGATGTTCCTTATTTTTTGAGGAGGTTTGATAGAATGATGTTCGAGAGGTATGTGGTGGAGACTCGTGTGATTAGGAGGTTTTAGGAGAATGAGAAGGCATTCAGAGGTTTGTATCTGGTGTGAGGAGATCTGATTATGCGAGGGCTAGGTATATGGATGAGGTTACTAGTCTTAGGTCTATGGTGAAGAATTTGAGTGCTCAGTTTGAGAGATTCTAGATGGAGAAGGCATGGTTTTAGAGGATATATGAGTAGGAAGCTCAGGTGAACCTTTTTCTAAGTCATAATTTAAGGTTTCGTGATGTGCCAGGTCATGTTGATGCTCTTTCTTTGATTCGACCACCGCCTGAAGGAGAATATGTTTTGTGTGGGGATGATGTGTACTTTGTGGATGGATAACTTTCACTTGAGAAGGGGTCTACTTCCAAAGGTAAGAAGAAAGTTGTGGAGGAGTGAAATTCCAAAGGAAAGAGGAAGATGGATTCGAGTGATGAAGACTCTGATGATGAAGACTCTGGTGATGATGAGCTTTTACCCAAGAAGCCACGTGAATCCTCACGTGATTAGTTTCTTTGTATTTCATCTTTGTAATCCGTTATGACTGAACTATTTAGACTGGTACTGTAGTATTATGATGAAACTTAAAATATTTTAAGTTTGACGTGATGGACGATTGTAGTGGCATTACTTGTCACAATTTTTTGAATTTTCAAATGCAATCCATATTACTTTCATGATTTATGATGTGTCTTTATTAGCTATTTTGTGATTTGGTTGATGAATCTTTGTGGTTGTGTTGTTTGTGCACGTAGTATCCATGTTATGTCCTGATAAAGAAATCCCTCTTTTATCTTGATGTGTATACTTATCTTGTTTTTTTTTCATTTGTGATGTCAGAAACATGCCGCTAAAGCTAACAACTGCTACTGTGAACACTATGATTGAGGAGGCGATTGCGAGAGCACATAAAGCAGATCGTGCTAAGAGGGGTAAAGGACAAAGGACTGGTGTTGCTGTTGGTCCGCAAGTTCCAAGAGAATGTTCTTTTGCTAGTTTCATGAAACGTAGACCTACCCAATTTCATGGTACTGGTGGGGCATTGGAATTACGAAGGTGGATTGAGAAAATTGAAAGTACGTTTGAGATTAGTGGGTGTTCAGAGGCGAATAAGGTGAAGTTTACTGTTGCTACATTTCAAGATGATGCTTTGAGTTGGTGGAATAGTCAGGTAGACGAAAGGACTGTTGATTGCTAAATTTTGTTCTGATGAGGAGTTGGGTCAGATGGAGGATGAGTTGAGGCATTTGGTGTTAAGGAATAATGATATTGTTGCATATACACGAAGATTTTATGAGTTGTGTTTGCTGTGTCTTGATGCTTTTGTGGACGATCGTAAGAAAATGAAGCAGTATATTAAGGGTTTGTCTAGCAATATAAGAGGGGAGACTACTTACCTGGGTCTTTTGATGTAGCCGTTTGAATGGCTCATGCTTTGATGGATGTGAAGATGCAAGATAAGAAATATAGTATTGTTGAGGGAAATAAAAGGAAATAGGAAGCTGCACAGTCAAGCCAAGGGCAGAATAGTGGAAGTTATCGTAATAACAATAACCAAGGGCCGAATAGGAACCAACAATATAATCTGAGAAAGAATGATGGTGCTTGTGCTGCCACTGTGACCCAAGACAATAAAGTGAATCCAAAGCGTGGTCGTTGCAGTATGTATCATATTGGGAATTATACACCTGCTTGTAACAAGTGTGGGAAGGCAGGGCACAAGGTGACATACTTTAAGAACAAGGGAGTGGCCACTAGGGCAAATGCTACAAAGGTGTTGAATTGCTTCGGATGTGGTGGAAGAGGTCATAAGCAGGGAAATTTCCCGAGAGTTAGAAATCAACAAGGAGGAAATGCTTCTGTTGCTGCTCCACCCTATGTTGTGGGTGATGCCGATAAACCGTAAGGTCCTAACATGGTGGCTGGTACGTTCTTACTTGATGCTCGTTATGCTAGTGTGTTGTTTGATTCTGGATCCGATAGAAGTTTTATAGATGTTAGATTTAGTCGCCTTATGGATTGGAAACCAGTAAGGTTTGCAACTAGTTATAATGTAGAGTTAGCTGATGGAAAGATTGTTAGCACTAGTACTATATTGAAAGGGTGTTCCTTGAAGTTAGGGAATTATGTAGTTGACATTGATTTGATTCCTATAGAGCTAGGGTCTTTTGATGTGATTATTGGCATGGATTGGTTAGTTATGCGTGGTGCTATGATTGTTTGTGGTAAGAGGTTAGTTCAGATTCCATTGAAAAATATAGTGTTGACTGTGAAGGGTGATGAGTGTACTTCACGTTCGAGAGTGGTGTCTTGTTTGAAAATGATGAATAATGTGGAAGAAGGATGTGAAGTATTTCTTGCTCAGATATCTAGTGAGGGTGTAGTTGAAGGGAAATTAGAAGACGTGCCTGGAATTCGACAGTATTCAGATGTTTTTCCTGAAGACTTGTCGGGATTACCACCATCTCGTGAAGTTGAATTTCGTATCAATTTTATGCTGGGAAGTACGCCTGTTGCTCGCGCGTCATATCGTTTGGCACCGTTTGAGATGAAAGAGTTATCTGATCAATTGAAGGAATTTATGGATAAGGGTTTCATTAGACCAAGTTCATCGCCGTGGGGAGTGCTGGTATTGCTTGTAAAGAAGAAGGATGGATCCTTTCGAATGTGTATCGATTATCGTGAGCTTAACAAATTGACTGTCAAGAATCGGTATCCATTGTCGAGGATTGATGATTTGTTAGATCAGTTGCAAGGTTCCTTTGTATACTCAAAGATCGATTTGAGGTCTGGGTATCATCAACTGAGAGTTAAGGAAGATGATATTCATGTAACTGCTTTCTGTACTCGATATGGTCACTTTGAGTTTCAAGTGATGCCTTTTGGATTGACGAATGCGCCTGCCGTATTCATGGATTTGATAAATCGTGTGTGCAAGTCGTATTTGGATGAGTTTGTTATCGTGTTCATTCACGATATTCTCATTTATCCCAAGAGTAATGAACAGCACGAGAAACATTTGAGAACGATTTTGGAGTTGTTGAAGAAAGAGAAGTTGTATGCAAAGTTCTCTAAGTGTGAGTTTTGTTTGAAATCAGTGCAATTTATGGGGCACGTGATTGACAGTGAAGGTGTTCGTGTAGATCATGCTAAGATTGAGGCTATAAAGGATCGTTCGGTACCAACGACGCCGACAGAAGTTCGCCAATTACTTGGTTTAGCTGGGTATTATCGAAGGTTTATCGAAGGGTTTTCACTGATTGCTAAACCGTTAACCAAGATTACTAAGAAGAATCGAGTGTTTGAGTGCGGAATTGTAAAACCCACATGCTTTTACCATGAATAGTACCCTTATAATCGTACGTACATGATTAAAACTTTCCTTTTATAACATGAATATGTGTCACGAACATAAATTACAAGAATTACGTACGTGTTATTACAAGATAAATATTAAGTACGTGATAGTTCACGATAATTATTATGGATAATAATTAAATCTCGAACATGAAATTATGAACGTAAGAATCACGAAAGTATAATTATGTAATTACGTAATTATTATTACAATTACGTATAAGTATATAAGATAACACGAACATTTAATAATAATGTCACGTAAATATGAGCAGGGGAACATGTAATAAATTAGAACACGAAAAACTACGTGTTTCCCCTTGGTGGGCCCTAGTAGCCACGGCACACACAAGTGGAAGGGGGCCCAAAAGCCCACTTTGGTTTTAATTAAAGAAAACTAAAACTACATAGTTTTCATAAAACTAGCTTCCTTTGGACCCCATAGCCGCAGCACACACAACAACACAAGCAGGATTCGATTTTGATTTTTAGATCTTTGGTAATTGGTTCGTGTTCGTGTTATTTTCAATCACACGTCAAGGTAAAACATAAAACCTTGATCTTTAATCTTCTATTTAATTATGTTTTTATGTTAGATCTTTAAAAAAAAAAACATGTTATGGGATTAAATAAAACATGGGAAAAGGGTTTGTTTTGTTTGGTTTGTGGTTCGGCAGCCGACCGAGAGTCAAAGACTCTCGGTGTCCCTTTTAAACCACAACCGAGACCCCCTATTGGGCTCAGTGTGGGTCTCGACGCAGCAGCAAGCACCACCGGCTTACGCCGGTGGCTGTTTGGGTCAGACGGGGGGAAGCAGCGAGGCAGCAGGGGGAGACCACCGGCTTGTGCCGGTGGGATCTTCAAAACTGGCATCGGCTAGCCACGGCGCAGCAGCGGCGCCGCTGTTGGCAACGCAGCCACCAGCCGCCGCTGCAGCCGCAACTGTGGATGGTGGTTGGTGGTGGGGTTTTGGTTCGGGCCGGTTCACGGGTTAACGGGTTCGGTTCACGACATGTTTTAATAAAATAATACATGGGTTCGGTTTATTATTTTATTTTACAAGTTTATTTATTTACAAGATAATTAAATTAATTTAACATGTCATATAATTAATTTAATTAAAACATGACTTAGGTTTATTATTATTATTAATAATATATGATTATAACCTAAGTATTTTTATAATGAAATTAAGACTAAAGTAATTAATTAATTATTAAAACATGACATATAATTAATTAATTGTCATGACTTAGGTTATATTAATATAAATATTAATACATGTTTTAACCTAAGTATTATATATACTTTAATTTAATTAAATCATGATTACATTTAATTAAATCATATAATATAATTAACATGTTATAATTAATAAAGTATACTATTAACCACATGACGTAGTATATTAATCAGTAAAACTTAAGCTTATTTTATTAGCTTAATAATAAAGCTTATTTCTAAATATGGAGATGATAAATGTGAAAACACTCATCAATGATGATCCAAAAACCACTCAAAACACAGTCAAACATATTATATTTAACTCAAAAATATCAGAATTACGTGGGTATTTGTGTTTCATGTGTTTTCAGGTAAGAAGATACATTTTTGAGCAAACACGCGGTTTCAAGGACTTATTTGATGAAAAGACGAAGAAAATGACGAATCATGTTTCAAGGACTTTACTTGTCATTATTTCAAAGATCGAGGCCTAAAGTTGTAATTTTCACAAAGACTAAGGATGTAAAGAGATAATACTTAAAAGTTTCAAACACTTTTGGAAAAGAATGAAAAGTAAAGGACCAAAAAAATAATGTAAAAAGTATTTACTTATACTTGGTCAATTGACCAAGTCATGGTCAAACAACACACATACAACACGTCTCTTTCGTCTTCCTTATCACAGAAGAGAGAAAAAGAAGCAACTTTCAGTTGTCTCTTCATCTTTATCTCCCACCATGAACCTGCAAGATCAAATCACAAGAGCTACACATGGATTCAGACAAAACTTTAAATAGAAAAAGTGATCAGCTTTTCATCCTCTACATGATGGTGGTTTTTAATTAGATCAAAGACGAAGATAGAAGAAAACCCCAAATTGATGAAGGATGAAGAACGAGCCCTATCCTCGTATTAAACATGTGGCATCAAGGGACTGCTCAAGACACGTCATCTCTACTCTTCAGACGGCTATAAATATAAGATCAAGACCTTTATTTTCGATGGTTAGCTTAGGTGTAGTTACAGATAGTAGGTTAGAATTAGTTAGTTAGTTAATAAACTTTTAACTTTCTTGTTAGAACTTGTAAACAAATTCAGTTTTTCTGTTATTCTTTTACACCATTAATGGAATCATTTTGTTTACTTTATAGCTTTCATCATTAGCATCTCTATCCTGTTTCTTAATAGAAGTTTCAAGTTTCTTAATCCTTGATTCTGATTTCGAAGTTTGTTAAAACTCTAGTTACGTTCTGTTATGATCAGTTGAAAATCTTAATAGTGGTTGCAACTTTTACACGATTCTGGCAGTTCAGTTAGTTGTGTTTCATTCGGTTTGATAATCTGTAAAAGTTAGATAATTCAATGTGATTTTTGCAAAGAAGGCATGAATTTTGGTTTACATTAGTGATAGTTCAGTAGTTCAGTCATTCGAGTTTATTCGGTTTAAATCTGCACGAATTTTTGGTTTCTGATTTCGGAAGTAAATTGATTATCAACATAACAGTGATAAGACGTTGGTCTTTTATTTCGGTTTTAATAAGCTGATTTAGCTTATCGTGGATAAGCTGTTAGTTTTTGGTTTCTCTAAGCAGCCTTAGAATCTAACTCGCTAACTAGTTTCTGTTTTGTTTGGATATTCTGTTTTGCAGGTGTTCAGACTAGAGTAGTGTAGACTAAATCAGCGTAGCTATAGTGCTCATTGTGGTTTGAGGTCAGATTGTAGTATCAAGAATTAGATCAGGTAACCTGTAGTTGGAGCTGTTGATTTAAGCGGGCTCAGCGCTCCGCTTCTCCTCAACGGTGGCCTTGATATCTTTTAGTTAAGCTCGTTTTTGTTTTTGGCACAATTTTGAGTAGTATAAGTTCTAAGATTTTGTAGTGTAAACGTTCTTTGCAATTTGTTCTATAACATTTGTTTTTACCAGCTTGCTATTTGTTTTGATCTAGCTGTCATTGATTCATTAATCTGTACCTGTGCTTTATAAAACGAGTTAGAGTTCTAGATTTAATAATGCAGATTTGCTGTAGGGCTGTTAGGATAAGAGTTCATACATCAGTGTGAGCAAGAGATTAAAAAGTTGTTAGTTAAGAGTGTTTCCAAGTTAGATGCAGTTTATCACAGACTGTGTACTGGATCACGTTAGCTGATATAGTTTTAGGTTCATATGGTAATTGTAGCTTTTTTTTTTCCATATAAAGTTAGTTAAGCTGAGATATTAAAATGGTCAATTTCATAATAACAGTGAGCAAAAGTGTCCAATTAGGATCTAGACTAGACATTTAAGTGTAAATGGAAAGCGTTTTTGTCATATGCAAGTTTGGGTATTGAACGAGTTAGGTCCTCCCTTTCTTTGGAATGCGTTTTAAGTGGAAAGTTAGATATTGTATTGTTAGAGTGTTAGTTAGGCTGATATAGCGGATAGAAGTATAGCAGCAATAGCTAGCGTTTGGTTGAGCAGTTTATGTAGAATAAACTATTTGAAAAGTTGTTTCAAAGAGTTTCCAAATGAATAATGAAATAGCCAGCCTTAAAAGTAGCTTTGTTGTTGACTATTTTTAGTCAGTAAAAGATAAATAGAAATAGGATAGGAGGTTTCAACTATTAACTGTATTTTCCTAATTCATTTTGTTTCAAAATTGATAAGTGTACAATATTGCCTTTATCTTGAATCTTGATATTTCATATGTCGTAATTTGTCTAGTTTTTCCTTGTGGGCCGTTTCTAGCTAAATGAGATTTGTTAATTGGACTTGTTAAGAAACTTTTTGGGATTGTTTTAGATTCGTAGAATAGGCAGGATATAGTTTACCACTTTCATTAGTTTCATTTATAGTTTAAATTCAATTGTACTTTTTATAAAGTTGTAGTTTTTTTAAAAGACTTTGTATTTCTTTTAGTTCTATATAAAATAGATTTAGTTTTATATTTTGTCATTTTATTGTTATTTCTATTTTTTTTGTAGAATAAATTTGCATTTTACATTTTTATACTTTGAGAATTTAAATGTCGTACTTGCTAAGTGTTTTTAGATAGTACGTATATGTAGTATTAGATATTATTTTCATTTTTTAGGTGCTTTATTTGTCAAAGTAGCTTAAACACCAAATACGTTATTATTCACCAAAAACAATTAAGTCGAGCTTGAAAAGTTAAATCAATTCGATTAGATACCGAGATGAAATGATACTAAAAACGAAATATTAAATGGCGCCGCTACCGGTTCTTTTCGTGAAGGTTAATTGTTTCGAGTGAGACGATTGGATTTTGGGATCCGTTCACTTTGTGAACGTTATTTTTACGTATTATAAATAAAAAACATAAAAAATCAAAAAAGATAAAAATATAAAAAATCACAAAATCACAAAATCAATTCTTTTCCTAAAGAATTGAACCAAAAAAATAAAAAAATACAAAAAGTAATCTTTTTCCTAAAAGATTACACCCAAAAATATATATTATATCGGTTTTCATCGTTTTTACGTACATATAGTATTTTCTTATAAATCAAATAAATACAAAAATATTTTTGATATATTATTATGTGTAAATACATATACGTAGATACGAACACATAATCCATCTACTTCCATAAGTATTGCCGAGGCAATACACCGTGTTCGGGAGCGTTCCGGTCCTTGACACGTGTATCGATCAAATTTAATTAAGGCACAATAGATAAATACCATAATCTTCTTGATCTTGAGAAAGAGGCCACTGTGTGGGGGGTATAAGGTGAGTGTATCTCACATTCTAAAGAAGCAGGCTCTTAAGTGCTACACGTCGCCTCGTTTCTCCGCTTCCTTGTGGGTCTTTCGAGAGTGATAGTGGTGAGTGGTGTGCCACTGAATTATTATTACATATATTATATTTTCTTGTAGATATTAATTATCGAACCTCGAGGGAGATAACCTATTCTCTCTCAAAAGTCGACCGAGAGCTTTTCTCTCACACCTCGAGTTTATTTACACGTGTACTCGCACGCGTGTAACCATACAACCGTTGGTGTATTACTTCCTTCCCCGAGGAAGCTTTAAACGTCATTTTACTTGTATATACATTCGGCCACCTTGCTAAACATAGATAATCGTCCTATTTTGGAGATATTACAAGACGAGCATTATCGAGCTATGTATGGGCCTTGTGCGACCTGTGGAGGACCGCATGGTGAAAATAATTGTCATCTATATGCGAGCGATTATAATCAAGGGTTTCATGACGATTTTCAGAATCAAGAATTTTTAAATCAAGACGATTTTCAAAATGACGGAAATTTTCAAAGTCATAATCAAACAACCTTTCAAAATCAAGGCATTTATCATTTCTTGAGTAAAGATGCTTTTAAATTTATAATGCAAGCACATGAGCAACCGAAAGAGGCAACTGATCCGAACATCTTAGGCTTGCGAACACACGTCTTGCAACTCATAAGACCTGACGATGCTTTACCTGATGATGAGCCTTCTTTGAGAATAGATGGTGAGGATGATACACTTAGTGATGTTCCTATTGTAGACCCTTCCATCTCTCCACTGACTATACTTGAGCCATACACACCTTCATCACCTTTACTTCATATGGAACCCACCAACTCTTTAACCATGGGGGACGAGCCTCTTGGCACTAATACAAACACCAATTTGGAGGAATTAACCGCTTCTAGTGTTGAGAACCTTATCCCAATCCAAAGAGAGCTTGAGAGTGTTTCCAATGAACCATGTAAAGAGCTTTGTATTGATACCTCTTCTCCTCATGATCACATTGAGATTTCATCACATGTTGACCTTCATGCTACTACTAGTGATTTTGGTGACTTTGATCTTGATGAATTGTTTAAAGAAAGGGATAATGAGATTGAGGAAGAGTTTGTGAAAGACTTGCCACAAATGGAGGATGATAATTGTGATTCTAGTGAAGCATCTTATGCTATATCATCCGATGACTTGTCTTGTCAAGATAACATTACTAATTTAGATGAAGAATTTGCTCCTATAGGAAATATGGATCCTTATCCTCTCCCACCTTATGATTCTTGTGATGCAACATTTGATGATCCTTATGATAGTGATGAGTCCTTCACATCTGATGATGAATCCATGTCCTCTATGACTCCTTCAGCTATTCCTCCAAGTGATTTTCTGATTCATTCCAATCCTCTTTTTGAAACATCATTTGATAACCCACTTTTCCTCCATGATGAAGAAACCAATGAGGATTTTAGTGATGATGAACTTTATCTTTGTGATACACCAATATATGATGATTATAGTGATGATGAGTTTTCCACTTGTGAATCTCCATTTTTTGATGATCACACTTCCTTGAGTTTTAAAGAGTCACCAATCTTTGACAAACCAATCTATGATTACTATAGTGATGAGGAGGCGTCTATCATTGATAAGAATGAAGAGGTTCTAAAGATTGAAAGATTGCTTAGTGAAGATGAATTGATAGATAAACAAATTCAAGATTATCTTCAGAGAGATGATATTGTGGTTGATACATCTTCTTCTAATTGGGATGAGGACATTCGTGAAATAGAGAGATTGCTTTATGAAGATTCCATTCCCACTCAACTTTCTCATGAACCTTCACATATTACTCTTTCTTACCCACCTTTTGATGATGATGAGGAGCCCAACATGGACATAATAGTTATGAATGTTTTGATTCCTACACCTTCATTGTCTCATGATGCTTTGATATCTAAGGGGGAATCTCATATGATTGATACGAGTTCATCTTCTTATTTTCCCATGAAGGGAAAGGTTTTTGATCCTGGGATCCGTATATTTGCGAAATATTGGTTTTCATCTACTCCACTTAAGAGTGTGACTTCTATTGATATGGAATTCTTGTATGAGCTTACTTTGGTGATACTACCTACTTTGTAGTTGTTCGAATGTAGAGATGGAAACTATGTATTTGATCCTGGGGTGCTTCCTATATGAGAGATTTCATATGTTGGACAAACTTGAGATACGTTGGACCGTTTCATTTATCGAGGCGGATATTGTAAATCTTATAGTAAATGGCAACGTGCTAAGTTTGGGTGTATCATGTGAGAGGTGCTTAAAAGTGATATTCTTTATTCTCCATGATGGTTTCCCCAAGGACAACTTAATTCGAGGCCGAGTCGAGCTAGCGACTTAGGGTTAAAAAAAACTCAAGCATTGTAAAACTAGGTTAGAAAACATAGAAAATATTTTCAATTAATTAAGAGGATGTTAAAGTAGAGTTGAAGTGGAGGGGTGGCCTTTCTTCGTCTTTTCGTGTTTATTTCAAGGGTTGCTCTCTCTCAATTCATGCTTGGAGCTTATGGAGGAGGCCCGTGTATCTGGTTCACTTTGATTAGTTTTTGCTATTGTTATATTCAACGTTGTGCTTAAAAAAGAATACCCTTTAGTTGTCTCTTCCTTAACTTGAGTTAAGCAAAGTTATCAATGTCATAAGTGTAGGGGAGTTTACTCCAATACTCTTAAACATTGAGGACAATGTTTATCTTATGTGTAGGGGGGTCTTCTATCGAAGTGACCTTACCTAGACTTTGTCATTGACCTTCATGATAACATGGAAAATTAATTTTTCAAACATTTTTCAAAATTTTGATCTACTTTGGCCACCAAAAATATGCATTCATAATTTTTGCATAAATCATTTTTCATTTGCATAACACATTTGCATTGTATATATTTCTTCTTTCATTTTTCATTAAAAATATATAAAAAGGAAAAAATATAATAAAGGGCATGGTTTAACAAATTTAGACTTCTTTGACATATTAGGCCCGCCATGGATATTTTGACTCAACCCGAGTTTGCTTATCTAAGCACTCTCTAGCTAGTATCCTTAACCATGTAGTCCTTCATTGGTCTATTAGGCTAAGCATCCACCACTCTCATTATTTGAGATTTTAAATTTGTGGAGAATGGGAGATGATAGAGTTGAAGCAAGTATAAAAGGGTTAGATAAACTTCATGATAATTACTTGTGGCTAAACCCTTCTCTTCTTTACCTCTATTTTCTTCGCATGTATATATGTTAATAAATAATCAATAACGGTTTTAATCGGTTTGTAGTCTCTTATACATTTTTGTCTAATCGTTCATGATTGGTATAAGTACGTCTTAAGATTCTAAGTTAGAACGTTTAATGTGTACTAGAATTATGTCATGCTTAATACTTAGCGGGTGTTTTTCCTTTTATTCTTTTCAACTTTCTTTGTGAGGAATAAAAGAGCGGCTTATGAAAAAAAATGAATGGCTAGAAAAAAAAAATATATATATAAGACTCCCAAGAGGGGCAGTGAAGTGTTAATTATAGTAACTATTAGATTCCAATATTACCTTGACGGGTTGCGGGGATTTAATAGTTGCTCCAATCCAATATTACCTTCACGGGTTGCGGGATTGAAGATCCAAAGTCTCAAAAAGGCGGAGGATGTAAATTGTTGCGTGAGTTTTATTTTTCTTTCCTTAGCGAGTGTGTAGCTACTTATTAATGCATGACATAAGGATTTTACACATAAGGCGAATGACTTATTACTCTTGAGTCGGACTTATATTAATTGTGAGTGGTTTTTCAAGTAATGGATGAGAGGATTACTTAGGATTAAAACCGTGCTTCCTTATTTTTGGATTTTGCATTTCTTATATTTCACGCTTTAAATAATGACAAATTTGCCCAAAAGCAATTTGCTCAAATAATAACCCGTTCCACATTTAATTGTCATGAATAAGTTGATGCACTTTTTACTTGTGAATGAAATGATCCCATTTTTAAGCTTGGTATTGGGAAAGTGAAATGATTGGCGTATAAAAATTACACCCTTTTAGGAAAAAGGACGTAAAAGCGGTAAGTATTGAATACACGTTTAGGAAAACGAGTATTAATGACCCAATCAAATAAAAAGAGAGAAAGTTTGTTTCCCAAGGAGGTATATGTGTGTGAATTAACTTGTAATTATTTGAGATTAATATTAAGAGGATGGGGATGAGAGGATGAAAAGACGGTCACGTTAAAATTACACTACGACGTAGAAAACGTAAACGTAAAGTCGTTAAAAACTACCCGAATTAAAATTGATACTAAAACCAAAAACAAAATAAATAAAAGATTAAAAAGGCTAAAAAGAAGTCTAAAATAATATAAATAAAGATAAAAATCCAACAAAGATATTTTAAAACCTTTTATTAATTAAATATTTAATTTTAAATGCTAATTAAAGCCCTAAAATTAAATACAACTAATAAAAATGTCTAAAATATGATTTTATTGAATAATTACTTAACTTTTATTATTAGAAGACTAAAAAGTAATTTTCTAAAAATTAAAAGCTATTAAAACTATTTTTAAAACTCTAAAAATGATTTAAAATGATTAAAAACTACTTAAACTTAAAATAATTATAAAAATTAATCTAAAAGCTATGAAAATATTCTAAAAATGATAAAAGTCTTAATTTATGCTAAAGAACCTAAGAAAAATGAAAAAGAAATAAAAATAAAACTTTTAATTTTTAATAATAAAATAATATTAAAATAATAGGAAAAATAAAAAGTTTATAAAATTAATTCTAAAAAATTTCTAAAATCTTAAAATAATCTAGCTAAGAGAAAAATACAAATTAAAGTTCCTAAACCCTTTTTTATAATTTTATAAAAATTATTAAAGTTTATAAAAAACCTTAAAATAATATAAAATTAAAAATTAAAGTTTATAAAACCAAAACTAGATGTAAACCTCAAAAATATTATTTAAAAACTAAAAATTATTTTTCCTAAATTAAAAACTACTTTTTACTATTTTTTAATGAATTATTAAAAAACGTATAAAGAAAAATGCATAGAAAATAATTTAATAAAGGGAAAAATTTGAAACCAAGCTAGAAAAATCCTAAAGTTTATAAAGGTCCTAGGAAAAATCAAATAAGCCAAAAACACGAATCAAATAAGCTGGAAAAGGGGTGAATAAGCTACGGCTTATTAATAAGCCTTAACTTGAAAAAGGTGTTAAATAACGTTTGAAATCAAACACTAACGTAAAAAAGCATCTAGATCACCGGTAGAACCCTTTACTCCTGAGCTGCAGGTCGAGGGTTCGAGTCCGGTGCGGGTGACTTTTTGTAATTTTTTTCTTTTTTTTTTATTTTTTTACTTTTTAACTTCTTAAGACTTGAATCCAGTGACTTTATATGACTAATAACACAAACCAATTCTCCTTTTATTAAACTTATACCTGGATTGAAATAAAAAACGTGGCCTGTTTATGTTCTTTAAGAACACAAGTTCTTTTTGTTCTTTCACTTGTGATGGAATCCAAGAGGAGCTTGAATTTGCTTTTCTTGTGAATGATTTTTGAAACAGAGGCACCCCTACACTCTTTCTGAGTGTAGGGAGTCACAACAAGTAGAAAACAATCACTCTCAAGCAATAAACAGGCACAAAATCAAGTATAGCAGCAAAATGAAGGTTGCTGATGTATATGACTAGACCTGGGGGTATTTTAAGCTTTCAACTTGCACAAAATTGAGTTTCAAACTCCAAACTTTAGCATACAGGCTCACCAATTAACCCACAACTCAACTACAATTCCTATATTAAACTTGGTCTTAACAGATTATGAAGATCTAAGCATCAAAATAAGGGAAAAACAAGCAGAACTTGGTATATGCAGATTTTATATGCTTTTTCTCTTTTTAGACACACAAACTTGCTTCAATCTTTTTCCAAACTAAACTATATCTAGCAATAAACCTATCTTAACCCTATTTAAACTATCTAACACCTTTTAAAAACACAATCAAAGGTTTTCACCTCTGCTTAAACCTGAATCCAAACAACCCTTTATATTTTTGTTTATCAAATTTCTCAAACCAAATCCTAGCAATTCTACTCCAAACTGATTCAAGACCTTCTAAACATGCATATCAATCTAAATGAACACAAATCCAACAGATTAACACACTGATAGCACCAAATCAAACAAATCACACTAACTTCACTTTTCTGAAAATTTCAAAAGGGAAAAGGGATTTACCTTAGAGCCTTACATCCAAGGCTCTAGTGGATGTAAATCCACCTCCTTATACACCCGGGTGTATGCAGAAACAAAGATCAACTCAAATCACCAACCTGTTTGAGAAAAATCAAAGAAAAAAAACACAAATACAAGCAATATATGATTATTCTGTTTTCTTTTCTTCTTTCTTAAAACCTTTTCTAAAAAGCTTTCAAACCTTGAAAACACGTTTCAAAAACACTATATCACCAATTACTTTAAACCTCTTAACACAAATCCTATGAAACAATTTCCCACCAAAAGATCTCAAATTTTCAAAACCTTTTTATGAAAAACCTTTTTGAAAATCTTACACACAAATGATAAATGGAACTCAGAATCAGCAATCAAACACACCAAATTTTTAATAAACATAAAAGGAATTACAATTTCTTTTAGAAAACACCAAACTTTATATTAAATTTAAAAAAGGAATTACACGGATGATTGCCAAAAACTGGAACAAAGGGATATGCACAGGTTGCATTCTCCTTTTATACTGCTAAAAGAACTCTCTAGAATGCTTAAAACACAAACCCTAATCTATGAAAATCCCAAATATGCCCTCTAGTCCTTCTAGACGATTTTGAGGTATGAGGTGTCCCATTTGATCTCCATCGTTCATTTATGCGTTGGGAGGAAGCAAAAGATCACAGCTGTTGATTGAGGACACGTCACAATGCTTGGAGCCCAAGTAGTATTTTGATTGGTGGAAAAGGAATTGGGGGTAGGGTCCACAGTGAATGGGATTGAGGTTTCTTGTGTGGGATAGGTTCCTGCGTGTGTGAATCAAACGTGTGCAAAAGCAATTGATTTTTAACCCATGTTTAAGTGAGGTAAAATCTGGGTGGTGAATAAGTGAATAGTAAATGGTTTGATCCGATTTTGGGGGAAAAAGATTGTTTGGCGCGTGTTTGTGTTTAAATGTTTGAAAGTGGCAACCTTGGTCCTTGTGTTTTGAGATTGTTGGTAAATAAGGTTTTCAGCCCTAAAAAAACGTTTTTCCCTTGTTAATAAGTTTCACCACTTGACAGTTTTGGCACCAAACTTTGGAAAAAGTGTTCAAAGGATTGTTTTTGCCATTTTGAGATATTTCAAGGGCTGATCTTGGCCATTCTTGATCTTCAAAGGTCTTTATTGTATCTTTGACTTCATGAGGGACCATTATTGGCAATTTTGATTTGTTGAGGGACTATTCTTGCCATTTCTTCAAAGTTGAAGGACCTTTTTGCAATTTTGACAAACTTAAGGGACCAAACTTGTAATTATTAATATACAAGGGTTTTAAGTGTCATTTCTTCATTCTTGGAGGATCAATCTTGTATGTCTTCAAGTCTTCAAGGGTATTTGTTGAATATTTCATGATTAGGGCCCGGTTCTTTGTACGGCTTCGTTTCTCGTGTCCGTTTTTCCTTGTAACTTGTGATCTTTTGTCTTTTTCACGATATCCATACCTAAAATACACAAGTAAACAAACACAAGAATATATATGGTATTTTATGACATTTTTGTGCATTTAAAGCCCGAAAAGAACGATGAGATCATGTATAAATGCCATCTCATCACTCCCCCATACTAAGCCATTGTCGTGCCCTCACGCAATGCTAGAATAAAGTATCAAAGCATCACCAAAGTTCAAATTTTATTAACCTTTATTGAAGAGTAAAAGACTTGCAACAAACTACGATGATGTGTAAAGACATAATGTATGATTTTCATCACAAAAAGTGACTTTTAGGGTCAAAGAATAGAAACAAGTTAATGTCCCTTAGAGTAAACTTCGTCATCCTTGATTGTCATACATTCCATGCTAAGTGCAAAAACAAGATCATTGTTGGTACAAGTCACAATGCTAACACTACTCATACGTCCAAATTGTGTAATACTTTTTCTCCCCGCAATCCTAGTTATTATAAAAGGAAATGGGTTACTAGCATTTTTTATCTATTTGTCATGGATCACAAGTGATACATATTGACTTATTTGAGTATTTATTAGTCCGAAAGCAAAGTAGGACGATTTGAGCGATAGTTAGCCGAAGGACAAAATCTTTTAAAACGGCTTCTCGTGTATCTCCTTAAGTTCATATCTTGGCATAACTCGTTTCACGATTTGAGACCTTTCTCGGACCGATATTTGGCATGTACTTCATACTTCAAATCTTGGGAAGACGTTCTTGAAATTATGGTCTTCTCTTCATATTTTGGAATTTCTTCACTTGACGTTTTTGAGAGATTCTTCATATAGGACCACGACTTCATCATTTTTCTTCAATCTTTACTTTGGATTTTGATATACAACGATCCGCCTCCTTTTCGGACTTGGATATATTTATCCTCATACCTTGTTAGGGTCTTTTTGGATAGACTTTCTCCATTCTTTAGGGGAGTAATTGCTTCTCGTCGTGTGTCTCGATCCTTCATATTGATTTAGGAATAATGATACTTCACATCATCTTTGGATCTTTAGCAAAAATAGAGCTCCTCATGCCTTGTTAGGGCCTTTTTGGATAATCGCCAATCTTCGCGTCCCGCTTCAATAAGTTATGCCTTGGCTATGAACTCTATTCAACCCCGAGCAACTTTTAAACGATCTTGTGCTAGAGGCTAAGTAACCTTTCAAATCGTATGACCTTACTTATTGCAATTATGATTTATTCCTAATGCATTGATCTTATGGGAAGAAAAAGCCACAATTAAAAACATATGAGTTTTTGAAAGAACACTTTCATGTTCTACGTTTAGCATGATCACTTGTCTAACTCTATCATTTCTCGTTCTTCACTATATAAAGACCTCTAATTAAAGAGACTCGTGAATACTTAGACATGCAAGTCAAAATTAAGCCAAATTTGGATTAGCTTTCATTAAGACTATATCAAATCAAAGTTTTGGGTTTTCAAGCCACCTATAGGATCTTGCACTTTCTTGGACTTTTTCAAGTTTAGAGAATGCGTTTTAAAGTTCCCTTGATAAGTGACTTTCTAGAATCAATTATAGGAACATGCGAAAAGTTCTTGTTCTTAACCCGAATGAATTAAGACTTTCGCGTTTTAAAGTTCCCTATATAAAAGTCTAGCAAAACTTGAATTGAGCGGGTTAAGGAATGTAAGTGGCTCCAAATGCCCATCAAGTCAAAATTTAACTCTTATTCTACCCATCGGAAAATATACATTCGTGTCTCAAAAACACTTATGAAAACTAAGAAAAATTTTAAAATTTGGCCATTTTTAGCCTTATTAGCAAAACAAAACATTGAAAATTGGAAAACGTGAGGGCGTAGCAAAGCAAGTACCTATTCACCCCCCCATACTAAAAGTAAACATTGTCCTCAATGTTTCGAGTCTAAAGGTGGAGCACCCCCATACTAGAGACGAAGAATCGAATGCTTAGGATCTAGCATGGAAAGGGTGATCAACAATATATCTAAAGCCGTTTATTAAGTATGCTAAAAGATAATTGTTAGAACAATAAAGGATATGTCATGGAATCGTGAAAAACTTCTTCAAACGAACGATGGAGGCTCACGTAAACGAACACGACAGTCTTCAATCGTAGATGATGATGATGATCTAGATAACACAATCACAAACAACCACGAGACAACGAGTTGAAAAGGTACAAGTCCCCTTATTAGTGAATAGCGAGCATAAAAGATAAGCATGGGATCTCCCCCACGAGGCACCTCGTTTTTGATTACCGAGTCATGAGCTCGACTCGATCCCCTCAAAATGTGAACATTTAGGGAAAATCATGGTATAGTCAATTTTTGATGGGGCTTACATGATAAACAAGGCCCAAAAAGCAACCGGTATAAAGGACTAAGTCCTTAAATGATGCAAAATACCGGGGTCGAAAATGGCGTTCTCGTTTTCATTGGAAAAACAAATTAACGCCACTTCAACATGTGCCATAAACTCAAAGAGTTTAAAGAAAAGAGATGAGAAGTAGAAGGGTGAGACAATTGGTAAGACAAACGTTTGAGCTACTCGAGGTAGACTCGCACCAAGCAAATAGAAAGATTTTCCATTTATTGCATCGGTGGAAGACCGAGATTTCCCTTTACATGAAATTTTGGGATCGAATACCTCGTCCTCGGTGGACAAGGATGAGGGAACATAAGGGGCTTCCCCCATACTAAAAGTACACAAAGCATCGTCAAAAGGAGTAGACGAGCTTGTAGCACTCAAAACACGTGGTGATGACGGAGTTAGATTTGTAGAAAAATCAATTAAATCATATTTAAAATCTTTTCCTTTTTTATCTTTTGAACTCTCCTTATGAAAACCCTTTTTGATTATGTCGAAAATATTTGGTGTTTCTAAGACGATGTTAGTTACACTAAAGATTCTCACATTTTGAAACCGTTTTGGTTTTGGTGGCGGCAAGTTCTCAAAACATTTATCGACGAAGAAAACCTCCCCATCGGGGTCTACATATTCATCATCCGAAGGATTTTCCGTAGAAACCGGCAACTTATCAACACTTTTTAAGAATGAATGAATGAGGTTCGGTGAAGGATTTTTCGATTCAAGTATTGACGGTTTCTTCTTTGTAGGCTTTACACTCATAACCTCCACCGACGGAGGAAATGGTAAATTGTTTTTGGCGACATTTCCTAAAACTCTTGGTGAAAATTCTTTGCAAACGACATTGGTTGAATCACCATGGTTTAAAGTTGCAATAGAATAGACATGAGAAAGATTGGAGTTTTGTGTTGCATTGATGACAAGTTCTTCTTCATTGAAACGAAGGGTGATTTTTCGAGCATGAACATCGATAAGTGCTCTTGATGTATCCAAAAATGAACGACCCAAAATGAGAGGAACTTTTCGATCGATAGGAATGTCTACAACGATAAAGTCAACGGGATAGTAAAACTTTCCGACTTTAACGAAAACGTCCTCGGCTACTCCACATGCTAAAATCGTAGAATGATCGGCCATCTCGATGGACATGTTCGAAGGAGTAAGAGCCGGAAGCGAAAGCGATTTGAAAATCTCGAGAGGCATTAAGTTAATACTAGCACCAAGATCGGCCAAGGCGTAGCATTCCTCCATATCTTGAATTGCACACGGAATCAAAAATTTACCGGGATCACCGACTTTTTGTGGTATGCGGCTAAGAAAAACCGATGAACAACTAGACGATTGTTGTAACTTCTCTTTGTTGTTAAGCATACTTTTGAAGTTTGCGGCGAATCGAGGCATCATGATAAGAGCGTCGGCAAAACGTATGTTAAAATGTAGATCACGAAACATTTTCATAAATAGCTCAAATTGATAATTGTTTCGTTCTTGTGCTTTCTCTTTGTTTCGTCTCGAAGGGTAGGGTAAAGGTGGTGTGGGTTGGTCATTAGGCAACGGCCTTGGAAACTCGGGTTCCATAATTGGTATTGGTTCAACCGTAGGTGTGGTATGAGCGGTACTTCGTGGGATTGTAATATGCTCCTTTTCGACCATCACCTCGGGTTCTTTCTCGATTTCCTTCTCCTTAGAAGTACTTGGACGAGAGATTGGTTCCTTGAAAGTTTTACCACTTCGTGTAGCAACAACCTTCAATTCTCCCCTCGGGTTGTTAATGGTATCACTAGGAAGACCACCCGAAGAAGAGGGCTTACACATGATAGCTTCAAACATCTTAGCCATTCGGTCCTCAAATTTTGATTGCCTAGCATCCGCTTTTAATAACTCTTGCTTAATCTCATGTTGTCCTAATTCCATCTTTTGTTGGTTTTGTTGAAGACGTTGGACATTTCCTTCCATTTTGTTTGCATGAGTTTTAAGTTCATTAGCAAGTTCATTTTTAAGCTCGTTTTTCAACTCGGATCTTAAGCTAATCACCTCACGTTGCATGTTATCAAATTTAGCATCATTTGCTTTTGCATAATCCAAAAATTCTCCTTGCAAATTTTTAGTGTGAGCATTTTGAAAACCTTGTGTAGTGTTTTGAAAATCACGGTTTTGGTTTTGATTAGAGATTTGTCCATTCCCACTTTGATAATTCCCTTTGTTGTAATTGCGTGTGTTGCCTTGGTAATTACCTTGGTTGTTGTTTCGATAATTGTTAGCATTTTGATTGGGTGGAGCTTGATTTGGACGAGAACCTTGGCCATTTTGGTTGTAAGTTCCCGTTGCTACGTAAGCACTCGAAGTGTTACCATCCGCGGTAATGCACTCGGAAAGATCATGAGCTCCCCCACAAGATAAACAACTCTTAGCAACCGCTTTAACCGAAGCGGAATTGGAAGCTTCTTGAGCCTTCCAATGGGACATTAGATTAGCAAATCTATCAAAAAACGATTTTCCTCATTAGCTTCATCATGTAAGGCGTTAATGCTACGAGACGATTGTGATGACGATGACGAACCCATATTGGCAACACTCGGTGTGTTTCGAGGGTTATAAACCTTGGATCTATTTTCAATGATTTGTAAAGCCTCATTTGTCGTCTTGCACAAAAAATTACCACCCGCGGCGGCATTCAAATAATCTCGTTCATGATCATTAAGCCCATTATAAAAAGTATCCACTTGATGCAATTCCGTGAAATCATGGTGTGGACATTCATGTAACATCTCTTTAAATCGTTCCCATGCCATTGAAAAACTTTCATTATTACGTTGCACAAATCGTGAAATCTCATTTTTTAAGTGTGTTGTTTTAGATGGTGGAAAAAACTTGTTCACAAACTTAGAGACGAGATCGGTCCATGTCAAAATCAAATTTGGCGGTTCTTTCTCGAGCCAAATTTTTGCGGGTCCATCCAACGAGTATGGAAACAACATCATCTTAATGGCGTCATGTGGAACATCCTTAAATTTGCTAGTGGCGGTGAGACGGTTGAAATTCCTAATGTGGTAATGCGGGTTGTCTTTCTCGTTACCTCTAACCTTGTTTGCTTGCAACATAGACATTAAACCCGTCTTAATTTCGAAATTTTCCGCAAGGATGGCGGGAATCACAATAGCCTCTCCAAAACCCTCGGTGGGTGCTTGTAGCAACTCCATCATAGTACGATTAGCCATGATGACTTCTTGTTCTACAATAGGTTCAACAATTGGAGGTTCTTCTACAATCAACGTTTCTTGATTGGCTTGCTTTTGAAGTCGTTTACGAGCTCGTTTTGCTTGATTACGAGTGATCATAAACTTCACGAAGAATGGGAGGTGAGCAAAGAAGATTCTTTTGGGTGTTTTGTGGATTTTTCAATTTTTTGTGTTTTTGATGATATTTAATTTTTTTTTTGGATTTTGGTGTATTTTCGTAGACAACAATCTACAAAATCTCTCCTCGAATCAAACTCTTGATTAAAGAAGCCTCAAAGGAATGAAAACGATCACGTGGAGTGAACGCCTTCGAATGACTTTAGAACGATGGTGAAAACCAAATTGTTCAAGAGG
The DNA here is from genome assembly GCA_025667525.1 of Glebionis coronaria. NCBI lineage: Eukaryota > Viridiplantae > Streptophyta > Magnoliopsida > Asterales > Asteraceae > Glebionis > Glebionis coronaria. The sequence continues at coordinate 196,522,160 of CM046879.1, read as the reverse complement.
GTTTAATCACAAAGAAAACCAAGCAAATATAGTATACGTAATAATACTTTGGGCGGCAAAACCCTCGATTAGCCTTCAATCTTAAAATACTCACAAGCAAGCGGGAAAACGAGGCGGCGCGAAGCACTTAAGAGCCTTTTTCCTTAGGGTATATTTTATAATACCCGCCTTATACCCACCTTATAGTTTGTATTTTTCAAAATCGAGCTTCACGAAAGTATTTATCTATTTTTGCCTTTTCTTTTTGTTTGAGATTCGAATACAATAATTAGGAGATGAAATCCCAATTAAGGTTGTGTTTTCACACTTTTGGAGATATTGTATATTGATCGTGATACTTAATACAATATAGTAATATTTATACAAGAAAAACCAAGAAAACCGATAATACGTGTTAAGGGAGTTCCACTTAACACAAATACTTATTATGGATAATATCAAAAACAAAAGCTTCCAAATTAAAGCACAACACACCTCCCCGGCAGCGGCGCCAAAATGATTGGCGTATAAAAATTACACCCTTTTAGGAAAAAGGACGTAAAAGCGGTAAGTATTGAATACACGTTTAGGAAAACGAGTATTAATGACCCAATCAAATAAAAAGAGAGAAAGTTCGTTTCCCAAGGAGGTATATGTGTGTGAATTAACTTGTAATTATTTGAGATTAATATTAAGAGGATGGGGATGAGAGGAGGAAAAGACGGTCACGTTAAAATTACACTACGACATAGAAAACGTAAACGTAAAGTCGTTAAAAACTACCCGAATTAAAATTGATACTAAAACAAAAAACAAAATAAATAAAAGATTAAAAAGGCTAAAAAGAAGTCTAAAATAATATAAATAAAGATAAAAATCCAACAAAGATATTTTAAAACCTTTTATTAATTAAATATTTAATTTTAAATGCTAATTAAAGCCCTAAAATTAAATACAACTAATAAAAATGTCTAAAATATGATTTTATTGAATAATTACTTAACTTATATTATGAGAAGACTAAAAAGTAATTTTCTAAAAATTAAAAGCTATTAAAACTATTTTTAACACTCTAAAAATGATTAAAAATGATTAAAAACTACTTAAACTTAAAATAATTATAAAAATTAATCTAATAGCTATGAAAATATTCTAAAAATGATAAAAGTCTTAATTTATGCTAAAGAACCTAAGAAAAATGAAAAAGAAATAAAAATAAAACTTTTAATTTTTAATAATAAAATAATATTAAAATAATAGGAAAAATAAAAAGTTTATAAAATTAATTCTAAAAAATTTCTAAAATCTTAAAATAATCTAGCTAAGAGAAAATTACAAATTAAAGTTCCTAAACCCTTTTTTATAATTTTACAAAAATTATTAAAGTTTATAAAAAACCTTAAAATAATATAAAATTAAAAATTAAAGTTTATAAAACCAAAACTAGATGTAAACCTCAAAAATATTATTTAAAAACTAAAAATTATTTTTCCTAAATTAAAAACTACTTTTTACTATTTTTTAATGAATTATTAAAAAACGTATAAAGAAAAATGCATAGAAAATAATTTAATAAAGGGAAAAATTTGAAACCAAGCTAGAAAAATCCTAAAGTTTATAAAGGTCCTAGGAAAAATCAAATAAGCCAAAAACGCGAATCAAATAAGCTGGAAAAGGGGTGAATAAGCTACGGCTTATTAATAAGCCTTAACTTGAAAAAGGTGTTAAATAACGTTTGAAATCAAACACTAACGTAAAAAAGCATCTAGATCACCGGTAGAACCCTTTACTCCTGAGCTGCAGGTCGAGGGTTCGAGTCCGGTGCGGGTGACTTTTTGTAATTTTTTTCTTTTTTTTTATTTTTTGACTTTTTAACTTCTTAAGACTTGAATCTAGTGACTTTATATGACTAATAACACAAACCAATTCTCCTTTTATTAAACTTATACCTGGATTGAAATAAAAAACGTGGCCTGTTTATGTTCTTTAAGAACACAAGTTCTTTTTGTTCTTTCACTTGTGATGGAATCCAAGAGGAGCTTGAATTTGCTTTTCTTGTGAATGATTTTTGAAACAGAGGCACCCCTACACTCTTTCTGAGTGTAGGGAGTCACAACAAGTAGAAAACAATCACTCTCAAGCAATAAACAGGCACAAAATCAAGTATAGCAGCAAAATGAAGGTTGCTGATGTATATGACTAGACCTGGGGGTATTTTAAGCTTTCAACTTGCACAAAATTGAGTTTCAAACTCCAAACTTTAGCATACAGGCTCACCAATTAACCCACAACTCAACTACAATCCTATATTAAACTTGGTCTTAACAGATTATGAAGATCTAAGCATCAAATTAAGGGAAAAACAAGCAGAACTTGGTATATGCAGATTTTATATGCTTTTTCTCTTTTTAGACACACAAACTTGCTTCAATCTTTTTCCAAACTAAACTATAACTAGCAATAAACCTATCTTAACCCTATTTAAACTATCTAACACCTTTTAAAAACACAATCAAAGGTTTTCACCTCTGCTTAAACCTGAATCCAAACAACCCTTTATATTTTTGTTTATCAAATTTCTCAAACCAAATCCTAGCAATTCTACTCCAAACTGATTCAAGACCTTCTAAACATGCATATCAATCTAAATGAACACAAATCCAACAGATTAACACACTGATAGCACCAAATCAAACAAATCACACTAACTTCACTTTTCTGAAAATTTCAAAAGGGAAAAGGGATTTACCTTAGAGCCTTACACCAAGGCTCTAGTGGATGTAAATCCACCTCCTTATACACCCGGATGTATGCAGAAACAAAGATCAACTCAAATCACCAACCTGTTTGAGAAAAATCAAAGAAAAAAAACACAAATACAAGCAATATATGATTATTCTGTTTTCTTTTCTTATTTCTTAAAACCTTTTCTAAAAAGCTTTCAAACCTTGAAAACACGTTTCAAAAACACTATATCACCAATTACTTTAAACCTCTTAACACAAATCCTATGAAACAATTTCTCACCAAAAGATCTCAAATTTTCAAAACCTTTTTATGAAAAACCTTTTTGAAAATCTTACACACAAATGATAAATGGAACTCAGAATCAGCAATCAAACACACCAACTTTTTAATAAACATAAAAGGAATTACAATTTCTTTTAGAAAACACCAAACTTTATATTAAATTTAAAAAAGGAATTACACGGATGATTGCCAAAAACTGGAACAAAGGGATATGCACAGGTTGCATTCTCCTTTTATACTGCTAAAAGAACTCTCTAGAATGCTTAAAACACAAACCCTAATCTATGAAAATCCAAAATATGCCCTCTAGTCCTTCTAGACGATTTTGAGGTATGAGGTGTCCTATTTGATCTCCATCGTTCATTTATGCGTTGGGAGGAAGCAAAAGATCACAGCTGTTGATTGAGGACACGTCACAATGCTTGGAGCCCAAGTAGTATTTTGATTGGTGGAAAAGGAATTGGGGGTAGGGTCCACAGTGAATGGGATTGAGGTTTCTTGTGTGGGATAGGTTCCTGCGTGTGTGAATCAAACGTGTGCAAAAGCAATTGATTTTTAACCCATGTTTAAGTGAGGTAAAATCTGGGTGGTGAATAAGTGAACAGTAAATGGTTTGATCCGATTTTGGGGGAAAAAGATTGTTTGGCGCGTGTTTGTGTTTGAATGTTTGAAAGTGGCAACCTTGGTCCTTATGTTTTGAGATTGTTGGTAAATAAGGTTTTCAGCCCTAAAAAAACGTTTTTCCCTTGTTAATAAGTTTCACCACTTGACAGTTTTGGCACCAAACTTTGGAAAAAGTGTTCAAAGGATTGTTTTTGCCATTTTGAGATATTTCAAGGGCTGATCTTGGCCATTCTTGATCTTCAAAGGTCTTTATTGTATCTTTGACTTCATGAGGGACCATTATTGGTAATTTTGATTTGTTGAGGGACTATTCTTGCCATTTCTTCAAAGTTGAAGGACCTTTTTGCAATTTTGACAAACTTAAGGGACCAAACTTGTAATTATTAATATACAAGGGTTTTAAGTGTCATTTCTTCATTCTTGGAGGATCAAACTTGTATGTCTTCAAGTCTTCAAGGGTATTTGTTGAATATTTCATGATTAGGGCCCGGTTCTTTGTACGGCTTCGTTTCTCGTGTCCGTTTTTCCTTGTAACTTGTGATCTTTTGTCTTTTTCACGATATCCATACCTAAAATACACAAGTAAACAAACACAAGTATATATATGGTATTTTATGACATTTTTGTGCATTTAAAGCCCGAAAAGAACGATGAGATCATGTATAAATGCCATCTCATCATGAAACTTGAGGGTGATAAGTGTTCATGGTACCAAAACCCTAATTAAAGTCTTTGATTTCTTTATGAGTTATTTCCAACAAAACCATTTCAAAATTAAATCAAAAATATATAAATAGAATTGTTCTTCTTTGCATTGCATTGTAAATATTAAAATCATTCATCATGTAGTATAGTTTAGTTTATTAAATCATAAAATGGCCAAGGTGGATTATTTATGAGAAAAGTGCACTTTAGAGCTTTAAAATGTTGCATTGCATGAGGTCATGGCAATGGTCAAGTGGAGGGGAGTTGATAAGTGTGAAAACACTCATCAATAATTATCCAAAAACCACTCAAACCACAGTCAAACATATTATATTTAACTGAAAAATATCAGAATTACGTGGGTATTTGTGTTTCATGTGTTTTCAGGTAAGAAGATATATTTTTGAGCAAACACGCGGTTTCAAGGACTTATTTGATGAAAAGACGAAGAAAATGATGAATCATGTTTCAACGACTTTACTTGTCATTATTTCAACGATCGAGGCCTAAAGTTGCAATTTTCACAAAGACTAAGGATGTAAAGAGATAATAATTAAAAGTTTCTAACACTTTGGAAAAGAATGAAAAGTAAAGGACCAAAAAAAATAATGTAAAAAGTATTTACTTATACTTGGTCAATTGACCAAGTCATGGTCAAACAACACTCACACAACACGTCTATTTCGTCTTCCTTATCACAGAAGAGAGAGAAAGAAGCAACTTTCAGTCGTCTCTTCTTCTTTATCTCCCCACCATGAACCTGCAAGATCAAATAACAAGAGCTACACATGGATTCAGACGAAACTTTAAATAGCAAAAGTAATCAGCTTTTCATCCTCTACATGATGGTGGTAATTAATTATATCAAAGACGAAGATAGAAGAAAACCCTAAATTGATGAAGGATGAAGAACGATCCCTATCCTCGTATTAAACACGTAGCATCAAGGGACTGGTCAAGGCACGTCATCTCTACTCTTCAGACGGCTTTAAATAGAAGATCAAGACCTTCATTTTCGATGGTTAGCTTAGGTGTAGTTACACATAGTAGGTTAGAATTGGTTAGTTAGTTAATAAACTTTTAACTTTCTTGTTAGAACTTGTAAACAAATTCAGTTTTTATGTTATTCCTTTACACCATTAATGAAATCATTTTGTTTACTTTATAGCTTTCATCATTAGCATCTCCATCCTGTTTGTTAATGGAAGTTTCAAGTTTCTTAATCCTTGATTCTGATTTCGAAGTTTGTTAAAACTCTAGTTACGTTCTGTTATGATCAGTTCAATATCTTAATAGTGGTTGCAACTTTCACATGATTCTGGCAGTTCAGTTAGTTGTGTTTCTTTCAGTTTGATAATCTATAAAAATTAGATAATGCAATGTGATTTGTGCAAAGAAGGCATGAATTTTCGTTTACATTAGTGATAGCTCAGTAGTTCAGTCATTCGAGTTTATTCGGTTCAAATCAGCACGAATTTTTGGTTTTTGATTTCGGATGTAAAGTGATTATCAACATAACAGTGATAAGACGTTGGTCTTTGATTTCGGTTTTAATAAGCTGATTTAGCTTATCGTGGATAAGCTGTTAGTTTTTGGTATCTCTAAGCAGCCTTTGAATCTAACTCGCTAGCTAGCTTCTGTTTTGTTTGGATATTCTGTTTTGCAGGTGTTCAGACTAGAGTAGTGTAGACTGAATCAGCATAGCTGTAGTGCTCATTGTGGTTCGAGGTCAGATTGTAGTATCAAGAATTAGATCAGGTAACCTGTAGTTGGAGGTGTTGATTTATGCGAGCTCAGCGCTCCGCTTCTCCTCAAAGGTGGCCTTGATATCTTTTGGTTAAGCTCGTTTTCGTTTTCGACACAATTTTGAGTAGTATAAGTTCTAAGATTTTGTAGTGTAAACGTTCTTTGAAATTTGTTCTATAATATATTTTTTTACTAGCTTGCTATTTGTTTTGATCTAGCTGTCATTGATTCATTAATCTGTACCTGTGCTTTATAAAGCGAGTTACAGTTCTAGATTTAATAATGCAGATTTGTTGTAGGGCTGTTAGGATAAGAGTTCATACATCAGTGTGAGCAAGAGATTAAAAAGCTGTTAGTTAAGAGTGTTTCCAAGTTAGATGCAGTTTATCACAGACTGTGTACTGGATCACGTTAGCTGATATAGTTTTAGGTTCATATGGTAATTGTAGCTTTTCTTTCTTTCCATATAAAGTTAGTTAAGCTGAGATATTAAAATGGTCAATTTCATAATAACAGTGAGCAAAAGTGTCCAATTAGGATTTAGACTAGACATTTAAGTGTAAATGGAAAGCGTTTTTGTCATATTCAAGTTTGGGTATTGAACGAGTTAGGTCCTTCCTTTCTTTGGAATGCGTTTAAGTGGGAAGTTAGATATTGTATTGTTAGAGTGTCAGTTAGGCTGATATAGCGGATAGAAGTATAGCAGTAATAGCTAGCGTTTGGTTGAGCAGTTTATGATAAACTATTTGAAAAGTTGTTTCAAAGAGTTTCCAAATCAATAATGAAATAGTCAGACTTAAAACTAGCTTTGTTGTTGACTATTTTTAGTCAGTAAAAGATAAATAGAAATAGGATAGGAGGTTTCAACTATTAACTGTATTTTCCTAATTCATTTTGTTTCAAAATTGATAAGTGTACAATATTGCCTTTATCTTGAATCTTGATATATCATATGTCGTAATTTGTCTAGTTTTTCCTTGTGGGCCGTTTCTAGCTAAATGAGATTTGCTAATTGGACTTGTTAAGAAACTTTTTGGGATTGTTTTAGATACGTAGAATAGGCAGAATATAGTTTACCACTTTCATTAGTTTCTTTTCTAGTTTAAATTCAATTGTAGTTTTTATAAAGTTGTAGTTTTTTAAAAGAATATGTATTTCTTTTAGTTCTATATAAAATAGATTTAGTTTTATATTTTGTCATTTTATTGTTATTTCTATTTTTTTGTAGAATAAATTTGCATTTTACATTTTTATACTTTGAGCATTTAAATGTCGTACTTGCTAAGTGTTTTTAGATAGTACAGTATTAGATATTATTTTCATTTTTTAGGTGCTTTATTTGTCAAAGTAGCTTAAACACCAAATACGTTATTATTCACCAAAAACAATTAAGTCGAGCTTGAAAAGTTAAATCAATTCGATTAGATACCGAGACGAAACGATACTAAAAACGAAATATTAGGAAACTTTCTATTTTTAGAAACTTATTTGTTTTAAGCAGTTAATCTATTTTTGTAAACTTTCTATTTTTGGAAACTTTCTATTTTTAGAAACTTTCTATTTTAGGAAACCTGCTATTTTTAGAAAGTTACTTATTATTACACAACAAATATAATAATACAAGAAATACAAGTAATACTTAATCAGAATATCCAGAATACATGATAAACACAGCATAACGATAAAATCAGCAAAACAAGACATGAACATATAAAACAAGCTAAGACATGATATAAAACCAGTTACATATGTCACACACGTAAATTTTGAGTCTATTTAATTTACGTGAAACGCGATAGTTCGGGTTAGACTTGTTTGTCTATTGATGTTCCCGATTGATTACGCGTATTTTGTGTACTAATTTAAATTTTTATGAATGATTCTCATATAACTTATAGCTTGAATGACCTATTATTTGTCTACGTTACGTACTAGAAACTTCTTTTAAAGAAGCTAAAAGTTATTAAATTAACGCGATTTATTTTAATTAGATTCGATGCGAAATTAGTATTTCACCCAATTTATTTACAACACACTTAGAAACATCTCCATATTCTCTCTCACCAAATCTATAGAAACTACTATTACTTGATTTTTTTTCTTAAATACAATACCTTTAAATCTCTACTACAGTTCAACAAAAATTGCATTAGTTATCAAATTAAAAAGAAAAACAAAAGTCTTGCACTTATCAAGATACAAATCCGGTCCCCCATATACATATGCAAACCCACGTTTTTATTACTATCCCACAATTTAAAAAAATGGAATCCTAGTACTACACTCAAACATTAATACCTTGTGTACCATCTTGTCTCCTCTCCCCTCCCACATCCAACGAATATCTCTTTTCACCTATGGATTTTACTTAAACATTAACCTTACAACTATAATCCTCATGATAGTCAAACCAAGTACACCCTCTTCCTACTTTCTTCTGCCCTAAATGTAAACCCATACGTTTTCCCTCTTTCCCAACAAAATACAAAACCCCATGCTAGTTCCTTTGGTTAGGAACAAACTACATAGAAACTAAAACCTAACTAGTTCCTAACTAAGTTTTCTTAACCTTAATATCACTCCTTTTGCCTATAAATACAAGCCATTTTCTCTCAAAATGTCACACACTCAAAGCAAATCTCACCAAAGAAAAGTATACAAAGTTGATATTACAAAGTCACAGAAGAAAGAAAACAATAGGGTTCGGGTTGATTTAAGCAAACAAATTAGAGTAGATCTAAAGCTCTCTAGTTCTTACTTTTAACTTCTTCACATTTACTAAGGACCCTTTGGAAGTCACCTTGGCCTTTTTCTTTTCTCATGATTTGGTTGAAAACATACTTGCTATAACTTCTTGAATCTAAAACTATACTACACGAACAATAGTCACGGGTTAAGGTGATGGGCGTTTTACTTGATGACTTAAACCACTTTTGAAATAAATAAGATGTAAAGAGGCCATAGTTGGTATTTTGTATGATGACCTAAAGACTACTCAAAATTGCATGTCAACTTAATAAACTTACGTATGAAGCATGCAAAAAATACTAGACGTGATAATCTTGAAATAAAGTAAATGTATGGAACCCTAAGTTTATAAATGATATGTTAAACGTGAATAAACTTGGGTGATTTAGTTTTCATAAGTGATGCCAAGTATAAGTGATAATGTGTGATTTTATGTATGGTGTGTGTGTTCCGTGAGTGTGCTCCAGCAAATAGAAACACCAAAAGCCACAAGCTTATTTCCTTCTTATTATTAGTATACTCTCCTGGTCATGTGTATGAAGTATGAACTAGGATCCCTGAAGCATGCAGTAAGGTGATTGCGATATGCTTTTTAGTAGTGTATATGTTTTGATTGCATGATAAGTTAAACCTTGAAAACAAAAGTGACTATTCCCCTTCCCTCCTTATGCACCTACGAAAACAGTAGACCACAAACAACAACAGTAGAATTAGTCTTGTTATTCTTTTTTACTTTCTACATGAAAGGAATGCCTATACATGTATATGTGTAAAGTAGGCTCATGTATGTACATGCATTTACAATAAAATGAAAACAAAGAAAAGGTGTGACCACTCTCCCTTTTTGGGAGTACCCTGCTGCGAATAGTGAACAAACACAACCCATTATTTCTCATTTTCAATTGGCCATATTTAAAAATATAATAGGTTATGTGTGGTATGCATGTGTCTGTATGCGAATCAAATAAGTAAAAACTATTATATATTTCATGCTTGCATATGCCTCAAACTTATGTAAAAACGTGTGTGCTTGAGTGACCCTTGTATGATCTTAGTACGGTTTGTGTCTCTATGATTTTATGTGTGACTTACTGTGACGTGAATGTGTGTCAAGTGTGTACAAACAATATGTAAGAAAATAAGTATATGAGCATTTCCATGTTAAAACTCTCATGCTATGAAGTGTTATGTGTCTCGTGTGAGTACTCAAAACAACAGAAAACCCAACAACGACACACATATGTTTTGCTTGCATGGTAATTATGAATGCATGTGTGATCCAAGTTGCTAAGTGAGTGAATTTAGCAAATACAACAATGATCATTTTTCTCTTTGGGTACCTGCTATAAAACAGCAACAACAGTAGACATCTTTCTTTCTTTTTACTTATTGATGAATAAATGGATGCTATGTGAAAAGGTGTTTGCTATGATGTGTATGAATAGGTATGCTAGATATAAAATAAAATAGGACCATCCCCTTTTATTTGGGTAGCCTGCGTGGGCAGGGAAACAAAGCCAACAAAAGCAACTTGCCCTTTTTTTATGTATGTATCCTATGTGATTGTGAAATTGACATGTTATGTCATGTATGATAAATGATAGGAAGAATAGGTGTGAAAACAAATAGGAGGACCACCCTTTTGAGGCTACCTGCGAAGGCAGGGAACCAAGAGCAACCAACCCCACCTTTCTTGATTTGTTATAGGTAATGACATGTATGTATGATGAAAACTAAAACATGAATCCTATCTTTCCTTTTGATGGGCCTCGTTTAGGCAGTAAACAAAGAAGAGACCAAATGTGTACTTTCTTCTATTCCCAATTGGGAAAATACTTGCTTTAAAACATAATGATGACCGACCACATAGTCTATTTTGGATCTGTTTTTAACCAACCTAAAGGTTGTGCCCCGACCATGTAAAATACTGTGATAAACTTGACGCGGCCTAGTTTCCAAAACAATTTTCGGTTTGTCTTAATATTGAGTAACGAAGCCACAATTTATTTTCAAAAATGCTTGATCAACACTTGTATAATAATGAACTTTTCTTGTTTGTTTTAATTGTGAGCGTACTACTTTGGCTAATTATATGCTATACTTAGAGACTATATTAAAATGCGATATTTATAAAATATCGAAGAGATCGCGGTCTAGTTTTTATAACAAGAACCCGATTATTTTTTGGACTAATAAATAACGAATTATTAAAGCCCAAAGTCGACCCCGTGACTAAAATGGTTAAACATGAAAAATGTATAAAAACATTTATAAATCTATAGCAAGTATAAAATATCAACCAAGTGCATTGTACATTATTATTTATTGTATTTAGCCTAAGTAAGGATATTTTACTTAGGTTACGAGTAGATCATTTGCGCTTCGTTTTACGTGCCTTGATATTCAGTGCTATCTTTGTTGATCTTATTACTACTTCATCGAGGTGAGTTTCATAGCCCCACTTTTAATTGTTTTAACTATTTTAGGGTGAGAACATTGCTTGTTTTAAACGGATGAACATAAAACTTGATACGTTTTCCTACATGATGTCTAAGTAGCGATATCCCTAGATGCTTTAGCCCACTATCGTAAACCGTTAATTACTTTGTGTAAGCGCGAATGTTATGGATAGATCTATTGGGATTGACCTCCATATCTAATGTTGGTTGTGTGACCAAATTAGATACACTTACATTTGAGTCGTTACGAATGCTTTGGGATAGACATTTGCTCGGGCTCTCATTATATCTTGTTGGTTGGTTAACGCTTCGGTGTCATGAGCTTAGACGTAGGTTATTAAAATGTATGCTTTTGATTATAATCTTGTATTTGTTATAAGATTATATGTTGGTTGTTTTGAAAATCTTATGGTTCATCACACTATTTAAACTTAAACCTATGAACACTTTAGCAATGTTTTTCTCAGGTATCAAGACGGAGGAGTGACGTGGTTATGCTTGGGAGATTTTTAAATAAAATGGTCGTGACTAGTGTTTGGATATTTGAAAGAATATTGAAGTCTTTTGAAACAATGTTTTATTATGATCCTATGTAATTCGCTTCCGAACAAATTTTATGATTTTAATTAAATTAAAACGACTTTAAAATAGTCGTTCTTTGTATCTATATCTTGTGATATTCATGACCGTCGCACCCCATTGTGTTGCCTTACTCTGATAAATTGGGGGTGTGACAGATTGGTATCAGAGATGTAGTTATAGAGAACTAGGTTATTTTATAAAATGATTTTTATAAATGTTAGTCGAAAATTAAATTGTTGGAAAAATAATTCTAGACTATAACTAACTCTCAAAAATCTCCAAGAACCACTTCACTCCACGTCTTCGATGCAAGTAAGTTGTGACTTGAGATAGTTTATGATTTTTGCAATGCTATGTTTTGAATTTCATTGCTACGTGTTATTGGAATTAGGTATTCCCTTCCCATGTTGAGTGATATCCATAGGGACATGTAATAAAACGATTTTTTTTAAGTTTAAATAAAATGCGTAACATCCTTGTATGGATTGTTACGATACGCAAATGGTTTGTGCCATATACATTTGAATGGTTTGTGCCATCTTCATTAAAATGGTTTGTGCCATATTTATTTGAGTGGTTTGTGCCATATATACATATATATATATATATATATATATATATATATATATATATATATATATATATATATATATATATATATATATATATATATATATATATATATATATATATATATATATATATATATATATATATATATATATATATATATATATATATATATATATTTTCCTTTGAGATTAAACGTACGCATACTTATGCTCAACATATTTTAGATAGTCCGTGAGACTATTATCGACTATCGAAACGTTTTGTGTTTCATATCACTATACGCCGAATTAGAAATATCGCCATGATTTCTAGAACAAAAACTATACGAATATATATATTTACCATGTGTTTGGTAGTATGTTAATTTGTAGTAATACTCGAATCAAGCGATACTATTATAAATATCGAGAGGAGCAACTATTTATTGGGTTCGGTAAATTGTTACTCCACTAAACATTTATAATAGACTCGGTTGAGGAGAAGTGACCTACATTAATTAACTGTTTCGAAATTTGAAATTGAAAGCGTAAGTTATCATATCAAATTATTATTTTGAGCACGACCGAGGAACGACGACGACGTCACTATTTAAGATGACATATGACGATAAAACACTTATTACAAGTATTACTCTTGTAATGCTCCAAAGAATACTACAATTCAAAGAACGAATAAATTTCGCGATTTATGAACTATCTATTAATACGCTGACGCGTAAGTCAAATGGTTATCGAAGAAATTTTTATTGGAAATAAATTACGCAAAGACGAATCAATGTTTTTATTAGTACATTGGTTGCGACTAAGTTATTATGACTTTATTATAAATCTCGAAGTTACGATATAGATATAAATTAAAGGGTTTACCCTTCGTTAAACAATTATGCCAATTTCTACATCAAAGGGATTATCGCGTTACGCGATATTTGAGAACCCCAGATGCGAAATGTGGGCGTATATTGAGATCTTAAATACAAGGTATAAATATACAACAATGACTGTAAAGTTTATCTAAGATTGCGAGCAAAACGCTAGACGAGAGCAAGATAAACGAAACATATAAGGTATAACGGAACATATTCCAAAATCAGAGAAATTCTTGTAATAAAATTTATTAATTGCTAGAATTGAACATTTTGAACGATTAGGGATTAAAAACATATGGAACAATTCTTGTGATGAAACTTTGTGATAAAAATTTAGTACTCTACTCGTTTAAATCAAATTAACAATTTTTCAAGGTGTAAAAATTGTCGAAAGTGTACGAACTAGCAATACTAAGTTAAGGAAAGACTTATGAATGAACAAAACTAGTACAGGCTACGTAATAGCCGTAAGCCGACTAAACCTCAAAAACATACTTACTCATCCGAGTTGCAAGTAATAGACGTTTAACAAGAGGAAATTGCACAAAAATAAACGTCGTAATAGACCTAAATTGATGAAACAATTGATTAAGGATAATTGTATTTATCCAACCGTGCATAATCACTACTAAGAGAAAGTACAAATAATAAGTATGTGGAAAAGCATGTTAAAGGACTTTAACATTCCACGATTCACTTATTATTTTCCATGCAAGGACTATGGGATGAATGTACGATAAATTATTCAAAATAAAAGAAAAACTACGAAGCATCATACTCCTCATCTCTATTTTTAGAACCATAGAAAAATACTCCACTTTTACCTATCTAATAAACCGTCGTTTTACATTTGGAGACAAGCGAAAAAGGAAAGATGCCTCTCATTCCGTTTTTCATCTTGCAATCCGAATTCGACAAGGAAATTACCCCCATCCGGAGCGTAATCACAATAAATTCGGATGATGAGCAAGATTCGCCAGTCATGATGCCAAATGTCACTACGGGGATTCCTTCCATCGTCCCAAATGTTTCTACTACTAACACTATTCCAATCTCCACTCCTATACCTTCAACAATGCCTGAAACTTCTAGAAAAAGAAACCGTACATCTTCACCACCACATAATGTTGCTCATTCCCCAGAAGACGAGCCTACTTTAGAAGCACTCGAATTCGATGTTGAACATATGATAGGCCGTCTAGAGGACTTGGAGCATGATGTGGATACCCTTACCTCACAAGATGAGGATAAGGACTTAGTATATCCAAATTGCGAGAGTCTATTGAAGACGCGGAGACCGAGATCGCAATTTTACAAATAAGGAACGATGATACCGAGGCTAGGCAAGCCGCGGATCATGCCCAAATCCAAGAGATCCTACGCCACCTAGGCATTTAGGATTTATTTGCCTTTCTAATAAAAGTATGATGTTTTGAAATAAATGTATGACGTTTTGTCAAGACTAAAAGGAATCATTCATTGGTTGAATAGGAATTTTGTAAGCTCCAAACCTATGTATGGAACGAATTTCAAGAATGAAATGTACGAACTTTTATGATATGATCCCTTGATAATTGTATTACAAAAAAATGTGAGAAAAGCTCGGTCAAATTTGGACGATCGTAAGAATTGATAACAATTAAAGAACTAACAAAAATATACATCATTTGTTCGTTAATGGTACACAGAAAAATTGAAATGACGGAACAAGGTTGCAAGGAACTCAAAGAGGTTATCACTCGTCAATACCAAAATGCCATTAGGGTCGTTGATGCGTTTGAAGCTAGCATCCTTACGGTTGACCGAACCATTGATCCTAGTGTTTACGCAAAAGCCAAGGAAACAAGCGCTACTCCGGTTAACACTTTTGGACCTTGAAAGACCCTTTCGAAAACTAAAGTGAACCACTCCGTTAGTGGAAGAAAAGGGCATTATAAGAGGAGGTTCTCTATGATGAAAAACCACCCAAGGTTGAACACCATAAAGCAAAGAGCCGAAAGACTTAAACTTCACTCTATGACTAAACCAAAGAACCACTCGTGGAAAATGCCACATGTTCACCAAGGAAAAACCTTACCACCCTCTACTTGTTGTGCAAAGACAAATTTCCGGGAGGATGTTCCTAAAACAACTCCTATCTTGAACAAGAAGTATCTCGGCAACCTTCCATATTGCCGCAAGTGTGACTACCACCACAAAGGTAGTTGCTCGAACCACTGCATGCTTTGTGATGACTTTGGGCACTTGGAGGGTGAGTGCCGAGGGGTAAAGTCCCATGAGAAGAATACGAAGGAATGTTACATGGAGGAATGCCGTTTAAGACAAGAAATACTTCGAAAAGGGAAAGAAATTGCCCAAGAAGGAAGCTCAGGGGAAAAGAGCGTCCAATACCCCACCAACGTTTTACACCAGTTGTTTTTCAAGAAAGATACACCGACAATCTTCAAGAATCAACCCAAGGGTTTCTACCCTCGTCATGGGTAGAGCGTAGAAATTTATTTATTATGAACTATTTTACTTTTATGCAAATCAAGTGACTCGACGTCCGTCGATGTTACCGCCAACAAAACTTAACTATGTAACCGTGCTCCAAGTCTTCAATTAAATTGTGTTGTTTTATCTTTAAAGCCCCTTTTGTTTAACCAACGGGAAAATATTATTTTTCATGTGTCGGAGAAAAAAAAATTCATCCACCAAAAATTTTACTTAAGGAAAAGATTTCTGCTACAATATTTTCTTTACCTATCGAAGAGAAATAAATAAAATAAATTTTCACTAAAAGATTTTTCGTAAAATATTCTTTAGAAAATATCAATTTTTTTACTACAAGGAAATCACCACCGGAAACACTTATTAGTGGGAATAATAACAATCGTGGTAATGTAAGTTGAAAGATTAGTAAAGGTATTATTAAACAAATGCCACAACTAATAGCGAAATATTTTTGGTAAGAACTACCATGTAACGTTTTGGAACTTGGTTTGATGACCAACTCAATGTGGAGAACAAGGACTATTGATAAACTTGACAAGAACTAGTACGAATAATTATGGGAATTATTTTGTCGATTGTGAAAAGTGAGCATTGGTAACAAATGAAATACACTATGGACTAACTTGTTGGTTATAGAAGTGAATAACGGT
This sequence comes from Glebionis coronaria, assembly GCA_025667525.1. Lineage (NCBI taxonomy): Eukaryota > Viridiplantae > Streptophyta > Magnoliopsida > Asterales > Asteraceae > Glebionis > Glebionis coronaria. The sequence continues at coordinate 196,505,706 of CM046879.1, read as the reverse complement.
AACGAACGAAATGCACTATGGACTACCAATATATAATTACAACCTCAAAAAGTCAAATTATGATGAAAAGGAGGATGCAACCGTTGGTCCCGAGACGTACGTATGATCGTGGGTCAAACGCGAGTATGCTCATAGTAGTCATCTTAAAAAAATGAAATATATTAGTATTATTAAAATATTTTCAAGTTTCCCTATTCGAAAAAGAAAAATTTATTATGTGCTATGAACGTCGAACATTTTTATACCGTCTTATGTAAAAGCATCGAGTACGCGCTACGAGTAAACCGAGTATAATTATTTTCTTCGCCACTATTACATACAAGAGCGTATATGACATGCAAATACTAAGAGCGCCACTTGTTTTTGTCGACAAGTAAACTCAAACATATTAGAGTTGGAAAAATCGAAAACAAATTTTAAATAATAATGAGAAGAACGAAACGTCATTTGAGTAAAACCCAAATTTTGTGGATATTCAGAACTCGCCATAACATAACCCATGTTAAAGGACAATTAGGTCGAGAAAAGCATGCTTTTGTATATAATTGGAATACCAAAACCTCTCGGACAAAAATCTATTTTATCTAACGATGTTTGAGCATCAAACCATACTCATAGGCTTAAGAAATATTGTATACTTTCCTCATAGAACGAATCCGAACGAACTATGATTTAAATATATTATAAATTGTGCACCCGTTTTCCCTCCATGAAAAAGGAGATAAAAGAGGAGGAATGCAAACTAAATTGATTAATTGACGAAATTATCTAATATTGAACGTCACATAAAAGGGAGAAACGTCTTGACCACCATGTGTTAGGACGCTCAATTGTTCTAGATCTTTGGGGAACTTTTTCAAGAAACCTTGACGCATACGCTATATATCACTACCAAGTAGACGATTAGTGTGAACGGGATTAATCAAACTATGTGGAACAATTTTCAAATGTGCGACATATAGTCATCTAGGCGAAAAGTGACAATACGCGACACTTAAAGTGAAAGTAATACGCGGGATGACACGAAAGTTAATAATGAGAAAACTCGCTAAACAAAACCGACATCATCGAGAAAAACTTTATATACAAGAAAAGACTTATGGAACGCTATAGAACCGTGTTCAAGTCGGAAGAAATTTTTGTTCGTTTTAATCCTAACAAGATTATAGTAATCTTAGCAACAAACTAAAGAAAAACAAACGCATTAAACACCATGAAAGGAAGATAAAAATTTAACTGACCTCTTGTTTTGACAACGACATCGACGTGCTAGTTTTGAGGACAAAACTTAATTTAAGGGATTACGAATGTCACACACGTAAATTTTGAGTCTATTTAATTTACGTGAAACACGATAGTTCGGGTTAGACTTGTCTGTCTATTGATGTTCCCGATTGATTACGCGTATTTTGTGTACTAATTTAAATTTTTATGAACGATTCTCATATAACTTATATCTTGAAAATGTCACACACTCAAAGCAAAGATCACCAAAGAAAAGTATACAAAGTTGATATTACAAAGTCACGGCAGAAAGAAAACAAAAGGGTTCGGGTTAATTTAAGCAAGCAAATTAGAGTAGATCTAAAGCTCTCTAGTTCTTACTTTTAACCTCTTCACATTTACTAAGAACCCTTTGTAAGTCACCTTGGCCTTTTTCTTTTCTCATGATTTGGTTGAAAACATACTTGCTATAACTTCTTGAATCTAAAACTATACTACACGAACAATAGTCACGGGTTAAGGTGATGGGCCTTTTACTTGATGAACTAAACCACTTTTGAAATAAATAAGATGTAAAGAGGCCACGGTTGGTATTTTGTATGATGACCTAAAGACTACTCAAAATTGCATGTTAATTTAATAAACTTACGTATGAAGCATGCACAAAATACTAGACGTGATAATCTTGAAATAAAGTAAATGTATGGAACCCTAAGTTTGTAAATGATATGTTAAACGTGAATAAACTTTGGTGATTTATTTTTCATAAGTGATGCCAAGTATAAGTGATAATGTGTGATTTTATGTATGGTGTGTGTGTTCCGTGAGTGTGCTCTAGCAAATAAAAACACCAAAAGCCACAAGCTTATTTCCTTTTTATTATTAGTATACTCTCCTGGTCATATGTATGAAGTATGAACTAGGATCCCTGATGCATGCAGTAAGGTGATTGCGATATGCTTTTTAGTAGTGTATATGTTTTGGTTGCATGATAAGTTAAACCTTGAAAACAAAACTGACTATTCCCCTTCCCTCCTTATACACCTACGAAAACAGTAGACCACAAACAACAATAGTAGAATTAGTCTTGTTATTCCTTTTGACTTGCTAAATGAAAGGAATGCATATACATGTATATGTGTAAAGTAAGCTCATGTATGTACATGAATTTACAATAAAATGAAAACAAAGAAAAGGTGTGACCACTCTCCATTTTTGGGAGTACCTTGCTGCGAATAGTGAACAAACACAACCAATTCTTTCTTATTTTCAATTGGCCATATATAAAAATATAATAGGTTATGTGTGGTAAGCATGTGTCTGTATGCGAATCAAATAAGCAAAAACTATGATATATTGCATGCTTACATATGCCTCAAACTTATGTAAAAACGTGTGTGCTTGAGTGACCCTTGTATGATATTAGTACGGTTTGTGTCTCTATGATTTTATGTGTGACATACTGTGACGTGAATGTGTGTCAAGTATGTACAAACAATATGCAGGAAAACAAGTATATGAGCATTTCCATGTTAAAACTCTCATGCTATGAAGTGTTATGTGTCTCGTGTGAGTACTCAAAACAATAGAAAACCCACCAACGACACACATATGTTTTGCTTGCATGGTAATTATGAATGCATGTGTGAACCAAGTTGCTAAGTGAGTGAATTTAACAAATACAACAATGATCATTTTTCTCTTTAGGGTACCTGTTATAAAATAGCAACAACAGTAGACATCTTTCTTTCTTTTTACTTATTGATGAATAAATGGATGCTATGTGAAAAGGTGTTTGCTATGATGTGTATGAATAGGTATTCTAGATATAAAATCAAATAGGACCACCCCCTTTTATTTGGGTAGCATGCGTGGACAGGGAAACAAAGCCAACAAAAGCAACTTGCCCTTTTTTTATGTATGTATCCTATGTGATTGTGAAATTGACATGTTATGTCATGTATGATAAATGATAGGAAGAATAGGTGTGAAATCAAAGAGGAGGACCACCCTTTTGAGGCTACCTGCGAAGGCAGGGAACCAAGAGTAGCCAACCCCACCTTTCTTGATTTGTTACAGGTCATGACATGTATGTATGATGAAAACTAAAACATGAATCCTATCTTTCCTTTTGATGGTCCTCGTTTAGGCAGTAAACAAAGAAGAGACCAAATGTGTACTTTCTTCTATTCCCAATTGGGAAAATACTTGCTTTAGAACATAATGATGACCGACCACAGAGTCTATATTGGATCTGTTTTTAACCAACCTAAGGGTTGTGCCCCGACCATGTAAAATACTTTAATAAACTTGACGCGGCCTAGTTTCCAAAACAATTTTTGGTTTGTCTTAATATTGAGTAACGAAGCCACAATTTATTTTCAAAAATGCTTGATCAACACTTGTATAATAATGAACTTTGCTTGTTTGTTTTAATTGTGAGCGTACTACTTTGGCTAGTTATATGCTATACTTAGAGTCTATATTAAAATGCGATATTTATAAAATATCGAAGAGATCGCGGTCTAGTTTTTATAACAAGAACCCGATTATTTTTCGGACTAATAAATAACTAATTATTAAAGCCCAAAGTCGACCCCGTGACTAAAATGGTTGAACATGAAAAATGTATAAAAACATTTTATAAATCTATAGCAAGTATAAAATATCAACCAAGTGCATTGTACATTATTATTTATTATATTTAGCCTAATTACGGATATTTTACTTAGGTTACGAGTAGATCGTTTGCGCTTCGTTTTGCGTGCCTTGATATTCCGTGCTATCTTTGTTGATCTTATTACTACTTCATCGAGGTGAGTTTCATAGCCCCACTTTTAATTGTTTTAACTATTTTGGGGTGAGAACATTGCTTGTTTTAAACGGATGAACATAAAACTTGATACGTTTGCCTACATGATGTCTTAGTAGGATATCCCTAGATTCTTTAGCCCACTATCGTGAACCGTTAATTACTTTGTGTAAGCGCGAATGTAATGGATAGATCTATTGGGATTTACCTCCCAATCTAATGTTGGTTGTGTGACAAAATTAGATACACTTACATTTGAGTCGTTACGAATGCTTTGGGATATGCATTTGCTCGGGCTCTCATTATATCTTGTTGTTTGGTTAACGCTTCGGTGTCATGAGCTTAGACGTAGGTTATTAAAACGTATACTTTTGATTATAATATTGTATTTGTTATAAGATTATATGCCAGCTGTTTTGAAAATCTTATGGTTCATCACACTATTTAAACTTAAACCTATGAACTCACCAACCTTTGTGTTGACACTTTAGCAATGTTTTTCTCAGGTATCAAGACGGAGGAGTGACGTGGTTATGCTTGGGAGATTTTTAAATAAAATGGTCGTGACTAGTGTTTGGATATTAGGAACAATATTGAAGTGTTTTGAAACAATGTTTTCTTATGATCCTGTGTAATTCGCTTCCGAACAAATTTTATGATTTTAATTAAATTAAAACGACTTTAAAATAGTCGTTCTTTGTATCTATATCTTGTGATAGTCATGACCGTCGCACCCCATTGTGTTGCCTTACTCTGATAAATAGGGGGTGTGACAACATACTCAGAAATCAGAATACTTATATACCTATACTATTTATGTAGCATTAGTGAGATCGAAGTAGGACTCTCTTCCGTTCGTCTTCTTCGTTCACTGACACAAGGTACGGATTCTCCGTCCTTTCAGTATGGATATTCTTTCCTTATTAGGATTCCCCGTATGCAGCCAACAGTTTTCCCAGTATATGTTTTATATTTTTTGATTTGCTTATGTTTAATTAAATGACTAAGCCATATACATGCATGACCAGTTTCACCTAGTTATGGAGGTACCATAACCATAACACTAGAGGCACCAGTGTTATGACTTCACCACGGCGGAGTGATAGCTCGTGGCGTCCATTTCAGTTTTTGGCCATATTATTATGTTATCATGTGGGGCGTATGGGTGCATCCTAGGTTACATGTTTTTAACAGATTATTCAGGTGAATGTGGTATGTGCCTTGCATCCTTCACAAGGAGCTGATCCCTCCTGCCCAAACTTATATTAATTAGAGGCAACCCTCTAATTGCATGATGAGGTCACCCCTCCAAGTATCCATGCACGTTGATATTTCATGACCTATATTGGCTTAATGGTTAACATGTTAAATAGTTTTCATAAGATAAACATAAGGCTTTTCAAACTATAAATCCAGTTTTACTAAGTTATACCAGGTTTTCAAGGACATAATCAATTCCGCTGCAATATGTTTTATATGCTTATGTTAATCATTCTATTCTTGTATATTCGTGCACTGAGTGTTATGCTTAGCCGTTTTCCTTTCATGATTCCTAAAATGGCAGGTACTCAAGGGCGCTCGTAGATTCTAAGCGTAGGTGCATATGGATTGGAAGCTTACTAGCCTTCATTACTTATGCATTTCATCATACATTTTGCTACTCATTTCCATGGACATTGTTTAGTCCTTTTCCTTTACAGTACTTATGTTTGTGTGTGATGAGCTTTTACTTTGGGGTACCGATGTTTGTTTCCGGTATTTCCTCTATGGTCATCTAATTTTTAAGACATTTATCCTTGTATGCTTTGATGACACGCCATAATCACGCGTGACATTCCATTTATCAAAATGGGGTGTTACAATTATGGTATCAGAGCCAAGGCTTCGACCTGTAGGCTCTCAAAACACGACCTATGATTAGTGGGTAGTCACTATGGTCTTCCTAGAACTGACAGTCGGTTTTCATGCATTCATTGTTTTCATGCATTCATATATATGTCATTGTCGCAGGTTTATGACTAACTAATGGTTGGTACAGGACTGGCCCTATTTAGTCGCATGTGCTTTTATCAAAACTTTTAACTTTGGGACCGACCCATTGGCGTCCCCTCGCTATGTCTTTTGTTTTGAGTGAACTGACCATAGGCGTTCACTCTCGCACATATAAAAGTTTTCATAAAACTGCATCATGCATTCATGTACTAGTTTTCCTGCATAAAATTTTTCTCAGGAACAACTCAATGCAGCAGTCCAAGCTGCGATGCAAGCTTTGCTTCCTCAGCTGAGGAACGAAATCAGGGCTGAGGTGCAGGCTGCCAACAATCAGCAATAGCACCTAGTACCTCCTCCTCCTCCTCCAGTAACATTGGTCACATGGCTGGAGAGATTCAACTAGCAACACCCTCGATCCTTCGAGAGAACTGATAGCCCCAGTGAAGCTGAAAGCTGGTTGGCTCATATTGAGAAGATACTCGATGCAATGGGCTGTGACCCCGTCTTCAAGTCGATGTTGTCCTGTTCCAAGTTCGAAGGTGATGTGCTAGGATGGTGGAAGGCACTCAAGCAGTCTAAGGGAGGTGATGATTGGGTGGCTGGTTTGAGTTGGGCTCAGTTCAGGGAGTTAGTGATGGGACAGTTCTTCCCCAAGGCTGAGCAAGACAAGCTGAAGAGGGAGTGCCACGGAATCAGGCAGAGAGCTGGGGAGAACAGCAACGAGTTCATGCAACGCTTTCTTCGTTTTGCTAGTTTTCTTGGCGCAGCAAAAGGTACTGCCGAAGAGCAAGCATACCACTTCCGGTGGGCTCTTCGTACATCGGTCGCCAACAACTTGGTGTGTGCTATGTTCAACACGGTGGCACAAGTTGCCGATGCAACACGTAAGCTGGAGATGATGCAAGAAAGAGAAGAGTTCGGGGAAGCAGAGAGACCCTAGAAGAGGTAAACATTCGTTATACAGCGGTGACCATACCGAATTATTTCAGTATATTCCAATATATATATCTCTTTTAAACTGCATCTTCCAGGCAGAAAACTGGGGACCGGTCTCAGCCGGCTACTCAGCAACAGCCTACTCAGCCCAAGGGAAACGGTCAGACTCAAGACCGTTCTACTACGAATGGGCGTGGCGGTAATGATAATTACCGTAACAACGCTGGAAACTCCAACAACAGCAGGTCCTTACACTTACTCATTTCCTTATGTTACATGCAATATCTCTTAATTCTGACACATTAGTAATCTTCTACCAGGAATCATGGTAACGGTAGGGACCAGAACTAAAGAGGTTCACAGCCTAACCATCCAGCTATCACTGGTATTACATCTTACGAATTTTCCGCATTGTCCTTTGTACCTATAAACCACGTCTCGTGTATACTGTTCTTAACAGGCTCCCAGCCAACAAGGGCACCTGCTGAAGGGTATACTCATCCTCTTTGCACTACCTGCAACCGTAGGAACCCAGGGCCATGTCGCCGCGACAGCGACGCATGCTACAAGTGTGGCCTTACTGGTCATCGCATGAAGGACTTCCGCAAGGGCGAGATGGAGGGCACATCTGGAAATACTATTCCAAGCCGCCTCTTACTAGTGGACGCGTTTAAACGACTTCTCGCGATCAGGCCAACAAGTCTACAGGTACCATCACTGGAATCTTGTACATGTATGGTCAAGCTGCATGTGTTTTATTTGACACGGGTGCTACTCATTCGGTCATTTCTACTGCTTATGCTAAGAATGTTAGGATATTCCCTATGCCATTAGAGAATGTACTAAACATTTCCACGCCTTTAAGAGAATCTGTACGCATAACCCATGTGTATAAAAGCCTTCCCCTAGAGATTGACGACAAGATCCGTCCTGTTGACGCACTTTTGCTAGACATGAATGATTTTGACATGATATTGGGCATGTACTGGCTGTCCAAACATCATGCCACCATAGACTGCCATACATATCGGGTCATCTTCGGTGATGTTAATACACCAGAGTACATTCATAACGGGTTCGTACCCAGAAGGTCTGTACAAATCATATCAACCCTGCAAGCACGTGCATACTTTCACATGGTTGCGAGGGCTATCTAGCTACTATTCATGACATGGATGTTGAATCTCCATCAATTCAGAATCAGCCAATAGTGTCAGAATTTCCCGATGTATTTCCAGAAGAACTTCCGGGCATACCACCTGCACGTGAAGTAGAGTTTAATATCGAGCTCATCCCAGGAGCTGAGCTGATTTCCAAGGCTCCTTATCGTGTGGCTCCAATAGAGTTGAAGGAGCTGAAGGACCAATTGCAAGAACTTCTGGAACGAGGCTTCATTCGACCGAGCGCATCTCCATGGGGCGCACCGGTTTTATTTGTGAAGAAGAAGGTATAGGTGATTATCCATATAAATATGATATGAATAAACATTAAACGCAGCGGAAAGGTCACCTATTAACGGATCCATAGAGTCATATGATTAATCGAAAGAATAAACAATAAAAGCATACCTTTGTAGCGTGATTCGGTAGAATTGAATGAAGACCAATCACCAACACAAGATCTACCAAGAAACCCAAGTGACCAAAGTAGATCACCTCTATGTAGAAACACACTACACATCACCGTATACCAAATCGATGCTAGTCATTATAACCCGTAACCGTTTTATAAGATTTGCCTACTTTAAGCAAATACTTAAAAACTACAAAAGTAGAAGACATCATATGTCTTTTTCATTTTGTTTTCTTGTCGTGTAATAATGCCACAAAGGAACAGAAACACATAGAAAACTTATAATGGTTATCATCTCATTTATGGTCATACAATTAACCTTAATAAACTTGATGGTTACCATGTACTCATTAACTATAATGAACGTTTCTATAGTTATGCCTTTGACTACATTATAGCCGGTTACAAAAGGATTAAAAATGGGCTTGCCAAAAGTTAATCGCATGTTACATAAGTTATATATATCGTAAATACATTAGACACGATATATTAAGCGGTACCTCTGTGTATATGTGTGTGACCCCATAGGCTCACATGTATCTAGCCATATAATTATTTATTATGACACGAGGATACTCCAACAGCTCCCACTTGCGCACGTCATAATAATCAAGTAGTTATACAAGCAAAAGTTAGTGTCTAGCAACACGCCAATGCCCCCAGAAACATATGAAGATAGTTTCTTGAACATCTCATTTAAAATGGTTTACATATCAGTCATCCTTTTGTTTCAGATACTCTATTAAACTTTAGACATGGATCAAAAGTCATTCTTAAGTTTAACTATTCTGTTTCTCGATATAGATATTGAACTAGATTACCAAATTAATCAAGAATCATCTTAATTACATTTGGGTGTGGCCACACATACATCTGTACAATTCATCGAGGGGCCCAGCAGTGTCTAACTCCAATACATGTGGAGGAACAAATCCTCTTTTGACTGCACGTGTTGTTCATGGGTTTCACATCGCTCCTGAAAATGGTCTTTATAGCAGCCTTGTTCAGGACAACGTTGAACCATATCAAAGATTGACATTCCACACATACAAAACCTACTTGCATCTCAAGTCTAAGGATGAGAGATTCAACCACTTGTGAGATTCACTATTGACGACGATCCATGAAGTGAATTCTCGTAGGTTGGGTCAATCCAATGTTCATCCAATGAACACATATGAGTTTGGCGGCATCATCAATTAATATTCATTCCAAATGAATATGACCAAAACACTCATATTTGTCTTAATTCGTCAATACTCCCGTATCAACAACCGACAATGGACGATTTAGAATAAATAAATTATTCATGGATTAAACATGCTAATATAGAACACAGTAGTACAAATGAAGACGATCTACCAAGTATATCAATTCATTATTTAGTAAAACTGCTTAACGTTCCATTATCCAAATAAAAAAAAAGATATACATGAGACAAATCTAAGGTCAAAGTTCAATGTTCCAAGCATGATAAACATGTTTGGCTACAAGACATTGAATTTACAAAAGGACCTATTGAGTTGTCATCTGAGTGAACTTTGAGAATACTTATTTCATAAACTCACAAATAGTGAAGATTTTGAATAATACGATGATTGTCATTTTGTATATGTGCGCTCAAGTGCTAATACAGTAATGCTAGCATCGCCATAGTACAATACATAGGTTTTTTAAAGCAAGTAGAACACCTATTTAAGACAATCTTCTTAACAGCTTCTCAAACTATAAAGTATTATTGTTTTACTAATGAGTAGTGCAACAGTGCTTCTCATCAAGCACGTCTAGGTAGTAGTATTATCATTGAAGATGAAACCCTACTATCACTAGGATTAAGTACCATCTCAGTCAAAGTAAGCATTAGTGTATAAACTCAACACTAATCTTCTTACCTTAAATCCGTAAACGATGAACAAGTCTACAGTAGTCTAATGAATTTCACTTAGACACTTTGTGATGAGTTCATCTTGCATTCATGCAAGTAATAAAATTAGTCTAATATATAACATATCATATGTAAAGAATCCATTAGGTAAACTAAGGGTCTCCATGTACATATTCAATTTTATCAAGTGAGATAGAACTTTGAGACTTTCTCATTGATGTGTCATATTTAGACTTATTAACCGCATATGACATATCATACTAAGCATATGTTCCAAGGTTATATGATTTGTTTCTTATATCTCTCAATAGAATATATTCCAAGCCAAGGATTAAAATCTAGCTTAGATGGAATAATATTTCTATATGTTAACAACATATGAGAATAAAGAACAAACAATACAAAGTGCTCCAACTAGCTTAAAGGTAGACTCAAGAGTTATCTTTGTTTTAATCATGATCATATCCTTGATTTAAACATAAGATTCCAGCTCCTAGATGCATGTTTTAATCCACACTTGGATTTTTAGATCTTGTACACTTTCTAAAGATTGGTTGGATTTATATACCCTTTTGATTACACAACGTCCTCGCAAATGTAATCATTCATGAGGATTTATACATCCAATTGCCATATTTCATACTAATAAAATCAAGTATGGTAATTAATATCTTTATTAGTTTAACACTCATAAAGAAAATAAAGCTTTAAACATGATCAATTGCTTGAGCATGCCTTAAACTCTATTCAAATAGAGTGTGTACAAAAGTGTACAATTGTGTCCATATCTATCTTCTCATAGAAGACCATTTATAACCTATCAGTCTTACTGATTGGTGAAAGAAATTCAAAATCCAAAATTGATTTTCTTTTATGGACTACATCTACCATTCATTGTTTTGAGTCATTCATTAGATTCCAAATCTAAAATGAGTCTCGATAGTTATGAGGTTCATCATGATCCTCTAACTCATATTTCTCAACATTGACATGACATTCATATCTTCAGGTGCTTGAGGTATCCTTACGGATATGCGAATGGGAGTTACAACAATTTGTGGCTTTTGCATTTACATGCTCAGCCTCATTATGTCGTTCACTAGTATATTCAGAAGGTTGTATTTTATTTCTTACTTTCTGCAAAGATGCACAAAGGCTCCCACTTGCTTTTTGTAAGAGGAGACTTTCTCCACGTACACAACATGTCGAGCAACAATGAATTGTTCTCGTTTGGGATGTATAAAATACACTTGTAGATCTTGATTCTAGTTTGTTAATAACACGTCTAACATGATTTTAACAAATTCAAGACTTCAACTAAGACTTGTTGGGAGTCATCCCATTCCATAAATTGATGGTTTCTTAGTTACCTTCTTGTTTGGAACTATATTGAATAAGCACGGGCTCATTCAAAATTTTGTTAACCTTAATAAGATAAGAGAGAGAGAGAGTATTTAGTGTTATCAAGTATCAAATAATATTTGATTTTACACATGAGACATAGTGTTGCGATTATGAGACATTATCATAATTCTTTAGATAACCTGCTCACATATTTTATAATTTGGTCAAACCAAATTGCATAAACAATATATTCAAGCCGATTACATGCTATAAAGTATGATTATTTTAGCAGTTCAAGAACTTCATGTTCATGTTTTAACAATAAAACATAACATGTTGGTCGCTAAATATACTTTATAAGATATTGAACAATTCAATAACTTCATTGTATATGCCCTAACAGGAAGACACAACAAGTGAAGTACTTACTTTATTTATAAGTCTTTGAACAATTCAAGGAAGTTCATGTTAATGTATTTACTTGAAGACATAAACATATTATAAATAAAGTATTATTGAATGCCTACTTTTGGCTTCAATAGTATTTTTAAGTTAATTTACATACTTCATATTTATGTCTTTACAAGAAGACATATGCATATTAGCTAAAACATTTAGGTAATGTGATGAAGTAGTTTTTATTATTTCTTGACATTAGTTCTCTATTAGACAACATACATCAATATGTATAAGTCCTAATAGAATATTATAAGCCATATTGTGTTGTACCTTGCACACTCTAATATTTCTCCCACTTGAGCATGACACAACATCATATATGAATAATATTAAAATATCACAGATATAATAAGATTTAAGTCATACTTAAATCAAGCTTGTATAGAAGGGTTATGTAGAACTTCATCCTTTAATAAGCAATCATGCATAACTATTTTTAGATAACATTTCGGGAAGCGACATCAGAAAAGCGACTAGTTATCTTTTAAATAATATGCAATAAGGCTTAGAAAACTATGATGTTATTTCAAGACAATCTAGAAATTAAGTGGGTCACTTACAAGGTGATAAGCTCATAGCTCCCACTGAATAAGACAACTTTACAAGTGTGTCCTATGGTTAAAAAAAATGCATTGCTCCCATTAGTTTAGACAACATTTTGAATGTATCTATACTAGTGAAAAAGCAAGTAGCAATTTGTATACTTTCTAGTTCTTTGAATGTCTACACATTATAGCCAATGTGAGTCTCGTAGACTAGTAAACATGTACATAGATATTCAAAGAAAAGTATCAAGTTCTACTATATTTGTGATGAGATTACCATCGATGCCATTAACTTGAAAGTTTTGCATGCAATTCCTCTTTCTACTTTACCTCAAAGGTGTGTAGAATCTTATGGAACTTGTTTGTGTAAGGAAAATATACTATAAAAACATGCTAGTAATTTCCTTTCCTCTCACGGTTTAATGAGACTTCAATTTCTAATCAAGACTCATACAATATCTTAACACTTTAAGATATGCAACCGTACTTAATCGTTTTTTCAAGACAATGCGATTTCTTGAGTAGGTGTGTATTAAGATTGATTAGAATTGAGAAGATTCAAGTGTTCCTATTACAGCTTTCTCATACAAGGAGAAAGGATGGGAGCGAGTCTTATTCTTACAAGGAAAGAAGACTTAGTTTGTTTTCCTCTAACACAAAAGGAAACAAACTTTGTTTACGGTTTGTGTTGTGCAAAATCATTAATAGAAATACAAAGTTCATATTTAGTATTTTCGATAATTATCCTTTTAAAATTAACTACCCAAGTTTATAAAAAAAATTAATTTTACGAAAAGGCTAAGATCCTCATTGAGGTTCCACCACCACATCAGTTGATCTGCTAGCAATGATAGATTCAACAGGTAGATGACGTTCATCAATTGCAAATCTTGTGCAATTCTTAGATCCTTATGGGACTCATGACACAAGCAAACATTTCACTAAATGTCAAACTGGCATGTTTAGTCCCATCCTTGCCTCGGTCAAGGTCTCACCGTTGTACCGATTAAGTCATCCAATTTGAGAACATGCGAGAATAAGTCTAGGTCTCACGCATAGATAATAATCACCTTGGGTTACAATTCACATCCGTCTCACAAGATGCAAAAAGTAATTGCAAGTGATCTCAAACGATTGGACGGCATGACTTAAATTTAAGACGGGTATAAAAGTTTGATTTAAAAATAAAAAGTGTGTACGAGGAAACATGCATTCATCCATCGTAGCACAAGTTAAAAACATTTCTTAACTTAAGTATAACCTTGTTTTAATTTATGCGTGTCAAGTTGTCCAAGTTAAAGACAAATATAAAACCTAAGTGGAATTAATATTAGATTAGACAATACATAAATGAAATAACATTCATAACACGTTACGAGTTATTATGAAAACAAGATTTTAGTTTTAAATCATATTTAAACTTTAAACTAAATCAAATATTTAGTTTTAAAATTGGTTTGTGATTGGTTTTAAGTTTTTATAAAAACATTTGCAAGTTATAGCAAGATATCAAGCAAATAAGCAACCACACAACCACAAGTATGCAAAGCCTCAAACCGATGAAAAACCTATGCTTGATCTCGTGAGCCATCACGAAGACCAAGAAGTCAACTAAAGGTAAGTCAACACAACCAAAAAGTGGGCTCCCACTTGCTCCAAGACCATCTAGAGCAAGTAGAACCCAAAGTGAACATGAAGCCCAAATCTGCCATAAAATTTTAGTCGACTTCTAGGGCCCAAAACCCATAGAAGGAATCCTCCCTAGCCTGAGATCCAGTTGAGACTTTTGAAGGCCCATGAGTTGTGAATTAGCACACCAAAATTGGGCTTCTATCTCCTTATAGAACTCCGGGAAATCGCGTTTTAGTGCAGGTCACTCAGCAGCTCCGAATTTCATAATATGTCTTTAATTCTTTAGCCATTCCCATCCAAGCATCGGTTACAAATGATTTTTGACTAAAAACATTTAACCTATCATTAACCTACTGTAAAGTGCCCAAACAATGGCTATAAACAACATTAAAACATATTAATTAAGCCGAAACAATGGCAAACCCCAAAACTGAAATTAAATGCAAATCAATACACAACATGTCACATTTGGTCTAGGTTTTCATCGGCTTTGCATACTAATCATAATAATACCATAAAATTATGAATATAACAAGGTGTTGGCTAAGTCCATGGCCAAACATGCATGTATATGCCATGGAAAAAAAAATTAAACAACAAGAAACACTTGTTAGCCAACGAAATCGAAGAAATAATCAACAATTAATTAAACCCCCGTCTGGTACGTGTAACCAATGACCTTAGGATATTAAAACCACATTTTAAACACCTTATAATTATCATATAATTACAGAAATCATGTCAATAGGGCTGTTCTAAAACCGATTCACAAATCGTGCCAAAACACGCATTTTTAGGTCATTTTACACGTACCGGCAACAAAACCAATTAAGATATGCGTAACCCGTGGCCATGGAATAAAAAATACATATCATAATACCATATTATGGCCTGTTTTAGCACGAAAATTAATCCCTTGGGGCTGTTTTAATTTTTTCTTTATTAATCCTCCAAAAACACGCGATTTGGCCACATTTACGCATACCCGATAATCATATGACATCATATGATGGCTCGTGATACCACTATAGGTGATTATCCATATAAATATGATATGAATAAACATTAAACGCAGCGGAAAGGTCACCTATTAACGGATCCATAGAGTCATATGATTAATCGAAAGAATAAACAATAAAAGCATACCTTTGTAGCGTGATTCGGTAGAATTGAATGAAGACCAATCACCAACACAAGATCTACCAAGAAACCCAAGTGACCAAAGTAGATCACCTCTATGTAGAAACACACTACACATCACCGTATACCAAATCGATGCTAGTCATTATAACCCGTAACCGTTTTATAAGATTTGCCTACTTTAAGCAAATACTTAAAAACTACAAAAGTAGAAGACATCATATGTCTTTTTCATTTTGTTTTCTTGCCGTGTAATAATGCCACAAAGGAACAGAAACACATAGAAAAATTATAATGGTTATCATCTCATTTATGGTCATACAATTAACCTTAATAAACTTGATGGTTACCATGTACTCATTAACTATAATGAACGTTTCTATAGTTATGCCTTTGACTACATTATAGCCGGTTACAAAAGGATTAAAAATGGGCTTGCCAAAAGTTAATCGCATGTTACATAAGTTATATATATCGTAAATACAGTAGACACGATATATTAAGCGGTACCTCTGTGTATATGTGTGTGACCCCATAGGCTCACATGTATCCAGCCATATAATTATTTATTATGACACGAGCATACTCCAACAGAAGGACGGCAGTATGCGTCTATGCATAGATTATCGCGAGCTCAACAAGATCACCATCAGGAATAGGTATCCTTTACCACGCATTAATGATCTGTTTGACCAACTCCAAGGGGCCAAACATTTCTCCAGAATTGATCTGAGGTCGGGCTATCATCAACTACGGGTTAAGGAGCAGGATATCACCAAGACTGCTTTCCATACACGCTATGGGCACTACGAATTCGTAGTCATGCCATTTGGCCTTACCAATGCTCCAGTTGTGTTCATGGATTTGATGAACAGAATCTTCCATGAATTTCTGGACAAGTTCGTCATTGTGTTACAGATTCTTCGCCATAAGCAGCTGTATGCTAAATTATCCAAGTGTTAGTTCTGGTTAGACAAGGTGGCGTTCTTAGGTCACACTGTATCAGCAGAATGAATCACCATGGATCCCACAAAGGTTGAGGCTATTACCTAGTGTCTGATGTAGTGATTTTGTATATACTTTATTTTAGGAAAAACAAAGCAACACAAAAAGCGGTAAGTATTAACGAGTGATTTAGGAAAACCACAAGTTATGACCCTTGATGGGAATCGTTCTCTCGAGGAGGCACGTGTGTTGTGTAATGAATTGATTGATTTTGTTTTTGATTATTAATGAGAAGAAAAGAAGAGAAAATGACGAAGACGAAAAAAATTAGAAAAATAAGGCAAAACACTATTAGAAAGTTACGACGAAGAACGTGAAAAACACAAAGTTTAAAATTTTATCCTAAAAATTCCTAAAAATTATTAAAAACTCCCAAATAATATTCTAAGAGTTTACAAAAAATTCAAACTTGCCAAAACCTTTTAATTAATTTAATAATGACTTTTTAATGCTAATTAAAGCCCTAAAAATCACTTTTAAATATTAAAAAGCCCTAAACAAGATTTTATAGTTTGTAAACCTCAAAAATAACCTAATTAAACTAAAAACTATTTTTAAAAATTTTAAAAACAAATTAAACTATTTTTAAACTCCTAAAAACTATTAAAATGTATTAAATCTTAAATTAAATCTAAAAATTAATTGAAAAGCCTAAAAATTATTCTACAAATGGGAAAAGTCCTAATTAATGCTATAGAATCTAGGAAAAATGAAAAAGAAATTAAAATAAAACTTTTTATTTTAATGAATAAAATAATATTAAAATATTCTAAAAAATTAAAAGTCCTAAAATAAATTCTAAAAAATTCTCAAAAATCCTAAATAATCTAACTAAGAAGAAAATGTAAATTAAAGTTTCTAAAACCTCTTAATGAATTTTATATTAATTTTTAAAGTTTAATAAAAAACCTAAAATCAAATAAAATCAAAAATTAAAGTTTTTGAAAACTTTTTCACATGTAAACCTCAAAAATATATATTAAAACCTAAAAACTATTTTTTCTAAAAATTAAAAATCTTTTTGGTATTTTTTAATGACTTAATAAAAAACGTATATAAAATAAATTCTAAAAAATAATCTATTAATGGGAAAAATAAGAAAATAGGCTAGAAAAATCCCTAAGTCTAATATAACCCTAAGAAAAATAAAGGACACCAAAAATAATAAGCCAATAAGCTGAAATAAGCTGAAAACCCACGGCTTATTTTAAAAAGGTAAAACAAGAAAGTGGTTAAGTAAAGTTTGAAACCAAACTTATCAATCAAAGTCCCCAGGGCGCAGTTGGTTATGTTGTTGGTGTGTGAGCGTGGTGACCAGGGTTCGAATCCTGAAACCCCCCCTTTTTATCACTTAGTTGCGCCGCAACGCTTTTGTCTTGCGCCGCAACTAGTGTTGCGAGAGTACCCTTGGTCTGTAGCTCTTCAGTTGCGCCGCAACTAGGTAGGACTTGCGGCGCAAATAGTGAAACGAGAACACCTTTGGTCTGTTGGTCCTTTAGTTGCGCCGCAACTAGTAGGTCTTGCGGCGCAACGTTTTTACTTTTTTGCTTTTTTACTTTTCTCAACCAACTGTGACAACTCTTTTAGCTTATAAACCAATACCAATTACCTTTTTACCAAAGATTATACCAAAACAAAGATCAAAATATTGCCAGTTTAATTATGAAGAACACAAGGTTTGGTGTTCTTTCTATTTTTCTTCACAGGTGGAAATAGCCAAAAGGATTTGGCTGTTGTGCTTGTTTGATGAGTATTTGTGGAACACAAGGCACCCTTGTGTTCTTTCTGAGCACAAAGAGTCAATAAGACACAAAGACTAAGCACTTAGCACACTGAAATCACAATCCAAAGCACAATATGGCAAAAGCAAATTTCTGTGAAGATTATGATGGGTCTGTGGACTTTTAAGCTTATATCATGCAACCTAGTGACATTCAAAAGCCAAAACTTGGCACACACATTCCCAAAATCATGCACAATCAATAGCAAAAACTCTTATAGCCTAACACTCAGCAGAAATCAAAAATCAAGCAACCAAATCTCACAAAATTAAGTAGAATATTGCATATGCAGATTTTGACTATCCTTTTTTCTATTTTAATCACACAATCAACTCAAAACTTGTTCTAAATTAACTACCTACCAACTACAAACCTATCTCAATCCTAATCAAATGATCTAACACGTTTTAATATTCAAAATCTAACAATCTTGCTATCTAAAACTGGTATCCAAACACTCCTTTAAACTTCTTAAAAACGATTTAACCAAGCAAATCCTTTCAAAACCTTTTCAAACTGATTCTTAATGCTTTTATCATGCATACAAACATAAAAGTTCAAGAATCCAACAACTTAATCACACTATAGCACAGAATCAAATAAGTTCACACAAAACTTTTTTTTTTTGAACTTTTTCAAGGTAAAATGAGTTTACCTTAGGTTCTTACATCCAAGAACCTAGAGGGTGGATAACCCTCCTCCAATCCAACTCGGGTTGGAGCTGACAACTAATCAACAATGATCCAACCTGCAAAAGAAAAATCAAAGAAGAAAAACACAATATATCCAAATATCTGTTTTCACCTTTTTTTTTTTCTTTCTGAAAAATCTTTCCAAACTTCTTAAAACCTTACCAATCCGTTTTAAAAACAAATCTTAAGTTCAAAATCAAAACTCTTTCCACTTTCACTTCAAAAGTTTGATTTCAAACCTTAAAAACTTCCTTCTAAAACTACCTTTTTGAAAAACTTAACACATAAATCTTATAAACTTGGAACTCAGCCTTAGCATATACTCAATACACAACTTTTAAAAACACTAAAAAGGAATTACACTTGAATTTTCTCAAATACCAAACTTTTAATTTCTTAAAAAGGAATTACAAGAGATATTGCTAAAAGCTGGAACAAGGGATTGTGAACATGCTCACACCCTTTTTATAGACTAATTGGAACATTCTAGGCTAATAATAAAATAATACAAAGATGTAAACCCTAATTTGGAAAATCTCAATTTTGCCCTCCTCTTCTTGACTGATTCTTGGTCAAAATGACATTGGCATGTGATATGACAGCTGGAAAATGCATCTTGGACGTTGGTTTGAACTTGGAGGACAAGGAGTATCATCCAAATCGTCCAGTTGGTCGGGGCATTGGGTTTTGTGTGAAAGAGATGGGCAGGGGAGGCTTGGGTGAGGTCCCACAGACCATGTGGAGGTGTTGGGTGAGGTGGGTTTTGGTGAGAGTGACATTAATCAAGGAACTGGAGAGTTAGGGTGAATATCCCTTTGATTTATAGCTTAATTAATCTGGGTGGTTTTAGGGTTCTTGGGTTTTTAAAAGGGGGGTTTGATTTGTTTTGGGATTAAACACTTTTTAAAAGTGTGTTATGGAGGGAAGGGAGGGGGTTAAGTGGGTTGACTGTTGACCAGGTTTTAATTAATAAACTGGGTAAGGTATTGGGTAGGGTCGGGTTTGGGTATGGGTAATTGGGTTGGTGGGTGGGTTGTGATGAGGTGGCAAAAGCTGAGTGGGTGGGTGAGTTTGGGCTTTTGGCAGATTGAGTCCCCAGGGTATCCTTTTTCTTCCACTTTGTTTTAAATACCCAACAGTGCTTGTTTATGCCTTGTCAACTTTTGACAAGTTGCTGAAAATGGCACAAAACTTTTATAAACTTAATCCAAGGGTATCTTTTGCATAATCTTCAAACTAGATGGACTGATCTTGTAATATCTTCAATCAATAAGGACCATATTTGTACAATTGATAAATGGAGGGTCAATTGTGATAAGTTCTTCAAAGATGAGGGGCCATTTTTGCCAATCTTCAATTCTTCAAGGGTCTTTTTGCAAAATTCCAAATTTGAGCTTGGTTCATTGTGCGTCTTCGTTTCCCGTGTTCGTTTTTGATTGATTCTTGTGTCCTTTTGCCAATTCCTCAATATCCGTACCTAAAAATACACAAGTAACAAACACGAGCATATATTTGGCGTATTTTATGATATTTTATGCAATTTAAGGCCGATTTGGATGATGAGACCATGTATAAAAGCAGTCTCATCACTCCCCCCATACTAAACCATTGCCGTGCCCTCACGCAATGCTAAGAATAAAGTATCAAAGCATTTCCAAAATTTAATTTTATGACTTTTATTGAAATGATAACTAGCTACACACTACAATTACTACTACTTGCGTTTTAGGCATAATGTATGATTTTCATCGCAAAATGGGACGTTTAGGTTCATAGAATAAGAACACGTGAATGCTTCGTTAGAAATAATTTCATCGTCCTCGATTTTCACCTTAATTCCATGCAAGCGTGCAACGAGATCATTGTCATTATAAGTTAGTAATGCTAACACTACTCATATGCCCTAATCACGTACTTATTCTCCCATTATTCCTAAGTTGTATCTCTTATATTTTATTATGTCTTAATGATCACGAGGATACATCATTGACTTATGCGATAATAGAGATTTAGGTCTAAAAATAGAGTCCTAACGGTGTAACTAAGACCATCAAATCAATAACCCCTCCTAATAGACAACGATGTTAAAAAATTAAGTTGACAAGAAGAATCGATAAACACGGTTTTATAACGGTTTTGAACATGAGACTTATTACCAAGACTTTTATACGCCCCCTAACGGAAGGGCCTTATTATCTTTGGTTTACCTCCATCTTTTATTCAACTTCGCCATGAAGCTTTTATTATGACTTCGGTCTTGCCTTGCCTTTTATTATCCGCCTCATCGGTGGTTTTATTAGCCAAAGACGTATATCCTCACGCTAAAGCGAATTTTGGATCTTTAAAGCTTCGAAGATTAAGGCTTGATTCACTTTCAATTTTGCATAGATTTTAGGCCTTGTGGGGCTTCAAATTGTTTGCTAGATTTAGGTGAGCACTTGAAATCTTATTATTGGGTGAAGCTTTCGATTATTAGGGTTGCCAATACTTCAAAACCGTGACGCTGGCGATATCTTAATGTCTTCCCAATTTAATTACACGGAAGCTACTAGAAAAGACTAGAAACCCAACAATCAAAATTAAACCGCTAAATCAATATTTATTAAGCAAAAAATATTTACATGCGAAGGGAGAATAAGCAAACAACGAGAACACATGAGTTTTTGAAAGAATACGAGTACTCTACGTTTAGCATAGTAACTTATAATTAACTCTATCATTTCTCGTCCTCATTTAAGAGACTTAGCCTAATGTGTAGTTAAGGAATCAAAGCTAAGTGCTCAACACGCACGGTCGAGTCAAAAATTACTCTTATTCTCGCCATCGGAAAATCTACATTCGTGTCTTCAAACACTTATGAAACATGAGAAAAATTTTAAAATTTGGCCATTTTTAGCCTTATTTTGCAAGAAAACGATAACAAAACGATAAATTTTGGAAAGCGTGAAGGTTTGGCAAGGCAAGTATCTATTCACCCCCCCATACTAAAGTTAAACATTGTCCTCAATGTTTCGAGTCTAGGGGTGCAAACACCCCCATACTAGAGACGTAGTCGAATGCCTAATCTAGCATGGAAAGGGTGTAACCAATAAGTAATAGCCGTTTATGAAGTGTGCTAAAAACCTAAGGTTAGAACATAAAAGGATATATCATATGGATATTGGGAAAGGCCTCCATAGCAAACGATCGAGTGCTCCCATGAAACGAACACGAGAGGCTCCAATCGTGAAGATGATGATCTAAAAGACACAATGCACAAACAACCACGGAACAAAGGTTGGAAGGGCACAAATCCCCTCACATTAAACTAATTAGAAAGCAATAATATGTACATGGATAAGCATGGGTCTCCCCCACGAGGCACCTTGTTTTTGATAACCGAGTCAAAAGCTCGACTCGAATCCCCATAAATGTGATCATTTAGGGATAATCATGGTTTGGTCAATTTTTGGTGGGGCTTACATGATAAACAAGGCCCAAAAGTACGTGGAGTACTTTAAAAATCCGATAAACGTATACCGGGGTCAAAGATAGCGTCCTCGTTTTCGGATGAGAGACGAGACAACACAACTCCAACACAAATCCCAATGGGATAGAAGAAAATAGGAGAGAAGAAATAGAAGGGTGGGACAATGGGTAAGTCAACAACAACTTGAGTCACTCGAGGTAAACTCGCACCAATCAAATGAAAAGATTTTCCATTTATTGCATCGGTGGAAGACCGAGATTTCCCTTTACATGAAATTCCGGGATCGAATATCTCGTCCTCGGTGGAGAAAGGGGAGGGAACATAAGGGGCTTCCCCCACACTAGGTCCACACAAAGCATCGTCAAAAGGAGAAGACGAGCTTGTAGTACTCAAGACACGCGGTGATGACGGAGTTAGAATAGTAGAAAAATCTTTCAAATTAGATTCAAAATCTTTTCCTTTTTCATCTTTAAAATGCTCCTTGTGAAAACCCGATTTAATTATGTCAAAAATATTTGGTGTATCTAAAACAATGTTAGTCACACTAAAAATTCTCACATTTTGAAAGCGTTTTGGTTTTGGTGGTGGCAAGTTTTCAAATCTTTTGTCAACAAAGAAAACCTCCCCATCGGGATCAACGTATTCATCATCCGAAGAATCACTCGAGATTGGTATCAAAGGCTTAACACTCTTAACCTCCATCGGCGGAGGGGACGGAACTTCATTTTTATCAACTCCTAAAACTCTATTGGAAATCCTTTGACAAATGTTTTTGATTGGATTGACATTGTACAAAGATGTGATTGAATAAACATGAGAAAGTGTGGAGTTTTGGGTTGCATTAATGACGAGTTCTTCCTCATTGAAACGAAGAGTGATTTTTCTTGCATGCACATCGATAAGTGCTCTCGAGGTATCCAAAAAAGATCGACCTAAAATTAACGGAACTTTAGGATCGATGGGAATATCAACAACTATGAAGTCCACGGGATAATAGAATTTCCCAACTTTCACGAAGACGTCCTCGGCAACTCCACAAGCTAGAATCGTAGAATGATCGGCCATTTCGATTGACATTCTTGAAGGAGTGAGATTTGGAAGATTGAGCGATTTAAAAATCTCGAGAGGCATCAAATTAATACTAGCACCAAGATCGGCCAAGGCGTAGCATTCTTCCATGTCTTGGATAGCACATGGGATTAAAAACTTTCCAGGATCACCGACTTTTTGAGGTATGCGGCTTAGAAAAACCGAAGAACAACTAGACGACTTTTGCAATTTTTCTTTGTTATTCAACATACTTTTGAAGTTCGCGGCAAATCGAGGCATCATGACTAAGGCGTCGGCAAAGCTTATGTTAAAATGCAAGTCACGAAACATTTTCATAAAAAGTTCAAATTGATAATTATTTCGTTCTTGTGCCTTTTCCTTGTTTCGTCTTGATGGGTAGGGTAAAGGTGGTGTGGGTTGGGGCAAATTAGGCATAGGCAACGGCCTTGGAATCTCGGGTTCCATTATGGGTATTGGTTCAACCGTAGGTGTGGTTTGAGCGGTACTTCGTGGGCTTGTAATGTGCTCCTTTTCAACCACAACCTCGAGTTCTTTCTCTTTTTCCTTCTCCATAGAAGTACTTGGACGAGAAATGGGTTCTTTGAAAGTTTTACCACTACGAGTGGCAATAACCTTCAATTCTCCTTTCGGGTTCACGATGGTATCACTAGGAAGACCACCCGAAGAAGAGGGCTTACACATGATAGCTTCAAACATTTTAGCCATACGATCTTCAAACTTAGATTGCCTAGCATCCGCTTTCAACAACTCTTGCTTAATCTCATGTTGTCCTTGCTCCATTTTTTGTTGATTTTGTTGGAGTCGTGTGACATTTCCTTCCATTTTATTAGCATGAGTTTTAAGTTCATTAGCAAGTTCGGTTTTAAGCTCATTTTTCAATTCGGATCTTAAGCTAACCATTTCACGTTGCATATTGTCAAACTTAGCATCATTAGCCTTAGCATAATTCAAAAATTCTCCTTGAAGATTTTTGGTGTGATCGTTTTGAAAACCTTGGGCATTAGTTTGAAAATCACGGTTTTGGTTTTGGTTTGAAATTTGCCCATTTCCACTTTGGTAATTACCTTTGTTATAATTCCTTTGATTTCCTTGGTAATTTCCACCTTGGTTGTTGTTGTTGCGATAATTATTAGCATTTTGATTGGGTTGAGCTTGATTTGAACGTGAACCTTGACCTATTTGGTTATAAGTTCCCGTGGCTACAAAAGCATTCGAAGTGTTACCATCCGCGGTAATGCACTCGGATAAATCATGAGCTCCCCCACACGACAAACAACTTTTAGAAACCGCTTTAACCGAAGCGGTGTTGGAAGCTTCTTGAGCCTTCCAATGGGACATAAGGTTTGCAAATCTATCGAAAAATCGGTTTTCTTCATTTGCTTCATCATGTAATGCATTGATACTTTGAGACGATGATGAGCCCCTTTTGGCAACACTCGGTGTGTGACGAGGGCTATAAACCTTAGACCTATTCTCAATTATTGTTAAAGCTTCATCAACCGTTTTACACAAAAAATTACCACCCGCGGCGGCATTTAAATAATCTCTTTCATGATCGTTAAGTCCATTGTAAAACGTGTCGATTTGGTGTAAATCGGAAAAACCATGATGAGGACATTCGTGCAACATTTCCTTAAACCTATTCCAAGCCATAGAAAAACTTTCATTTGGTTCTTGTGAAAACTTAGAAATCTCGTTTTTCAAATGCGTAGTCTTAGAGGGCGGAAAAAATTGGTTCACAAATTTGGAAACGAGATCGGTCCACGTCAATATAGAATTTGGTGGCTCTTTCTCTAACCAAATTTTAGCGGGCCCCGCTAAGGAATACGGAAATAACATCATCTTAATCGAGTCATTCGAGACATCCTTGAATTTGCACGTGGCGGTAAGACGATTAAATTGGCGGATATGGTTGTGAGGATTGTCCTTCTCATCACCACGGAATTTGTTGTTTTGGATCATCGACAACAAACCCGTTTTCACCTCAAAATTCTCCGCAAGGATTGCGGGAATTACAATAGCTTCTCCATAACCCTCGGTGGGTGCTTGAAGTAACTCCATCATAGTTCGATTCGCCATGGTTGGTTTCTCTCGTACAATGGGTTCGTCAATAGGAGACTCCTCACTAGAATGAGTTGGAGTGGGAGTTTTGTTCTTGCGTCTACGTGCACGTTTTGCTTGATTACGAGTGAGCATAAACGTCACGTACAACGTGGAGACGAGCAAAGAAGATTCTTTTTGGTATTTTGTGTTTTTTTTAATTTTTTTGTGGTTTTTGATTGTATTAACCTTTTTTGGAAATGGGTGAATATATTAAGTAGACAACAAGTCCACAAATCTCCTCACTTAATCAAATCTCTTGATTAAAAAGGCCTCAAGGAATGAAAACGATCACGTGGAGTGAACGCCTTCGATGACTTTAGAACGATGGTGGAACACCAAATCGTTCAAGAGGGTTTAATCAAATGAAACCAAGAAAATATATATGATATGTAATAATACTTTGGGCGGCAAAACCCTCGATTCACTCTCAAAATCAAATACGCACAAGTAAGCGGAGGAAACGAGGCGGCGCGAAGCACTTAAGAGCCTTTTTCCTTTAGGTCGTGAAATACAACCGCCTTATACCCACCTTATAGTTTGTATTATCAAGATTAAGCTTCACGAAAGTATTTATCTATTTTTGCCTTTTTCTTTGGTTTGAGATTCGAATACAATGATCGAGTGATGAAATCCCGAATCAAGGTTGTGATTGCTCACGTATTTGGAGTACTTGTGTATTTATTGTTCTACGTATACAATATACTAATAGTATTCACACAAAAACCGAAAAACGATAATACGTATTAATAGAGTGCTATTAATACAATTATATTATGGCTAATATATAAAAACAACAATTGTCAATCAAAACACAACACGCCTCCCCGGCAGCGGCGCCAAAAATGATGTAGTGATTTTGTATATACTTTATTTTAGGAAAAACAAAGCAACACAAAAAGCGGTAAGTATTAACGAGTGATTTAGGAAAACCACAAGTTATGACCCTTGATGGGAATCGTTCTCTCGAGGAGGCACGTGTGTTGTGTAATGAATTGATTGATTTTGTTTTTGATTATTAATGAGAAGAAAAGAAGAGAAAATGACGAAGACGAAAAAAAATTAGAAAAATAAGGCAAAACACTATTAGAAAGTTACGACGAAGAACGTGAAAAACACAAAGTTTAAAATTTTATCTTAAAAATTCCTAAAAATTATTAAAAACTCCCAAATAATATTCTAAGAGTTTACAAAAAATTCAAACTTGCCAAAACCTTTTAATTAATTTAATAATGACTTTTTAATGCTAATTAAAGCCCTAAAAATCACTTTTAAATATTAAAAAGCCCTAAACAAGATTTTATAGTTTGTAAACCTCAAAAATAACCTAATTAAACTAAAAACTATTTTTAAAAATTTTAAAAACAAATTAAACTATTTTTAAACTCCTAAAAACTATTAAAATGTATTAAATCTTAAATTAAATCTAAAAATTAATTGAAAAGCCTAAAAATTATTCTACAAATGGGAAAAGTCCTAATTAATGCTATAGAATCTAGGAAAAATGAAAAAGAAATTAAAATAAAACTTTTTATTTTAATGAATAAAATAATATTAAAATATTCTAAAAAATTAAAAGTCCTAAAATAAATTCTAAAAAATTCTCAAAAATCCTAAATAATCTAACTAAGAAGAAAATGTAAATTAAAGTTTCTAAAACCTCTTAATGAATTTTATATTAATTTTTAAAGTTTAATAAAAAACCTAAAATCAAATAAAATCAAAAATTAAAGTTTTTGAAAACTTTTTCACATGTAAACCTCAAAAATATATATTAAAACCTAAAAACTATTTTTTCTAAAAATTAAAAATCTTTTTGGTATTTTTTAATGACTTAATAAAAAACGTATATAAAATAAATTCTAAAAAATAATCTATTAATGGGAAAAATAAGAAAATAGGCTAGAAAAATCCCTAAGTCTAATATAACCCTAAGAAAAATAAAGGACACCAAAAATAATAAGCCAATAAGCTGAAATAAGCTGAAAACCCACGGCTTATTTTAAAAAGGTAAAACAAGAAAGTGGTTAAGTAAAGTTTGAAACCAAACTTATCAATCAAAGTCCCCAGGGCGCAGTTGGTTATGTTGTTGGTGTGTGAGCGTGGTGACCAGGGTTCGAATCCTGAAACCCCCCCTTTTTATCACTTAGTTGCGCCGCAACGCTTTTGTCTTGCGCCGCAACTAGTGTTGCGAGAGTACCCTTGGTCTGTAGCTCTTCAGTTGCGCCGCAACTAGGTAGGACTTGCGGCGCAAATAGTGAAACGAGAACACCTTTGGTCTGTTGGTCCTTTAGTTGCGCCGCAACTAGTAGGTCTTGCGGCGCAACGTTTTTACTTTTTTGCTTTTTTACTTTTCTCAACCAACTGTGACAACTCTTTTAGCTTATAAACCAATACCAATTACCT
Organism: Glebionis coronaria; assembly: GCA_025667525.1. NCBI lineage: Eukaryota > Viridiplantae > Streptophyta > Magnoliopsida > Asterales > Asteraceae > Glebionis > Glebionis coronaria. The sequence continues at coordinate 196,477,641 of CM046879.1, read as the reverse complement.
TTTTACCAAAGATTATACCAAAACAAAGATCAAAATATTGCCAGTTTAATTATGAAGAACACAAGGTTTGGTGTTCTTTCTATTTTTCTTCACAGGTGGAAATAGCCAAAAGGATTTGGCTGTTGTGCTTGTTTGATGAGTATTTGTGGAACACAAGGCACCCTTGTGTTCTTTCTGAGCACAAGGAGTCAATAAGACACAAAGACTAAGCACTTAGCACACTGAAATCACAATCCAAAGCACAATATGGCAAAAGCAAGTTTCTGTGAAGATTATGATGGGTCTGTGGACTTTTAAGCTTATATCATGCAACCTAGTGACATTCAAAAGCCAAAACTTGGCACACACATTCCCAAAATCATGCACAATCAATAGCAAAAACTCTTATAGCCTAACACTCAGCAGAAATCAAAAATCAAGCAACCAAATCTCACAAAATTAAGTAGAATATTGCATATGCAGATTTTGACTATCCTTTTTTCTATTTTAATCACACAATCAACTCAAAACTTGTTCTAAATTAACTACCTACCAACTACAAACCTATCTCAATCCTAATCAAATGATCTAACACGTTTTAATAATCAAAATCTAACAATCTTGCTATCTAAAACTGGTATCCAAACACTCCTTTAAACTTCTTAAAAACGATTTAACCAAGCAAATCCTTTCAAAACCTTTTCAAACTGATTCTTAATGCTTTTATCATGCATACAAACATAAAAGTTCAAGAATCCAACAACTTAATCACACTATAGCACAGAATCAAATAAGTTCACACAAAACTTTTTTTTTTTGAACTTTTTCAAGGTAAAATGAGTTTACCTTAGGTTCTTACATCCAAGAACCTAGAGGGTGGATAACCCTCCTCCAATCCAACTCGGGTTGGAGCTGACAACTAATCAACAATGATCCAACCTGCAAAAGAAAAATCAAAGAAGAAAAACACAATATATCCAAATATCTGTTTTCACCTTTTTTTTTTCTTTCTGAAAAATCTTTCCAAACTTCTTAAAACCTTACCAATCCGTTTTAAAAACAAATCTTAAGTTCAAAATCAAAACTCTTTCCACTTTCACTTCAAAAGTTTGATTTCAAACCTTAAAAACTTCCTTCTAAAACTACCTTTTTGAAAAACTTAACACACAAATCTTATAAACTTGGAACTCAGCCTTAGCATATACTCAATACACAACTTTTAAAAACACTAAAAAGGAATTACACTTGAATTTTCTCAAATACCAAACTTTTAATTTCTTAAAAAGGAATTACAAGAGATATTGCTAAAAGCTGGAACAAGGGATTGTGAACATGCTCACACCCTTTTTATAGACTAATTGGAACATTCTAGGCTAATAATAAAATAATACAAAGATGTAAACCCTAATTTGGAAAATCTCAATTTTGCCCTCCTCTTCTTGACTGATTCTTGGTCAAAATGACATTGGCATGTGATATGACAGCTGGAAAATGCATCTTGGACGTTGGTTTGAACTTGGAGGACAAGGAGTATCATCCAAATCGTCCAGTTGGTCGGGGCATTGGGTTTTGTGTGAAAGAGATGGGCAGGGGAGGCTTGGGTGAGGTCCCACAGACCATGTGGAGGTGTTGGGTGAGGTGGGTTTTGGTGAGAGTGACATTAATCAAGGAACTGGAGAGTTAGGGTGAATATCCCTTTGATTTATAGCTTAATTAATCTGGGTGGTTTTAGGGTTCTTGGGTTTTTAAAAGGGGGGTTTGATTTGTTTTGGGATTAAACACTTTTTAAAAGTGTGTTATGGAGGGAAGGGAGGGGGTTAAGTGGGTTGACTGTTGACCAGGTTTTAATTAATAAACTGGGTAAGGTATTGGGTAGGGTCGGGTTTGGGTATGGGTAATTGGGTTGGTGGGTGGGTTGTGATGAGGTGGCAAAAGCTGAGTGGGTGGGTGAGTTTGGGCTTTTGGCAGATTGAGTCCCCAGGGTATCCTTTTTCTTCCACTTTGTTTTAAATACCCAACAGTGCTTGTTTATGCCTTGTCAACTTTTGACAAGTTGCTGAAAATGGCACAAAACTTTTATAAACTTAATCCAAGGGTATCTTTTGCATAATCTTCAAACTAGATGGACTGATCTTGTAATATCTTCAATCAATAAGGACCATATTTGTACAATTGATAAATGGAGGGTCAATTGTGATAAGTTCTTCAAAGATGAGGGGCCATTTTTGCCAATCTTCAATTCTTCAAGGGTCTTTTTGCAAAATTCCAAATTTGAGCTTGGTTCATTGTGCGTCTTCGTTTCCCGTGTTCGTTTTTGATTGATTCTTGTGTCCTTTTGCCAATTCCTCAATATCCGTACCTAAAAATACACAAGTAACAAACACGAGCATATATTTGGCGTATTTTATGATATTTTATGCAATTTAAGGCCGATTTGGATGATGAGACCATGTATAAAAGCAGTCTCATCAGTGTCCAAGTTGAGGCTATTACCTAGTGTCCAAGACCGACATCAGCGACTGAGGTTCGCAGTTTCCTAGTCTTAGCTGGTTACTACCGTAGGTTCATAGAGAACTTTTCCCTTTTAGCACTACCATTGACCAAATTGATGCGGAAAGGGGAGAAATTCGTGTGGACTGAAGAAAGAGAGACGAGCTTTGAAGACCTAAAGCAGAAGTTAGTATCTGCACCGATTCTTACTCTCCCATCTGGTACAGGTGGATTTCAAATCTGCAGTGATGCTTCAGGGAAGGGACTTGGATGTGTTCTCATGCAACATGGGAACGTGATCGCGTACGCTTCACGGCAGCTTAAGCCTTATGAGGAAAATTACCCTACGCATGACTTGGAACTTGCAGCAGTCGTGTTTGCATTGAAGATATGGAGGCACTACTTGTATGGAGAATCATGTGACATCTTCACAGACCACAAGAGCCTGAAGTACATCTTCACTCAACGTGAACTGAACATGAGACAGAGGAGATGGTTAGAGCTGTTGAAGGATTATGACATTAATATGCAGTATCATCCCCGCAAGGCGAATGTAGTGGCAGATGCATTTAGTAGGAAGTCCGGAATGATAAACGGCATTAAAATTAAGGAGGAAGTTATAAGAGACTTAGAGCGACTAGACATCAAGATCATGGTACGTGGACAGCACGGTTACTGGCCTAATCTTAGAGTGGAACCTGAGTTACTCTCTAGGATTAAGGAAGCTCAGAAGGATGATGGTAAAATCTGGGCGATAATTTAGAACTTGGAGAAGCAGACAGAGTTTCGTGTAGACGAAGACGGTATCTTATAGCAGGGCACGAGACTTTGTGTTCCTGATGATCAAGAACGTCGGGAAGCATTGTTAGCTGAGGCTCATAGCTCCCCATTCTCCATTTATCCTGGTTCGACCAAGATGTATCACGACATCAAACAATACTTTTGGTGGAGTGGTATGAAACAGGATGTTGCGACTTACGTCTCCAAATGTCTTACCTGCCAGCAGGTTAAGATCGAGCATCAGCGATCTAGCAGTCTTCTACAACCACTAGATATTCCAGAGTGGAAGTGGGACAAGATCACCATGGATTTTGTTACCGGTCTTCCGTAGACAAAGAGGAGGCACGATGTGATTTGGGTTATCGTTGATAGACTTACTAAGTCAGCTCATTTCTTACCGATCCGCAAGGAAGATTCGGTCAGTAAACTCGCCGATACTTACAAGAAGGAGATCATGAGACTTCATGGTGCTCCATCCAGCATCGTCTCGGACAGAGATCCTCGTTTCACTTTGTGATTTTGGAGGAGTCTGCAGATGGCTTGGGGTACAAAACTTAAGCTTAGGACGGCTTTTCATCCTCAAACAGACAGGAAATGGGAGCGAACGATTCAGATATTAGAAGACATGTTAAGGTCATGTGCGTTGGAATGGACGGGAGATTGGGACGATTACATCTGTCTGGTAGAGTTTGCATACAACAACAGTTGGCACGCAAGTATTAAGTGTGCTCCATTCGAGATGTTGTATGGCAGAAAGTGTCGCGCCCCAATCTGCTAGGATCAGGTTGGTGAGCGAACACTTGAAGGACCAGAAATCATAGAGTTGACCAACGAGAAGGTCACTATAGCTATACAGAAATTGCAAGAAGCACGATCACATCAGAAGAGTATGCCGACAAGCATCGTAGGGACTTACATTTTAATGTAGGAGATCACGTCTTTCTTAAGGTATCACCGACACGTGGTGTTAAGCCTTTTGGAATCAAAGGGAAGCTCAGTGCTCGATTCATCAGACCGTTTGATGTCATTGAGCGAGTCGGTGAAGTATCTTATCGTTTAGCGTTACCTCCGCAGCTTCCTCATGTTCATGACGTTTTCCATGTTTCCTGACTCAGAGGGTACATGTATCATCCCCTTCACATGGTTCAGTATCCACTAGAACAAATTCGTGAAGATCTTACCTTCATAGAGGAACCCGAACGAGTTCTTGACAGGCAACAATGAGTCATGAGGAAGAAAACGATTCCATTCGTCAAAATACTTTGGAGGGATCATACCGAGTGGGAAGCCACTTAGGAGACCGAGGATTCTATCCGTACTTCTTACCCTCATTTCAAGTTTTGTATTCGGGTGTGTTCCTCTTTTCCAGTTTACGTTATCTATAATTCGGGGACGAATTATTCTTTTTAGGGGGGAAGAGTTGTAAAACCCGCATGCTTTTACCATGAATAGTACCCTTGTAATCGTACGTATATGATTAAAACTTTCCTTTTGTAACATGAATATGTGTCACGAACATAAATTACAAAAATTAGTTAGTGTTATTACACGATAAATATTAAGTACGTGATAGTTCACGATAATTATTATGGATAATAATTAAATCACGAACATGAAATTATGAACGTAAGAATCACGAACGTATAATTATGTAATTACCTAATTATTATTACGATTACGTATAAGTATATAAGATAACACGAATATTTAATAATAATGTCACGTAAATACGAGCACGGGAACACGTAATAAATTAGAACACGAAAAACTACGGGTTTCCCCTTGATGGGCCTTAGTAGCCGCGGCACACACAAGAGGAAGGGGGCCCAAAAGCCCACTTTGGTTTTAATTGAAGAAAACTAAAACTACAGTGTTTTCATAAAAGTATTTTTATAGAAAAATTAAAAACCCTAGCTTCCTTTGGACCCCATAGGCGCGACACACACATCAACACAAGGAGGATTCGATTTTGATTTTTGGATCTTTGGTAATTGGTTCATGTTCGTGTTATTTTCAATCACACGTCAAGGTAAAACATAAAACCTTGATCTTTAATCTTCTATTTAATTATGTTTTTATGTTAGATCTTTAAAAAAACAATTAAATAAAACACGTTATGAGATTAAATAAAACATGGGAAAAGGGTTTGTTTTGTTTGGTTTGTGGTTCGGCAGCCGACCGAGAGTCGACGACTCTCGGTGTCCCTTTTAAACCACAACCGAGACCCCCTATAGGGCTCGGTGTGGGTCTCGGCACAGCAGCAAGCACCACCGGCTTGCGCCGGTGGCTGTTTAAGTCAGACAGGGGGAAGCAGCGAGCCAGCAGGGGGAGACTACCAGCTTGTGCCAGTGGGATCTTCAAAGCTGGCAACGGCTAGCCACGGCGCAGCAGCGGCAGCAGCCGCCGCTATTGGCAGCGCAACTACCAGCCGCTGTCGCCGCAGCCGCGGTTGTGGATGGTCGTGGGGTTTTGGTTCGGGTTCGGTTTACGACATGTTTTAATAAAATAATACATGGGTTCGGTTTATTATTTTATTTTAGAAGTTTATTTATTTACAAGTTAACTAAATTAATTTAACATGTCATATAATTAATTTAATTAAAACATGACTTAGGTTTATTATTATTATTAATAATACATGATTATAACCTAAGTATTTTTATTATGAAATTTTGACTAAAGTTATTAATTAATTATTAAAACATGACATATAATTAATTAATTTTCATGACTAAGGTTATATTAATATAAATATTAATACATGTTTTAATCTAAGTATTATATATAATTTAATTTAATTAAATCATGATTATATTTAATTAAATTATATAACATATAGTTTATTTAATTAACACGTTATAATTAATAAACTATACTATTAACCACATGACGTAGTATATTAATCAGTAAAACTTAAGCTTATTTTATTAGCTTAATAATCCAACTTATTTCTAAATATGGAAACTTTCTATTTTTAGAAACTTATTTATTTTAAGCAGTTAATCTATTTTTGGAAACTTTCTATTTTTGGAGACTTTCTATTTTTTGAAACTTTCTGTTTTTGGAAACTTTCTATTTTAGAAAACCTGCTATTTTTAGAAAGTTACTTATTATTACACAGCAAGTATAATAATACAAGAAATACAAGTAATACTAAATAAGAATATCCAGAATACATTATAAACACAACATAACGATAAAATCAGCAAAACAAGACATGAACATATAAAACAAGCTAAGACATGATATAAAACCAGTTACATACTCAGTAATCAGAATACTTATATACGTATACTATTTATGTAGCATTAGTGAGATCGAAATAGGACTCTCTTCTGTTCGTCTTCTTCGTTCACTGGACACAAAGTACAGATTCTCCGTCCTTTAAGTATGGACATTCTTTCCTTATTAGGATTCCCCGTATGAAGCCAACTGTTTCTCCACTATATGTTTTATATGTTTTGATTTGCTTATGTTTAATTAAATGCCTAATCCATATACATGCATGACCAGTTTCACCTAGTTATGGAGGTACCATAACCATAACACTAGAGGCACTAGTGTTATGACTTCCCCACAGCGGAGTGATAGCTCGTGGTGTCCCATTCAGTTTTTGGCCATATTATTATGTTATCATGTGGGGCGTATGGGTGCATCCTAGGTTACATGTTTTTAACAGATTATTCAGGTGAATGTGGTGTGTGTCTTGCATCCTTCACAAGGAGCTGATCCCTCCTACCCAAACTTATATTAATTAGAGGCAACCCCTCAAATTGCATGATGAGGTCACCCCTCCAAGTATTCATGCACGTTGATATTTCACGACCTATATTGACTTAATGGTTAACATGTTAAACAGTTTTCATAGGATAAACATAAGGCTTTTCAAACTATAAAAATCAGTTTTACTAAGTTATACCAGGTTTTCCAGGACATAATCAATTCCACTGCAATATGTTTTATATGCTTATGTTAATCATTCTATGCTTGTATATCCGTGCACTGAGCGTTATGCTTAGCCGTTTTCCTTTCATGATTCCCAAAACGGTAGGTACTCAAGGGCGCTCGTAGATTCTAAGCGTAGGTGCATATGGATTAGAAGCTTACTAGCCTTCATTACTTAATGCATTTCATCATACATTTTGCTTCTTATTTCCATGGACATTGTTTAGTCCTTTTCCTTTACAATACTTATGTTTGTGTGTGATGAGATTTTACTTTGGGATACAGATGTATGTTTCCGGTATTTCCTCTATGGTCATGTAATGTTTAAGACATTTATCCTTGAATGCATTGATGACACGCCATAATCACGCGTGACATTCCATTTATCAAAATGGGGTGTTACAGGAATAGATGAAGAAGCTGCTTTCCAAGAACTAAAGGATAAGTTATGTTCTGCGCCGATTTTGTCGTTGCCAGAAGGATCATGAATATTTCGTAGTGTATTGTGACGCGTCTAACAAGGGTGATGGTGTTGTGTTCATGCAGAGGGAGAAGGTGATAGCTTATGTGTCAAGGCAATTGAGAAAGAATGAGGAGAATTACACGACTCATGATTTGGAACTTGGTGTTGTGGTTTTTGCTTTGAAACTATGGAGACACTACTTGTATGGAACCAAGTGTGTGGTGTTCACTGACCACAAAAGTTTGCAACATAGTTTGGATAAGAAAGAATTGGATATGAGGCAAAGGAGATGGGTAGAATTATTTAGTGATTATGACTGCGAGATTCTTTACCATCCTGGTAAGGCGAATGTGGTAGCTGATACACTTATTAGAAAGGAAAGAGAAAAGCCTCTAGGGTTAGAGCATTGGTGATGACGGAAACTATTGATTTGACGAAGATGATATTGAAAGCTCAAGCCAATGGTTTGAAGAAGGAGAATGTTGAGAAGGAGAATCTGGGAAGAATGTTGAAGCCGCTTTTTGTAGTAAGGACGAATGGGATGAGATATTTTGAGAATCATATTTGGTTGTCGTTGAGTCCACCTGAGGAAGGTGCGATGGGAGTGTGAGATTTGGTGATGAATGAATCTCACAAGTCAAAGTATTCGATACATCGTGGATCGGATAAGATGTATCAAGACATGAAAAAGGTTTATTGGTGGCCGAACAAGAAAGCGGATATTGCTTGGTATGTTAGTAAGTGTTTGACTTGTGCGAAAGTGAAGGCTGAACATAAGAAATCGTCTGTATTATTGGTAGTTTCATACAGCCTTAAATTCTTGATTGGAAGTGGGAGAAGATCACTATGATTTTCGTGACGGGTTTACCAAGGACTTCTAGTGATTGTGATATGATATGGGTGATTGCGGATAGATTGACTAAGTCTGCTCACTTTCTACCTATGAAGAAGACGGATAGTATGGAAAGGTTGACTGTAGTGTATCTGAAGGAGATCATTAGCCGACATGGTGTCCCGTTGTCAATAATTTCAGATCGGGGTAGTAGGTTTACTTCTGAGTTTTGGATATCTCTACAAAGAGCGATGGGAACTGAATTAATTTTGAGTACTGCTTATCATCCAGAAACTGATGGGCAAAGTGAAAGGACAATTCAAACGTTGGAGGATATGCTTCGCGCTTGTGTGATTGATTTTGGGAATAGTTGGGATCGACATTTGCCATTAGTGGAATTTTCATACAACATAGTTATCATGCTAGTATTAAAGTTGCACCGTTTGTGGCATTGTATGGGCGTAAATGTAGATCTCCAGTCTGTTGGAGTGAGGTAGGGGAGAGTCAATTGACTGGACCAGAGATGATATTGTGTAACACCCCCAAATATACACAATTCAATACAGCAGAAGAGTCGTTGGTGTTACGGGATAGCACGTTACTCACATTATAGACAACGCTTCAAAATCGCGTCGTTTAATATTAAAGCATTTCCATTCATAAATATCAAATTTACATAGGTCCCAAGTCATAGTATTTCATACAAATTTTACAAAACATTTGAATGGAAATTTGTTATTTAAGTGGGGGCCATGAATTCTTGTCGTCTTCCCGAGAATTACCTTCAAGTACCTGAGATAAAACATGTTAAAAGAAAAGGTCAGCGAAAACGCCGAGTGAATTCATAGAGTTTAATGAAAACCATTAATATATCATCGATATATATTTATTACCGAAAATCATTTTGTAGAAATCTTTGTAGTAGGCCATAAAATAGGCCACAAACATTTTATACAAATCCTTGTCAAAATCATAATATAGGCTTTTGCCTTCAAAGCCATTATACGAACCATTGTCGTAAAAACATCATACAATACGTTTTATAACGTTGTGTGAAGTTAAATAAAAACCGTCAAATGAATATGGTTATATAAAACAAAAAAACGAACATAATATCAATAATAAGACCCCGTATTGTTAGTCAAACAATATATTGTAATTCGATGCGTATAGTAGTATTTTCGTTATTTGGATTATTATAAGCCGCATGACATTGCTACCTTACTATAATAAACAACGGGTAGCTAACCCGAAACTCAATTTTCCCATCTAAATTAGCGAGTCTTCACAAAAACACGCTATGGAAATCTTCTCATACATAAATTCGCTTACCAATCAATGTGGCACGACGGGGATCAACTGTCAAGGCGCGAACTGGGGTGATCGTCCCCAAGTTGTACTATTATATGCATAAGCGTCTACCAAATCCCGGTAGTTCATAATTCATGCTAATGGGACTTTTAGTGACATAACCTAACTTTAATAATCCATTTGATTTCATTTATCGGGTCATATAATCATTCATCGGGTCATACAATCATTCGGGTCCGAATCAATAAACAAACAATCAGGGCAAATGGTGTCCTATTTTATCAAAACTAACATGTTATCTCCCTCGCGGGTTTATAAAACATTTCATAAAAACAGTTAAAAGAGTGTGAGGCTATGAACTCACGTTGATTGGGAAAGGCGGTTATCGACGATTCGGATGTACGATACGTGCTTCAATCATGGAAACCTAGACAAATAATACTCGTCTTAGACTCTTGTCCAATGACTTTATAAAAACAATAACTATGTATACATATGATGATTTTATAAATATGATGATGATCAAGTGGGATTGTACATCTTTATCTACTCATTGTAGTGTCATGTGTTGGTAAATTTTTATACTAGTTTCACTAGTTTAACTTTTTTACATGTCAAGGCCCAATAAGACCATTACAAGCCCATTACCATATATTAGTCAATTTTATACTTTTAACATCAGTCCTATGCTTACATGTTGGGCCCAAGTGGGTTAAGCCCAATAAGTAAGTTTATTAGTGTTTAGCCAAGTTAGTTGGGTTAATAGTCCAAAACGGCTAATTTGGCCCGTTCATGTCCATATGTTATAAAGCTCGCATTTTATCGGTTTTTAATTGTAACATGTACTTATACATCAGTATATGAGTTATAAAAAGTTTACATTAGACGGGTCCGACCGTCTAAGTTTTTATTGACGAAAATGTTAATTTATCGGTTTTAGCCGAAAAGACGTAAAACTTACGTATATAGTTTTATAACTTATAAAACTTATCAAATTGTCATTTTTATAAATATTACCATTTATTTATTAATGTACATAATTATTTATATGTAATATATAAGTTAGTGGGTTTTAAGTTTACATTTTATACTATATTTACTTGAGTGCTATTATAATACTATTATACTTTAATTTCACAAATCTGATTTTTAGTTTCACCTTCACCATTTTTATCATATCTTGTGTTTTACAAGGAGATAGAAGCTCATTTTTGGATGACATAAACTTCATATTATTTTCTATAATTAACTTAGGTTTAGCTAATGCTCAATCCAAGTCTAAGTATCCCTAACAGTCCTCACAAAACAGACTATTCAGATTTGTACATCAATTTTCTTTTGACCATATCTCACTCATTATAATGATTCCATTGCATGCCCAACTCTCACATGTGTAAAAGACTTAATACTTAATGTATATTGATTCCACTATACCATTTTATCAGTTTAACTAAAAGTTCTTTACTGTTTTTATATATCCAACTATTTTAAGCATGATTTAACCATTGTTACATATAGTTTTCAATCTTTTTATCCAAGTTTATCAACACATGATCCCCACACAATATTTTTATCATCATTCATCATCATATACATATACATAAATAAATAAAATACAAGATTACATATTCAAAATAACAAAATGATAGGAAGAACAATCTCTATACCACCAAGATTGTGTAGGTTATGATCAAGGCTTGGATTTTGATGGCAAAACTTGTGATAAACCAATATCAACTTCAAGTACACCAATCTTTATAAACTCTTTGTGGGAAATCAGCCCTATGACACCAAGGAATCTCCTCTTTGAATGTTAGAATCACCTCCAATCTTCAAGTCTTCAAAGTTTCTTCATCATATGTGTAGATGACACAAGATTGTATGGTTAAAATTGATCAAATAGGGGTGTTTGTGTTGAGTTTGGGACGGAACAAAGAAGAGAGAAAGAGAGGTTTTGTGGTGGTATTGCATGTGTAGAATGAGGAAATGGTTTGAGATGGATGGTTTTGTAATGTTATAAGACAAGTGTTAAGGCTTGTTTATGAAGTTTTGACACCTCAGAGGTGTGTTGTCTTGTGTTTAGCCGTCCCATGAGTGGGGTGAGGCAAGTGTAAACTTGTCTCATCCCACTAATTTACGGGTACTCCTTGATTTTAGTTTCCTCGATTTGCGTGCCATCGGGTCGTTTTAAGAAAAACGTTTTTATAAATTATGAATCAACGGCATAAAATGAATCTAATAAAAATTGTCTTGTCAAAAACGGAGTTCAAAAACGTAAATACGTAAACCTAGGGTTTCCGGTTTAGTCGTAAAGGACGTAAAATTATGAACGTAAGTCCTAATCTCTTCTCATAAATTTGTGAGTTTATGAACCAACACAAATTTAAAATCCCAAAATAATATTCACAGATAAATTTATTTCCTAAAATGTCGGACTGTCACCAAAACGGTGTTGTAAACGTAAGCACGTAACGCAGAATCCTCTGGTTTAAACGTAGTCGATGCTACTTCAATACGTAAACCCAAATTTCTTCCCAAAAATGAGTGAGTTCATAATATAACATTAAATAATGTTTTTAAATAATATTTGACAATAAAACATCGACCATAAATTGATGGATTGTCACAGCATTTACCCCTAAACAGGAACTTTGTCCTCAAAGATCGATTTATCTTACTACTCGCTTCTTATAGAGTTAGAGTCATGTGGATATTTCCTCCACATCCGATCTTTTCTCACAAGTGTAATTCATTACAATACGCGAGTTCATCAAACATAACTACGGGAGTACGATAAGGCTTAATGTTGACTTACTTTCTCTATCCATGATGTTCACGGGTTTTTGATGAATGCAACTTTTCTTCGATCCAAACTTCATTAAGGAATAATCAGATTTTCACTTGATAAACATTTCATCAAGTTAGATATACGAAACATAATTCACGCAGTCCTTGAAGTCATAGGGTAGATCCAGCTTATATGCCTTTCAAACTAACTTTTACATTATCTCACTGGTCCCATAAAACGGGGACTTATTTCCCATGATCTTTAAGATCATCAATTCACTTTTCCATGGTGAAAATATTTGGCATAACTTCGCTACCCATCCTGCACTTCAAGATCTACATTTCATATTCACATAACCTCCTACCCACTACTGGCAGTCAATACTCAGATCCTAATTTCAACAATCATTTTAGGTTTCGCGGGTCGGGTATTTTGTAAGGTTAGGTTTGTCATCATAGGCAACCTTAAACCTAAAAGACATGTCCAACTCACAATGGGTGTATGTCGTGTGTCTTCCTCCCAACTCCTTCATACAAATGCTCTCATATTTAGATCCTCACAAGATTCGATCTCGATCCTAATACGATAATTATTAATGATAATCTCTCCAAAGGAAAACAATTATACGGTTTATTACCAAAGGTCAATTATTCAAGCATAAAACAACACTTCTAGTGTTTTGTGTCGTTACTTTACCTCGTCCCTTCGATTGGGGTGGTAAACAGTACTCTCATCAAGGTTCGTTCGCAATGACTTCTGAGCAAATCTCTAGAAATTCGACGCGAAGCAGGGATCTTGATAGAAATTATCGATAAAGGCACACTATGCTTACACAACTCCTTTAAATACAAAGAGTCAATTTCTTCATCGAGAATCTATCATTAACAGAAATGATATTAGTAGATTTGGTCAGTCTGTCGACGATGACCCAAATCGAATCAAATTTAGATGATGACCTTTGTAATAGTTAGACGTTTACTAATGTATTGAGGCGATGTCTGCCTTCATAATTTGCCATCAGTACAACTTCTTTAGATAAAGATACATTTTATCAGAAATGACATGAATAGAATACGTATACTCATGAGATTCTAGTATGACAAAATCTCAAAATCCTCCATAATTAGGCAACCACAAGCAGCCTTTTTTAAATTTAACGCAATAGGCTTCTCAATTCTAATGGTTCACATTAGTCGCGAACCCCTTTTATTATCTATATTATCCTTTTTTTACAAGCATAGCTATTTTTAAATTGCTCGGAAATTTATTTTGCACAATCATTACTAAGGAACACATCCTAATTGATTCTTTATCTTTTCTACATAATGTGTCAGTATCTACATTCCCCTTTCCTGATGAAATAATTATCATGACCGTATTCATTCAAAATTTCCTTCTTCATATTTTCTAAGTTTTAGGTTCGTCTCAACTATCATTTTTATCCGTTTTACTCAATCTGACGTCTAAAGCGTCGATGATTACTACAAGTAATTAAAATAAAGAATATTTAATTTTTATGAAACGTAAACGTAAAAATTTTAAATTTCTTAGTTCGACCAATTATATAAAAATGTTCAAAATAAATTTGAATTTAATTAACATGATTTTTGTTGATTTATCAAATATAATTAAAATAATTAATAAGATCCGTAAATGTTCGAAAAATCTTTGTTTATACTTTGGTCAAAATTTCCTTAGTTGAAAGCAAAAATTGTCGTTTCAAATTTCAAGTCATGGTTTAAATGGTTTTCCTCAATCCTTCTTAAGTTGTCTTGAGGTATACACAAACATTTACCCCTAAACAGAAGTTTAGTTAAATGATTTGGGTATAAGGTATGATTCCTTAAAAATCCTTTATTAAAACATTTGTCAAAATATATTTGCACCTCCTTTTTGGTATAACCGTAAGCCTTAATGGCTATAATCTTTGAAGAGTCAATATATTCCATTATCTATTAATCACACGGTCAAATAATATAAAGGGTTAAGTCTTTAATCACATGTTAATTATTTAAGGTATAGGTTTTCATTGTTCGGCCAATTCAGGGCAGTCTATAAATAATTATTAACTCATTCTTATTCTTAGAAACAAACAAATGGTCCTTAGTGATCTCAAGCATGAATTTATCAAATTACAGCCTACACACGTGATTCACCAAATTTATGGATGCTACATGTGTATTAGTCAATCCAAACCACATCACGTGAAACTCTTAATGTTCATTACGAGTTCCGGATGCAGTGATTGGAATAGATAATCATTTTCGCGGACGCGAAGTTGATGATAACCATGCCGTGGATCAATTTCTGAATATACAATAGAACCTTGTAAATGATCGAACAAATCCATCATCTTGGGTAATGGATATTGATTTCGATCGTCAATTTACTTAGTTCACGGTAATTAATAAATATCAGGAATAATAACACCATAGCTCTTCATGATGACGTGCTTGGTAGAATAAAAGCCTTCTCCGACAACTCTCTCAGTTGTACGGTAATTCTTTTTAATTCAGATAGTTCTGAAATATAGTGCACATGCCACAGGTGCAGCACCGGGAATATAATCAATACCAAATTCAACTTGCCTTAATGGCGAAAGTATAGGTTCTTCACCAGCAAATACCTCCTAAAGTTTTAAATAACAGAAACATCTTTTAGTAAATTCACTTTTAAGTTCTTTCTAAATTACAAGATCTATGACTAGTTCATAACCATTCATGGTATAATTTCAAGTCTAAATGCAGGATATGGTCATCCACCAAGAATTATTTAGATAACTTTTGATAATCAACATCTTATCTTTTAAGGGATTTCTACTCGAGTTCCCATTAATTTAGACAATGACATTATGTCATAATCAATCAATCCATTCGATTGGCACTATCAACTTTTCCAGTTTCATTACCGTTGATAAGATGGGAACTTCTCAAAAGACTAATAATAACTCATAATCCTTCACAATACAAGGATATTTGGAGACATAACTAACATCAAAAGAGTAAGGTCAATGCATAATCTACACGAGAGAATTTCAAATGACGGAAACATTTAACGAATATGAATATATCCCATGTTTTCATAATTTGAGTATGCATTCGAAAGCTCCTGGATCATTACCCAGGTAATTCAAATGAAATCTAATCAAAAGAAACGATAGGAACATCAATACACCCAGTCGGGTATCAACACTCGATAATCGGTAAGGTTTCCAAAGAATCTTGCCATGAAAGAATAGGACAAGAAAGGGTTGTCAACTATCAAATAAGACAATATCCACAGATGAGTAAATTCGACTCAGAAGAATAAATGGTACGGGCACATATGTAGGTTTCTCTAACAATATGTCCCTATTTTTTGCACTTCTTGCAGATCTCATAAAATTTAATCGTTCACAATCTTCAAAGAAAATTTAGTGTTTAGTAATAATTTCATGGTGACTACTAATCAGCCTTGCATGGTCCCTTCCAAATTGTATGTAGGCGCGTAACTATATACAATTTTAGGATTAACGATGCAATACTCAGTTCGTCAAAACTTTGTCATCATGTTTAAAATAAAAATTAATTTCATGTTTAATTCTAGAATAAGAATCAAAATGAATTTACAGAGATGTTCTTTGTTGTGAAAACAATTAAGTTTTCCAAGGTGTTTCATAAACAACTTTATTTCGATAACGATTACTTATAAATCTCACTTTGAATAATGCTTATAGTGATGAAAATTTAGTTTTCTCAAGGGATACTGTTTTAACTTGTGAAAACAATGAGTGATCTGCAAAAGAGTGATGAAAAGTTGTTCACCAAGAACTAACTACAATATAATAGGAAATGAGCTTAGCCAATTAATCATGAGGTTCATGACCTCGATGGCGCTCAAAAAGAATAATCCACAACGTAACTCAAGTCGATATGAGTACTTGTTCAATGGTTGCATCACTAATTCGATCATTAGGATGAAGCAATAAAAGATAGATAATATCGATACATGTAGGATTTAGCAATTAGAGGTAGTCTTTCATTAATCACAAACAAGTCAAAATTGTACCGTGACACATTACGTGTTACTATGTCATACAATTCCAAGAACTCATCCTACCAACTGATGTCTCAGTTAAGTTAGGGATTTTGAAAAGATACCACAATGAATACCAATCTACATGAGTCATTAGGTGTTCCACATGTCCCGTAAGATCCATCGGTCCCAATTCAGAAGAAGATTTCTTCAATTTATTTCTTGGACACTGGGCATCCTCGTCATTGGACAATGGCCTAGGAACAACCCTTAACACGAACTAACAATCATTTAAAACCTTATAATTCAATCACAAGACTCAACAACTTCCTCTTAACAATTTCTTATTCCATACAAGTTAAATTTTACTTTATTCAAGTTTCAACCAAATTATACTCAATGCGACATCCTACCTCATTCTCCAATACTTTCAACCTTATTCTTAGACCTTGAAAGGGAAATAATAGCTCGATATGAACAACACTTAATTTCCAATCCTATAGCTCTTTCAACAATAGTTATCAAATGAGTCACTAGTATGAAATGACTCACACATTCAATTAGACTTCTCGGAAAGGTACTAGTGGCATGAGGCTTTTGGGTAATGGTTCCAATGACAACCTCAAGTGCAACATTCACCCTTTCGATTTCAAATTTAGAATTGGGTGACAACGAATCAGATGACACCTTTCCAGGTGGTAACGTTTTGTCAAACTCCACTATATACGGAAAGATCGTCATGACATCGATATCAGTTTTAAACCATTTGTGATAATTTCCCTAAGGGTAACTAGGGTACCACATCATTTGGTTCGTGTAAAATGGATCAAATAGGCAAATGGTATCAAGAGCCATGGGATGGTTGTATTGTTTATGTGTTTGTGTTCTTGATTCATTCGCCTATTTTGATCCATTTTACACGAACCAAAATTTTTTTTGTGTTTTTTTATGGTTTTTTCTCTTGATACAAATCTTCTACATAGTTGTGGTAGAGATTTGGTATAGTTACTTTGGCTAAAAACACAAAATTTTTGGGTGTTTAATCATTTTTTGGCTTAAAATCTCGAATTGGTTGAGTTTTGTCCGAGAAAAGTGGGATTTATTCCGATCAGTGTCATCGGAAAAGGGTTTAATAGTTATTCCGATCAGTGTCATCGAAAAAGGGTTTAAGTTTTCCGATCATATTCCGATTAGGACATTCCGACAAGGGTATTCCGATTAGGAGATTCCGACAAGGGTATTCCGATTAGGACATTCCGACAAGGGTATTCCGATTAGGGACATTCTGACAAGGGTATTCCGATTAGGAAATTCCGACAAGGGTATTCCGATTAGGGACATTCCGACAAGGGTATTCTGATTAGGACATTCCGACAAGGGTATTCCGATTAGGGACATTCCGATCAAGGGTATTCCGATAGGCTTATTCCGATAGTATTCCGATATTTATTCCGATCAACATTCCGACAACCAAAAATTATTCCTTAATCGTGTGCAATTTTGTCTTGGAATTTTTGGTTTATCGAGAACATAATTTAGGGGATTTCAACATTATTTCTCGGCTTTAACACACTACAACAAACACATTTACTTTCTCTCATTGTTCAATCAATATTTGTAAATCTTAACTTATCGAAATGGAGTACACATCTCTTACGGATAAGTCCATCCTCTCGGGTACGGATAATCGTCCACTAATGTTGGAGAAGTCTATGTACGAGGATTGGACTTCCTGAATGGAACTTTACATGTTGAACAAAGAGAATGGACATCTAATTTGGGCATCGGTGCTCAATGGACCATTAGATTATGGTACAGTGACGGAAGGTACAGCTACTTGTCCTCGAACAACGGGTGAATTGACTGGAGATATGAAGATTCATGACAAATGTGATAAGTATGCTACAAACATCATTCTCCAAGCCCTTCCTCCAGATGTCTACAAAATCGTCAGCAAACATAAAGTTGCCAAAGAGTTATGGGATAGAATTCGTGTTCTAATGAAAGGCACCTCGTTAACTAAACAAGAAAGAGAGTGTAAGCTTTATGATACTTTTGATAAGTTTGCCTATGTGCCAGGGGGGACTCTCAATGACTATTATCTGAGATTTACCCTATTGTTGAATGAACTGAACATCTATGGCATGGTAATTCCTACGTTTCAATTGAACACCAAGTATTTGAACACTCTTCCTTAAGAATGGAAAAAGTACGTGACGGATGTTAAATTGGCTAAGGACTTACATAACACCAATGTGGATCAACTTCAAGCTTTTCTTCAACAACATGAATGCCATGTGATCAAGGCTCGGTTGTCTAAAGCTAAAGTTCATGATCCACTTGCCATGTATGCTTCTCAACAAAACATGGCTTATACTTATCAACAACCATCATACTTGTAGCAGCCACCACCACACACCTATCAGCAACCACAACAACCATCTTATCAACCACCAATGATGCCACATCAAGCATTTCAACAAAGTGTTCATCAACAATCTTTTCCACAGCAACCACCATATCAGACATCACCATCACAAGCCAACACTTCTCCAATGGGCTATACTCCCCAGCAAGGATATTTTCCAATAGAAGCACAACCAGCACAAGCTTTCTACTCTAATGAACTTCCACCAATCCAAGCACCGGTCTTTACTCCAAATGATGCGCCAGCTGATGTTCTAAACCATCTCACTGCCTACTTGTCAAAACTTGTTGCAACTAGAGGATTTCCACCAACAAACAATCAACTCCGCACCTCTTCAAATCCTCGACAACAAGCTACCATTCAAGATGCTCAAGTAACAGTGCAACCTATTCAGGGAAGACAAAATTCATATGGACCTCCTACAAGGACCGTGAATGCTCAAACTGTGAATTCTCAAGCTAATGAAAATGGAAGCCCCATTGGTCCTCAAAAGGTTGTGACTTGCTACAATTTCCGAGGACAAGGTCATATGGCTAGGCAATGCACTCAGCCAAAAAGGAGAAGGGATGAAGCGTGGTTTCATGAGAAAATGTATTTGGTTGATGCTTAGTCTAAGGGAAAGATTTTGGATTCAAAGGAGTTAGCATTTCTCGCAGACCTAGGGGCAGCAGATACTGAAGGCATTGCAGTCGTTTCCACTTCTAATGCAGCTAATCAAGCAGATGATCTTGACGCATATGATTCGGATTGTGATGACATTCACTCTGCTCAAGCTGCTCTCGTTGCTAATCTCTCTCACTACGGTTCTGATGTTGTCAGTGAGGTACCCACCACAACCAATCTTGGTAATGATGATAACCCACATCAAGTTGGGCATGAAAATAACAACCTCGAATAGCATTCGAGAACTAGTAACTCAAATGATGTGGTACTCAATCCTACACATTTGAGTGAACTTCAACCAAATGCTACGACGGGTATGGAATCTTATGCTCAACATGATTTGGTCATGGTACCTAAACATATTATTGATCAAATGCATATGGCCCTCAGACAATCCGTAGATACGAATTCCACCCTAACTGCTGAGCTTGCGTTGCATAAAGAAAAGGTCAAAACTTTTGAAATGGTCCCTCAAGCAGAGAAAATAACATGTTCTGAATTTGACCAATTTCGTTTTGAAAAGATTGAACACTTGAAAGAAATAGAATCATTAAAAGCTAATCTTTCCAATGATATAAAAGCAAAAGAGTCGGTTGTCAATGATTTTCAGAAACTTAAAATGGATTTCGAAACTCTTGAGTCTAAAAAGTTTGAATCAGAAATTAATGCTACCAAACTTCTTAAATTCAAAGAACAACAGCTTTTAAAACAATACGCTTCCACATGAAAGGTTCATCTTTTGACTAAATCATTTAAAAAACTCGAACTTAAGCGTCTTCAAAATTTACCACCTAATCCCGGTTATGCAAAACAAGCTCAGGAATATATTCCCGGTCTTTATGATATGACCATAATTGCCAAATCTAAAGAAGCACCTTATGTTCGTAGTTCTAAGGAGACACAATCACTTTGATAGGTGTGAAAACACCCATCCTTTTACCACTTATTGCTTGCTAAAACGAGACCAAAACGCGTATCTAATGTCATTTGTTTGGAATTATGCGTGGTTTGTGTGTTTGTTGTGTTTTCAGAGCCAACCGGATAAATATTGAAGAAAACATGGGATTGCACGGGTTTTATCAAAGAAAAAGACGAAAAGACGAAGTCTATAGTCCAAGAGATGCAAAAGATTTGAAGTCAATGGGCCTATTTGAAGATTTATCGAAGAAAAGGACCAAAGATGGAAGATTTATATATGTCGAAGAACTCAAGTCCATTAAATGAAGAAATTAAAAGACGAGTTGAATTTATTCGTCGACAAATCTCTAATCGAAGTCGAAAACGTCAACTTTTCTAAAAAGACAAGAAGACAAAAAGAAAGGGAGAAAGCCCACTCACCAAACCAAGCCAAGGCCTATAAATAGAGACCTCCTTCACAAATTTGAGGACTACTTCATTTTCTGTTTTCTTTCTTCCTATTTCGAAGGAAACACCAACTCCATTAAGGAGTTTGGTGATTTTTATTTTTCTTTGATTCTTCCATAATCTTGTAAGTTTTAATCTTCCCTTTTGTTTGTTTAAATCTTAATCCTTAATACAAGTTTCCATCTAATCTTGTTCTTTCTTTTCTTGTTGATTCAAAGTTCTAAGTTTTTATTTTATTGGTTTTGATCTTCAAAAACAAGTGGGTTTTGAGTTTTTGTTAATTTGGTTTGATGTTTATCATTAGTAAATGATTAGTGGTTAAATTGGTTTAAGTATTGGTTAAAAACTTGGTGGATTTTGGTTAAAATTCGTGTTTCTTTTTTGTCACTGTTCTTCGTCCTCATAATTTCCCCAGATTCCGAATGAGCACCTTATATTCCGGATGAACGATTTATCTTAATAATTCCACATAAGTGTTTTATTCCATATAAAGCAAGTATTCCGAACGAGCATTTTTGTTTAAAATATTCCGAAACAAGTTATTCCGAATGAAGGGTTTTTATTCCGAGTCAAGCATTATTCCGAGTCAAGCCATTTATTCCGAATAAACAAATTTATTCCGGATCAGTCATTATTCCGAATCAAAGATTTTCAAAATATTCCGAATCAGTTTTATTATTCCGAACGAGTTGATATTCCGGATCAAGCAACTTATTCCGAATGAACCAATATTCTGAACCAGCAAAGTATTCCGAATGAGTCATATTTATTCCGGATCAACATACATTTCGAATGAGCCTCTTTCTTCCGGATGAAGCACATTATTCCAGATCAGCCTTGTATTCCGAGTGAGCAGTTTATTCCGAATGAGCCCTCTTGTTTTGATTATTCCGGATGAAGCAAGTATTCCGAATGAGCACAAATTATTCCGCATGAAGCTTATTCCGAGTCAATAGAATTATTCCGAATGAAGGTTTCTGTTTAATTTATTCCGGATCAAGCATTTTATTCCGAATCAGTAACTTTTCTGAGTTAAGGTATTTTACTGTTTTATTTTAATTCAAGTTTTATTTTTATTAATTGCTTTTAGTTTATTTTTATTTCTTCACGCACTTACCTTTTAAGTAGATATAGATCAAAGGCTCCCCCTTTTAGTCACCAAGAACAACAATTCCACTTTGAACCATGATCAATTCGAGAAGATACCGAGAACGAAATAACGACAAATATAATTGGGTGCGAGCAACACAAAGAAAGATCTTTCAAAAGCTACATTTTCAATTAACTAAAAATCAGTTATTAAAATGACGCCGCTGTCGGCTCTTTTCATAAGGATCAACGGTTTCTTGTGAGAAAAATTTGATTTTGGGATCCGTTCTTTCGGGAACGTTATTTTCAAGTACAAAAATTTTCAAAAACCCATAAAAATATTAAATTTTCAAAAATGCAAAAAAATTAAAAAACCTATTAAAACCAAAAATATTTTCTCTTGCATTTCCTTTAGTGAATGCATACTCGATCAACGTCTTATCCCGAGCCCGAGACTCTCGATAATTTAGACATGGCCGGTGTACACAACAACAATAATAATCCACCTCACCCCAACATGAATAATCCACCCCTACCCGACCTACGAACCATGGAGGAGCTATGCCAACCTACGATGAATGGACGTGGAGGCCCGATTGCGCCGATGCAAATCACGGCTCAAGAGTTTTCGTTGAAGCATCACATGATTCAACAAGTGCAAACTAATCCATTTCGCGGATTGCCAGATGATGATGCCAACAAGCACCTCGACAAGTTCATTACCATTACTCAAAGCATGAAGATGCCCGGTGTTTCTATGGATGTACTTCGCCTTCAACTATTTCCCCACACGCTTTCTCACCATGCCGAAAAATGGTTTGACCGTCTCCCAAAGAATTCTATTCATATTTGGAACGACATGACTCAACGCTTTTTGTCGCGCTACTTCCCACCATCCATGGTCACGAGCCTTCGTAACCAAATTAGTGGATTCATGCAAGACAATGATGAATCGCTCTTTGATGCTTGGGAACGCTACAATGATTTGATCGACCGTTGTCCAAATCACAACATGCTCCCCGTCACTCTCATTCATACTTTCTATAATGGTCTCACTTTTCGTGATCGTGACACGATCAACGCTGCCGCCGGTGGTACTTTTATGAAAAGGAGACCGGAGGAGTGTAGAGAGTTGATTGATACAATGACTACTCACCACAAGAATTGGGATTCATCCGCATCCTCAAGATCTAATCCGAGAGTCAATGTTTCATCTACTTCTTCCACCACCGATATGTCCGCCATGGAACGAGCCATTATCGAAATGAGCAAAAATATGCAAATTTTGGCTAATAACCACACTCAACAAGCTAAAGCCGTTGTTATTTCTTGTGACACATGTGGTGGTCCTCATTCTTACAATGATTGTCCTTCTACTCAAGGCAGTCTTTGTGAAAACGTTAACGCGACATACGGTACTTATCCCACGGGAGGCTATCAAGCTCGTCCTCAAGGAGACCGTAACTTGCTAAGTTATCGTTCAAACAACTATCTTGCACCACCCGGTTTTATTCCTCAAAAACTAAACCAACAACAAAGCTATAACCGAAATAACCAAACCCAACCTCGTGCTAACAATCAATATCAATCCCAAAGAAACCCATACCCACCTCAAGGAAATTCTCAAGCTTATCAAGCTCCACCTCTCAATCAACCGATGGCAATGAATCAAGACATCGAGATGTTCATGAGGACTAATAGAGAGATGGTGACGAATCTTCAGAGTCAATTCATCAACTTGAAGCGAGACATGGCGAAACAAGGAAGTGATATTCGAGCCGAGCTAAAGAATGACATGGCAAAAACAAAGCAATGATATTCGCGCAGACATGAGAGACTCTTTCAGCACTCAAGCGGATAATATACGGGATATGATCGGTTCGCTCTTCCAACGTAATCAACCCTCTTCTTCGGGTACTCTTCCGAGTAACACCGTTGCTAATCAAAGAGGGGAGATGAAAGCAATCACCACTCGTAGTGGAAAAGGTTATACGGAACCCGAGCTTCCTAAACCTCTACCCGTGATTGTGAACAAGGAAAAAGAGCAACTTTCCTCACCTCGTTTGCCTTCTACCCCCATTCCCCCACCACCCGCGGTTGTGAGTGATCCTACTTCCCTAAAGCCTTCCTCTTCATCCGATATACCTTATCCTTCAAGGTTGAGGAAAGAGAAGAAAAAGAGCAAGGATGATATTCAAGTTTCAAACTTTCTCAAAATGTTTAAACAATTGAATTTTAACATCTCCTTTGCCGAGGCTCTCGCTCACATGCCTAAACATGCGAAGATGTTTAAAGATCTTCTTAGTGACAAGGAGAAGCTTCTTGACATTGCTCAGACCTAACTTAATGAGAATTGCTCCGCGGTTCTCTTAAGAAAATTGCCCACCAAACTTGGTGATCCGGGTCGCTTCTTGATTCCTTGCAACTTCCCGGGAGTAGAGAATTGCATGGCCCTAGCCGATCTAGGTGCTAGTATAAACTTAAAGCCTTTAAGTTTTTGGAAGCAATTATCTCTCCCCGAGCTAGACCCCACAAAAATGACTTTGGAATTAGCTAACCGTACGGTTGCTTATCCAGTGGGGATAGCCGAAGACGTCTTCGTTGGCGTTGACAAATTCACCTTCCCGGCGGATTTTGTTGTCGTTGACTACGAGATGGACCCCCGTGTTCCATTAATCGTTGGACGTCCCTTCTTGAGGACCGGTCGCACTCTCATTGATGTAGCTGCGGGCGAAATAATAATGAGATTTGGTGACGATAAAATTGTCTTCAACATGGGTAAGATTTCTAAACAACCTTATTCATATGAGAGTGTTAATGCTATTGATGTTCTCGATGAGGCTTGTGAAGAACATTTTCATGATGCTTGCAAAAGTAATCTCTCTTCTCTACCCAATGTTGAGACCGTTGCCTCAATTGCTCCGTCACTGAATCCTTTTGGAGAAAGTGGCTTTCTTTTGGATGATTTTTGAAGCTAGCTTGGGTCCACTCGATCTTAAGTATGATGATTCTCCCACCGATTGGGAAGAAGACATTCGTACAATTGAGAAACTTCTCAATGAAGACCCTTTTTCCCTTCCTTCTCCTAAAGAGGTGACTAATGATGATCCATCGTTAGTTACACCATCTATTGAGGATCCTCCTACTCTTGAGCTTAAGGACTTACCTCCTCATCTCGAGTATGTTTTCTTAGAGAACATTGAATAACTTCCCGTTATCATTGCTAAGGACTTAAAAGCCGATGAGAAAAATCGTCTCACTGAAGTTCTCAAGAAACATAAAAGACCTATCGCTTGGAAAATCTCCGATATTCGCGGAATTTATCCTCACTTTTGCACACATAAAATTCTCATGGAGGACGACTTTAAGCCCACTATTCAAAACCAACGAAGGGTGAATCCTAAAATTCATGACGTTATCAAAAAAGAGGTTATTAAACTTCTTGATGCGGGCATCATTTATCCTATCTCGGATTCACCATGGGTTAGTCCAATCCATTGTGTGCCTAAGAAAGGCGGAATCACCGTTGTGCCCAATCAAAACAACGAGTTGATTCCTACACGTCTCGTTACTGGGTGGAGAGTTTGTATAGACTATCGCAAACTCAATGATTCCACGAGAAAGGATCATTTTCCCCTTCCTTTTATGGACCAAATGCTTGAACGCTTAGCAGGTAATGGATATTACTTCTTTCTAGATGGTTTCTCGGGTTATTTCCAAATACCCATCGATCCCCAAGATCAGGAGAAGACAACATTCACTTGTCCCTATGTCACATTTGCCTACAAAAGAATGCCTTTTGGCTTATGTAATGCCCCCGGGACTTTCCAAAGGTGCATGTTAGCTATTTTCCATGACATGGTTGAGCAAACCATGGAAGTCTTCATGGATGATTTCTCGGTCTTTGGGGATTCATTCTCTTCTTGCCTTGCCAATTTAGAACGTATGCTTAAGCGTTGCGAAGACACTCGCCTTGTTCTAAATTGGGAGAAATGCCATTTTATGGTAAAAGAAGGCATTGTGCTAGGACACAAAATCTCAAAAGCCGGTCTTGAAGTCGACCGTGCTAATGTAGATGTCATAGCCAAATTACCTCCACCTTCAACCGTGAAGGGTGTTAGAAGTTTTCTGGGTAATGTGGGCTTCTATCGTCGATTCATTCAGGATTTCTCTAAAATCGCTCGCCCGATGACCCACCTCTTGGAAAAAGATACTCCTTTTATCTTTTCTAAAGAGTGTATTGAAGCCTTCAATCTTCTTAAGGACAAGCTAACTAAGGCACCGGTCTTGGTTACCCCTAATTGGGAGCTACCTTTTGAATTGATGTGCGATGCTAGCGACTTTGCTATTGGAGCGGTTTTGGGCAAAAGAGTGAATAAACACTTCCAACCAATCCATTATTCTAGCAAGACAATGACGGGGGCTCATTTGTATTATACGACAATCGAAAAAGAGCTTTTAGCTGTTGTCTATGATTTTGAAAAATTTCGCCCCTATCTTGTTTTATCCACCACCATTGTATACACGGACCATTCCGCGTTGAAGTACTTGATGACTAAGCACGACTCTAAGCCAAGACTTCTTCGCTGGGCTTTACTCCTTCAAGAATTTAACATCGAAATTCGTGACAAAAGGGAGCTAAAAACCTAGCCGCGGATCATCTAAGTAGACTTGAGGATCCATATCAAGGGGGTCATCCGAACAAAGAGATCAATGACTCTTTTCCCCTTGAGAACTTAATGTTTATAAATCTCAATCTTGATGACACCCCGTGGTTTGCCGACATTGGAAACTACTTAGCGGGTGGTGTTCTCATCAAAGGGTTAACATCCCAACAAAAGAAAAAATTCTTGAATGATGTTAAGACTTACTTTTGGGATGACCCTTTTCTCTTCAAACAATGCGCTGACTTGATTATTCGCTGATGTGTTGACGGACCGGTAGCTTTAGACATTCTCGAGGGTTGCCACAAAGGACCCACCGGTGGTCACTTTGGTCCTAACTTCACCGCCAAAAAAGTGTTTGACTTGGGATTCTATTTGCCCACCATTTATCGTGACGCTCACGAGATGGTTAAACATTGTGATGCTTGCCAAAAAGAAGGCAAGATCACATATAAAGATGAGATGCCTCAAAATTTCATGCAAGAATGTGAAATCTTTATGTATGGGGCATCGACTTTATGGAGCCATTCCCTTTTCTAAAGGAAACAAGTACATCCTCGTTGCCGTTGACTATGTTTCTAAATGGGTTGAAGCTAAGGCTCTCCCTACGAATGATGCGAGGGTGGTTGTGAACTTCTTGAAGCAACTTTGTTGCTCGATTTGGTGTTCCTCGTGCTATAATTAGTGACCGTGGGACTCATTTTTGCAATGATCAATTTGCAAGAGTCATGGCTAAGTATGGTCTCAATCACCGTCTTTCCACCGCTTATCATCCTCAAACCAACGGTCAAGCCGAGATATCTAACCGCGGATTGAAGCGAATTTTGGAACGTACTGTGGGAGAGCATCGTGCCTCATGGGCCGATAAACTTGACGATGCTCTGTGGGCTTTCCGTACCGCCTATAAGACACCGATTGGTTGTACACATTATCATCTTTTGTACGGGAAAGCATGCCACCTCCCTATCGAGCTGGAACATAAGGCATATTGGGCCTTGAAGTGGGCTAACTTCGCCATCAACAAAGCCGGTGATCTTTGCAAGATTCAACTCAACGAGCTAAATGAACTGAGGAATGAAGCTTACGAGAACTCATTGATCTAAAAGGAGAAGACCAAGATCATCCACGATGCTAAAAATAAGAACCGAGAGTTCCACGTTGGTGATCAAGTCTTACTTTTTAACTCTCGGTTGAAGATCTTCTCGGGCAAGTTGAAGAGCCGCTAGTCTGGTCCATTCACCATCGCCAAAGTCTTTCCCTATGGCACCATTGAGCTTTCTCAGCCAAATGGGCCCAATTTTAAGGTGGATGGCCAGCGTTTGAAGTTGTACTTTGGTGAGGACATCTCTAATGAGATGATTCCATCCCTCACCACGTTTCCCTTGAATTAGTTCCGGACCGATTCAGGCTCGTGACTCGGTTAACAAAAACAAGCGCTCCTCGGGAGGCAACCCGAGTATCTATCCCCCTTTTTTTCCGTTTTTCATCCTAAGTGTAGGGGGAGCTATATAGGTTGCTTGTGTTTGTATGGTGATATTATTACAGGGATAAGTGCACTTTTGGAATCTTTGAAGAACCATGCTCCCATGTTATCCGCAAATCCGGTTCTATCTCTCAACTATCGTGATTCAACTTTCTTCATACTCACATTTGAAATTGATCACTTTAGTTGTCTCCTCCTTAACTTGATTTAACCAACGTGCACAATGTCATAAGTGTAGGGGAGACTTTTCCCACATGCTTAAACATTGACGACAATGTTTATCTTAAGTGTAGGGGAGACTTTTATCGAAGTTATAAGTGGACTTTTCCATTAAAGTGCCTTCTTTTAACCGGAAAATTTGATTTTTCGACATTTTTCAAAAATTTTAATCTAATTTGGCCTAGTTGTATAGTTGTATTTTCCTTTGCTATGTTATTTTCTTTCCTTGCTAAAATAAAGTTTAATAAAGTGGTTTTAAATTTTTCAAAGTCGTGAATATTTTGACTCAACCCGAGTTTACTTATCTAAGTTTACTCTAGCTAGTATCCTTAACGTGTTTAAGTCAAGTTTTGCTAGGCTTTTATATAGGGAGCTTTAAAACGCGAAAGTCTTAACTCTCACGGGTTAAGAACAAGAACTTTTCGAAAGTTCCTATAATTGATCCTAGAGAGTTGTTTATCAAGGGAACTTTAAAATGCGATTTCTAAACTTGAAAAAGTCTAAGAATTTGCAAGATCCTATAGATGACTCGAAAACCCAAAGCTTTGATTTAATTGGCTAAGCATCCACGAGTCTCATTCCTTGAGATTTTAAACTGTGGAGGACGAGAGATGATAGAGTCAATTATAAGTTTGGTATTCTTTCGTGAATTTATGTGAGTTGATTATAAGCCTATTCTCCCATCGCTTGCTAATAAATTTATCTACAATAAATAAGGTTGTACGATTTGAAAAGTTACTTAGCTTCTAGCACAAGATCGTTTAAAAGTTGATCGGTATTAATTAGAGTTCATAGCCAAGGCATAACTTATTGAAGCGGGATGCGAAGATTGGCGAGTCCGAAAAGGCCCTAACAAGGCATGAGGGCTACATTTTGTTGCTAAAGATCCAAAAGTGATGTGAAGAATCATTTATCGAAAATCAATATGAAGGATCGAGACACACGACGAAAAGCAAAAACTCCCCAAAAGTCATGGAGAAGTCTATCCGAAAAGACCCTAGCAAGGTATGAGGATAAATAGATCCAAGTCCTAAAAGGAGGCGGATCGTTGTATATCAAAGTCCAAAATAAAGATTGGAGAAAATGAAGAAGTCGTGGTCCAATGATGAAGAATCTCTCAAAACTTCAAGTGAAGAAATTCCTATTATGAAGAGAAGACCATAATTTCAAGAACGTCTCTCAAAGATTGGAAGTATGAAGTCACTGCCAAATATCGGTTCGAGAAAGGTCTCAAATCGTGAAGCGAGTTATGCCAAGATATGAACTTTATAAGGTCCCGAGAAGCAGTTTTAAAAGATTTTGTCCTTTAGCTAACTATTGATTAAATCGTCCCACTTTGTTTTCATCCTAAATAACTATAGAAATAAGTCAAACAATGCATCCTCGTGATCATTCAAGACAACAATAAAATATAAGAGATACACCTAGGAATAAGGGAGTCTAAGTGAATAATTGGGCCACATGAGTTCGTGTTAGTTTGCTAACTTATAATAACAATGATCTCGTTTTTAAGCTTGGTATGGGGAACGTGAAACTTGAGAATGATGAACATTAATGACAACCTAAAACCCCAATGTAAGTCTTTGAATTCATTACTTGTTTTGTTCTTTTGGTTTCATTAGTGTTTAGAATTTAATAAAGGCCAAGGTGGGTTATTTATGATGAGAAATGTAAACCGTGCTTTAAAATTAGTGCATTGCATGAGGGCATGGCAATGGTTAAGTGTAGGGGATTTGATAGGTGTGAAAACACCCATCCTTTTACCACTTATTGCTTGCTAAAATGAGACCAAAACGCGTATTTAATGTCATTTGTTTGGAATTATGCGTGGTTTGTGTGTTTGTTTTGTTTTCAGAGCCAACCGGATAAATATTGAAGAAAACATAGGATTGCACGGGTTTTATCGAAGAAAAAGACGAAAAGACGAAGTCTATAGTCCAAGAGATGCAAAAGATTTGAAGTCAATGGGCCTATTTGAAGATTTATCGAAGAAAAGGACCAAAGATGGAAGATTTATATATGTCGAAGAACTCAAGTCTATTAAATGAAGAAATTAAAAGACGAGTTGAATTTATTCGTCGACAAATCCCGAATCGAAGTCGAAAACGTCAACTTTTCTGAAAAGACGAGAAGACAAAAAGAAAGGGAGAAAGCCCACTCACCAAACCAAGCAAAGGCATATAAATAGAGACCTCCTTCACAAATTTGAGGACTAGTTCATTTTTTGTTTTCTTTCTTCCCATTTCGGAGGAAACACCAACTCCATTAAGGAGTTTGGTGATTTTATTTTTTCTTTGATTCTTCCATAATCTTGTAAGTTTTAATCTTCCCTTTTGTTTGTTTGAATCTTAATCCTTAATACAGGTTTCCATCTAATCTTGTTCTTTCTTTTCTTGTTGATTCAAAGTTCTAAGTTTTTATTTTATTGGTTTTGATCTTCAAAAACAAGTGGGTTTTGAGTTTTTGTTAATTTGGTTTGATGTTTATCATTAGTAAATGATTAGTGGTTAAATTGGTTTATGTTTTGGTTAAAAACTTGGTGGATTTTGGTTAAAATTTGTGTTTCTTTTTTGTCACTTTTCTTCGTCCTCATAATTTCCCCAGATTCCGAATGAGCACCTTATATTCCGGATGAACGATTTATCTTAATTATTCCGCATAAGTGTTTTATTCCGGATAAAGCAAGTATTCCGAACGAGCATTTTTTGTTTAAAATTTTCCGAACCAAGTTATTCCGAATGAAGGGTTTTTATTCCGAGTCAAGCATTATTCCGAGTCAAGCCATTTATTCCGAATAAACAAATTTATTTCGGACCAATCATTATTCCGAATCAAAGATTTTCAAAATATTCCGAATCAGTTTTATTATTCCGAATGAGTTGATATTCCGGATCAAGCAACTTATTCCGAATGAACCAATATTCCGAACCAGCAAAGTATTCCGAATGAGTCATCTTTATTCCGGATCAGCATACATTCCGAATGAGCCTCTTTATTCCGGATGAAGCACATTATTCCGGATCAGCCTTGTATTCCGAGTGAGCAGTTTATTCCGAATGAGCCCTCTTGTTTTGATTATTCCGGATGAAGCAAGTATTCCGAATGAGCACAAATTATTCCGCATGAAGCTTATTCCGAGTCAATAGAATTATTCCGAATGAAGGTTTCTGTTTAATTTATTCCGGATCAAGCATTTTATTCCGAATCAGTAACTTTTCTGAGTTAAGGTATTTTACTGTTTTATTTTAATTCAAGTTTTAGTTTTATTAATTGCTTTTAGTTTATTTTTATTTCTTCACGCACTTACCTTTTAAGTAGATATAGATCAAAAGCTCCCCCTTTTAGTCACCAAGAACAACAATTCCACTTTGAACCGTGATCAATTCGAGAAGATACCAAGAACGAAAAAACGACAAATATAATTGGGTACGATCAACACAAAGAAAGATCTTTCAAAAGCTACATTTTCAGTTAACTAAAAATCAGTTATTACACTTATGGAAGAAACTCATTCTAAAATGTCTTCAAAATTCCATACGATTGATTATGATAATCATAATAAACATCAACTTTCTAAAAAGACACGTATTCGATTACAAAAGGAATTAGCTGAACTAACAGTTCTTGTGCCCCCAAGTTTGTCTAATGAAAACCCTCCTAGTACGTCTCCTACACTTGTCAAAACGGATTTAACGAAGTTACTTCCACTGGTAAGTGAGGCGTCCGTTAACTTAAAAGAGGTACACCAACACTTATCCGATTTTGACAAGGTCATTTTGGAACGTACGACGGCCACGACCATAACGGAAGGTGAATGGAACTTTGAGCACACTAGAGCTGCGTTCCGAGACAAAATTGTTTCGTTTCTAAAGAATGTTAAAGCTTGTCTTAGTAATCTTGATCAAGATTTGTGTTTGGAAATAGAAGAAGTTAAACGTGTTTTCAATGAAATGGATGATGCTTATGAAAAAAGTTTACTTGAAATAGAACGGGTTTCTCGTCAAAATGATCAGCTTCTAAAACAAGTGATGTCTCATGATTTAGTTTCCGTTTGTGTGAATAAAAGTGTTGATAATGATTCTATTGTGCATAGTGTTGAATCTGTGGATAATGTGGTAGATAATATTTGTCACAAATCTGACGCTGAATTTTTAAAGCTTCAAGATTCATATTCTTCGCTTTCAAAACGTTTTGATGAGATTCAAACACATTGTATTTCGCTTGAATGCAAGCAACAATTTATTCAAGAAATCTTTGAAACGTCATTCGAAGGTGTTAATATCGATGATGCAAACATTGAAAAGAATTTTCGATTGAATTTACAATCAAAACAGCGTCAGCCAAGTGACAAAGTTGCTAAATCTTTGCCGATAGACATAGAGAAATCTAAGGAGCTTAACTGTGTGAACGTACTTGAGGCTGCTGAGAATTTTAAACTTGATCTAGATAATCGAGTTTCCAATATTTTGTCCAAAGTTGATAACTTAAAACAGAAAGATACACGACTCTTCGATTCAGTAAAGCCCACATGTGCTAATACCACTGCACAGAATCAATCATTGATTGAACAATTGAATCGAAAGTCGGTGGAAATATCTGATTTGAGGGAACAAATTTGTGATAAAAATTTGGACTTGGCTGAGTTAAAGAAAACACTTCGTACTCTAAAAGGTAAGAATGTTGTGGATAACGCAGCCACTGTCTCAGCATCGTCCTCTAGTGCAATCAAAAGGAACCTTATAGCCGTCACACCATTTAATAAGGGCCCTACGACTAAACCATCTCAAACTTTGGTCACTAAAGATAAGGCGGAATCAAAACCAGCTTCTAATATTCCCGTGTTGCCTTCTACAGGAGTAAGCACCACTACTAAGGCTCAAAGATCTAAGCTTAAAAGAAACAAGAAGAATGATAGGATCTTGCCTCCATCTAGTAGTCCAGTGAATAAGAAAGTAGAAGCCCATCCTAGGAATGTTATTTCTATTTTGAATAAAAAGAATCATGTAGCTAAACCTAAAGGCTCTGCGGTTGTGCAGTGTTCTAAGCCTATTGTGAATTCTAATTTGAAATCTTGGAATTGCAATGAATGTATGTTTTCTAGTCGTCATGATTCTTGCCTTATTGACCATGTGAATGAGATGAATGCCCGGAAAAATGGATTAGAATGGAAATCGACTGGGAAAGTGTTAACCCAAGTTGGTTGGTTATGGCGTCCCACTGGAAGAACTTTCACTATAGTAGGAAATATGTGCCTTTTAACAAGGATCACTCCCACTAAAGCGAAGAAAGCGTGCCCTTTAACTAGGAGTACCAAGGCTACCAAAACACAAGCGTGTCCTTTAACTAGGAACACTGACACTACTGTAGGAACCAAGTGCCTTTTAAATAGGTCTACTCCCACTGTAGTGCCCACGAATAATCCAAAACCTAAGAAAGTTGGAACAGTAAAACCTGTTAGTGATAAAACTCATATTAGAAAACGCAGGAAATCTAAGGGTCTCATAAATGCTAGCAATTCTGATAATCTTATATCTCTATCTGCTAACACTCCGGAACCAATAGTTTCCAATGCATTGTCTACTGTTGTTATTGAAAACAGGTGGTCCAAATTGTTCTCTGGTATTTGGACTCTAGTTGCTCCAAGCATATGACCGGAGATCGCTCTCAGCTCAGAAATTTCGTCAGCAAGTTTCTTGGTACGGTTAGATTTGGAAATGATCATATTGCAAAGATAATGGGTCACCTTGAATATCATATTGGGAATGTTATAATTTCAAGAGTGTATTACGTGGAAGGTCTCGGTCACAACTTATTTTCCGTGGGACAATTTTGTGATGCAAGCCTAGAAGTTGCTTTTCGAGAGCATACCTGCTTCATTCATAATTTGGAAGGGGTTGATTTGTTGAAAGGTACTCGAGGGAATAATTCGTATACTTTGTCTCTACAATACATGATGGCCGCTTCTCCCATATATCTTCTCTCCAAAGCATCGAAGACTAAGTCATGGTTATGGCCTCGACGGTTATCTCATCTTAACTTTGACTCTATTAATCATTTGGCGAAAAACGAACTTGTTCGTGGTCTTCCTAAACTTTCATTTCACAAGGATCATTTGTGTTCCGCGTGTACAATGGGGAAAAGCACTAAGAAATCATACAAACCCAAGACGGAAGACACCAACCAAGAGAAACTTTATTTGTTGCATATGGATCTTTGTGGGCCAATTCGTGTTGAAAGTCTTAGTGGTAAAAAGTACATCCTCGTAATTGTCGATGATTACTCTCGGTTTACATGGGTGAAATTTCTTACAACAAAAAATGAGGCACCTAAATTCATCATCGGATTTCTCAAGATGATTCAAGTGCGTCTCAACACTACTCTCTGACGCATTCGTACTGATAATGGAACCGAATTTGTGAATCAAATCTTGCGTGATTATTATGAAGAAGTTGGCATATCTCATGAAACATATGTTGCTCGCACTCCACAACAAAACGGTGTCGTTGAAATGAGAAATCGCACACTTATGGAAGCTGCTCGAACGATGTTAATTTACGCATAGGTTCCATTGTTTTTATGGGCAGAAGCAGTATCTACAACAGTGTACACCCAAAACTGGTCACTAATTCGTAAATGCCATGGTAAAACACCTTATGAGCTTCTCCATGGAAAAGTACCAGATTTATCATATCTTCATGTATTTGGTTCTCTTTGCTATCCAAATAATGATGGTGACAATTTGGGAAAACTTCAACCTAAGGCTGATATTGGTATTTTCATTGGTTACGCACCCGTAAAGAAGGCATACTGAATCTACAACCGTAAGTCTCGTAAGATCCTCGAAACTATGAATGTTGATTTTGATGAGCTGACAGCAATGGCTTCTGAGCAAAGCAGCTCTGAACCCGCACTTCATGAAATGGGACCCAGTAACATTTGCTCTGGTCTTGTCCCAAACAACCCTACTTCATCATCATTTACACCACCTACTAGGACTGAATGGGATACGTTGTTTCAAACGTTCTTTGATGAATTCTTTAATCCTCCAAGTATTGTTGCTCCAGAACCTGAGGTAATAGCTCCGGTAA
The DNA here is from genome assembly GCA_025667525.1 of Glebionis coronaria. Lineage (NCBI taxonomy): Eukaryota > Viridiplantae > Streptophyta > Magnoliopsida > Asterales > Asteraceae > Glebionis > Glebionis coronaria. The sequence continues at coordinate 196,442,040 of CM046879.1, read as the reverse complement.
CCGAAGTTTTCGCTCTAGCAACCGAAGCGCAATCAAATACGTTTGCACCTACAATTGGTCAAGATATACCCTCAACGAGTAATTCTCAACCAACACATGTTTCAACTACCCATGTCATGCCTATTGATGATGAAGAGGATGATGATGATCACGATTTGGAATGCACTCAAATGCGTGAACTTCCATTCTTTGGTGTACCAATTCCCGACCCTAATCTAGCCGGGTCGTCCACCTCAGAGGAAGCTCCTACTACGATTTACTCCAATCCACGGATTCGTGAACATGACAGCAAGTGGACAAAGGATCATCCTATAGCTTCTATTATTGGTGACCCTAATCGTCTGGTATCCACACGAAGTCAGTTACAAGAAAATGCAATGTTTTGTCATTTTGATGCTTTTCTCACTGAAGTTGAACCTAAGACATGGCAAGAAGCTTTTACTCAATCCTGTTGGATAGAAGTTATGCAAGAAGAACTTAATGAATTTATACGTCTTGAAGTATGGGAACTTGTCCCATGCCCGGATCAAGTGCAGTTACTCACTTTGAAATGGGTTTACAAGGTTAAACTTGATGAGTTAGGCGGAATATTGAAGAACAAAGCTCGACTAGTAGCTCGTGGATACAAGCAATTATTGGGCATTGACTTTATGGAATCCTTTGCACCTGTTACCCGTTTGGAAGCTATTAGACTTTTCCTCGCTTATGTAGCCCACATGAATATGATCGTCTATCAGATGGATGTGAAGACGGCATTTCTTAATGGTGAAATCAAGGAAGAGGTCTATGTTCAACAGCCGGATGGTTTTGTGAATCCTAATTATCCTAGTCATGTGTATAAGCTTAAGAAGGCTCTCTATGGGTTGAAACAAGTTCCACGCGCATGGTATGATCTATTGTCACAATTCCTCATTACACAAGGCTTCGCTAAAGGCAAGGTGGATCCCACGCTGTTCATTCAGAAACGAGGTAAAGATATGATTATGGTACAAATATATGTTGATGATATTATATTTGCAGCCTCGACCCAAACCTTATCCGACGAATTTGGGACACTCATGTCTTCCAAGTTTAAGATGTCAATGATGGGCAAGGTATCATTCTTCTTGGGTCTTCAGATATCTCAGAGTCCCAGAGGCATCTTTATCAACCAATCCAAGTAAGCCCTTGAATCGCTTAAGAAATATAAGATGGAATCTTGCGACCCTTTGGATACTCCAATGGTGGAACGAACTAAGCTTGATGCAGATCCACATGGAGTTGCCGTTGATCTGACACTTCATCGTGGAATGATCGGTACCCTTCTGTATATCACAGCTAGTCGACCTGATCTTCATTTTGCTATATGCATGTGTGCTCGGTATCAAACTAGGCCTACTATAACAACCCGAAAATTTTGACCAACGTTTAAATTAAGATTTTTCGAACATTTATGAAACTTGTTATTTATTTTCGATAATTTAACGAAGATCGTGTTAGCTAAATTCAAATTTATTTTGACTATTTTTTTTTAGTTTATGAACTGAGGAATTTAAAATTTTTACGTTTACGTTTAATAAATTAAATATTTATTTTCTAATTACTTGTAGTATTTTTCGACGTTTTAGAGTCGGAATGAGTAAAAATAACAAAAATAAAAGTTGAAAAGATTCAAAACTAAAACTTTGAAAATATGAAGAAATAGTATTTTTCATTATAGTTTAAAACGTTGCTAATAACGTAAGTAATAGAGTTTATATTTTATTTTTACAGTGAAATCTAACCGAAATAGCTAAATTAATAAAACGAGCATTTAAATAAATAATAGCAAATGTTTTAGAAACGCAACGAAATAAGGACTTATTTTTATTGGAAAAATGATTTTAAAAACGATGGCGCAAGTCTCGTGACTTGAATCGTCCGTTAAGTCGTCCAAACGAGCCTCGAACGCTTATTATACAAAAGTAAACAACATTTACAAAATATACCCTAAACTATTAACCACTTGCTACCTTGGTTTTATACTTTTTAGTATAAATAGGAAAACACCTTCATTTCTTTCATTTCACACTACACAAAACACACAACATCTCACAAAAAGCTCTCAAGCTTACATCAATGGCTTCCACCCCCTTACCCACTCTCTTCCAAAAACCTCGAACCACCATTGTTGTGGTGGGTTGCCGCCGCAGCCACTTTGTGGTGGTGTGTGGGTGACGAAATTGCCATCTTCCTAGTGGGTATACCATAAAAACCCCAAAAACATGTAGACTTAGCCCGGATCTATACATGAATCAAGTCAAACATGTAGATCTAGCCCGGATCTATACATGAATCAAGTAAAACATGTAGATCTAGCCCGGATCTATACATGCATCAAGTAAAACATGTAGATCTAGCCCGGATCTATACATGCCCCAAGTAAAACTTGTAGATCTTGTCCGGATCTATCCAGGCATGGTGGTCACATCAAATGTTGAAAAGATCTTGGATGGTTACTTGCTCACTCACTAGTACAACGACTTTGATAAGCCTCGTAAGATCTACATCTCGTTCTTATTTATCATTCCTTTTATTTTCTTGATCTTATATATATTCCGAATATATATATATATATATATATATATATATATATATATATATATATATATATATATATATATATATATATATATATATATATATATATATATATATATATATATATATATATATATATATATATATATATATATATATATATATATATATATATATATATATATATATTTATATATATATATATATGTGTGTACGAAATGGATTAATAAGTATTGAGACATTGTATATGAGATTTTGAACACTAAAAATCAAGCTAAACAAGCTCTAATAACGATTTGATTCATAACAATTTTTGAACCGTAAAAAAACAGATTGCATGACAAACTCAGTAGGTTTGGGATACTAAAAACTTACATATTAAGATAGATAATTGTTTTGTGGTTAATTCCCCGGGTGGCTCGTCTCGTGACGAATTTTAGATAGTAAGATATGACCAAAATAGTGAAAAGTAGTCAGATCTGAACTTACTGTTTTGATGTACTGTTTTCTCGTATACTTTTTATATTGACCTATGATTATGTAAAACTAAAAGTTGTAGATAAAATCATGAAGAACTAGAATCAATTGGATGATTTACCAATTCCTTACGGTTTTGAAATGGTGCCAAAATAGTGAAAACTAGTCAGATCCGAACTTACTGTTTTGATGGACTGTTTTATCGTAAAAGTTGTATACTGATCTATGAATATGTAAAACTAAAAGTTGTAGATAAAATCAGGAAGAACTACAATCAATTAGATGATTTACCAATTCCTTACGGTTTAGAAATGGCGACCAAAATGGTGAAAACGAGTTTGGCTGCGCAAAAACAGCCCACCCTTCTAAGTGATCAAATGGGTTAATTAGATATGAAAAGTATAAATTGGGGATAATTAGACTTATAATCAGTAAATTACATGAGTTAATAATGATTTTGGTAAAAAGAACACACTTAGATGATTTATGGTTCAAGAGATATGATCAAATTAGCGGGACATGTCAGGAGAATTGTAATAAACGGACTATACCTCATTAACGTAAAAAGTGATGTTTTTCATACAAACCGACGTGGTAGGACCCACTTGTCGGGAATTTTATACTTATTTATATACTGATAAATATGCAACCCGAGACCCGACCAACATAAAATATTAAGTGTACGTGTTTAGGATGTGTTTTAGAACCCAAAAACTATATAAAGTGGACTTGGGCCATAAAAGCCCAACTTACACTTGTAATGGCTATTGGGCCATTATTGGACCTGAGATTTATAACCAATTTAAAGTAGTATACTGAATTTAAAATGGACTTAACTCATATATTTGGGTAGTGGACCACTATTGGGCTTAAGATGGGCTAAAAATGTCAAATTGGATATTACACTAAAATGACTAAGTTTTCATCTAAAAGTTTTATAAAGAATCATAAAACTTATGCAATGTCCAAGAACTTATTAAAATATAATTATTACGTATATGTACGGTTCATTTATCGTTTCGAGCCTAAGACGTGCCTCGTTATCTTTAGGTCTCGTGTGATCATGTATCGATTGTTGACATCTATTCTTGATTGACGTTCGTTCTCTATTAACTATTGTGACAATTGCATCTAAGGTAAGTCTATAGCCTCGCTTTTATACTATCTTATAAATGGTTTTTAAACCCGCGAGAGGGAATACATGTTTTTATAAACTTAGAACACAAGTCTTTTATGGTGTGCTTGTCCCTCTATGAATGGACCCGTGGTTGCCTTTAATTTGCATTAAGTGATTCCCATTATTAAAACCTCAATTGTGGACCGTTAATTAACCTATGATGGATTAACCGCTAGTACAATTAATAGATCTATGGGGGAAGCCGCCCCGGTTCAGTTTGTGTGGACTTGTCGCAGAAGCTTAGGCCAGACCTCCACACTGTTTGGACATATTGTATTGAGAAGTCAGGTATACGGCAATGTACCAATAATCTGGAGGTAATTGACAAATAATAAATCTCCTGTCTTATCAGACCTCTAAAAGGAGTGTCTAAGGGCTCGGTTCCATGAGCTTATTGCAATTTATGCTATATACAATTATTATTGTTGATGCAAATTATTAGATGCTTGTTGCCTTCAAGTATGCCACAAACTTATAATCTTTGCTTGTGTTCAAAATGATTTGTAAAACCTATAAACTTGCTCAACCTTTGTGTTGATGATTTTACACATGTATTTCAGGTAATCAAGATGGATAGCAGCGGAGCATATGAGGAGGAAGTTGGTGCTTACTTGTCTAAACTTTATATTATTTTTCCATACTTTGAAATAAATAAACTGCATTTAAGCATTTAATGTATATGTTGTGCTTGGTAACGGTTTTTGGGACTAAACGCTACTCTGATTTAATATATACTGGGATGGGAACTTTTTAGACAAGATTGTATAATATTTTAACGTCTCTTTTGAGGTCGTTTTCTATAATTGTGTGTGATGTGCTATGAGTAGCGACCAAAGTGGTATTCCTCTGCGTGGTAATTTGGGGGTGTTACAGATTGGTATCAGAGCCACAAGTTATAGATAACTAGGTCGATTTATAAAAACCTAAACTATAACTTTTGGTATGTTTTAAAAGGTTTTAAGCACGCAACTACTCCGCATAGCTCCGGTAAGGCTATTCTTGCATTACTTTATGATTGAATGTGATTATGATAACTTATGTGTATGTAGGAATAGTAGTATGTATATATATTAATATACTATGATATTTAAAGGCATTGCACGCGAAGCAATGTTCCTTGAACGATTGTCGTACATCTTATAATGCGGTTTTGCATAGGAATTGGTCTCACCGCCTATCACCGATCTTGATGATTATGCATTATCTGAATACGAGTATGAAACTCATTGGATACTTTGAGTATGTATATATTGTTTCGTAACCTATCGCATATCGACTTGTTTAAGTTCGATTGTTATCATCGTATCATGAGGTGCCATTTTTGGAAATCTCCTTTCGAAACGAAATTGATAAATGCGATGTTCGTATTTTCGTTACTACTTATGATTTTGAAGAATAATTTATCTGAGGCGATGTCTCCTACGTAATGAGACGTGTGATTTAATTTTATATGACTACGTTTTATTGGCGAAAAGGAGGATGCCAATGTTGGACTTAAGATATATATATCCTAATCAAATATATATAGTTTAGGTACAACAATGATATGCTCATAGTAGTCATTCGGTTGAGTGACTTACTACTGTGTATCTAAATGGAATGGGACATTTAGATATATAGATTTTAATTCGTCCAACTAAGAGTTGTTTAAGGTTGTCTTATTTAAATGGATTAGGACATTTGAATAAGAAAATTTTAAACCACTGGACCTTAGATTGTCGTGTTTTCCTTATCCAAATGGAATGAGACATTTGAATATGGAAATCATGATATAAGTTTATTAACACCTTGTATTTACTATGGTATTTTGATATGATATCGTGTTGAGAGGTAGCGATACTTGAGTAGGATGAATTATAATCGTTTTGTTGAAATGGATTGGTACGCCTTTTCATTTGAACAAGAAAGTTATAAGTTCCTGAACCGGAAATTTATAAATTCTTGTATACATGGAAATGGACGCCTTTCGATGTAGACAAGGAGTTATAAATGAGTGGGCCCAACTATTTCTGGCTCGATTTGTGAGTGTTTGGTATGCGTACGTCTTCCTTCGAACCCTATTTCGTTGATAAGAATCGTTCAGTGTTATCGTCATTATGATGATTGTCGATTAGCATCTAAGTACGAATCACCCGTTGTATTTCTCTCGAGTTGTGATTTGTTTTGATGGACCATTTCTAATGTGTCTTGATGATCGACGGCGGAAATCTGTATTTGATGTTTATATTTGACTTTTGATTTTAGATACTTATGTGGCATGTGATCTAGTCGAATGATCGTAAGTTGTGAGAACTTGAGACGACATTGTCCAATGGCGTCCGATCATGGAGAACATGTACCATATAATATCTTTTGAATTTCTTTGGAACCTAGACGATGACTTGTCTATTTTTCACTCTTCACTATTAGACTAAAGACTGTTATATCCGAATTAAGCGCCGGGACGTCGCTTCCTAAAGGAGTGGATGATATAACAACCCGAAAATTTTGACCAACGTTTAAATTAAGATTTTTCGAACATTTATGAAACTTGTTATTTATTTTCGATAATTTAACGAAGATCGTGTTAGCTAAATTCAAATTTATTTTGACTATTTTCTTTTAGTTTATGAACTGAGGAATTTAAAATTTTTACGTTTACGTTTAATAAATTAAATATTTATTTTCTAATTACTTGTAGTATTTTTCGACGTTTTAGAGTCGGAATGAGTAAAAATAACAAAAATAAAAGTTGAAGCGATTCAAAACTAAAACTTTGAAAATATGAAGAAATAGTATTTTTCATTATATTTTAAAACGTTGCTAATAACGTAAGTTATGGAGTTTATAATTTTTAAAGTGAAATTTAACCGAAATAGCTAAATTAATAAAACGAGCATTTAAATAAATAATAGCAAATGTTTTCGAAACGCAACGGAATAAGGACTCATTTTATTGGAAAATGATTTTAAAAACGATGGCGCAAGTCTCGTGACTTGAATCGTCCGTTAAGTCGTCCAAACGAGCCTCGAACTCTTATTATACAAAAGTAAACAAAACATTTACAAAATATACCCTAAACTATTAACCACTTGCTACCTTGGTTTTATACTTTTTAGTATAAATAGGAAAAAACCTTCATTTCCTTCATTTTTCACTACACAAAACACACACACATCTGACAAAAAGCTCTCAAGCTTTCATCAATGGCTTCCACCCCCTTACCCACTCTCTTCCAAAAACCTCGAACCACCATTGTTGAGGTGGGTTGCCACCGCCGCCACTTTGTGGTGGTGTGTGGGTGACGAAATTGCCATCTTCCTAGTGGGTATACCATAAAAACCCCAAAAACATGTAGATCTAGCCCGGATCTATACGTGAATCAAGTAAAACATGTAGATCTAGCCCGGATCTATACATGAATCAAGTAAAACATGTAGATCTAGCCCGGATCTATACATGTATCAAGTAAAACATGTAGATCTAGCCCGGATCTATACATGCACCAAGTAAAAGTTGTAGATCTAGTCCGGATCTATCCATGCATGGTGGTCACATCAAGTGTTGACAAGATCTTGGATGGTTACTTGCTCACTCACTAGTACAACGACTTTGATAAGCCTCGTAAGATCTACATCTCGTTCTTATTTATCATTCTTTTTATTTTCTTGATCTTATATATATTTCGAATATATATATATATATATATATATATATATATATATATATATATATATATATATATATATATATATATATATATATATATATATATATGTACGAAATGGATTAATGAGTATTGGGAGATTGTATATGAGATTTTGAACACTAAAAATCAAGCTAAACAAGCTCTAGTAACGATTTGATTCATAACAATTTTTGAACCGTAAAAAAAACAGATTGCATGGAAAACTCAGTAGGTTTGGGATACTAAAAACTTACATATTAAGATAGATAATTGTTTTGTGGTTAATTCCCCGGGTGTCTCGTCTCGTGACGAATTTTAGATAGTAAGATATGACCAAAATGGTGAAAACTAGTCAGATCTGAACTTACTGTTTTGATGGACTGTTTTCTTGTAAACTTTGTATACTGACCTATGATTATGTAAAAATAAAAGTTATAGATAAAATCATGAAGAACTAGAATCAATTGGATGATTTACCAATTCCTTACGGTTTGTAAATGGTGGCCAGAATAGTTAAAACTAGTCAGATCTGAACTTACTGTTTTGATGGACTGTTTTATCGTAAACTTTATATACTGACCTATGAATACGTAAAACTAAAATTTGTAGATAAAATCATGAAGAACTAGAATCAATTGGATGATTTACCAATTCCTTACGGTTTGGAAATGGCGACCAAAATGGTGAAAACGAGTTTGGCTGCCCAAAAACAGCCCACTCTTCTAAGTGATCAAATGGGTAATTAGATATGAAAAATATAAATTGGGGATAATTAGACTTATAATCAGTAAATTAAATGAGTTAATAATGATTTTGGTAAAAAGAACACACTTAGATGATTTATGGTTCAAGAGATATGATCAAATTAGCGGGACATGTCGGGAGAATTGTAATAAACGGACTATACCTCATTAATGTAAAAAGTGATGTTTTTCATACAAACCGACGTGGTAGGACCCACTTGTCGGGAATTTTAGACTTATTTATATACTGATAATTATGCAACTCGAGACCCGACCAACATAAAATATTAAGTGTACGTGTTTAGGATGTGTTTTAGAACCCAACAACTATATAAAGTGGACTTGGGCCATAAAAGCCCAACTTACACTTGTAATGGCTATTGGGCCATTATTGGACCCGAGATTTATAACCAATTTAAAGTAGTATACTGAATTTAAAATGGACTTAAGTCATATATTTGGGTAGTGGACCACTATTGGGCTTAAGATGGGCTAAAAATGTCAAATTGGATATTACACTAAAATGACTAAGTTTTCATCTAAATGTTTTATAAAGAATCATAAAACTTATGCAATGTCCAAGAACTTATTAAAATATACTTATTACGTATATGTACGATTCATTTATCGTTTCGAGCCTAAGACGTGCCTTGTTATCTTTAGGTCTCGTGTGATCATGTATCGATTGTTGACATCTATTCTTGATTGACGTTCGTTCTCTATTAACTATTGTGACGATTACATCTAAGGTAAATCTATAGCCTCGCTTTTATACTATCTTATAAATGGTTTTTAAACCCGCGAGGGGGAATACATGTTTTTATAAACTTAGAACACAAGTCTTTTATGGTGTGCTTGTCCCTCTATGAATGGACCCGTGGTTGCCTTTAAATTGCTTTAAGTGATTGCCATTATTAAAACCTCAATTGTGGACCGCTAATTAACCTATGATGGGTTAATCGCTAGTACAATTAATAGATCTATGGGGGAAGCCGTCCCGGTTCAGTTTGTGTGGACTTGTCACAGAAGCTTAGGCCAGACCTCCACACTGTTTGGACATATTGTATTGAGAAGTCAGGTATACGGCAATGTACCAATAATCTGGAGGTGATTGACAATTAATAAATCTCTTGTCTTATCAGATGTGACAATCCGTCAATTTATGGTCAATATTTTATTCTCAATATTCATTTGAAAATAATATTTTATGAACTCACTTATTTTTGGGAAGAAATTTGGATTCACGTCTTGGAGTAGCATCGACTACGTCTAAACCGGAGGATTCAACGTTACGTGCTTACGTTTACATACACCGTCTTTGGTGACAGTCTGACATTTCAGAAAATAAATTTATTCGTGAATATTATTTTGGAGTTTTAAATTTGTGTTGGTTCATAAACTCACAAATTTACGAGAAAAGATTAGGACTTACGATTTTATTTTAACGTCCTTTACGACTAAACCGGAAACCTTAGGATTACGTATTTACGTTTTCAAACTCCGTTTTTGATGAAACAATTTTTATTAGATTCGTTTTGTGACGTTGATTCATAATTTATAAAAACGTTTTTCGTAAAACGACCCGAGGGCACGCAAATCGAGGAAACTAGAATCGAGGAGTACCCGTAAATAAATGGGGATGAGACAAGTGGGACACTTGTCCCACCCCTAAAACCGGCCAACATTTAGCTACAACACATCTTATGATGTGTCAACACTTCAACAAACTTACAACACATGTGTAAGCTAAGCTTACAAAGTAAGCTTCCACTACCTCAAAACAACCTTCACAAAACCATTTCCTCACTTCTCATCATGCAAACAACTACAACTTCCTCTCTCTCTCACTATAATTTCGTGTACCACCACCACTAAACACCCTAATTTGATCAAATTTAACCATAGAATCATATGTTATTCATACATATGATGAAGCCCTTTTGAAGCTCTATTGATTGGTGGTGATTTTAACATCCAAGGAGGAGATTTCATGAAGATCAAGGGCTGATTTCTCAAGGATTATACAAATATTTGGTGATCCTAGAAGTGGTGTTGATATCTTCATAAGATTGGTTACCCAAAACCAAGTCTTGTTCATCATCAATCCCGTCTTTTCATCAACTTGGTGGTATAAAGATTGTCCTCCTCATCTTCTTGTTATTTTGATTATGTAAACATGTATTTTATTTCCTATTGTATATGTATATGATGATTATATGATGATAAAAATGTTATGTGGGGATTTGGTGTTGATAAACATGATTAAAAAGGTGAAAAACTATAAAGAACAAGGCTAAAATCTTGCTTAATTTACATGGCTGTATAAAACAGTAAAGAAACATGTCATGGACTGATAAAATGATGAAGTAGAATGGATTTACAGTAAGCTATAGGTCTTGTACACATGTGAGAGTTGGCCATGCAATGAAATCAAAATAATGAGTGAGATATGATCAAAACAAGTTAGGTGGTCTAATCTGAATAAGCAGTTTTGTAGGGACTGTTAAGGCATGATAAACTCAAAATGGGCAGTAGCTATAACTAAGTTAAATGTATCACATAATATGAAGAACATGTCACCAAAAATGAGCTTCTAATTCATTATAGAACTCTAGATATGTTAAAAATGGTGAACATGAAGTTAAAAATCAGATTTTTGGAAATTAAAGAATAATCTTTATATCTAATAAAAGAAAATATTTTTGAATCCACTTTCTTACGTCATATATTGACGTCATATTTCTACACTCCACTTTTCTATTCAGATCTCTAACTGCTTCTGTGTTTAAAATTCACCCAACAACTTTTCTATAGAAATAACTGCTACCGTAATTTTATGGCAACTCACCTCCCAAAATTTGAAAGTAAGCCATAAACTTCATCTAACTGCTTCCTATTTTTAAAAATGTGCATTTAAATTTGTTTTATTTTGTTTGATTAAAATCCTAATGTTGATTTAATTTAGGGATTTTGTTAATTTCATTCAAATTACTATTATCCGCTACTTAATTTTAGATAATCTTCTTTCACGATCCATTAATTGTGATATAATTTGTTGTTGAATTTACTATATTAATGTGTTTTTGTAACCCTAATTTTATTTGATTAATCAACTAGCAGATAGATGAATTGGTATGTCCAATTTACATGATTAGGAATGTTTGTATCTAAGTATCAAATTAGTTTGGTATGTGTTTCTTGATACTTGATTTTATGGAACACCAAGTGTTCGATAGAATTACCCAATAAATATGACATTTTAATCTTCAATACTTAAAAAAGTTGAAAGCACAATAGCCTGCAATGACTACCCTTAGGAAATGCTATACAATAATTTACAGGTGACGTGATTTGCTAATGTCGTTATGCTTAAGTTAATATGTTAATCGCAAAATAGATGTTCGTTTTTTTTCTAATGTGCAAGATGATTATTTGGCAAATCATATTCGGAATAACAACATTCATTCAAGCAAAATTGTTCTTTTGTGTCTATAAGAAAAAACAACAAGATATGTTTTTTATGTGTATAGTCAAGTGAAAATGCAAGATTACATTGAAAGCTTACTGGTATTTTCTCTTGGTGATTTTTGAAGTTGTCTACTTCTGTTGAGAGGCTAGCTACAAGTTACTTGCGGAATCGTGTTGAGGTGACTTTTGGAACCGTAGGTAAAGCGATTGATCTCATTACACAAAATGATGGTTAAAGTATGCGAATAAATGATTTAGCCGCAAAAGTTTTAGCTCAAATGCGTCTGACCCATTTTCTATACCAGAAGCTATCATTCCCATCTCTAATACCAGAAGCTCCCATTTTCCTCCATTTTTCCAGATCCATCTTTCAAATTCAATCACACCACCATCACAATCGCTCTGCCTCCTATAAGCTTCGGCTACCAATAACTCCAACAATACGATTGAGCGGCTTCTTACATCTAATAGTATGCACTTTTTTTCCTTATTTTCATTGGCTACTACGGTTTTCTTTTTTATTGTTGATGCTTAATTAGTTTAAAATCTGTGGATTTGATTTATATTTTCTATGTCTGGATATCGCTGTAGATAATGAAAGAAAAAGAGCAAAGGAGAGTAGTTTTACCCCAAAATCAAGAGTCATCACAGCAACACATTTAGGAAATAGGAGGTTAGATTTTGGTATCTATTTAATTCTTCATTTTTAAAAGATAAAGGATATCCCTGAATTGCAAGAATTTAGCATATATTGTAGTCCTTAAGCAGAATGAATCTGAATATGATTAATATTTCTATTACACATTCACTTTTCCATAATAAGTCATTTACAAGTGAGTATATTTTCATAACTTTGTTACTTTTCCCCGTGCCATAGGGGTGTTATCGGGTCGGGTTGAGTCGGGTTTTGAATTTTAAAAATGTGACTCGAAACCCGGCCCGATAAGAAATTGGGTTGTCGGGTTCGGGTGTTTATCGAGTCGGGTTGTCAGATTATAATATAAATTCTTATTTAAACTTCTGTCAATCATTTCTAATGTTTCTTATATTCGTATATGAGATAATTAGATAACACCAAGTATAAGTTAGACTTCATTTATGTGTGCCTTAATACTTTCTACTTAACAGTATTCTTGCACATGATATGTTGGTATCTAAAATGGGTAAGAGCATTTTGTTCAAAGTATACAGTACCATTTTGTTCAAAGTAAAATGGATACAGTAGCATATATTGTTTGAAAAGTATATATGTTGTCATCTAGATGTTGCTTGAGTATACAGTAGTGTATTATCTCATGTAATGCAAAAAACAATTTTGCTTACAGTGTAGTATTATTAAAAAAAAAAAAAAGGAATTTGTTACATTTTTCAGGTCTTATCGGGATGACCCGCTAACCCAATAAGAAAATTAATTTAACCCGAACTCAACCCGATAACAATATCGGGTTATCAGGTTTGGGTGAAAATCACCCGATAAGATTTTCTAACCCGTTTTAACCTGATCCGATAAGCCTTATCGGGTTTGGGTTCGGGTTCGGGTCGGGTCAAACCAACCCTACTGACACCCCTACGTGCCACCATGCCAAATAATAGTAAATGTAATTTTGTTCCATCATTAATGACATAAAGATTACAATTCTTTCAGATGCATATGCTGAAGTTGAGAAGAAAATGACTAAAGAAGAGTAACTAATACTGTTGTAGCGTATTAAGAAGCTGTATATATGATTACCAACGTGTTATATACAGGTGTTTGAGCGACACAGCGGAACCGCGTAGCTGCTGCACAGACAAAGTATTTTGATGCTCTTTTCAGAAATTTGTCGCAAGATGATATTGAGTCTCGATCTGCCAGACGAGATGTACCAGTTGAGAATAATCTTCTCTTTTCAACAACTTATGTTAATCCTAACAATGAAAATCCCGTCACAAGGATCCAATGTGAAAATTCACAGCGTCTTTTGTATGATGAAAGATCTCTTTATGGCGTACCAATAGAAGATAATTGCGTCTGGGAATTCAGTTGCATCATTTGCAATGGCAGTAAGATATTTTACAGGACCAACGGTTAGTGATCATAAACTTGACTTCTAGCATTGGCAATTTTTCAAAAAATAGTTCAAATCTGTAACGACTCTAAATAATATGTAGTTTTCGTTTCTTGAGTTTAATAAAAAATATACGCTTACTGCTCATGCAATTACAAAAACAATACTTAAAAATACTTACAGTATTAAGATAAATAAGTGCCTTCTAAGAAAACTTTTAACATATGCATGGTGACATGTTTTAGTACCTGGTCTGTTAACCAGTTGATTATAATATAGAAACTTAGTCAAAATAAAACTCGATCAATTAGCCTAAGACCTCTTAGATTGCTTTATCTGATAAGATTAACTAACGTTTTTGAAAAAAGACATGAAAGTGTTGGTAAGTCTATTCGCTAAGAGTCGTTTTCACTTGGATGGTTATTGGTCTTCTTTTATATCACAAAGCTGAATAATAGTCGCACTTTCAACGCAGAACCAAGGAGGCATTCTCCGATGAAACTAAGTTGGCGAACAACAGAGATGCTACCAAACCGGATCATCAACAAATACGTAAGTCGAGGTAATTGAATTTTTGCCAATATCTACGAACACTATGATTAGTAAATTCGTTGCGCTCATTCCAAAAAGAGTGTTATAACATGTTCTTCAGCTACACCGACATATACTAGGTTCATTTCCAGATTCATCCACACCCACTACATCATACTATGAAGTATGAACTCCTATTGATTAACCCATCGCAAAACCAAAACAGCAACAAATATTTGACGGATTATCAGCTCATCACAATAAGGGAGGAGATAAGTTTAACAATTTTGCAACTTCCTATTTTGGTTTATTGTTATCATCTAAATGTCGAAAAGGGTGTTTGGATGTGTTATTTCAGAGTGATAATTGCAAGTTAAAATAACTTGAATGAAATATAAAGCTATTCATTACATCAACATAAATCATTAAGAAAATAGTTGTCATTGGTCCATATGCGTATACAAACACCCTCAGACCATGGGTACAGGGTAGATTAGTTTTTTTGGCTTTAACAACATTGTTTATAAAAAATATTAGTTCAGATATTGGTTCATTAATATAAAGTATATACATTAAGTAATGGATTCAAAACTATGTTTACAGGCAAGGAAGTTAGCAAAGCCAGCCAAGTATAAGAATCCTGTTGGTAGCAGATTGAAGGAACAAAAAGAGAAGCGAGGTGACAGCTTGGCCAAGAAGGGGTCTTAACTTTCGACTGCTTGGTATGTACTTTGGTTTTTGGGAGTTCTTTGGCAGTGTATGAACAACTGATGATCGTGGTATTTGGCATATATTGGATGTGTGAGTGCTACACGATACCTGAATTAGTCATCATGCTTCCTCAGCCTGTAGGTTTGGCAACATACACCTTCCAGAACACGTATCTGAAGCTGCTTTTATCGCAGAATAAACATGTTTAACTTTCAGTAGTTTGAGGTTAATAATATTTAAATGAAGCTCCCTTTTCTTATTTAATCAATTCGCAAATATTAAAGCCCAGCCGCAACGCGCGGGCTATCATACTTGTTTTGTTGTCAAAACAAGATAGTGTAGTTGTTTATTTACACGACCTTGATTACTTACAATACAAATTTCTTATTGCCACCCGAGAAACCCGCGGGTCTATAGTCTAGTACTATTATATAAGCACTCACATTTTAATATATAAAATGTAAAATAAAAACCCACTAACTTATAAAACTTATTTATATAAATGTATAAAAGGTTAATTAAATGGGTAAATTATATAAATGGTGGTAAAATAATATTTATAAGTAATAAAAACTATAAACCTGATTTTTACGACTTTTTCGGCTATCGCCGTGAAATTAACGTTTTTCGCCAAATAAAACTTAGACGACCAAACCCGTCTAATGTAAAGTTTATAAAAGTCATATACTGATGTATAGGTAACTAATACAAGTAAAAACCGATAAAACCCGAACTATAAGAAATACGGACGTTAACGGACTAAATTAACGTTATTGGACTAATAATACAACAAAAATGGACTAGAACACTTATAAACTTATTATTGGACTTAACCCATTTGGGACCAACTTGGAAAGTATACATACTGATAATATAGGTACAAAATGGATTAAAATAAGTTAAATAACTTATAATAAGCTTATTGGACTCAAGACACGTAAATGGGTAAAACTAGTAAACTAGTATAAAAGTTATCGACATATAACACAAAAATGAGTAAACGAAAATATGTAAACCCACTTGATCATCATATATATATAATCATCATATGTATACATAATTGTTATTTTTATAAAGTCATTGGACATGAGTCTAAGACCGAGTATTATTTGTCTAGGTTTCCGTGATTGAAGCACGTACCGTACGTCCGAATTGCCGATAACCCGCCTTCCCACATCAACGTGAGTTTATAGCCTCGCACTCTTTTAAATGTTTTTATGAAATGTTTTATAAACCCGCGAGGGAGATAACATGTTAGTTTTTATAAAATAGGACACCATTTGTCCTGATTGTTTGATTATTGATTTGGACCCGAATGATTGAATGACCCGATTGTATGACCCTATAAATGATTAAAGGACCCGATAGATGAAATTACATGGATTATTAAAGTTAGGTTATGTCACTAAAAGTCCCATTAGCATGAATTGTGAACTACCGGGATTTGGTAGACGCTTAGGCATTTAATAGTACTATTTGGGGACGATCACCCCAGTTCGCGCCTTGACGGTCGATCCCCGTCGTGCCACATTGATTGGTAAGTGAATTTATGTATGAGAAGATTTACATAGCGTGACCTTTGTGACGACACGCTAATTTAGATGGGCAAATTGGTATCGGGTTAGCTACCCGTTGTTGGTTTAGTAAGGTAACAATGTCATGCGGCTTATAATAATCCAAAACTAACGAAATACTACTAGACGCTTCGAATTACGATGTGTTGCCTGACTAGCAATACAGGGTCATACTAATGATATTATGTTTGTGTTTTGGTTTTCATAACCATATTCATATAATGGTTTTATTTGATTTTATACAACGTTATAAGATGTATTGTATGATGTTTTTACGACATTGGCTCGTATAATGATTTTTACGGCAAATGCCTATATTATGATTTTCGATAAAGATTTGTATAAAATGACTTTGGCTATTTTATGGCCTATTAAAATGATTTGTACAAAATGATTTTCAGTAATAATTTTATACTGATATTATATTGATGGAATTTATTAAACTCTATGAATTCACTCGGCGTTATCGCTGACCTTTTCTTTTAACATGTTTTATCTCAGGTACTTGAAGGTAATTCTCGGGAAGACAACAAGAATTAATGGCCCGCACCTAAAATTATAATTTACATTCAATTATTTTGTAAAACCTGTACGAAATATAATGACTTGGGACCTATGTAACTTTGATAATTATGAATGGAAATGCTTTATTATTAAACAACGCGATTTTTATGCGTTGTCTATGATGTGAATAATGTGCTATCCCGTAACACCAACGAGTCTTCCGCTGTATTGAGTTGTATAAATTTGGGGGTGTTACAGTTTGGTACCAGAGCTCTCGTTATAGAGAACGAACGATTTTTAAAACTAAGGTTTTGAATAAAACATTTCAAAATCTTTTTACTAAAAACATTTTTCTAAAAATGTCTAAAAATCTTTTGACTATAACGGTGCCGAAGAATTCCCGAGTTACCGACAAGGCCAAGACTGAGAAGTGTTATTTTAATATATATATAACTTGGATTATATATATATATATATATATATATATATATATATATATATATATATATATATATATATATATATATATATATATATATATATATATATATATATATATATATATATATATATATATATATATATGATGTAATTTTATTACATGATTGTTTGATGATTATTTTGATTTTTATACGAGGTATTTATACGACGTAGATTGTCACAAGTAACCCTAAATCCCCTAGTAAATTAATCTAAGCTATTCTAGTAGGAATTCTAGCTATCTTAGATCTAAACCAAGTTGTGGATATTTATGATCCCAACAAATGGTTGATATTCGTAGAAATGTAGATATTAGTTGATTGTGATATTGAAGAAGAATTGGCGAGATTAAGACTGATATCGATGTCATGACGATCTTTCCTTATAGATTGGAGTTTGACAAAACGTTATCACCTAGAAAGATGTCATCTGATTCGTTGTCATCCAATTCTTAAAACTGAAATCGAAAGGGTGAATGTTGCACTTGAGGCTGTCATTAGAACCATTACCCAAAAGCCTCATGCCACTAATACCTTTCCGAGAAATCTAATTGAATGTGTGAGTCATCTCATGCTAGTGACTCATTTGATAATTATTGATAAAGGAGTTACAGGATTGGAAATTAAGTATTGATCATATCGAGCTTTTATTGCCCTTTTAAGGTGTAAGAATAAGGATGAAAGTATTGGGAAATGAGGTAGGATATCGAATTGAGTATAAAATTGGTTGAAACTTGAATGAAGTAAAATTTAACCTGTATGGAATAAGAAATTGTTAAGAGGAAGTTTTTGAGTTCTGTGATTAGATTATAAGGTTTTAATTGATTGTTGATTCGTGTTAAGGGTTGTTCCTAGGCCATTGTCCACTGACGAGGATGCCCAGTGTCCAAGAAATAAATTGAAGAAATATTCTTCTGAATTGGGACCGATGGATCTTCCGGGACATGTGGAACACCTAATGACTCTTGTAGATTAGTATTAATTGTGGTATCTTTTAAAAATAATCCCTAACTTAGCTGAGATATCAGTTGGTAGGATGAGTTCTGAGAATTGTATGACATAGTGACACGTAATGTGTTACGGTACAATTTTGACTTGTTTGTGATTAATGAAAAGACTACCTTTGATTGCTAAACTCTACATGTATCGATGTTATCTATCCTTTATTGCTTCACCCTAACGTTCGCATTAGTGATGCAACCATTGAATAAGTACTCATTTTTAATCGAGTTACGTTGTGAATTATTCTTTTTGAGTGCCATCGAGGTCCTGAACCTCATGATTATTTGGCTAAGCTCATTTCCTAGCATATCGTGGTTAGTTCTTGGTGAACAAGCTTTCATCACTCTTTTGCAGATCACTCATTGTTTTTATAAAGATAAAACAGTATTCCTTGAGAAAATTGAATTCTCATCACCAAAAGGATTATTCAAAATGAGATTTGTAAATAATCACTATCGAAATGAAGTTGTTTATAAAACACTTTGGAAAACTTAATTGTTTTCATAACAAGGAAAATCTTTGTAAAATTATTTTTTATTCTTATTTAAGAATTAAGCATGAAAATGTTTTTATTATAAACATAATGATAAAAAAAATTTTGACGAACTGAGTATTGCATCATTAATCTTGAAATTGTATATAGTTGCGCGCCTACATACAATTGGGAATGGACCATGCAAGACTGATTAGTAGTCACCATAAAACTAATGAATAAACACTACATTTTCTTTGAAGATTGTGAAAGATTAAATTTTATGAGATCTGCAAAAAGAGAAAAATAGGGACATAGTGTTAGGGACACCTACATATGTGCCTGTAGCATCTATACTTCTGAGTTGAATTTACTCATCTGTGGAAATTGTCTTATTTGACAATTGACAATTCTTTCTTGTCCAATTCTCCCGTAGTGAGATTCTTAGGAAAAGTATTTGATTACCGAGTGTTGATACCCGACTGGATGTATTGACGTTCTTATCATTTCTTTTGATTTGATTTCATTTGAATGACCTGGGTAACGATCCGAGGAGCTTTCGAATGCGTACTCGAATCATGAAAACATGGGATATATTCATATTCGTTAAATGTTTTCGTCTGAATCTGATTTGAAATTCTATCGCATAGATTATGCGTTGACCTTACTCTTTAATAGTAGTTGTGTATCCTAATATCCCTGAATTTGTGAAGGATTATGAGTTATTGTTAGTCTTTTGAGAATTTCACATCTTATCAACGACAATGAAACTGAAAAGTTGATAATGCCAGTAGAATAGATTGATTGATTTTGACATGACGACATTGTCTTAATTGATGGGAACTCGAGTAGAATTCCCCTAAATGATAAGATGCTGATTATCAAAAGTGAACTAAATAATTCTTGATGGATGACCATATCCTGTATTTAGACTTGAAATTATACCATGAATGGTTGTGAACTAGTTATAGATATTGTAATCTAGAATGAACTTAAAACGAATTTATTAAAAGATGTTTTCGTTATCTAAAACTTTAGGAAGTACTTGTTGATGAGTTACCTAGAATTTTGCCATTAAGGCAAGTTGAATTTGGTATTGATTATATCCCCGGTGTTGTACCTGTGACATGTGCACTGTACGTCAGCACCATCTGAATTAAAGGAATTACCGTACAACTGAGAGAGTTGTCGGAGAAAGATTTTATTATACCAAGCCTGTCATCCTGAAGAGCTATGGTGTTATCTTTCCTTATATTTATAGATTACTGTGACTGAGTAAATTGACAATCGAAAACGATATCTATAACTCGAAATGGAAGAATTGTTCGATCATTTACAAGGTTCTAGCGTATGTTTTAAAGATTTGATTCACGGCATGGTTATCATCAACTTCGCATCTGCGAAAGAAATTATCTATTCCAATCACTACATCCGGTGCTTGTAATGAACGTTATGAGTTTCACGTGATGTCGTTTGGATTGACTAATACACATGTAGCATTCATAAAATCGGTGAATGATGTGTGTAGGCTGTAATTTGATAAATTCATGCTTGTGATCATTAAGGATCATTTGTTTGTTTATAAGAATAAGAATGAGTTAATAATTATTTATAGATTGCCCTGAATTGGCCGAACAATGAAAACATGTACCTTAAATATTTAACATAAGACTTAAGACTTAATTCTTTGCATGATTTAACCGTGTGATTAATAGATAATGGAAGCTATATTTACTTTTCAAAGATTAGAACCATTAACGCTTAGGGATTAAAAACTTAATCCTTTACATAAAATGACCGTTGGATTAATAATGGTAAGATGTATGCATAAAGACTCTTCAAAAATTAAGAACCCTTTTAAGACTTTGGATTTACCAAAAAGAAATGGAAATATGTTTTGACAAATGTTTTAACAAATGATTTTTAAAGGGATTATTCCCTTATACACAAACCATTTAACTAAACTTCTGTTTAGGGGTAAATGTTTGTGTATACCTCAAGATAACTTAAGAAGGATTGAGTAAAACTATTTATACCATAACCTGAAAACTTAAAACGACAATTTTTGCTTTTCAAACTAAGAAAACTTTGACCAAAGTATAAACAAAGGTTTTTCGAACATTTACGAATCTTATTAAATATTTTCGATAAATCAACAAAAATCTTGTTAATTAAATCCAAATTATTTTGAACATTTTATATAATTGGTCGAACTAAGAAATTTAAAACTTTTACGTTTACGCTTCAAAAAAATATTAACTAATAATTATTTAATTAATTATAATAATTATCGACGCTTTAGACGACAGATTGAGTAAAACGGATAAAAATGATAGTTGAGAAGAAACTAAAACTTAGAAAATGTGAAGAAATAATTTTGAATAAATACGGTTATGATACTTATTTCATCAGGAAAGTGAACGTAATTACTGACGCATAATATAGAAAGAATATCTGAGTGAATTGTGGACATGATAATTATATCATCATGAGAAGTGAATATAGATACCGATGCATTATGTAGAAAAGATAAAGAACCAGTTAGGACATGTTCCTTATTAATGAAGGTGCAAAATAAATTGCCGAACAATATAAAAATAAACAGTGTTTGTAAAAAGGAATAATATAGATTATAAAAGAGGTTCGCGGATAATGTGAACCATTAAAATTGAGAAGCCGATGGCGTTAAATGTTTTAAAGACCACTTATGGTTGCCTAAATATGAAGGATTGTGAGATATAGTTATATTGGAATCTTGTAAGTATAAGTATTCTATTTATGTCATTTCTGACAAAAAACATCTTTGTTTGAAGAAGTTGTACTGATGGCAATTATGAAGACAGAGATCGCCTCATACATTAGTAAACGTCTAGCTATTGCAAAGGTCATCATCTGAATTTGATTCGATTTGGGTCTTCGTCGACAGACTGACCAAATCTGCTAATATCATTCCCGTTAATGATAAATGCAAAGAGAGTTATGTAAACATAATGTGCTTGTATCAAACATCTTTATCAAGATCCTCGCTTCGCATCGAATTTCTAGAGATTTGCTCAGAAATCATTGAGAGCGAACCTTGATGAGAGTACTATGTACCACCCCAATCGAAGGGACGAGGTAAAGTAACGATACAAAGTAATATAAGTGCTATTTTATGTTTGAATGAATGACCTTTGGTAATAAATCGTAAAATCGCTTTCCTTTGGAAGGATTATCATTGATAACTATCGTATTAGGATCGAGATCGAATCTTGTTAAGATTTAGAAATTAGAGCATCTGTAAGCAGGAGTTGAGATGAAGACACCCGACATACACCCACTGTGAGTTGGACATGTCTTTTAGGTTTAAGGTTTCCTATGATGGTGAACCTAAATACCCGACCCGCGAGATCTGAAATGATTGTTGAAATTAGGATCTGATTATTGACTGCCGGTAGTGGGCAAGAGGATATGTGAATATGAAAAGTAGATCTTGAAGTGCCAAATGGGTAGCGAAGTTATGCCACAATTTTTAACCTTGGAAAAATGAATTCATGATCTGACAAATCATGGGATATAAGTCCCCGTTGTATGGGACCATTGAGATGATGTAAAAGATTTGGTTTGAAAGGCATATAAGCTGGATCTACCCTAGGACTTCAAGGACTGCGTGAATTATGTTTCGTAAATCGAACTTGATAAATATCTATCAAGTTAAAATCTGAATTCTTCTTAGTAATGTTTAGATCGGCGAAAAGTTGCATTCATCAAAAACCCGTGAACATCATGGATAGAGAAAGTAAGTCAACATTAAGCCTGATCTTATTCCCGTGGTTATGTTTGATGAAACTCGCGTATTGTAATGAATTGCACTTGTGAGAAAAGACCGAATGTGGAGGAAATACCCACATGGCTTTAACTCTATAAGAAGCGAGTAGTAAGGTAAGATGATCTTTGAGGACAAAGATCCTGTTTAGGGGTAAATGCTGTGACAATCCGTCAATTTATGGTCAATATTTTATTCTCAATATTCATTTGAAAATAATATTTTATGAACTCACTTATTTTTGGGAAGAAATTTGGATTTATGTCTTGGAGTAGCATCGACTACGTCTAAACCGGAGGATTCAACGTTACGTGCTTACGTTTACATACACCGTCTTTGGTGACAGTCTGACATTTCAGAAAATAAATTTATTCGTGAATATTATTTTGGAGTTTTAAATTTGTGTTGGTTCATAAACTCACAAATTTACGAGAAAAGATTAGGACTTACGATTTTATTTTAACGTCCTTTACGACTAAACCGGAAACCTTAGGATTACGTATTTACGTTTTCAAACTCCGTTTTTGATGAAACAATTTTTATTAGATTCGTTTTGTGACGTTGATTCATAATTTATAAAAACGTTTTTCGTAAAACGACCCGAGGGCACGCAAATCGAGGAAACTAGAATCGAGGAGTACCCGTAAATAAATGGGGATGAGACAAGTGGTACACTTGTCCCACCCCCAAAACCGGCCAACATTTAGCTACAACACATCTTATGATGTGTCAACACTTCAACAAACTTACAACACATGTGTAAGCTAAGCTTACAAAGTAAGCTTCCACTACCTCAAAACAACCTTCACAAAACCATTTCCTCACTTCTCATCATGCAAACAACTACAACTTCCTCTCTCTCTCTCACTATAATTTCGTGTACCACCACCACTAAACACCCTAATTTGATCAAATTTAACCATAGAATCATATGTTATTCATACATATGATGAAGCCCTTTTGAAGCTCTATTGATTGGTGGTGATTTTAACATCCAAGGAGGAGATTTCATGAAGATCAAGGGCTGATTTCTCAAGGAGTATACAAATATTTGGTGATCCTAGAAGTGGTGTTGATATCTTCATAAGATTGGTTACCCAAAACCAAGTCTTGTTCATCATCAATCCCATCTTTTCATCAACTTGGTGGTATAAAGATTGTCCTCCTCATCTTCTTGTTATTTTGATTATGTAAACATGTATTTTATTTCCTATTGTATATGTATATGATGATTATATGATGATAAAAATGTTATGTGGGGATTTGGTGTTGATAAACATGATTAAAAAGGTGAAAAACTATAAAGAACAACGCTAAAATCTTGCTTAATTTACATGGCTGTATAAAACAGTAATGAAACATGTCATGGACTGATAAAATGATGAAGTAGAATGGATTTACAGTAAGCTATAGGTCTTGTACACATGTGAGAGTTGGCCATGCAATGGAATCAAAATAATGAGTGAGATATGATCAAAACAAGTTAGGTGGTCTAATCTGAATAAGCAGTTTTGTAGGGACTGTTAAGGCATGATAAACTCAAAATGGGCAGTAGCTATAACTAAGTTAAATGTAGCACATAATATGAAGAACATGTCACCCAAAAATGAGCTTCTAATTCATTATAGAACTCTAGATATGTTAAAAATGGTGAACATGAAGTTAAAAATCAGATTTTTTGAAATTAAAGAATAATACTATTATATAAGCACTCACATTTTAATATATAAAATGTAAAATAAAAACCCACTAACTTATAAAACTTATTTATATAAATGTATAAAAGGTTAATTAAATGGGTAAATTATATAAATGGTGGTAAAATAATATTTATAAGTAATAAAAACTATAAACCTGATTTTTACGACTTTTTCGGCTATCGCCGTGAAATTAACGTTTTTCGCCAAATAAAACTTAGACGACCAAACCCGTCTAATGTAAATTTTATAAAAGTCATATACTGATGTATAGGTAACTAATACAAGTAAAAACCGATAAAACCCGAACTATAAGAAATACGGACGTTAACGGACTAAATTAACGTTATTGGACTAATAATACAACAAAAATGGACTAGAACACTTATAAACTTATTATTGGACTTAACCCATTTGGGCCCAACTTGGAAAGTATACATACTGATAATATAGGTACAAAATGGATTAAAATAAGTTAAATAACTTATAATAAGCTTATTGGACTCAAGACACGTAAATGGGTAAAACTAGTAAACTAGTATAAAAGTTATCGACATATAACACAAAAATGAGTAAACGAGAATATGTAAACCCACTTGATCATCATATATATATAATCATCATATGTATACATAATTGTTATTTTTATAAAGTCATTGGACATGAGTCTAAGACCGAGTATTATTTGTCTAGGTTTCCGTGATTGAAGCACGTACCGTACGTCCGAATTGCCGATAACCCGCCTTCCCACATCAACGTGAGTTTATAGCCTCGCACTCTTTTAAATGTTTTTATGAAATGTTTTATAAACCCGCGAGGGAGATAACATGTTAGTTTTTATAAAATAGGACACCATTTGTCCTGATTGTTTGATTATTGATTTGGACCCGAATGATTGAATGACCCGATTGTATGACCCTATAAATGATTAAAGGACCCGATAGATGAAATTACATGGATTATTAAAGTTAGGTTATGTCACTAAAAGTCCCATTAGCATGAATTGTGAACTACCGGGATTTGGTAGACGCTTATGCATTTAATAGTACTATTTTGGGACGATCACCCCAGTTCGCGCCTTGACGGTTGATCCCCGTCGTGCCACATTGATTGGTAAGTGAATTTATGTATGAGAAGATTTCCATAGCGTGACCTTTGTGACGACACGCTAATTTAGATGGGCAAATTGGTATCGGGTTAGCTACCCGTTGTTGGTTTAGTAAGGTAACAATGTCATGCGGCTTATAATAATCCAAAACTAACGAAATACTACTAGACGCTTCGAATTACGATGTATTGCCTGACTAGCAATACAGGGTCATACTAATGATATTATGTTTGTGTTTTGGTTTTCATAACCATATTCATATAATGGTTTTTATTTGATTTTATACAACGTTATAAGACGTATTGTATGATGTTTTTACGACATTGGCTCGTATAATGATTTTTACGGCAAATGCCTATATTATAATTTTCGATAAAGATTTGTATAAAATGATTTTGGCTATTTTATGGCCTATTAAAATGATTTGTACAAAATGATTTTCAGTAATAATTTTATACTGATATTATATTGATGGAATTTATTAAACTCTATGAATTCACTCGGCGTTATCGCTGACCTTTTCTTTTAACATGTTTTATCTCAGGTACTTGAAGGTAATTCTCGGGAAGACAACAAGAATTCATGGCCCGCACCTAAAATTATAATTTCCATTCAATTATTTTGTAAAACCTGTATGAAATATAATGACTTGGGACCTATGTAACTTTGATAATTATGAATGGAAATGCTTTATTATTAAACAACGCGATTTTTATGCGTTGTCTATGATGTGAATAATGTGCTATCCCGTAACACCAACGAGTCTTCCGCTGTATTGAGTTGTATAAATTTGGGGGTGTTACATCAGACCTCTAAAAAGAGTGTCTAAGGGCTCGGTTCCATGAGCTTATTGCAATTTATGCTATATACAATTATTATTGTTGATGCAAATTATTAGATGCTTGTTGCCTTCAAGTATGCCACAAACTTATAATCTTTGCTTGTGTTCAAAATGATTTGTAAAACCTATAGACTTGCTCAACCTTTGTGTTGATGATCTTACACATGTATTTCAGGTAATCAAGATGGATAGCAGCGGAGCATATGAGGAGGAAGTTGGTTCTTACTTGTCTAAACTTTATATTATTTTTCCATCCTTTGAAATAAATAAACTGCTTTTAAGCATTTAATGTATATGTTGTGATTGGTAACGGTTTTTGGGACTAAACGCTACTCTGATTTAATATATATTGGGATGGGAAACTTTTTAGACAAGATTGTATAATGGAACCGAAGGGGCCGTAGGTCTTGCTAGGTGGATCGAACGATTGGAAGCTCAATTTAGTGTGAGCAATGTAGCGGAAGGCGACAAAGTGAAGTACGGATCTAGTACTTTGATTGATGGCGCGTTAACATAGTGGAATATCCATGTTCGTGTCGTTAGCTTGGATGCCGCTAATGCCACACCATGGGCTCATTTCAAAAACATGCTCTACAAGAAGTATTGTCCAAGGAATGAGATGCAAAGGTTAGAAACGGAATTGTGGAACCTTCGTGTGAATGGTACGAACTTGATGCCATATACTCAAAGGTTCCAAGAGCTTAGGTTGATGTGTCCTGAGATGCTTCCCACGGAGACTCGTGTCATGGAAAGATATATGGTGGGATTGAGTTCTTCAATCCGTGGTGATGTCATCTCTTCAAAGCCAACCGATCTCAATGAAGCAATTCAAATGGCGAATGGCTTAATGAAAGCTATTATCTTGGACTCGAGTGATCACAAGAGAAAGTGGGAAGGAAACCATGGCCCTAATCATGGCAACTACCCCAACAAGCGCCAAGATAATGTGGCCAAGGCTTTCAATGTCAATGGTGGCTCAAATTACCAAGGAAAGCAACCTTATTGTGCAAAGTGTGGTAAACACCATCCAGGAGCTTGTGGTAAAACTTCCCACAATTGTGGTAAAGCCGGCCATTTTGCCAAAGATTGCCGTAGTGCCCCAAGACCTTTGAACCAAAGATCCCCAACGGCTCCGAATGAGCGATATGCGGATGTTACTTGTTATGGTTGTGGGGAAAAGGGCCACTTTAAAAATAAGTGTCCTAAGGCTATCACCGTGGGTCACGGAAATCAAATCCGTGGCAACAACAGCAACAACAACCCAGCTCGTAAGAATCCGAAAAAAAACCAAGGAGTTTCGGGTAGTGGAACAAGGGGAAATGGGAATCAAGCGGGAGCGATTGGTCGCGTATATGCCTTGGGAGCCGAGGCGGCTATCCAAGACAACAACATCGTCACCGGTACGTTCCTCCTCAATAATCTTTATGCTTCCGTATTATTTGATTCCGGTGCGGATAGGAGCTTTGTATCTACCACCTTTAGCGAACTACTTAATGTGAATTCCGTAGCCTTAGAAGTAAGATATGATGTGGAGTTAGCCGATGGCAAGTCCATCTCCACTAATACCGTCCTTAAGGATTGCATTTTGAATTTGCAAAATATCACGTTTCTTATCGACCTCTTGCCGATTGAACTTGGAAGCTTCGACGTTATTGTTGGTATGGATTGGTTATCTAAATACCATGCGAAGTTGCTTTGTCACAAAAACAAGTTCGCGTTCCATATGGAAGGCAAATTCTAACTATCTTTGGAGAAAGAAATGGCGTGAAAAGCCAAACTCAATTAGATGTCATCTCATGTACTAAAACCAAAAAGTACATCGAGGAAGGTTGTCCAATTTTTCTCATTCAAGTTACTAACAAGAAAGAAGTCGAGCCGAAAGAGAAGAAGATTGAAGATGTTCCGATTGTTAAAGATTTCCCGATGTTTTCCCCGAAAATTTACCCGGATTGTCACCACTCCGTCAAGTAGAATTCCTTATCGAGTTAACACCCGGAGCCGCACCCGTCGCAAGAGCACCTTATCGTTTAGAACCCGCCGAGTTCCTCGCCTTGGGGAGCTCCGGTTCTATTTGTAAAGAAGAAAGACGGAACTTTTCGAATGTGCATCGATTATCACGAATTGAACAAGCTTACCATCAAAAATCGTTATCCTCTCCCAAGGATCGACGATTTGTTTGACCAACTTCAAGGTTCGAGCATATATTCAAAAATTGACTTAAGATCGGGTTATCATCAACTTAGAGTTCAAGAAGAACATATTTCCAAGATGGCGTTCCGAACCCGATACGGTAATTTTGAATTCCAAGTCATGCCTTTCTGTTATCTAATGCACCCGCGGTTTTCATGGATCTTATGAACCGTGTATGTAAACCCTACTTGGACAAGTTTGTTATCGTGTTCATCGACGATATCCTTATTTACTCTCGTAATAAGGAAGAACACGAGGAACACTTGAAAAAGATTTTGGAATTGTTGAGGCAAGAGCATTTGTATGCTAAGTTCTCAAAGTGTGAATTTTGGATTCATACGGTTCAATTTCTTGGTCACGTGATTGATAGTAGTGGAATTCACGTTGATCCCGCCAAAATTGAAGCGGTCAAGGATTGGGCGACTCCTACTACTCCCACGGAGATTCGACAATTCCTTGGACTCGCCGGTTATTATAGAAGATTTATCGAAGGATTTTCGAAGATCGCAAAATCTATGAAAACTTTGACTCAAAAGAACAAAAAGTTTGAATGGGGAGACGATTAAGAATTGTCTTTCCAAACCCTCAAACAAAAGCTTTGTGATGCACCTATTCTCGCACTACCCGAGGGTAGTGAAGACTTTGAAGTCTATTGTGATGCGTCAATTAAAGGCTTAGGCGCGGTTCTTATGCAAAGAAAGAAAGTTATCGCTTATGCCTCTCGACAATTGAAGCCGAACGAAGAAAACTATACCACTCACGATTTGGAATTAGGCGCGGTCATTTTTGCCCTCAAGATTTGGAGACATTACCTATACGGTACCAAATGTATTGTATTTACCGACCACAAAAGTTTACAACACATCTAGAATCAAAAAGAGCTTAACATGAGACAAAGACGATGGTTGGAATTGCTTGGTGATTACGATTGTGAAATTCGTTATACACCGGGAAAAGGCAATGTTGTAGCCGACGCTCTAAGTAGGAAACCTCGTGATAAACCTCTTAGAGTTCGAGCTTTAGTGATGACTATTGGCTTGAACATACCCAAAAAGATCTTAGAAGCTCAACGTGAAGCTAGTAAGGCGGAGAACATTCATAAGGAAGATTTCGGAGGTATGATCATGAAGAAACTCGTTGCACGTGCCGATGGAACGTTATGTCTTGAAGGTAGAAGTTGGCTACTACGATATGGAAACATGAGAAACATAATTATGGTTGAGTCACATAAATCTAAATATTCGGTTCACCCTGGATCGGATAAAATGTACCATGACATGAAGATGTTTTATTGGTGGCCGAACATGAAAGCCGATATAGCTACTTATGTCAGAAAATGCTTAACTTGCACGAAAGTTAAGCTTGAGCATCAAAAGCCATCCAGATTACTAGTCCAACCTAGGATCCCGGAGTGGAAATGGGAAAGAATCACTATGGACTTTATCACTAAATTAGCAAAGACATCCGCGAGATATGACACGATTTGGGTCATTGTGGATCGTCTTACAAAGTCCGCACATTTTCTTCCTATGAAAGAAAAAGACCAAATGGATCATTTAGCACGATTATATGTGAAAGAAATCGTTGCTAAGCATGGAGTGTCGATATCCATAATTTCGGATCCAGACGGTCGATATTGCTCAAGATTTTGGCAATCACTTTAAGAAGCTCTAGGAACACAACTAGATATGAGCACGGCTTACCATCCTCAAACGGATGGCCAAAGTGAAAGAACCATCCAAACTTTAGAAGACATGCTCCGAGCATGTGTGATAGATTTTGGAAACGGATGGGATCGTCATTTACCGCTCGTGGAATTTTCATATAACAATAGTTACCATACGAGCATTAAAGCGGCACCGTTCGAAGCACTTTATGTTCGAAAGTGTCGTTCACCCGTTTGTTGGGCGGAGGTTGGTGATGCACAACTTACCGGCCCGGAAATAATTCATGAAACGACGGAGAAAATCGTTCAAATCAAGAGCTGTATGCAAGCGGCCCGTGATCGTCAAAAGTGTTACGCCGACAAAAGAAGTAAGCCATTGGAATTTCAAGTTGGAGACCTCGTCATGCTAAAAGTCGCACCATGGAAGGGTGTCATTCGTTTTGGAAAACGAGGAAAGTTAAACCCACGATATATTGGACCGTTCAAGATCACTCAACGAATTGGTGAAGTTTCTTACCGTTTGGATTTACCCCAAGAACTTAGTCGCGTGCATAATGTGTTCCACATTTGCAATTTGAAGAAATGTCTATCCGATGAGACGCTTGTTATACCGTTAGAAGAAATTCAACTTGACGACAAGCTCGTGTTTGTTGAAGAACCCGTTGAGATTGTAGACCGTGAAATTAAACGACTTAGAAAAAGCCGTATACCGATTGTGAAAGTGCGTTGGAATGCACAACGAGGACCCGAGTTTACTTGGGAACGTGAAGATCAATTTAATCTTAAGTATCCTCATCTATTTAATTAAATATGTTTCATCGAAATATGAGCTTCGGGTCAAAGCTCAAACTTAAGGGTTGTCGGATGTCACAACCGTGAATTTAGGATCTATTTAATTTATGTGAAACGCGTTAGTTCGGGTTAGACTTGTGTGTCTATTGATGTCCCATTTGATTACGTGTAATTTTGTACGGATTTAAAATTTTATGAATGACACTCATGAATTATTTTGTGTAAATGATTATTGTTCATTTCGATTTCTTGTTAGGAAATACTGTTTTAAGAAACAACATTAAGTTTCATCGACGTAATATCATTTTAAGAAATGGCCACACAAAACGAATACTTTCAACCCCACTATATTAACAACATACTTGGAAATTTTACATTTAGCAAAATTTCTTTAAACTACTACTACTACTACAAGTTACTTAAAAATATACAAAGGATACAAATAAACTTCTATAAACTCACAAAATAAAAACAAAATACTTTTCCTACTACACATCAAAAACCGGATTTCCTACCCACTAAACCAAACCCCACGTTTTGTTTTTCCTCTCCACATTTCTTTTTATCATCTCACCATTCAAACTTTGTACCTCACCCTCCCATTTAATGGGAGTACTTTTTGTCTCCCTCCTTTCCTTCAACCCACTAGTTATACGATGGATACAAGCTATTAGTCATATGAAGGTACAAGCCCTCTTCCCCATGGCTGCATACCGAGACCCCAAACTGTTTTCTCTCTTCCCCAACAATGAACTAATTCCCATACTTAGTTACTATCTAACTGTATCGATAACAAACCCTAACTAAGGCTTAATTAGTTACTTAACCCTAACTATCCCACTCCTTGCCTATAAATACTAACCTCTATTCTCACTTAAACTCACACAAACCCAAAGCAAAAACCTTTCAAAAGAATAGCATAAGCCTCCTGGGAATAATTCACGGTAGCAAGATTTATAAACGAGGGTCTCGGGTTGATTCCTTAAGCAAGCTAAGAACACTAAAAATAGTGAAGACATGAACACGTGTTGTTATTCGATCACTAGTTCTATTCTACGTCTTCATCAAATACATAGGACCTTTTGTAAGTCCATCTTAACACTCTCTAAAACTTATACCTTGGTTGGTGATTATACTTGCTAAATTTGTAACTTATAAACTTGTATGAAATGATAAAGCTAAGTCACGGGGGATCAAGGGTATGATGTTGGTAAGACCTCACGATGGACTAACGTGATAAACATTAGATGACTAAAACCATCTAAAAATGAGACCTATTAACACACCAAAAATACTAGAAACGTGTGAGTGTATGTATGATTTTATGCTATAAACAAGTATGAGTATATGATGAGCTAATACAAATTCATGTACGATTTTGTATAAGACTATGCTAGCTTAAATGGTATGTTTGCTTCGTAAGTTTACCAAGAAAAACGAACTAAGAAAATATTTGGGTAAAGAAGTATGATTGCATGCAAACGTGAGAGTGTGTGGCCTGCTTGTTTATAACTCCCTGTATGAAAGCAGTAGCACAAAGATTACCTGCCTTCTCTTTCGAAATCATGAAGGTACTAGTGTATATATTTAAGACATAAATAAATATTGCATGACCTTGTACTCATGGATGCTACGTGTTTTTCCTACATATTGGTAAGTATGTGTGTGTTCATATATATATGAGTTGCCTTGTATAAGGTTTATATTGTGATGTTATGTAGTTTTTTTTTGTGTGTGCATGCATGTAAATAACTCTCTGCCAACCATGTTAGTATATGAGTACTCTTCTGCATATATGAAATCAAAATAGTGTATGAATGCTGTGAACATACCCATCATCAGGAAATAACACAAAGCATGTAAAAGTTATAATTGTATGCGTGTATGTACTGTATATGTATATGTCGTGTGGGTGATGAAAGTGGGAACAAGGGTGTTGCATTCAAACAGTAAAAGGGGGACCAATTGTGTACTTGCTTGATATAAGGTTATACCATAATAAGAACATATTCCCTTGCCCTTTATAAAACAACTTTCTGATTTTAAAAACTTGGCCCGTATGGTGGGGCATGGATATAACCGTAAGGCAGAAAAAGGAGAAGAAGCAAGTAGAACTAGTATTCTTTAAAGAATGTCATGAGACCTTGTAGCATGTTGTTTTGTGTGTAACGAGATAAAATCAAACGTAGGCCCTTTTCCATTTTTTTTGTGTATTCGTGTAACTGTACAAACAAAACAAGGAGTAGAATAGTCTGGAGCCCACTTGCTATGTGTTTGTAAAAATTGCCATGCTATGTATGTTTATGTATGTTATGTGTCCTATGGTGCCCTGTATAAAACAAACAAATAGTGACCTTATATGCATAATCCAAAATGAGTAATGGTTGCTTGTTTGGAAAATGGGTAAAATGAATGTGTACAAAACTTATATAAGAATCACCATTCGTCCCCTTTTGGAGTACTATGTGTAGTACAGTAGTGGAAAATAGGAATTTCATCTATATATGAATTGTATGCTACCATGATATATATGCAAGTGTGTGTTTATATGCAAAGACAAATGAGGACCACTTGTCCATGTGCTCCTACGTAAGCAGTAGACCCAAAAACAGCAAGCCCCTTTCCTTTCTTTTGACATGTTGCTAGCTATAGTAGCCATGTATGTGTAAGTCTTGCCATGTATGTGTGAATGCATGTTAGACTAAATAGGCTATATGAAAAGGGTATTACAAAAGTTGGCCGTGCAGCGGGGCGGAGAACAGAAACATAAACCAAAAGGTTGCCGCTTACCCAATTCCAAAAACAAATGCATGACTAGTATTATAGTAGTTGTTAACTTGGCCCGATCACCCTGGTTCCCGCCTAATTTCAACTGACCTACCGACCATGCCCCCTAAAACTAAGAATACCTTGGAAATCTTGACGCGTCCTAGTTTACAAAACAACTTTCAGTTTATCTTAAAGTTAAGTAACGAACTCACAATAAATTTCCATAGATGACCAATTTACACTTATAAATAATTAAACCTTACTTGTTTATTGGTACTTGTGAGTGCGCCACTTTGTACAATTATTTGCTAGACTTAAGGACTTTATAAAAATGTGATATTTATCAAATATCGACAACCTCGTGGCCTAATTTTTATAATGAGAGTCCGTTTATTTTTTGGACTATTATTTAATAAGTTATCGAGACCCGAACTTGACCTCGTGACTAATTTTGTTGAACAAGAAAAATGTATGAAAACATTCCTATTAATCAAGAGCAAGTATAAATCATCAACCAAGTGCTTCGTACGTTATTATTATTTGTATTTAGCCTAAGTACGGATATTTTGCTTAGGTTACGAGTAGATTGTTTGCGCATTGGTTTGCGTGCCTTGATTTACCGAGCTATCTTTCTTGATCATATTTACTACTTCATCAAGGTGAGTTTCATAGCCCCCAATTTTAAATTGTTTAACTATTCTGGGGTGAGAACATTGCTTGTTTTAACGGATGAACATAAGTTCCTTAAAAACTCATACGTTTGCCTACATGATGTCCAAGTCCCGCCATCCCATGTTGCCTTTTAGCCCACTATCATCAACCGTTAATTACTTTCTGTAAGCGCGAATGTTATGGATAGATCTATCGGGATTAACCTCCCTATCTAATTTGGTTGTGTGACCAAAGTTAGGTACACTTACATTTGAGGTGTTACAAATGCTTAGGGATGGGCATTTGCTCGGGCTCTTGTTATATCTTGTCGGTTTAGGTTAACGCTTCGGTGTCATGAGATTAGGCGTAGGTTATGAAAGCATATACTTTTGATTATAATCTTGTATTTGTTATAAGATTATATGCCGGTTGCCTTGAAAATCTTATGGTTCATCACACTATTTAAACTTACACCTATGAACTCACCGACCTTTGTGTTGACATTTTAGCAATGTTTTTCTCAGGTATCAAGACGGAGGAGTGACGTGGTTATGCTTTGGAGATTTTAATAAAATGGTCGTGACTAGTATTTTGATGTTCTTAAACGATGTTGAAGTCCTTGAAACAATGCTTTATTTGATCTTGTGTAATTCGCTTCCGAACAAGTTTATGTTTTTTTAATTAAATAAAAACGGCTTTTAAATAGTCGTTCTTTGTATCTACATCTTGTGATAGTCATGACCGTCGCACCCCATTACGTTACCTTACTCTGATAAATTGGGGGTGTGACAGACAGAAACGTTGCCAGACCAAATAATGGTAAATATTTGCAACCACAGGGAAAGGGGTCTAAAGCTTCTTCTAGCTTGACATGGAGACCTAAGCAAGATCAAAACCCTAATTCTAATGGGATTTCTATGACCTGTAATAGATTTAATTATATTTCAAAGGTTATCACAAAACCAATTGGGGTTAACTGGGTGTTCAATCCAAAAAGGGATGAACAAGGGGTTTTTATGAGGATTAAGTATGTTCTTGTTGAACAACCAAATGAATCCAAGTCTGCTCAGGCTTGGGTTCCCAAAGAAAACTAATTTGTTTTATTTATGTGCAGGGCATTCAAAAGCAGGTAAATGATTATGGCTATTGGGATAGTGGATGCTCTAGGCACATGACTGGGAAGGAAGATTATCTCACAAACTTCACTCCCATTAAGGAAGGTGACAAAGTTTACTTTGGAGGCAGATATGGAACTATCACAGGCAAAGTAACTCTTCTCACCAACAATTTGTGTTTTGAAAACGTGTTTCTGGTAAAAGAACTTGACTATAATCTTTTTAGTGTATCACAAGTTTGTGATAACAAAAATAAGGTTCTTTTCACTGATACTGAATGCTTGGTGTTGAGCAAGGATTTTAAATTACCAGATGAGAAATTCATTGATTATAGGACACCTAGGCATAAGGACATTTATAAGGTGAATCTTAATGGGACTAGGACGAATAATAACTTGTCATGTCTTTATGCTAAAGCTTCTGTTGATGAGAGTAATCTATGGCACAGGAGACTAGGGCACATTAACTTTAAAAATATAAATAGGGTTGTGAGACATGGCTTGGTTGATGGTTTGGCAGAAAAGGCTTTCCACAATGACCACTCTTGTGTTGCATGCCTTAAAGGCAAACAGCACAAGGTCTCATTTAAGTCTAAACAGGTGCACTCTAGTTCTAAACCACTTCACTTGCTATATATGGACCTGTTTGGTCCAACTAATATAGAAAGCTTGAATGTTAAATCTTACTGTTTTGTCATCACTGATGATTTTTCTAGGTTTACTTGGACTTTCTTTTTAGCTTTGAAAAGTGACACTACCGATACTTTAATTAACTTTATTAACCAAATTGAGAAGAAAACTGGTAATGAAGTTAAGATGCTTAGAAGTGATAATGGTGGTGAGTTTAGAAATAAGCTATTGGATGATTTTTGTGCCAAGAAAGGGATTACTAGACAGTTTAGTGTAGCCAGAACCCCACAGCAAAATAGGGTTGCTGAGAGAAAGAATAGAACCCTTATTGAAGCAGCCAGTACTATGTTGGCTGATGCTCACTTTCCCATTGCTTTTTGGGCTGAGGCTGTGAATACAGCTTGTTATGTTCAGAATAGAGCATTAGTCAACAAGATACATAACAAAACACCTTATGTGTTACTTTGGGGAAGGAACCTAACATTGGTTTTATTAAACCTTTTGGTTGTCATGTAGTTGTGTTGGACACTAGTGATGCCTTAGAAAAATTTAGTGCTAAAGGTGATGAAGGCTACTTCATGGGTTATTCAGTGCAGAGTAAAGGATATAGGGTTTACATTAAGAAGGAAAAACGTATACTTGAAAAAGTACATGTTAGGTTTTTAGAAAGTAAACCTAGTGATCCTGAAAGTGGTGCAAATTGGTTGTTTGACTTGGAACCTCTATCTAGGACTTTGAATTATATGCCTGTTACTAATCCAAACATTGTAAAGGTAACTGTAGAAACTAGAAGGGGGGGGGGGTGAATAGTTTCTTATAATTTACTTGTTAAAAAGTGGTTTCCAAAAATCCTTTTTCAAAAACTTAGGCTTGAGGAAATATGTGAAATCTTCTTATGCACAATATGAACAATGATAGTGTAACTAAACTAATACTAACAAAAATATATCAACAAAGAATAAAGAATGATAGTGTAACTAAGCTAATACTAACAAATGTATATGCATAAAGAATAAAGAATGTAAAGAGTTAAGGGTAAAGAAAGATCAAACCGAACACCAAGGATTTATAGTGGTTCGGCAACGAAGCTCACTCCTCGTTCCTACTCCACTCCTCGAGCTCCTTACTCGAGAGTTCACTACACAACAAGCTCCTTATGGTGGAGAAAACCGTACACGTCGCTTAACCAATTTCCGACTCTAAGCTAAAAGTCGAGCCCTAATTGTAGCTAGGACCAATCTACACAACTATACTTAGTACATACACAACTTCCAAATAGACACAACTACTTGGATCTTCACAACTATGACACAACTACAAATGTATAAAATTAGATCTTCAATGGATCTTTGGTGGTGGACTCAACACGTCACAAGGATAGTGTTCTTCTCTTTGCACTTGGAGAGGAAGGGATGGAAGAACAAGATTCACTTATTAAACAAGTAATAATCAAACAAATGATCAAAGATTTGAGTGATTAAAGAAGGGGTTTGAATCTAGAAATAAATGTGCAAAAGAGGTGAGGTGAAAAGCTGAGAATGGTCCACTATTTATAGGACAAAGGAGCAACGACTATACCTGCCCGCGGTACCTTATCTTAGCCCGTGGTACCTTATCGATAAGGTACCGCCTAGGTGCTAAGGTACCGCCGGACTAGACTCCGATCCTTTTTGTCCTTTAGTGGTGGAGGTCTTATCTGGATATAAAAAATATACTGAAAGGATATTCTTAACAAAATAAGAATATGCCATTTTCAAATTTCAAATAATTAATTTAATAAAACATTTTCTTAAAAATAAAGTTTAATAAAAACTTGTCACACTTAATAAAAAGTGAGTTTTAAGAAAAGATTAAATCACTTGATCACTTGATTAAGGTTAGTACTTGTTTATCCATACCTTAAGTGAAAATGGGTAAAATGAAAAATACTTAAACTCAAGAATTCGTTTTTCGTTGTTTTCGTAAATGCTTGTTTTTACATATTGTCGTAATCAAAACAAAGCGAGACCGAAAAATTCAAGTAACGTTTTTAGGCATTTATTGCATTAACAATCTCCCTCTTTTTTATTCCGACAATACATAAACTTAATCACACAAAAACAAGATTTTCAAAGACGAGTTTATTCATTTCTCCCCCTTTGTCGAAGCAAAAAGTTGCACAAGTCGGTGTTTGAAGAAACGGACTTCGCAAAGACTCCCTCTTGGTGCTTACTCCCCCTAGCTTGGGGCACCGAGGAATCGAGATATGGTGACAAGCTACATAGAAGGGTTAGTTTAACAAAAGAAACAACCAACAATATATAGCAATAAGTCACATAAAAAAAAATAAAAGAGAAGAAAACACAAAGACAAAGATCCAAGATAGGTTACTAAAAGAACATCATACAAAGAAGTATGGAAAAAGAAACAAGCCAAAAGCATAAATCTAATCCTAGTTATTCTAGAATTCTAAGATTTGCTTGAATTTGGTATCTTGTGGATAAGCAACCAATGCTTATATGAAAGACAAGGTAATGGCGGAGGGTGGTGGTGGTGGCTTGTTGGAGATCTCATAATCAAAGTGAAGAGAAGGCTTGATTTAGAGACTCTTGATGTAGCTCAACTCCTCATAGATGTGTGCCATAGCAAGGTGTTGATATTGACAACATTGACAATATGTTCCATGATGCATGACATTCTCATGAGAAGGAGGAAGAACACTAAAGGGTGGTGGTGGAAGAAAAGATGCTCCACAATCAACATTCTTGGTAGGAGACATGTGATTAAGAGTGTTCTTGGGTGGGTTTGGATTGAAAGCAATTGGAGAAAATGGAGGAGATTCAAGGCTTTCATTGGGAGAATAAGACATTTTGGATGTGAAGTAATGCAAAATGCTTATGGTTTAAATAGGGAAGGCTTAGGGTATTTTTGGGGTGGTCAAAGGGTTTGAAAGATTCTCAAAAATGTTGAAGCAAATCTAGAGTTTTAGACAAAAACCCAAAAAAGGAAGGCACTGTAGGCGGTTCCTTATCTAGGGTGGCGGTACCTTATCAATAAGGTACCGCGATTCACATATGGAACCGCCTGCAGAGGCAGGGTTTGGTGTTTGGAGGAAGATTTTTCAACAAATCTTATTTTTCTAGTCTAACTTATCATGGGGATATGCTTAAAAGCAAAAATAGACAAAGAAAACATATGCAAACTTACCAAATAGAGATTTGACCAAAATACATGGATTAAAAAATCGATGTAGGAGGTGTGTAAGACAAGACCTTAAGTCATGACACAATGATCCTCCATGATTCTATCTTGTTCTTGCTATGTTTGAGAGAAACATACATATGAATTATGTAAGCTCTAGATTAATAGCGAGAATCTATGAAAATCGTTTTTAGATTGAATTAACAATGTCAAACGAATTTCTCAACCATTTTCGAAAGAGACTTTGAGGATTTTGAAAAGGAGAAGAGAGGGTTTTTTCAAAAAGAGTTTGGAAGACTCAATGACTCAAAGTGGTAAAAGAAAACACACAAGAAGAAAAGAATTTAAGGAAGATGTTCCATTAATCCTAGACCTAGACGCAAGTAATTAAAAGGTTCCCTCTTAAGTGGCTTAGTGAAGATATCGGTTAAGTTGTCCTCAGAGGGCGCCTTTTCAATAGAAATGTTCCCCTTTTGAACATTATCCCTAAGGAAATGGTGTCTAATTTCTATGTGTTTGGTTCGCGAATGTTGCACGGGATTCTTGCTTAGGTCTATAGCGCCTTTATTATCGCACATGATGGGAACATCATCAAGAGAAATCCCGTAATCAACAAGCGCTTGCTTCATCCATAGAGCTTGTTGGCATGCTTTTCCGGCACTCACATACTCGGCTTCCGTGGTGGATATTGCAAGAGCGGTTTGTTTCTTGGAGAACCAAGAAGTTAAACAACAACCCATGAAGGTACAAACTCCACTAGTGCTTTTCCGGTCCACATAGTCTCCCGCATGATCCGAGTCCGCGTAGACAATGATTTCTACGCCGGTCCCTTTAGGATACCATAATCCTAAATGTATAGTGCCTTTAATGTATCGGAAGATACGCATAACCGCTTCAAGGTGAGAGGTTTTGGGAGCCTCTTGGAAGCGAGCACAAAGGCAAACACTAAACATGATATCCGGTCGACTTGCCGTTAGGTACAACAAACTACCAATCATACCTCTATATTTGGTTTTGTCTACCGACTCACAATCATCATCTACGGTGAGTTTAGTATCTGAGGCCATAGGGGTCTTCATTGGTCTAGATTCTTCTAATCCAAATTTCTTTAGCATTTCTTTAGCGTACTTAGATTGACTAAAGAAAATACCATCGTCCATTTGTTTAATTTGGAGTCCTATAAAGAAGTTAAGTTCTCCGATCATACTCATTTCAAACTCATCATGCATGATTTTGGCAAAGTCATTACACAATTCTTGACAAGTTGAGCCAAATATAATGTCATCAACATATATTTGTACGATTATGAGGTGAGGACCTTTCTTCTTTGTTAAGAGTGTATTGTCTACCATTCCCACGGTATAATCATGTTTAACAAGAAACGCTTTAAGTCTATCATACCAAGCTTTGGGTGCTTGTTTGAGTCCATAAAGTTCTTTCTTAAGCTTGTAAACATGGTCCGGTTTCTCAAAATCAATGAAGCCGGGAGGTTGAGTCACATATAACTCCTCATTGATCAAACCGTTAAGAAATGCACTCTTTACATCCATTTGTTGAAGCTTAAAATCTAAGGCACTGATGTAGTGTTTTTGTACCCTTTAGGAAAAGGATGACAAAGTAGTGGTAAGCGTTAAGTGTCGGTTTAGGAAAACCGAGCACTAATGACCAAACAAGTTCGTTTCCCAAGGAGGCAAGTGCGTTGTGTGTTGAATTGATATTGATTTGTGATTATATGATTGAGAAAGAAATAGGATTAGAAGAAAAAGACGGTTACGAAAACGAATTAAACTACGACGAAAAAGGCGAACACGTAAAACCGTAAATAGTACAAAAATAAAAATTTTAACCTAAAAATTCCTAAAAATTTCTAAAAATCCCCAATAATATTCTAAGAGTTTACAAAAAATCCAAACTTGCTAAAACCTTTTAATTAATTCAATAATGACTTTTTAATGCTAATTAAAGCCCTAAAAATCACAATTAATTATTAAAAAGCCCTAAACAAGATCTAATAGTTTGTAAACCTCAAAAATATCCTAATTAAGCTAAAAACTATTTTCAAAAATTTTAAAACCAAATTAAACTATTTTTAAACACTTCAAAACTATTAAATTCTATTAAATCTTAAATTAATTCTAGAAATTAATTGAAAAGTCTTAAAAATATTTGGAAAGTGAAAAAACTCATAATTAAGTGTCCTTAACCTAGGAAAAATGTAAAAACTAAAAAAACTAAAACTTTAATTTTTAATAATAAAATAATATTAAAATAATAAAAAAAATTCAAAGTTCACTAAATAATTCTAAAAAATTACCAAAAATCCTAAATAATGTAACTAAAACAAAAATGCAATCCAAATTTTCTGAAACCTATTTAATAATTTTATGTTAAATTTTAAAGTTGGATAAAAACCCTAAAATCCTATAAAATAAAAAATAAGCTAAATTGAAAACTTAAAAAGCTGTAAACCTCAAAAATGTAATTCAAAACCTAAAAATTATTTTTTTCAGATTTTTAAATTACCTTTTTCTATTTTTTAATGACTTTCTAAAATAAAAACTTAAAATAATCCTAATAAATTAATTAATAATGGGAAAAATAAACTTTTTGCTCAGAAAAGTCTTAAAACCTAATGAAAACAAAAGAAAAATGATAAATGGGAAAAAGCTAAACAGAATAAGCTAAAATCAGCTTATTACTAAGCTATTAGCTAAATAAGCCAAAAAATAAACACACCTTATATAATAGACTTTGCAAAGGGTTACCAGTCAAAGACCCTAGGGCAATTGGTAAACGCGTTGGTGTGTGGGAGGAGTGACGCAGGTTCGAGTCCTGGCCACGTCCTTTTTGGTATTTATTATTATTTTTTTCTTTTTAACTTTAAAAACCCAAACCAGTGACTAAGACTTGCTAAAACACAATTCCAAATCCAATTTTAACAAGATACAATCAAGATTGGGCCAAAAACGTGCTCAGTTTTCTTTTTATGAACACCAAGCAAAAACTGGAACTTTCACTTGTGCAAATAATCAAGAGGACTTGATTTAATGATTTTGTGTCGAAGATTGTTGGACAATGGGGCACCCTTATACTCTTTGGAGTATAAGGAGTCAAATAATGCACAAAAATCAGTCAAGCATCCACAATAATCACACAAAGATGCACAATAATGTTGCTGATATGCTTATACAGGCCTGGGGGTGTATTTCTGATGCAGTTAGCACACAAGTGAGATTCAATGCTCACAAACTTGCACACAATGACTCCAAATAGCATATAACTAACATACAATCCTGCTATAACCCCTACTCTAACAGATTATCAAGAATTGATGCACAAACTTCACAAAATAAGCAGAAAAATGGTAGTGACAGTTTTTATGCTTCTTTCTCAAAATTTTAGCATGCAATTGCTCTAAAACCTTACCAAACTGAAATAAACAACTAGCATACACCCTATTCTACCCTAATAAGTGATTCTAAACAAGATTTAACTCACACACTTGTCACAAAGTCTGCTTAAATCACAAATCCAAACACCCCTTAAACTATGAAAATGAAAATTTTTCAAAGCAAATCAATACAAAACTCAACAAATCTGATTCCAATCAATCCTAACATGCATACTATACTCTAACAACTCAAATCAAACCATTTAAACAAACATTTAACCATTTAGCATGCAAATCACACAAAATGCACAAAATTTTCAGAAAACTGAAAATTGAAATAGGAAACAAGAAACTACCTTAAGGGTCCTACATCCAGGACCCTTAGTGGTTGCTTAGCCACCTCCAATAGGCTGGGGCCTATGCAGAACCTTGGATTTGAATAAGTAAGCAAGACAAAGAGAGGGTGGTGGTTGTCACTGTTGACACATACACCACATGTATCTTAAAAGGATTATGAGCTTTTGAAACCTGCTAAGAGAAAAGGAAAACACAAGATTGCTGTTTCACAATGCAAATAAGCTATAAACAAGCTTATCAGTTAAGCTAGTTATGGCTTATTTGAGAAATAAATGAAAACTGATTTTTATATATTTTTGAAACACTACTAACAACTAAATCAACAAAAGCTTAAAC
This sequence comes from Glebionis coronaria, assembly GCA_025667525.1. NCBI lineage: Eukaryota > Viridiplantae > Streptophyta > Magnoliopsida > Asterales > Asteraceae > Glebionis > Glebionis coronaria. The sequence goes on along the minus strand of CM046879.1, from coordinate 196,398,101 downwards.
CCTCACTTAAGCTTGATAATCTACAAGATTATCAGGCTTATGATACAAGCTTAAACCCTTGGACCAAATTCAGAAAAATTCAAAACTTGAGTCACCAACAGAAACTTAAAAGAGAACTTAAAACTTGGAAAATTAAAATGCAAGGAATGTAAATGGCTCTTTCTTTCTCGTCACAAACTCAATACCAATTCATTTCACAAAACAAATATGGCTTTACAAGGTTTTGACCTAGGAGAAGAAAAAAGAACAGCTAAAACTAAAGTCCTATATGCCTTTATATAATAGGCTACAACTGTTCTAGAAGTGAATAGAAGCTCTAAACCCTAATGATTTGAACTTCCAGTAATGCCCTTGGAGATTCTTTGAAGATGCCATTAGATGCCATTTTTTTTGAATTCGCCAAGAACCCATGTGATGATCTTGGCTTGTAGCTGAGATGCCAGTTGTAAAAAGATGATCCCAGCCGTTGGTGTATCCTTTGGGAGCACGAAATTCTTGTGGGACGTTCATTTCCTGCTGTGAATTTGTCTTGGAGCCAAAATGTGGGTCAGGGGAGGGTTGGAGAGACATGTGAGGGTGAGGGTGACACTTTTTGGGGGTTGGGTTTGGATGAGGGTTGTGTTAATTAGCAATCTGGAGGGTTAGGGCTTAAACCCCTTTGGTTTGTGTAAATGGGGATTAGGGTTTATGTGTAAAGATTAGGGGGTGATTAGGGATGGAGGGTGAATAGTAGACGTTTCCCCCCAATTTAATTAATATAAAATCAGTTTAATAAAACTGATTTATTTAAATAAAAGGATTAAGGGAGGTGGGATCTGACGTGGTGAAGATGGTGAGGTGTAAGGATGTGAGTGGTGGGGTGGGTGACATGGCAACCTGGTATTGGGTGGGTAGGTTTAGATGTCTGGCAGGTTTGCCCCCTCATGTTTCATTCTTTGTTCAAGTTGTTTTAAATGGCTATCAACGCCATAATAACACATGACAACTTTTGGACATTGGCAGTTTTAGCACAACAAGTTTTGAAACTTGTTTTAAGGACTACAAGTGCAATTTTGGCAATCTTCAAGGGCTGTTTTTGACATGTCTTCATACTTCAAGGCTTTGACTTGTTTGTTGACTTCTTGGAGGACCATTATTGACAATTTAGTTTTGATGAGGGACTAAATTTGCCAATTCTTCAAAGTTAAGGGTCATTTTTGTAATTTTGACAAACTTTAGGGACCAAACTTGTAATTATGAAGATACAAGGGTATAAAGTGTCAATTCTTCAAATTTGGAGGACCAATCTTCATAATTCTTCAAATCTTCAAGGGTTGACTTTAGAAAATTCTTCATTAGGGCTTGGTTCATCGTGCGGCTTCGTTTCCCGTGTTCGTTTTTGCATGATTCTTGTGATCTTTTGTCATTTTCTCAATATCCGTACCTAAAATACACAAGCAACAAACACAAGCATATATTTGGGTATTTTGATGATATTTAATGCATTTTAAGCCCAATTTGGACGATGAGACTATGTATAAAAGCAGTCTCATCACTCCCCCATACTAAACCATTGCCGTGTCCTCACGCAATGCTAGAATAAAGTATCATAGCATCTCCAAAATTCATTTTTATTTACTTTATTGAACGATAAACTAGCTACACTACTACTATTACTACTACTTGTGTTTTAGACATAATGTATGATTTTCATCGCAAAATAGGACGTTTAGGTTCATAGAATAAGAACACGTGAATGCTTCGTTAGAAATAATTTCATCGTCCTCGATTTTCACCCTAATTCCATGACAAGCGTGCAACGAGATCATTGTCATTATAAGTTAGTAATGCTAACACTACTCATATGCCCTAATCACGTACTTATTCTCCCATTATTCCTAAGTTGTATCTCTTATATTTTATTATGTCTTGAATGTTTCACGAGGATACATTGTTTGACTTATGCGATAATAGAGATTTAGGTCTAAAAATAGAGTCCTAACGGTGTAACTAAGACCATCAAATCAATAACCCCTCCCAATAGACAACGATGTTAAAAAATTAAGTTGACAAGAAGAATCGATAAACACGGTTTTATAACAGTTTTGAACATGAGACTTATTACCAAGACTTTTATACGCCCCCTAACGGAAGGGCCTTATTATCTTTGGTTTACCTCCATCTTTTATTCAACTTCGCCATGAATCTTTTATTATGACTTCGGTCTTGCCTTGCCTTTTATTATCCGCCTCATCGGTGGTTTTATTAGCCAAAGACGTATATCCTCACGCTAAAGCGAATTTTGGATCTTTAAAGCTTCGAAGATTAAGGCTTGATTCACTTTCAATTTTGCATTGATTTTAGGCCTTCTAGGGCTTTAAATTGTTTGCTAGATTTAGGTGAGCACTTGAAATCTTATTATTAGGTGAAGCTTTCGATTATTCGGGTGCCAATACTTCAAAACCGTGACGCTGGCGATACCTTAATGTCTTCCCAATTTAATTACACGGAAGCTACTAGAAAAGACTAGAAACCCAACAATCCTAACTTAACCGCTAAGTCAATATTAATATTTATTAAGCAAAAAATATTTACATGCGAAGGGAGAATAAGCAAACAACGAGAACACATGAGTTTTTGAAAGAATACGAGTACTCTACGTTTAGCATAGTAACTTATAATTAACTCTATCATTTCTCGTCCTCATTTAAGAGACTTAGCCTAATGTGTAGTTAAGGAATCAAAGCTAAGTGCTCAACACGCACGGTCGAGTCAAAAATTACTCTTATTCTCGCCATCGGAAAACCTACATTCGTGTCTTCAAACACTTATAAAACATGAGAAAAATTTTAAAATTTGGCCATTTTAGCCTTATTTTGCAACAAAGCGATAAACAAAAAGATAAACTTTGGAAAGTGTGAAGGTTTGGCAAGGCAAGTATCTATTCACCCCCTCATACTAAAGTTAAACATTGTCCTCAATGTTTCGAGTCTAGGGGTGCAAAACACCCCATACTAGAGACGTAGTCGAATGCCTAATCTAGCATGGAAAGGGTGTAACCAATAAATTAATAGTCGTTTATGAAGTGTGCTATAAACCTAAGGTTAGAACATAAAAGGATATATCATGGATATTGAGAAATGTCTCCAAAGCAAACGATCGAGTGCTCCCATAAAACGAACACGAGAGGCTCCAATCGTGAAGATCATGATCTAAAGACCACAATGCACAAACAACCACGGAACAAAGGTTGGAAGGGCACAAATCCCCACACGTAAGCTACATTAGAAAGCGATAATATGTACATAGGATAAGCATGGGACTCCCCCACGAGGCACCTCGTTTTTGATTACCGAGTCATGAGCTCGACTCGATCCCCTCAATACTAATTATCATTAGGGAAGGTGACTTGGTCGAGGTAGTTCAAGGATGGAACTTCCCGGCCAAAGTAGTGCTTCAACCTATGTCCATTCACCTTGAAGTTAGGACCATCATCTTGAGCTAGCTCGATGGTCCCATACGGAAACACTTGAGTCACGGTGAATGGACCAGACCAACGGGATTTCAACTTACCGGAAAAGATTTTTAATCTTGAATAAAAAAGTAAAACTTGATCCCCAATGTTAAAAACCCGGTTTTTAATTTTAGAATCATGCAACTTTTTAGTTTTCTCTTTATAAATCAATGAATTTTCATAAGCAATATCCCTCAATTCATCCAATTCATTTAATTGCATTTTCCGGTGTTTTCCCGCGGTCTCCATATCATCATTACAATGCTTTAGGGCCCAATAAGCCTTGTGTTCTAACTCGATAGACAAATGACAATTCTTTCCATACACAAGCTTATAGGGAGTGCACCCAATGGGCGTCTTATGAGCGGTCCTAAAGGCCCATAAAGCATCGTCCAACTTATCCGACCAAGATTGTCGGTTTTCCCAACGGATCTCTCCAAAATCCTCTTCAACGCTCGGTTTGAAACCTCGACTTGCCCACTCGTTTGTGGGTGATAACCCGTAGAAAGCCGATGTGTAACCCCATATTTCCTTAGAACCCTTTCAAATTGGTCATTACAAAAATGGGTTCCACGATCGCTTATGATAGCACGTGGGGTTCCAAACCGAGAAAACAATTGCTTCAAAAACTTGACTACCACACGAGCATCATTGGTGGGCAAGTCCTTTGCCTCCACCCACTTAGAAAGGTAGTCAACCGCAACGAGAATGTACTTATTACCACGAGATGATGGGAACGGCCCCATAAAGTCTATACCCCAAACGTCAAAGATCTCACATACTTGAATGATATTTTGTGGCATTTCATCTTTTTGTGAGGCTTTTCCTTGTCGTTAGCATGCATCACACGACTTCACAAGATCTTGTGCATCTCGGTAAATAGTAGGCCAAAAGAAGCCGGCATCAAACACCTTCTTAGCCGTGAGATTAGCACCGTTGTGACCACCCGTGGGTCCCTCATGGCAAGCTATAAGGATGTTAGAAGCTTCGGTGCCAAACACACAACGTCGGATGATTTGATCCGCACAAGTTCGAAACAAGTAAGGGTCGTTCCAAAAGTAGAACTTGACGTCACGAAAGAATTTTCGTTTTTGTTGAGTCGTCATACCCTTAATGATGAAGTTACCCGCATGGTAATTTGCAAAGTCCGCAAACCATGGGGTAGAAGAATCAAGCTTAGAAGTCACTACACCAAGTGTCTCGAGCGGAAATGTTTCGGTGATTTCCTTGGGCTCATAAACACTTTGGTGAGGATCTTCCAAACGAGAGAGATGATCGGCCGCTAGATTCTCGGCTCCTTTTTTGTCAACGATTTTGTGATCAAATTCTTGAAGGAGGAGAATCCAACGAAGTAATCTAGGCTTAGCATCTTGCTTTGCCATGAGATACTTGATAGCCGAATGGTCCGTATACACTATGCATTTCGTCAAGACGAGGTAAGGTCGGAATTTCTCAAATGCATACACCACGGCAAGGAACTCCTTTTCCGTTGTAGTGTATTTAAGTTGAGCCTCGGTCATTGTCTTGCTAGCATAGTGAATAGGCAAGAAGTGCTTATCATGACGTTGCCCCAAAACGGCCCCAATAGCGTAATCACTAGCATCACACATAAGCTCAAAGGGGAGGTTCCAATTGGGAGCAACAAGAATGGGAGCTTCGGTAAGTTTCCTCTTAAGGATTTCAAAGGCTCGTACACAATCTTCGTCAAAGACAAAACGTGCCTCTTTTTCAAGAAGATGTGTAATGGGTCGAGAAATCTTTGAAAAGTCCTTGATGAATCGACGATAAAAGCCCGCGTGGCCTAGGAAACTCCTAACTCCCTTGACGGTTTTGGGATGAGGTAATTTGGCGATGACGTCTACCTTAGCTTGATCTACCTCAATCCCCGCTTTCGAGACCTTGTGCCCTAAGACGATTCCACTCTTAACCATAAAATGACATTTTTCCCAATTGAGCACAAGGTTGGTTTCCTCACAACGTTTTAACATTCTCTCAAGGTTCGATAAACACGAAGTGAAAGAATCACCAAACACGGAAAAGTCATCCATGAAGACTTCCATCGTCTTCTCGATCATATCATGAAAAATAGCCATCATGCATCGTTGAAAAGTTCCCGGTGCATTGCAAAGTCCGAATGGCATTCTACGATAGGCAAACGTTCCGTATGGACACGTAAACGTAGTTTTTTCTTGATCACGAGGATCGATGGGAATTTGGAAGTAACCGGAAAAACCATCTAAAAAGCAATAGAAATCGTTTCCCGCAAGACGCTCCAACATTTGGTCCATGAAGGGCAAGGGAAAATGGTCTTTTCGAGTGGCTTCATTCAACTTTTGATAGTCAATGCACACTCTCCATCCGGTCACGAGTCTAGTGGGAATCAACTCATTGGCATCGTTTGGCACAACGGTCATCCCTCCCTTTTTAGGGACACAATGAATAGGACTCACCCAAGGGCTATCGGAAATAGGGTAAATCATTCCCGCGTCAAGGAGTTTAAGGACCTCCTTTTTGATGACGTCGTGAATTTTGGGGTTCACCCTCCTTTGACTTTGGATTGTGGGCTTGAAATCCTCCTCCATTAAGATTTTGTGAGTACAAAACTTGGGATCAATTCCCTTAATGTCGGATAACTTCCACGCAATCGCCCCTTTGTGATCCTTTAGAACATCGACAAGTGCGGTTTTTTCATCATTCGAAAGATCCTTCGCAATAATAACCGGCAACTTGTCGCCCTCTTCCAAATAGACATATTCGAGGTGAGGAGGTAAATCTTTCAACTCGAGGATAGGTGGTTCCTCAAGTGAAGATTTGGGTTCGATACTCATAACCTCCTCGGGTGGAGGAAATGGGAAATCGTTGAGAAAATCCTTGATAATCGAGAAGTCCTCATCGTTGTCGAGGTCTTCGTCACAAGTACGTGGAACATTGCATTCTTCCAATGTAAAACCACCACCTTCAAATGGAGTGAAGGTTGGTGTCGAATTATCAAGAATTGGATCTAACATAGTGGGATTGCCACTAGTTTCTTCATCACCAAACCCTAAAACTTCTTGTGAAAATTCCTCGCAAACCACGTCGATCATATCAACGAGATTTATGGTAGCAACGGAATAAACATGAGAAAGTTGAGAATTTTGATTTGCCTTTATAACAAGTTCCTCGTCGTTGAAACGTAAGGTGATCTTTCTAGCATGCACATCAATTAAAGTCATAGACGTATCTAAAAACGAACGACCTAAAATAAGAGGAACTTGAGGATCCGTGGGGATATCGACAACGATAAAGTCTACTGGATAGTAGAACTTCCCCACTTTCACAAAAACGTCTTCCGCCAAACCACATGCGAGAATCGTGGAATGGTCGGCCAACTCAATAGACATTCGTGAAGGAGTAAGATTAGGAAGATTGAGCGACTTGAAGATTGCAAGTGGCATCAGGTTAATGCTAGCACCAAGATCGGCCAAGGCATAGCATTCTTCCATATCTTGAATTGCACAAGGGATCAAAAATTTACCGGGATCACCGACTTTTTGAGGTATGCGATTAAGATAAACCGACGAACAACTAGACATTTGGTGCAATTTCTCCTTATTGTTCAACATACTCTTAAAGTTAGCGGCAAATCGAGGCATCATGATCAAAGCATCGGCGAAACTCACATTAAGGTGCAACTCACGAAACATTTTCATAAAAAGCTCAAATTGGTAGTTGTCGCGCTCTTGTTGTTTCTCCTTCCTAAGTCTCGATGGGTAAGGCAAGGGTGGTGTGGGTTGGGGCGTAGGCATAGCCTTTGGAATCTCGGGTTCCAGTGTTGGTAAAGGGTCGACCGTAGGTGTGGCATGAGCGGTACTTTGTGGGATTGAAATATGCTCCTTTTCGACCACCACCTCGGGTTCTTCCTCAATTTCCTCCACCGATGGAGTAATTGGTTGAGGAGTCGGTTCTTTAAGTGTCTTACCACTTCGTGTGGTAATCACTTTCATCTCTCCCTTTGGGTTTGAAACGGTGTTACTAGGAAGACCACTCGAAGTAGAGGCTTTGTTTCCCATGACGGCTTCTAAAATGGCATTAAGCTTAGCATCTTGACTATTAAACTTCAAATCTTGACTAGCGGCTTTTTGGTCAATCCTTTGTTCAAGCCTAGCATGACTTTGTTCAATCTTATTGTTTTGACCTCTAATTTGATTAGCAAAATCATTTTTCAATTCGTTTCTCATGTTAAGATTTTCCTTCACAAAATTAGCTAACTCCTTAGTGTTTTTAGCCGTGTCCCTAGCTTGACTAGCCAATTGCTCTTGAATGTTTTCCAAAATCTTATCATTTGCCGTGGCGTAATTCAAAAAGTCCATTGGAAGTTCTTTTGTGTAAACATTTTGAAGACCTTGACTGGTGTTTTGAAAATTACGGTTTTGATTTTGATTTTGCAATTGGCTACTAGTTCCTTGATTCCCATAGTTGTTATTACCCTTAAAATTGTTCCTTTGATTGCTTTGGTAACCAACTTGATTGTTTCGATAATTGTTAGCATTTTGATTTGGTGGAAAACCCGGTGGAGTCAATTGATTAGTGCGAGGAACTTGACCGTTTTGGTTATAAGTTCCCGCGGCCACGAAGGCACTCGAAGTGTTACCACCGTTGGTAATCCACTCGGAATAATCGTGAGCTCCACCACAATACATACAAGAAACCTCAACCGCTTTAATCGTAGCGTGAGCGGGTTGTTCACCAACTTTAAACTCAATTAACAATCCTTTCAACTTATCAAAAATCTTGTTCTCCAAATTAGCCTCGATTTGGCAAGCATCAACGGTGTGTGACAATGAAGGCGAAGGCGAAGATGAAGCCTTACGAACACTCGACGTGTTACGAGGACTATAGACCTTAGACCTATTCTCAATGATTAACAATGTTTCCTCGACCGTCTTACACAAAAAAAATTACCACCCGCGACGGCATTAAGATAATCACGCTCATGATCGTTCAAGCCATTGTAAAACGTGTCAATTTGATGCAAGTCGGAAAAACCATGATGAGGACATTCGTGCAACATTTCCTTAAACCTATTCCAAGCCGTTGAAAAACTCTCATTATACTCTTGTGAAAACTTTGAAATCTCGTTTTTCAAGTGCGTAGTCTTAGAGGGCGGAAAAAATTGGTTCACGAATTTTGAAACGAGATCCTTCCACGTCAATATAGAATTCGGTGGCTCTTTCTCTAACCAAATTTTTGCGGGCCCTGCTAAGGAATACGGAAAAAGCATCATCTTAATCGAGTCGTTTGAGACGTCCTTAAACTTGCATGTGGCGGTGAGACGATTAAATTGGCGAATGTGGTTATGAGGGTTGTCCTTTTCGTCACCTCAAAACTTGTTGTTTTGAATAATGGACAACAAACCCGTCTTAACCTCAAAATTCTCCGCAAGGATAGCGAGAATCACAATCGCTTCTCCATAACCCTCGGTGGGTGCTTGAAGCAACTCCATCATAGTTCGATTAGCCATGGATGCTTCTTTCACTACAATGGGTTCGTCAATAGGAGACTCCTCACTAGAAGGAGTGGTGGATTTGTTTCTTCGTTTACGAGCACGTCTTGCTTTGGAGCGAGTTTGCATAAACGTCACGTACAACGAGAAGGCGAGCAAAGAAGATTCTTTTTGGTGTTTTTACTTTTTTAATTTTTTTGTGGTTTTTGATTGTTTTTACTTTTTTGGATTTTTGGAATGTATTAGGTAGACACAAATCTACAAATCTCCTCCTTAATCAAATCTCTCGATTAAAGAAGCCTCAAGGAATGAAAACGATCACGTGAAGTGAACTCCTTCGATGACTTTAGAACGATGGTGGAACACCAAATCGTTCAAGAGGGTTTAATCAAATGAAACCAAGAAAATATATATGATACTTAATAATACTATGGGCGGCAAAACCCTCGATTAGCTTTCAAAATCAAAATACGCACAAGCAAGCGGAGGAAACGAGGCGGCGTGAAGCACTTAAGAGCCTTTTTCCTTTAGGTCGTGAAATACAACCGCCTTATACCTACCTTATAGTTTGTATTTCTCAAAATCGAGCTTCACGAAAGTATTTATCTATTTTTGCCTTTTTCTTTGGTTTGAGATTCGAATACAATGATTGGGTAATGACCTCCCAAGTCAAGGTTGTGATTTCTCACGTATTTGGAGTACTTGTAAGTTTATTGTTCTACGTATACAATATAGTAATAGTATTCACAAAAAACGAAAAAAACGATAATACGTATTAGTAGACTGCTACTAATACAATTAGCTATTTATGGCTATATAAAAACAAGATATGTTCAACCAAAACACAACACGCCTCCCCGGCAGTGGCGCCAAAATGATGTAGTGTTTTTGTACCCTTCAGGAAAAGGTTGACAAAGTAGTGGTAAGCGTTAAGTGTCGGTTTAGGAAAACCGAGCACTAATGACCAAACAAGTTCGTTTCCCAAGGAGGCAAGTGCGTTGTGTGTTGAATTGATATTGATTTGTGATTATATGATTGAGAAAGAAATAGGATTAGAAGAAAAAGACGGTTACGAAAACGAGTTAAACTACGACGAAAAAGGCGAACACGTAAAACCGTAAATAGTACAAAAATAAAAATTTTAACCTAAAAATTCCTAAAAATTTCTAAAAATCCCCAATAATATTCTTAGAGTTTACAAAAAATCCAAACTTGCTAAAACCTTTTAATTAATTCAATAATGACTTTTTAATGCTAATTAAAGCCCTAAAATTCACAATTAATTATTAAAAAGCCCTAAACAAGATCTAATAGTTTGTAAACCTCAAAAATATCCTAATTAAGCTAAAAACTATTTTTAAAAATTTTAAAACCAAATTAAACTATTTTTAAACACTTCAAAACTATTAAAATCTATTAAATCTTAAATTAATTCTAGAAATTAATTGAAAAGTCTTAAAAATATTTGGAAAGTGAAAAAACTCCTAATTAAGTGTCCTTAACCTAGGAAAAATGTAAAAACTAAAAAAATAAAACTTCAATTTTTAATAATAAAATAATATTAAAATAATCAAAAAAAATTCAAAGTTCACTAAATAATTCTAAAAAATTACCAAAAATCCTAAATAATGTAACTAAAACAAAAATGCAATCCAAATTTTCTGAAACCTATTTAATAATTTTATATTAAATTTTAAAGTTGGATAAAAACCCTAAAATCCTATAAAATAAAAAATAAGCTAAATTGAAAACTTAAAAAGCTGTAAACCTCAAAAATGTTATTCAAAACCTAAAAATCATTTTTTCAGATTTTTAAATTACCTTTTTCTATTTTTTTAATGACTTTCTAAAATAAAAACTTAAAATAATCCTAATAAATTAATTAATAACGGGAAAAATAAACTTTTTGCTCAGAAAAGTCTTAAAACCTAATGAAAACAAAAGAAAAATGATAAATGGGAAAAAGCTAAACAGAATAAGCTAAAATCAGCTTATTACTAAGCTGTTAGCTAAATAAGCCAAAAAATAAACACACCTTATATAATAGACTTTGCAAAGGGTTACCAGTCAAAGACCCTAGGGCAATTGGTAAACGCGTTGGTGTGTGGGAATAGTGGCGCAGGTTCGAGTCCTGGCCACGTCCTTTTTGGTATTTATTATTTTTTTTTCTTTTTAACTTTAAAAACCCAAACCAGTGACTAAGACTTGCTAAAACACAATTCCAAATCCAATTTTAACAAGATACAATCAAGATTGGGCCAAAAACGTGCTCAGTTTTCTTTTTATGAACACCAAGCAAAAACTAGAACTTTCACTTGTGCAAATAATCAAGAGGACTTGATTTAATGATTTTGTGTGGAAGATTGTTGGACAATGGGGCACCCTTATACTCTTTGGAGTATAAGGAGTCAAATAATGCACAAAAATCAGTCAAGCATCCACAATAATCACACAAAGATGCACAATAATGTTGCTGATATGCTTATACAGGCCTGGGGGTGTATTTCTGATGCAGTTAGCACACAAGTGAGATTCAATGCTCACAAACTTGCACACAATGACTCCAAATAGCATATAACTAACATACAATCCTGCTATAAACCCTACTCTAACAGATTATCAAGAATTGATGCACAAACTTCACAAAATAAGCAGAAAAATGGTAGTGACAGTTTTTATGCTTCTTTCTCAAAATTTTAGCATGCAATTGCTCTAAAACCTTACCAAACTGAAATAAACAACTAGCATACACCCTATTCTACCCTAATAAGTGATTCTAAACAAGATTTAACTCACACACATGTCACAAAGTCTGCTTAAATCACAAATCCAAACACCCCTTAAACTATGAAAATGAAAATTTTTCAAAGCAAATCAATACAAAACTCAACAAATCTGATTCCAAACAATCCTAACATGCATACTATACTCTAACAACTCAAATCAAACCATTTAAACAAACATTTAACCATTTAGCATGCAAATCACACAAAATGCACAAAATTTTCAGAAAACTGAAAATTGAAATAGGAAACAAGAAACTACCTTAAGGGTCCTACATCCAGGACCCTTAGTGGTTGCTTAACCACCTCCAATAGGCTAGGGCCTATGCAGAACCTTGGATTTGAATAAGTAAGCAAGACAAAGAGAGGGTGGTGGTGGTCACTGTTGACACACACACCACATGTATCTTAAAAGGATTATGAGCTTTTGAAACCTGCTAAGAGAAAAGGAAAACACAAGATTGCTGTTTCACAATGCAAATAAGCTATAAACAAGCTTAACAGTTAAGCTAGTTATGGCTCATTTGAGAAATAAAGGAAAACTGATTTTTATATATTTTTGAAACACTACTAACAACTAAATCAACAAAAGCTTAAACCCTCACTTAAGCTTGATAATCTACAAGATTATCAGGCTTATGATACAAGCTTAAACCCTTGGACCAAATTCAGAAAAATTCAAAACTTGAGTCACCAACATAAACTTAAAAGAGAACTTAAAACTTGGAAAATTAAAATGCAAGGAATGTAAATGGCTCTTTCTTTCTCGTCACAAACTCAGTACCAATTCATTTCACAAAACAAATATGGCTTTACAAGGTTTTGACCTAGGAGAAGAAAAAAGAACAGCTAAAACTAAAGTCCTATATGCCTTTATATAATAGGCTACAACTGTTCTAGAAGTGAATAGAAGCTCTAAACCCTAATGATTTGAACTTCCAGTAATGCCCTTGGAGATTCTTTGAAGATGCCATTAGATGCCATTTTTTTTGAATTCGCCAAGAACCCATGTGATGATCTTGGCTTGTAGCTGAGATGCCAGTTGTAAAAAGATGATCCCAGCCGTTGGTGTATCCTTTGGGAGCACGAAATTCTTGTGGGACGTTCATTTCCTGCTGTGAATTTGTCTTGGAGCCAAAATGTGGGTCAGGGGAGGGTTGGAGAGACATGTGAGGGTAAGGGTGACACTTTTTGGGGGTTGGGTTTGGATGAGGGTTGTGTTAATTAGCAATCTGGAGGGTTAGGGCTTAAACCCATTTGGTTTGTGTAAATGGGGATTAGGGTTTAGGTGTAAAGATTAGGGGGTGATTAGGGATGGAGGGTGAATAGTAGACGTTTCCCCCCAATTTAATTAATATAAAATCAGTTTAAAAAAACTGATTTATTTAAATAAAAGGATTGAGGGAGGTGGGATCTGACGTGGTGAAGATGGTGAGGTGTAAGGATGTGAGTGGTGGGGTGGGTGACATGGCAACCTGGTATTGGGTGGGTAGGTTTAGATGTCTGGCAGGTTTGCCCCCTCATGTTTCATTCTTTGTTCAAGTTGTTTTAAATGGCTATCAACGCCATAATAACACATGACAACTTTTGGACATTGGCAGTTTTGGCAGAACAAGTTTTGAAACTTGTTTTAAGGACTACAAGTGCAATTTTGGCAATCTTCAAGGGCTGTTTTTGACATGTCTTCATACTTCAAGGCTTTGACTTGTTTGTTGACTTCTTGGAGGACCATTATTGACAATTTAGTTTTGATGAGGGACTAAATTTGCCAATTCTTCAAAGTTAAGGGTCCTTTTTGTAATTTTGACAAACTTTAGGGACCAAACTTGTAATTATGAAGGTACAAGGGTATAAAGTGTCAATTCTTCAAATTTGGAGGACCAATCTTCATAATTCTTCAAATCTTCAAGGGTTGACTTTGGAAAATTCTTCATTAGGGCTTGGTTCATCGTGCGACTTCGTTTCCCGTGTTCATTTTTGCATGATTCTTGTGATCTTTTGTCATTTTCTCAATATCCGTACCTAAAATACACAAGCAACAAACAAAAGCATATATTTGGGTATTTTGATGATATTTAATGCATTTTAAGCCCAATTTGGACGATGAGACTATGTATAAAAGCAGTCTCATCAGGCACAAGCGTAGGCTAAAAGGATTCTAATTGATTCTAATCTAGCTACCGGTGCATATGTCTCGTCATAATCAATCCCTTCTTGTTGATTATAGCCTTGTGCTACAAGTAAAGCTTTGTTACGAGACACAACACCATTCTCATCTAACTTATTCCTATATACCCATTTGGTTCCTATAATGGTAGAACTTCTAGGTGGAGGAACAAGTTCCCAAACATCATTGGCAACGAATTGGTTCAATTCTTCTTGCATCGTAATGACCCAACTCTCGTCCGACAAAGCTTCTTTAACATTCTTTGGTTCAATCAAGGAGACGAAACAAAAGAAGTTGCTTTTGTTTTGAACTTGAGATCTTAGGGTCCTTTGATTTAAGTTACCAATGACATTATTGAGAGTATAATCCCTAGACTCCTTAATGTTTACTTCCTTTTCAACACTAAGGTCTTCAACTCCTATTTTTCTAACCTCTTTGGCTTTAACTACTTCTAATTCATCCAAGTCATCATCAACCATTGGTGGTGTCTTGGGTAAAGCAGGGGTTTCATCAAAGGTTACGTTGAGTGATTCTTCAATAACCCCTGAGGTTCTATTTAGGACTATGTAGGCTTTACTAGTTTGGGAATAACCTAAAAGGATACCTTCGTAAGACTTTGGGTCAAACTTGGTAAGGTAGTCTTTGGTGTTGAGGATAAAGCACTTGCTTCCAAACACCCTAAAGTATTCTAATGAGGGTTTCTTACCTTTAAGAATCTCATAGGGGGTCTTTCCTAGGAAAGGTCGAATAAGAATTCGGTTGAGAATATAAGTCGATGTGTCGCATTGCACCAAAACTTTTGAGGCAAAGATTGCTCGTTTAACATCGTCCTACTCATCTCTTGGAGAGTCCTATTCTTCCTTTCAACTACCCCATTTGAATGTGGAGTGCGAGGAGCCAAGAAGTTATGGGTAATACCATGAGCTTCACAAAAGGCACCAAATTGCACTTCATTATCAAATTCCCTACCATGATCCGTCCTAATAGAAACAATTGAACATCCTATTTCACTTTGAATTCTTAGACTAAATATTTCGAAGAGATCGAAAGCTTCATTCTTAGATGCCAAAAATCTAGTCTAAGTGAATCTAGAATAGTCATCAACTATAACTAGGGTATAAAGGTTACCTCCATAACTCCGTACGGCGGAAGGTCCAAAAAGATCCATATGTAGGAGCTCTAAGCACCGAGAGGTCGAAACCAAATTCTTGGCTTTGTGACTTGAGTGAACTTGCTTTCCAACTTTTCAAGCATCACAAAAGTGACTATCAAACTTAATCTTGGGGAGGTGTCTTACCAACTCCTTAGAGACTAAAGATTGAATTAAACGCATATTAGCGTGACCTAATCTCCTATGCCAAAGAGTAGAACTATCATCAATAGTCGCAAGACATATGTTGTCTTTTGACTTCTTATTAACCTTCATGACATAAAGCCCATGCTTTCTAACACCTTTTCCAATGACTTTTCCCTCTTTTACAATTTCACTGTCATGTTCCGAAAAGATGACCTTACACTTATTATCATAAATTTGACCTATACTTAAAAGGTTAAATCCTAAGTTATCTACGTGCTCAACATTTTCAATGGTCATGGAGTCAAGAGAAACCGTACCTTTGCCAATGATATTACCACGTAGACTACTAGCGAATGTGACGTTACCTCCATCATATGCTTTGTAATGCGAGAACAAACTTCGATTACCCGTCATGTGTTTAGAACATCCACTATCCTTAATCCACTCATCGGGCTCCAAATCAATTCCCAAGCATATCTAGGTAACAACACACAAGATCAAACATTTGGTCCCCAATATCTCATGGGTCCAAAATTGTTAGTTCCAAACATCCCTTGCATTTGGTTGGGATGCATGAATGAAGGAGGGGTTCCCCATGGAGAAAAAAATGGAGGATGTAACCATTTTGTTGTTCATTATTTCTCCTAGGTGTATTTGATCTAGGTTTAGAGTTATGATTATTCCTTCTAGGTGTTGGAGTTTTACTTCTAGATCGTGAATTGTTTTGATTATCTCTTCTAGGCGTTGTCGTTCTACTTCTAGGCATTGACTCATTCCGTACTCTAGGTGGAGTAGAGGATAGTCTAGATAAACTTCTATTTCCCATGAGAGGTTTACTTAATGGCTTGTAGAACTTACCAATAGCATTGTCGTCAAGTACGGGTAATTTTACCTTATTAACAGTAAGATGCTTTAGTTTTTCATCTAACTTAGACTTTTTAGAAAGTTCAGGATTTTCACCAAAATCATCCTCTGCCAGCGGTACCTTATCTATGGCGGCGGTTCCATAGTGATAAGGAACCGCTCCATACAATTTGGAACCGCGCACAATGGGCGTTTTTTGTGAAAACCTGACTTGTTTTGGTTCACTAGTTGAGGCTTCATTTGAGTTAAAACCTAGACCAAGTCTTTCCTTAGAATGAACTTGTTTGTTTAACATATCATCAAGAGCACTAGTACCTTTCATGAACTTTTCCAATTTAATGGAGGTGCTCTTGAGATCTTCATTCTCTAATCTAAGTTTCTCACAACTTAAGCAACTTAAATCAACCTCTTTATTTTTCTCAAGTTTAGCCAATTTCTCCCTAAGTTTATTGATCTCATTTTCAAGCTTAGTTTTGGTTGATTTTAAAGTTTTATTCTTTTCTATGAATTTAAGACTAAGTTTGTGTAAACTATTATATTTGCCTTCACATTCAATATCATCAAAAGTGGAACTATCATTGCTATAATATTCGGTTTCGGAATGTACCTCTTTAGAAGTGTGAGCCATAATACATTTCTCCTCTTTGGGGTTGTCATCATCATCTTCACCGCTATCGCTCCAAGCGCCACTAACGAATGTCGTGTGGTTCTTATCACGAGCGGGCTTTGGACAATCACCAATGAAGTGATTTGGATCATGATAGGTGTGTAAACACCCATCCTTTTTACCATTTAATTACAATAATAACCGAGCCAAAACGTGTATTTTATGTCTTTTATGTCGGAATTATGCGTGGTTTGTGTTTTTATTGTGATTTAGGACGAAATTGTGAAAAGTGGAGAAAACACGGCATTCACGGGCTTTTATTGAAGAAAAAGATGAAAGACGAAGTCAAGAAGTCAAGAGTGCAAAAAGAACGGAAGTCCAAGACCAATTCTGAAGATTTATCGAAGAAAAAGTCAAAAGACGGAAGTTTACTTAAAGCCGAAGAACTCAAGTCTAATTTATTGAAGAATTACAAGACGAGTTCAAAGAAATCCCAAGCCAAAAGTCATTAAAGTCCAAGATTTAATGAAGATTAAAGGCTTAAGGACTAATGGTGCAATTAAATGAAGATTAAAGGCTTGAGGGACTTAATCATGCAATTAAGAAGAAATGAAGGAGGGGATGAAGCTTCCTAAGCACCCCTTAACCTCCCCTATATATAGATTATATGAGATTAGCATTTTTCTTTGTTGGCTAATAGTGACAATTAGTTCTTCCACTTTTAATTACCTTGTCATTTATGTACTTGTCAAATTTAAATACTTGTCTTGCACCTTAATTACCATTTAATTTCAATTAAGTGTTCTTTTAATTCTTGTTAATCTTTATCTTTATTGTTTGATCTCTCATTCTACCTTTCTTTAATCCTTGATTTTTATGTTTATGTTCATGTTCATGTTCTTATTTTGATCAAAGGTGGTTTTAATTATCTTGATTAGTTTTGTTAGTTTTGTTGTTTTGGATTGATTGTTTATGATTAATAGTTGTTTATTGATTAGTTTGATTTAATCTTGTGGTTGATTTTGCTTAAGTTTGATTAGATTCGTGTGAATATCTTGTTCCCTGTTCTTCGGGGTGTTTGTTTTCTGTTTCTGATCTTTCCCAGGAAAAACAAGCCCAGCAATATTCCGAGTAAAGGGTTTAAAAAGCATCTCATTCGGAATATTAAAACATTCCGTATAAGACTTTTATTCCGGATCAAGGTTTTAGCCAAGGTGGTCCATTCGGAATATCCAATATTCCGGATAAGGGAATTATTCCGGATAGGCAGATTATTCCGAGTAAGGCAAAACATTCCGGATACGGCAATCATTCCGAACAGGCAGAATATTCCGGATAGAGAAGATATTCCGGATAAAGAACTTCTATTCGGAATAAGTGACATATTCTGAGTAAGGTTTTCCATTCGGAATATTATTCTGAATCAAGACTTATTCCGGATCAACAGCAACATTCCGAATAGGCCAAACATTTCGAATAGAGGTGTTTATTCCGGATAGGTGACATATTCCGAGTAAGTCATTTATTTCGAATAAGGGTTTTATTCCGGATAAGCTAAATTTTCAGGTTCTTTTAATTTCAGTTCTTAATTTTATCTTTTTAATTTCAAGCTTTATTTTTCCCGCCTTTTTCCTTACTCGCACTTTAAGTTTATTTGCCTTAGATTTATTTTAGCCTTGCCTTAGTTTTATGTTTTAGTTGCGTTTTGAGTTTGCCTTAGTTAGATTTATGTTTGCGTTATTTACGTTTTGTGTCTTTTAATTTTTGTCACGCTTTTAAATACTTGCACCATTTATTTTCATTAGACTTAGATTTAAAATTACTCACACTTTTACTTTAAATTAGATTTATATTTACTTTTAAGTCATTTACTTTAATTGTTTTGCACATTTTATTTAAAAACAACCAAAATATTTGTTTCACCAAAAACAATAGAGTCGTACGTTAAGCCGGAAATCAATTCGTTAAGATACCGAGAACAACAATTGAACCTAGAAAAATATCTTCATTAAAATGGCGGCGCTGCCGGCTCTTTTCGTAAAGATTAACGGTTTTCTGTAAGAGACGCGTTGCTTTTTGGGATCCCTTCACTTGTGAGCGTTATTTTCTTGCTAAAAAAAATAAAAAAATTTAAAAATCCATAAAAATTAAAAATTTCAAAAATCCAAAAAGATTTTAATTTTATTGTGTATATATATTGTTTTTGTGTTTGGTATTGTTTTCTTTTGACTTTGTAGGTGTATGCGTACTAGATCTTCTAATTATCAAGAGCCCGAGACTCGAGAAGATTTAAGTATGTAAGGTGTTAACAACAACAATAATCCATCGCACCTCAATAATAACAACAATGTTCTTCCACAGCCCGATCTTAGGACAATGGAGGAGCTTTGTCAACCTACCATGTTTGGATGAGGAGGACCGATTTCACCGATGCAAATCACGGCTCCGGAGTTTTCGTTGAAGCACTACATGATTCAGCAAGTGCAAACTAATCCATTCGCCAGAATGCCTGATGATGATGCCAACAAACACCTCGACAAGTTCATTACAATCACCCAAAGCATGAAGTTGCCTGGTGTCACAAT
This sequence comes from Glebionis coronaria, assembly GCA_025667525.1. Lineage (NCBI taxonomy): Eukaryota > Viridiplantae > Streptophyta > Magnoliopsida > Asterales > Asteraceae > Glebionis > Glebionis coronaria. The sequence continues at coordinate 196,378,820 of CM046879.1, read as the reverse complement.
GGATGTTCTTCGCCTACAACTATTCCCACATACTTTATCACATCACGCCGAGAAATGGTTTGATCGTCTTCCAAAGAATTCTATTCACACTTGGGATGACTTGACTCAACGCTTTTTGTCGCGCTACTTTCAACCATCCATGGTCACGACCTTCGCAATCAAATCAGCGGTTTCATGCAAGACCCTGATGAATCTCTTTTTGATGCTTGGGAACGATATAATGTTTTGATTGATCGTTGTCCAAACCACAACATGCTTCCAGTCACATTGATTGATACTTTCTACAACGGTTTGACTTTTCAAGATCGTGATACGATTAATGCAGCCGCGGGTGGCACATTCATGAAAAGGAGACCCGAGGAGTGTAGAGAGTTAATTAAGAACATGAATACTCACCACAAAAACTGGGATTCCTCCGCTTCTTCAAGGAACAACCCGATAGTCAATGTTTCTTCTACTTCAGCAAACCCTGATATGACCGAACTCACCCGCATGATGACTGAAATGAGCAAAAGTATCTTGCTTCTCGCTTCAAACCAACAACAACAAGTGAAAGCGGTTGCTAATCCTTGTGAAACATGCGGCGGTCCACACTCATACACCGATTGTCCTTCTACACAAGGAAATCCGGAAAATGTGTATGCAGCTTATGGTAATTATTCACCGGAAAATTACCAAGCTCGACCTCAAGGGGATAGAAATTTGCTGAGTTACCAGTCCAACAACTACCTTTCACCCGGTTTTTCTCCTCAAAACCAAAACCCCGCCAACAACTACAATAGAAGCAACCAAATCCCACCATGAGCTTCTAATCCTTATAACCCACCCGCTCAACAAGCCCCACCCATTAACCCCGATGTTGAAGCCATCAATAGAACCTAAGGTGAGCAAATCAAGAATCTGCAGAGCCAAATTATCAATTTGAAAGGAGATATTACCAAGCAAGGAAATGAGATAAGATCCGAGCTTCACGATAATATCTAATCCTCCTTCAGCAATCAAACAAATGATTTGAAGAATATGCTTGCTAGTTTCTTGCCCGCTGCTCAACCTTCTACTTCGAGTTCTCTACCTTCAAACACCGTCACCAATCCGCAAGCAAATGTGAGTGCTATTACTACCCGTAGTGGAGTCACCATAGTAGGACCACCTATTCCACTACCACCATCATTTACACCTCCTCCACCACCATTTATCCCTACTACTCCTACACCTAGTATTAGTGCACCATTACCGTCTCCGCCTCGTCATGACGATGTACCTAGGAAGGACCCTTCAACATCTCAACCTTTACCTGCTACGCCTTCACCTTCACCACCCAAACCTAATATCCCATATCCTTCTCGCTTAGGCAAGACCAAAATGCTAACCAAGGATGACTCTCAAGTGTCGAGCTATGTGAAGATGATCTCTCAAATGAACTTCAACATTAGCTTTCTCGAAGCACTTGTCCACATGCCGAAATTTGTCAAAGCATTCAAGGAATTGCTTAACAAGAAGGAAAAGTTGATTGAGCTCGCCAACACACGCTTAAATGAAAACTGCTCTGCAATTATTCTTAAAGAACTTCCGGAAAAGCTTGGAGATCCCGGTCGTTTTGTGTTGCCTTGCGTTTTCAACAAAACTGAAGAATTTACTGCCCTTGCTGATCTCGGGGCCAGTATTAATTTGATGCCTTTGAGTGTTTGGAAAACACTATCATTACCTGACCTCACTCCAACGAAGATGACTCTCGAACTTGCAAATCGCACTCTCGCTTACCCCGTTGGTACTGCCGAAGACGTGTTCATTAAAGTTGGCACATTTACTTTCCCGGTCGACTTTGTCGTTGTTGACTATGAAATGGACCCTCGTATTCCATTAATACTTGGTCGACCATTCTTGAGAACCGGACGAGCTCTAGTTGATGTTGCCGAAGGTGAGTTAATCTTAAGAGTCGGGAATGATTCACAAGTTTTTAAAATGGGAAAGCTTACAAGCAAATCCTTTGGACGAGAATCAGTGAATATGATTAATGTGCTCGATGATTTTGTCCTCTACAACAATCCTCTATTCGAGTCTTGCAATGATAACCCACTTTTTCAAGATCATGTGGATGATTCTCTCTCCAATGTGGAACCTTCTCCCATTTATGATTCTCTGCCGATCTTTGATGCTTATGATGATGATTCTAGCTCAGATTAGGATGATTTTGATGATTGTACCTCCGAGTATCCCGAGATGCCCACTTTCAATGATTTCGATGAGGCTGATACTCTTTCGAGTGATTCTTCACATGATGAAGATCCTCCACCATCACTCGATCCTACTTTGGACGATTACTCATTTGAGGAAGACTTCTCTACGTTTCTCAACACTTACTTCCCTCATGAGAGTGATGCACCTCCTTTGGACTTTGAAGATTATCATCTTGATCCTACTTTGGATTTGAAGAAAATTCTTTCAAAGGAGAAGAAACCGGTCGACACCAATATCCGCAGCACATATGATTTAACACCTCTTTGTCCCCCTTCTGAGGACGAGGTTGTGCTTCTTCGCGGATCTTCTTCCCATTCTGCTGAGCCTGAGTGCTATTTTCCCCTAAAGGAAGGTGTTCGGCCCCGGTATCGATATTCTGTAGCCATCTCAGTATCCACTTGATGAAATAAAAGGAAAAATCTTTGGAACTATTGAAGACATGCTTGCACCTCACCATACTTGCTCCCACCGTGCTTCATCGCTGCTTAAGGGAACCTTGCCTATTCTTCTTTGGCTTGCCTTGTTCGCCTTAAGCTTGTGCTATTTGATGGACGAAAATTATGTCTTTGATCCTGGTGGATATGTTTCATGCTTCTTCCTATGATGATCAAGGTCGAGTCAGGCTCACGACTCGGTTAACAAAAATCAAGCGCTTCTTGGGAGGCAACCCATGCATCTATCTTTTAGCTTTCTTTATCCTAAGTGTAGGGGAGACCCGTTGGTTTGCTATTTCCTCTCTTCTCTTAATCAGGGATTCGAGCTCACTGATCCACTCTTGATGATTCTTGACGACCCGTGATTCCGTGTTCACTTCTTCCCGGTTCTATCCTAAACTCTTTTCGATTCACTATTTTATATTTTCTCAATATTAAAATAGGAATCTCTTTAGTTGTCTTTTCCTTAGCAAGATTTAAACAACGTGCATAATGTCCTAATTGTAGGGGAATTTACTCCCACATGCTTAAACATTGAGGACAATGTTTATGTTAAGTGTAGGGGGACTTCTATCGCAGTTAAGTGGCCTTTTCCTCGCATTTGTCCTCATTTTAACTGGAAAATTTGATTTTTCGACATTTTTCAAAATTTTTAATCTATTTTGGCCTAGTTGTATAGTTGTTTTTACCTTTGTATAGTTATTTTCTTTCCTTATTAGAATAAATTTTTAATAAAGTGGTTTTAATTTTCAAACATTGTGAATCTTTTGACTCAACCCGAGTTTACTTGTATAAGTTTACTCTAGCTAGTATCCTTAGCGTGTTTAAGTCAAGTTTTGCTAGGCTTTTATATAGGGAGCTATAAAACGCGAAAGTCTTAACTCTCACGGGTTAAGAACAAGAACTTTTCGCAAGTTCCTATAATTGATCCTAGAGAGTCGTTTATCAAGAGAACTTTAAAACGCGATTTCTAAACTTGAAAGAGTCTAAGAGTTTGCAAGATCCTATAGGCGACTCGAAAACCCAAAACTTTGATTTAATAGGCTAAGCATCCACGAGTCTCATTCATTGAGATTTTAAACTGTGGAGAACGAGAGATGATAGAGCCAATTATAAGTTCGGTATTCTTTCGTGAATTTATGTGAGTTAATTATAAGCCTATTCTCCCATCGCTTGCTAATAAATTTATCTGCAATAAATAAGGTTGTACGATTTGAAAAGTTACTTAGCTTCTAGCCCAAGATCGTTTAAAAGTTGCTCGGTATGGATTAGAGTTCATAGCCAAGGCATAACTTATTGAAGCGGGATGCGAAGATTAGCGAGTCCAAAAAGGTCCTAACAAGGCATGAGGGCTACATTTTGTTGCTAAAGATCAAAAGTGATGTGAAGAATCATTTATCGAAAATCAATATGAAGGATCGAGACACACGACGAAAAGCAAAAACTCCCCAAAAGTCATGGAGAATTCTATCCGAAAAGGCCCTAACAAGGTATGAGGATAAATAAAGCCAAGTCCAAAAAGGAGGCGGATCGTTGTATATCAAAGTCCAAAATAAAGATTGGAGAAAAATGAAGAAGTCGTGGTCCAAGTATGAATCTCTCAAAACTTCAAGTGAAGAAATTCCTATATGAAGAGAAGACCATTATTTCATGAACGTCTCTCAAGGTTTGAAGTATGAAGTCGCTGCCAAATATCGGTCCGAGAAAGGTCTCAAATCACGAAGCGAGTTATGCCAAGATATGAACTTTATGAGGTCTCGAGAAGCAGTTTTAAAAGATTTTGTCCTTTAGCTAACTATTGATTAAATCGTTCACTTTATTTTCGACCTAAATAACTATCGAAATAAGTCAAACAATGCATCCTCGTGATCATTCAAGACAACAATAAAATATAAGAGATACACCTAGGAATAAGGGAGTCTAAGTGAATACTTGGCCCACATGAGTTCGTGATAGTTTGCTAACTTATAATAACAATGATCTCGTTTTTAAGCTTCGTTTGGAGAAAGTGAAAACTTGACGATAATGATTATTCATAACATTTCCAAAACCCAAGGTATGCTTTTTGATTTCTTAATTTGAATGTTTATAGTTTTCTATCTCTTTAATAAAGGCCACTATAGATTGATTATGATGAAAAATGTAAACGTGCTTTGTAACTAATGCATTGCATGAGGACATTGCAATGGTCAAGTGTAGGGGATTTGATAGGTGTGTAAACACCCATCCTTTTTACCATTTAATTACAATAATAACCGAGCCAAAACGTGTATTTTATGTCTTTTATGTCGGAATTATGCGTGGTTTGTGTTTTTGTTGTGATTTAGGACGAAATTGTGAAAAGTGGAGAAAACACGGCATTCACGGGCTTTTATTGAAGAAAAAGATGAAAGACGAAGTCAAGAAGTCAAGAGTGCAAAAAGAACGGAAGTCCAAGACTAATTCTGAATATTTATCGAAGAAAAAGTCAAAAGACAAAAGTTTACTTAAAGCCGAAGAACTCAAGTCTAATTTATTGAAGAATTACAAGACGAGTTCAAAGAAATCCCGAGCGAAAAGTCATTAAAGTCCAAGATTTAATGAAGATTAAAGGCTTAAGGACTAATGGTGCAAGTAAATGAAGATTAAAGGCTTGAGGGACTTAATCATGCAATTAAGAAGAAATGAAGGAGGGGAGGAAGCTTCCTAAGCACTACTTAACCTCCCCTATATATAGATTAGATGAGATTAGCATTTTTCTTTGTTGGCTAATAGTGACAATTAGTTCTTCCACTTTTTATTACCTTTTCATTTATTTACTTGTCAAATTTAAATACTTGTCTTGCACCTTAATTACCATTTAATTTCAAGTAAGTGTTCTTTTAATTCTTGTTAATCTTTATCTTTATTGTTTGATCTCTCATTCTACCTTTCTTTAATCTTTGATTTTTATGTTTATGTTCATGTTCATGTTCTTATTTTGATCCAAGGAGGTTTTGATTATCTTGATTAGTTTTGTTAGTTTTTTTGTTTTGGATAGATTGTTTATGATTAATAGTTGTTTATTGATTAGTGTGATTTAATCTTGTGGTTGATTTTGCTTAAGTTTTGATTAGATTCGTGTGAATATCTTGTTCCCTGTTCTTCGAGGTGTTTGTTTTCTGTTTCTGATCTTTCCCAAGAAAAACAAGCCCAGCAATATTCCGAGTAAAGGGTATAAAAATCATCTCATTCGGAATATTAAAACATTCCGTATAAGACTTTTATTCCGGATCAAGGTTTTAGCCAAGGGGTCCATTCGGAATATCCAATATTCCGGATAAGGGAATTATTCCGGATAGGCAGATTATTCCGAGTAGGGTAAAACATTCCGGATAGGGCAATCATTCCGAACAGGCAGAATATTCCGGATAGAGAAGATATTCCGGATAAAGAACTTCTATTCGGAATAAGTGACATATTCCGAGTAAGGTTTTCCATTCGGAATATTATTCCGAATCAAGACTTATTCCGGATCAACAGCAACATTCCGAATAGGCCAAACATTCCGAATAGAGGTGTTTATTCCGGATAGGTGACATATTCCGAGTAAGTCATTTATTCCGAATAAGGGTTTTATTCCGGATAAGCTAAATTTTTAGGTTCTTTTAATTTCAGTTCTTAATTTTCTGTTTTTAATTTCAGGCTTTATTTTTCCCGCCTTTTTCCTTACTCGCACTTTAAGTTTATTTGCCTTAGATTTATTTTAGCCTTGCCTTAGTTTGAAGTTTTAGTTGCGTTTTAAGTTTGCCTTAGTTAGATTTAAGTTTGCGTTATTTAAGTTTAGTGTCTTTCAATTTTTGTCACGCTTTTAAATACTTGCACCATTTATTTTCATTAGACTTAGATTTAAAATTACTTGCACTTTTACTTTAAATTAGATTTAGATTTACTTTTAAGTCATTTACTTTAATTGATTTGCACATTTTATTTAAAAACAACCAAAATATTTGTTTCACCAAAAACAATAGAGTCGTACTTTAAGTCGGAAATCAATTCGTTAAGATACCGAGAACAACAATTGAACCTAGAAAAATATCTTCATTAGATCACCACATCTAAAGCAATTCCTATCACCTTTTTCATTCTTGACAAACCGATTCTTTGACAATGGTTTCTTGTCATAGTTGGGTTGCCTAACGTGTTGACCTCGTCTCTTGAAGAACTTCTTGAAATCTCTCACCGCCAATGCATACTCCTCGTCATCGCTTTCCGAGGAACTATCATGGTCACTTTGTGCCTTCTTGGCTTTAAGTGCAAGAGATTTCCTCACTCTTGGTTTTCACTAATTCCGAGTCCTTCAAAATTATCATCTCATGAACCTTCAAGTTTCCTATGAGTTCATCGAGTGATAAAGTTGAGAGATCTTTAGACTCTTCAATCGCCGTGACTTTTGCTCTCCACTTTGGATGTAAAGCCCTTAGAAACTTCCTAACATTGTTCTTGCTAGAAAAACCTTCATCAAGTGCTTTTAGACTAGTAATAATGGTGTTAAACCTAGCAAATGCACTATCAATAGTTTCATCTTCTAAGATGACAAATTGTTCATATTGTTGGACAAGAAGATCGATTTTGCTTTCTTTGACTTGGCTATTACCTTGGTGGGTTACTAAAAGAGTGTTCCAAATATCTTTAGCAGTTTCACACATAAAAATTCTTTCATACTCTTTCTTAGGCAAAGCTTTATAAATCACCATTTTAGCCTCATTATTTTTTGAAAGTTTCTTTTTAGTATCGTCATTAGCTTTGTCAAAAGTGACCAATTCTTTTGTTTTAGAAACTTCATTAAATTGAAAGGGTAAAAAATCACCATTGGTAAGAACATGCCAAAGATCTAAATCTTCTGATTTCAATAAGATTCAAATCTATTTTTCCAATAAATAAAACTATCGGTTTCAAAAAGTGGTGGTCTTTGCATAGATTGCCCTTCTAGGTATTTGTTGGAATCCATAGATCGATTCAAGTTTTAAAATACAATATACTTTAAAAATTCTTGAGCAACCCGCTCTAATACCAATTGTAGAAACTAGAAGGGGGGGGGGTTGAATAGTTTCTTATAATTTACTTGTTAAAAAGTGGTTTCCAAAAATCCTTTTTCAAAAACTTAGGCTTGAGGAAATATGTGAAATCTTCTTATGCACAATATGAACAATGATAGTGTAACTAAACTAATACTAACAAAAATATATCCACAAAGAATAAAGAATGATAGTGTAACTAAGCTAATACTAACAAATGTATATGCATAAAGAATAAAGAATGTAAAGAGTTAAGGGTAAAGAAAGATCAAACCGAACACCAAGGATTTATAGTGGTTTGGCAACGAAGCTCACTCCTCGTTCCTACTCCACTCCTCGAGTACTCCTTACTCGAGAGTTCACTACACAACAAGCTCCTTATGGTGGAGAAAACCGTACACGTCGCTTAACCAATTTCCGACTCTAAGCTAAAAGTCGAGCCCTAATCGTAGCTAGGACCAATCTACACAACTATACTTAGTACATACACAACTTCCAAATAGACACAACTACTTGGATCTTCACAACTATGACACAACTACAAATGTATAAAATTATATCTTCAATGGATCTTTGGTGGTGGACTCAACACTTTACAAGGATAGTGTTCTTCTCTTTGCACTTGGAGAGGAAGGGATAGAAGAACAAGATTCACTTCTTAAACACGTAATAATCAAACCAATGATCAAAGATTTGAGTGATTAAAGAAGGGGTTTGAATTTGGAAATAAATGTGCAAAAGAGGTGAGGTGAAAAACAGAGAATGGTCCACTATTTATAGGACAAAGGAGCCAACGGCTATATCTGCCCGCGGTACCTTATCTTAGCCTGCGGTACCTTATCGATAAGGTACCGCCTAGGTGCTAAGGTACCGCCGGACTAGACTCCGCTCCTTTTTGTCCTTTATTGGTGGAGGTCTTATCTGGATATAAAAAATATCCTAAAAGGATATTCTTAACCAAATAAGAATATGCCATTTTCAAATTTCAAATAATTAATTTAATAAAACATTTTCTTAAAAAGAAAGTTTAATCAAAACTTGTCACAATTAATAAAAAGTGAGTTTTAAGAAAAGATTAAATCACTTGATCACTTGATTAAGGTTAGTACTTGTTTATCCATACCTTAAGTGAAAATGGGTAAAATGAAAAATACTTGAACTCAAGAATTCGTTTTTCGTTGTTTTCGTAAATGCTTGTTTTTATATATCGTCGTAATCAAAACAAAGCGAGACCGAAAAATGCAAGTAACGTTTTTAGGCATTTATTGCATTAACAGTAACTTCAAGTGTTGTGGAAGAACCAGTTGTTGATGTTTCAGGTACACAGGTTAATGAAGAGGTTGGATCACAAGCAGCCAAGTCATCTCCCATACTTGAGTATGTCACTATTCCCATATGGACAGATGCTTTTGCTGCTGCTGGAAAGGAAAATGGTGGTCACCAAGTATCACCAGTTAACAACATGCATGGTATTTCAGGCGCTGACAAAGGAAAATCTGGCGCTGACAAGACAAATTCAGGAGTTGATGGCTCAAACGTTGACAAGTCCATTTCAGGCGTTGATGGCTCCAACGCTGACAACCTTGGTTCAGGCGTTGACAACTCTTTTGACCATATTTTCTCTTCCACTTTTGAACAAGGTGAACCTTCAAGCAGAAATGGAGAGGTTCATACATACATTGATGGAAGAGAGTCTGAAGAAGATATTGTTAACATGGAAGATGAGATTGAAGACAACAGACTTTTTGAGGGAGGAGTTCTTACTTCTACAATGAAGGATCACCCCTCTTCTCTAATCATTGGTGATGTGATGTCTCCTGTTCAAACTAGAAGATCTCATCAGAATCTTGGAGGATTCATTGCCAATATACACAAGAAGGTTGATACCCCTCTTGTTCAAGCATGTTTGTTTGCCTGTTTTCTGTCACAACAGGAACCCAAGAAGATTTTTGATGCTCTCAAAGAACCAAGTTGGGTGGAAGCAATGTAGGATAAGCTTCACCAATTTGCTATTCAGGATGTTTGTGAGTTAGTTGATTGTCCCAGATATGTCAGACCTATTGGGACAAGATGGGTTCTTAGAAACAAGAAAGATGAAAGAGGCATTATGGTCAGAAACAAGGCACGTTTAGTGGCTCAAGGATATACACAAGAGGAAGGGATAGACTATGAGGAGGTCTTTGCACTAGTTGCAAGGATTGAGGCTATAAGGATATTTCTAGCCTATGCTTCCTGCATGGGCTTTACTGTCTATCAAATGGATGTGAAGAGTGCTTTTCTTTATGTCACAATTGTTGAGGAGGTTTATGTAATGAAGCCTCCTGGTTTTGAAGATCCAGAGTATCCAGAAAAGGTATATAGAGTCAAGAAAGCTATGTATGGACTTCATCAAGCCCCAAGAGCATGGTATGGCACATTGTCCACCTATCTGGTGGAAAATGGATTCAAAAGGGGCACCATAGACCAGACCTTATTTACAAAGAAGACTTGTAAGGATGTCTTACTTGTTCAGGTTTATGTGGATGATATCATCTTTGGATCATCTAACCCAAATATGAGTGAATACTTTTCCAAGCTTATGAAAGACAAGTTCAAGATGAGTGCAATGGGGGAGATGAACTTCTTTCTAGGGTTACAAGTTCAGCAGAAAGAAGATGGTATCTTCATCTCTCAAGATAAATATGTAGCATAAATCTTGAAGAAGTTTGGCTTTTCTCCACATGAGAAAAGGGCTAGTACTCTTATGGATAGAGAAAACCCTTGGGGAAAAGTTGGAGATGGAAAAGATGTGGATGTCAGGCACTATAGATCAATGATTGGTTCATTGATGTATCTCACAGCCTCAAGACCTGACATTATGTTTGTTGTATGTGCATGTGCACTCCATCAAGTGACTCCCAAAGGGTGTCACCTTCATGCTGTCAAGAGAATGTTTAGGTACCTTAGATGTTATTCAGGTTTGGGATTATGGTATCCATTAGATTCCCCATTGGAGCTTATTGCATATTCAGACAGTGATTATGGTGGTGACAAATTTGATAGAAAATCCACAACTGGTGGATGTCAGTTTCTTGGGAGTAGGTTGATATCTTGGCAATGCAAGAAACAAACAGTGGTGGCCAATTCTACAACTGAAGCAGAGTACGTTGTAACAACTGCTTGTTGTGGTCAAGTCTTATGGATAAAGAACCAGTTGTTGGATTATGGGTATAATTTCATGCATACCAAGATTTTTGTAGACAATAACAGTACTTTATGCATTATTAAAAATCCTGTACATCATTCTAAAACAAAACACATAGAAAGTAGACATCATTTTATAAGAGATTGTTTTGAAAAGGGTTTAATACAACCAGATAGGGTTGACACAGAAGAAAATGTATCTGATTTATTAACTAAACCTTTTGATACTGGAAGGTTTCATTACTTGGTAACAAGTATTGGAATGATCAATCTCACTTAATATGTGTTTTGGGGTCTTTTTGTAAAAGTATGTACAGGATATGCATTGTTATTGGTCTTTTTGAGAAGTTAGATTTTCCACTATATTTGTCTAACGCTGACAAAGGTTATTTTAACGTTGATAAGTGTTATCGTGGCATTGTCAGCAACATGTTAGTTTTGTGGTTTTTGATCTAAGTGTGCAGGTGTTGTTAGCATTGTACCTTTGGATACAAAGTTGCTTATGGATTCTTGGAGAATCATTGGGGCATGTTTCAATTTATGGATGATGGTTGGAATATTTATATTCCTATCTTCACATACATTTTTATACATGCATATTATTTGGCAACATATATATCACAGTTTAAAGGGAGGTTTTAGGAACCTTTAGGAGTTTTGGGTATTCTTATAATACTCTTATCACAATTCTAGATTGTGTCCACTGGTGAGTATGAGTTAGTTTACTAAATCATGAGGCACTGTAGCATGCAAAGTTGAAATACTATGTATGCTGCCAAGACCTTTTTGGCCTAGAATTGGATGTGGTCTGTTGGGAGACTTGGGAATGATTTATAATGGGTTTACCTGGGAGTTACAAGGGATTTTATGAGATAACGTAATTGTTAAGAATTTTGGTTAGCAAGGGACACTAGAGGACTGTTATGTCTATCTTACATAAGCAAGTGTGCATAACTGGACAGTGCTTGCCGCCCTATAATAATTTTCAATTTATAGGTTATCTTCACTAGGATATATTACTTTGTTAAGGTCCTTTTTCATTTTTATTACTTTTATTTTTGGACGCTGACAAATATTTTCCAAGCGTTGTTGTGACCAATTTAGACGCTGACATGGCTTTGGCAAACGTTGACAAGAATATAGCCGTTGGGCGTTGATGGGTTATTTATGACCGTTGACACTCATTGGGACCTACCCAGTTTTTATTTTTGACTAATTTTGGGGCCGTAATTTTTGGAGTAGATAACTTTTAATTAATGCACAAGATAACTTATTTTCTTTTCAATATTTTCATCATTATATTTTGAAAATACTTGCCTTATTTTTGACCAATCACATGTGCCTATCTCTCCTATATATTTGGCTCCTATTTTTAAACAGGGTACTATCATATTCTTGTCTAACACTTTTTCTCCTATAATTCATCTTTCATCAATCTTTCACAAACAACTTTCTTCAACAATGGCACCAAAGTTTAAACCAAGTGCCTTGGTATTGGGATTCAGGAGTCAGCACAACATGGTTGCTTATTTGGCGAATGATGATACTTTGTTTCCACAATACACTCAGATGGTGGCGTATTTTAATGCATCTCCACTTAGGTATGCACTTTCTCATGCTCCTCTCATCCCTGTCACTCATATTAAACAGTTTTGGAACACTGTCAGTTCCTCAAAGCTTAATAATGTGACTACATTAACAGCTATTGTTCATGGGCGTACTTGGGTGGTTACTGAAGCCTTGGTTCGCCAGGCTTTGCATCTTAATGATGCAGATGGTGTAACCACTCTCCCCATTAATGAAATAGAATAAGGACTTCGGGCTTTGGGGTATCCTTTCCCTGATGAGGGTACTTTAAATAAATATCATAAACAAGAATTCCCCCCAGCCTGGAAGTACCTCATACATGTCATCCTTCAATGTTTGAGTCCCAAATGTACTGCACATAATGAAACTAACAGATCTATTGCTAGTGCAATTGTGTGCCTTACAAATGGGCAAAAGTATAATTTTTCAAAACTAATTTTTGATGGCATGTGTAAAAACAAGGGGAGTAAGATGACTTTGGCTTATCCTAGATTTTTGCAAATGGTTTTTGATGTCCAAAATTACTACACAAGGGATCATGATGATTTTTATGAGATCCCTATGCAAAAGAAAGCTATTTTTAGTAAGATGAACTCACCCCCTCACCGTGAATTACCCCTCACCCAAGCTATGCTTGCTGTTATTGCAGCAGCACAACCCCAACCAGACCCACAACCACAACTTGACCCAATACCAGAACCTTTACCTTCACCTCAACACATGGAAATTGACCAAGAATCCTTCAACGCTGACACATTAAATGTTGACGTTGACACTAGTAATCCAAACATTGACATCTTTCCTTCACAGACCCAAACACCCCTTAACCTTCAAACTACCACCCAATCCACATCATCTTCTACACCCCCTGAATATAGGTTGATTAAACGCCCAAGGACTACTGGAGTGTTCTCCTCTAGTGGTCCTAGCCATGTTGCAGAGAGAACCACCACAGCAAGTGTGGTTGGTGCTATGGATGAGGCTGGGACTATTGGTACTCGCTTAGATGCAGGACAAGACAGTCCTAACATCTTTAAGACCTCATCCATGCCCCATGACTCTAATTTGGGAGGTCAAATACCCATTCTAGAGGAGGGCAGATTGGAACCATACACATTGATGGAATTGACGGCTGTCTTCATTAGCTTGCAAAAGCAAAATGCAGACCTGGTACAAATAGTCAGTACACAAGGCCTTGAACTCAAGCAATTGGGGGAGAGGATTGTTATTTTGGAGGATGCTAACACTAGGCGTGGAATGGAGGAATCTTCCAAAGGGGAGGATGAGCAGATCCATGTGAGTGACAAAGGCTCACATGATGGAGAATCTTTGGGTGTTGCTAAAGCCCTCACTGAATTGAAGAAGCAACCAGGTTTTGATACATCTTTGGTTACTCCTATAAACTTGAACTTGTCTTTTACAGCAATGATGGAGCAGTTCACAAGAGGCGCTAAGACAAGTAAGGTGGGTGTTGAAAAGCAAAATTTGAACGCTGACACATCAAGCACTAACAAGAGTAAGTTGGGCGCTGACACACATAATTTGAGCGTTGACAGACCTGCCGATATAGTTGATGTATTCCAGTCATCAGCTATCATCAAAGAAGTGTCTTCACATGTACCATCATCATCTTTACCCATCATTGATCCATTAGATAAGGGTAAATAAATTATGGTAGAAGTAGAAGTTCCAAAGGATGCAGCACAAGTAGAGTTTGATTCAAGGTTGGCTACACAACTTGTGGAACAAGATATGAAGAAGGTTGGTGAATCACCATTTGTTGTCACTTCTGAGGAACAAGAAGTAAGTGATGAAGGGAGTTCAGATTCAAGTGTGATGATAATTGAACAACCAGAAAGACTAGAATATGGTGATGACTTGGAAAGAGAGAAGCTTAGAGAGTTAAAATTGCAAGTAGACTTTGATATGCCAGAAGTTGTTCAGATGTACCATGCTTGGGAGAATAGGATTATGGAGAATCCAGATTTGACAATTTCAGACCAAATTTGGGGATTGGAGATTCTTCTAAGAGTTCAAAGAGACTGCAAGGTAATTCTGAAACATAAGGCTAGCAATGCTTTCTCACTACTGAAGAGGGATAGAAGGGAGATTTACTACATGCTACTCAGATGTCATGGAACTGGATGGACCTTCAAGAAAGTGCAGGGATTATCCTTTAAAGAATTGGAGTACAAGGCTTATCCCATTTGGGCAAGAGTGCAGGAAATGAATACTCTTAGACTTCTTTCAGATGAAAGGAAAGAAGAACTTGCAGAAGAGATGGAGATTCAAAAGGCAATGATTGTTCCAATGCCTTTGAAGAAGGGAGTCTCACTTGAGTTTCCTAAAGATCTAAATAAGTGGTTCCCAGTGAAGCTGTTCTTAGAAGGAGCATTAAGCTCTCACCCATGGAAGCTTTAGATATGGTACAAGTGTTACCTCTTGATGCCAGAAACCCTATCATTAGCTATGAGGACGATGCAAGTGGGTTTTGGATGATTGGCAGATATGGGAAAGAGGTACACACATTTACTACTCTTATGTCTCTCTTTGCAAGTATGGATAGGGAAGACTTGGCAGACCTTTGGAGGTTGTTGATGGCCAAGTATGAGACTGAAGCACCTACTTCAGTCAATGGAATAAAGCTTTGGTCAACATTCAAGAGAATGTGTGCACCAGAAGAAGAAGATCCTGTTTGGAAGGATCTTGAGGATGATATCAGTGGACTTCAATGGCGTTTGTATTCAGCTGCTGGTGTGTATTATTTGAGCTCTACAAAGTTTGCTGAGTATCTTCTTATAGATGCTGGGTATCCCATGTCCAAAGAAGTTTTGGACAAGATGAAGACAACACAGCTGGAGATTGACTATTCAAGTGACGTGGCCAAAGAATTGATTAGGCATGTTTATTACCAATATGAGAAGAGTTGTAAGATTCCTCCTAGTTCTTAATTTTTATTCAGAAACTTGATTACTAGAGTAGATATCAAGTTTAGGGGAGGATTGTTGGGAATAAAATGTAGCCAGTACACTTGAACGCTGACAAGAAGAAAACTAGCGTTGATAAGAAGAAAACAAGCGTTGACAGATCAAGCGTTGACAAGAAGAAGTCAAGCGTTGATAGGTTGAAGTCAAGCACTGATAGAAAGATATGGTCTATGCGTATTAAGTTTCTAGTTTGTTTCTAGTAAAGATAGGATCAACAATGTATTTTTTATAATTATCTTTACCTAGAATAGCTAATACGTAGACTCTTGTACAAGGCTTCTTATGCCTATAAAAGAAGACCTTTAGGTTTTGTTTCATATAAGTTTTTCATACGTTTAACACTTCATTGTAAGCAAGTTTGTTCTAATCAATCAAGTGAAAGTTTGTTTTACATTTTTGTGTGTTCTTGTTTGAGTATTAATTCCGCATAATACTTAAATTGTTTTATACACAAACAAAGTTTCTCTATGTGTTTAACTTGATCTAATCTCGTTTACACAAGCTAAATTGATCTAAGTTTGGGATCAACACTTAAGTTAGCACTGGAACAATCACAAAAATGTGATAGTATGACGTATTGGTAAGCATTGAAGGGGTTGAAGAATGAAAAAGAATTGTAAAGATAAAGGGTGTAAAGAAAGAAGCCCTCCTTACAACCTTAGGCAGAAACCGAGTCAACACATATGCTATTGAGAATCATTTTAATGATGCTCGATATTGAAGAGAGACATCATGGACCCAGTGATGCAATGCACAACCCATCCCAGCTAACTCAGATACCTCTCAAAAGGTATTTATTTTATTCACACGGAGACAACGCATTATCTATCGATTTATTCACTCCGAGTAAATTGGTATTGAAAAGGTATCACTCCTCTCCAGCCTCCGATCACTAAAATCCAAAGTGCACGATCGAGTCTAGAGCCATTTGAGATCATCAAATATCTCATTACGATACACTTTCATATTTCCTTGCTTCTTCACACACTATGAAAAGTAAGAAAGATCTTAAGAGTCCTACGCAAAATCTTCATGATATTGCGTGAACATCCGAGTAATACGAAAGTATTTACAATGAAGATAGAAATCCTTCTTGAGCGAATATCAAAAAGCTCATGGTAGGTGACTTGTGCGATTCTTTATGAATCAAGCTTGTGATAACTGGAAAGCAACAGTTGTTTAATTATTAATTGAATTTAAACATGTTCCAAGCCTCTACGCAATATCTCAGTGATCCTGTTAGAACACTCAGAGTGATACCTTAGTGTTCACAGTGATGAGTGGAAATCCTTCTAGTGTTAACATCAAACAGCACTTGGTAGGTAACTTGCAAGATTCAATATGAATCAAGCTCGTGACAACTGGAAAGCAACGATGGTGCGATTCTTTAATGAATCAAACTTGTTCCAGGAATCAGAATTGACGGCTTCAATCATGCGGATAATTTAATCCAAATGATTCACTCTTTACGTTCGCAGTCAGCTTTGGACGGTCGAGTAAAGAGAACGAGTTTACCCGCGAAATCTTGTCAAGGATATTTTTAATTAAATCTACCTGCCACAAGTACGATATTTTATATCGTCCAACGGTCTTCACCGACCAGCGGTAAAATGATACCGAATTAGAATGAAATTTCAAAGCCATTTTGTTCGTGTCTACTTATGTTGCGGCATTAAAAGACGGTGGCGTTGCAGAATCCGAGAAGAAGTCGTCCCCGCATGCTTATACTTTTCACACTTAATACTTCAACAAATTCAAGAAAGCCTAAAAGTTAAGTCTTCTGCTTTATCAAACTCTAAAGCTTTCAAGAATTACAAAGGTATAAGTATGTGGGACATGGTGTCACGAAGAGGCGAAGATCACAAGTGATGGATGCACAAGATAAAGGCAAGAGATTAATGCTAAAGATTGATATCAAAGATCACATCAACACGTTCACCAGAAAAGAAAAAGAAAAGAAAGACGAAGACTACGAGCTCAAGACAAGCATAGTATGCTAGGTTTATTTTATTATTGTAACTAGGGTAACACCCTTGTTTGGAGTGACCTCTCTTAGGGGGAGATTGTTGGAAATACGTTTTTACGTATTTAGGAAGATTCGGTCACTCCGACAATATATTAAGTAGTAGCTCGTAGTCTAGATATCTTTATTAAACAAACAAGGCCAAGCCTAGCCTACAACATGTTTAGGTCGGCCCAATATTGTAAGCCCAAGCCCATCACAAGGCTTGGGTATATAAACCCTCTCCTTTGATGGAGAGGGTGGTGGTTTTCATAATTTACACATAGTAATCTTTTATTTCTCTCTCTAGAAGTGTGTGAACTCCATCATCTCTCTATCTCATTCTCTCTCTAAAACATAAGCAAGATTTACATATCCTACAAATCTTATGTTTTAATATTTTTTAATCCATCAAAACCATTTGTATCCATTTTTAGGATATGTAAATCTTGCTTATGTTTTAGAGAGAGAAAGAGATAGAGAGATGATGGAGTTCACACACTTCTAGAGAGAGAAATAAAAATTACTATGTGTAAATTATGAAAACCACCACCCTCTCCATCAAAGGAGAGGGTTTATATACCCAAGCCTTGTGATGGGCTTGGGCTTACAATATCGGGCCGGCCTACACATGTTGTAGGCTAGGCTTAGCCTTGTTTGTTTAATAAAGATATATAGACTACGAGCTACTAATTAATATATTGTCGGAGTGACCGAATCTTCCTAAATACGTAAAAACATATTTCAAACAATCTCCCCCTAAGGGAGGTCACTCCAAACAAGGGTGTTACCCTAGTTACAATAATAAAATAAACCTAGCATACTATGCTTGTCTTGAGCTCGTAGTCTTCGTCTTTCTTTTCTTTTTCTTTTCTGGTGAACATGCTGATGTGATCTTTGATATCAATCTTTAGCATTAATCTCTTGCCTTGATCTTGTGCATCCATCACTTGTGATCTTCGCCTTCTCGTGACATCATGTCCCACATACTTATACCTTTGTAATTCTTGAAAGCTTCAGAGTTTGATACAGCGGAAGACTTAACTTTTAGGCTTTCTTGAATTTGTTGAAGTATTAATTGCGAAAAGTATAAGCATGCGGGGACGACTTCTTCTTGGATTCCGCAACGCCACTGTCTTCAAATACCGCAACATAAGTAGACATGAACGAAATGGCTTTGAACATTTCATTCTAATTCGGTAGCATTTTACCTCCGGTCGGTGAAGACCGTTGGACGATATAAAATATCGTACTTGTGGTAGGTAGATTTAATTAAAAATCTCCTTGACAAGATTTCGTGGGTAAACCCGTTCTCTTTACTCGACCGTCCAAAGCTGGCTGCGAACGTAAAGAGTGAATCATTTGGATTAAATTATCCGCATGATTGAAGCCGTCAATTCTGATTCCTGGAACAAGTTTGATTCATTAAAGAATCGCACCATCGTTGTTTTCCAGTTGTCACGAGCTTGATTCGTATAGAATCTTGCAAGTTACCTACCAAGTGCTGTTTGAGGTTAACACTAGAAGGATTTCCACTCATCACTGTGAACACTAAGGTATCACTCTGAGTGTTCTGGCAAGATCACTAAGATATTGCGTAGAGGCCTGGAACGTGTTTAAATTCATTTAAGAATTAAACCACTGTTGCTTTCCAGTTATCACAAGTTTGATTCATAAAGAACAGCACAAGTCACCTACCATGAGCTTTTTGATATTCGCTCAAGAAGGATTTCCATCTTCATTGTAAATACTTTCGTATTACTCGGATGTTCAGGCAAGATCATTATGATTTTGCGTAGGACTCTTAAGATCTTTCTTACTTTTCACAGTGTATGAAGAAGCAAGGAAATATGAAAGTGTGTCCTAATGAGATATTTGATCATCTCAAATGGCTCTAGACTCGATCGTGCACTTTGGATTTTAATGATCGGAGGCTGGAGAGGAGTGCCACCTTTTCAATAACAATTTACTCGGAGTGAATAAATCGATAGATAATGTGTTGTCTCCGTGTGATTAAAACAAATACCTTTTGAGAGATATATGAGTTAGCTAGAATGGGTTGTGCAATGCATAACTGGGTCCATGATGTCTATCTTCAATATCGAGCATCATTAAAATGATCTCAATAGCATATGTGTTGACCCGGTTTCTGCCTAAAGTTGTAAGGAGGGCTTCTTTCTTTACACCCTTTATCTTTACAATTCTTTTTCATTCTTCAACCCCTTCAATCGTTACCAATACGTCATAACTAGCACCTTGTTGTGATTGTTCCAGTGCTAACTGAAGTACTTGGTCGGCATTCAGCTACGTTCACAAGCTTTCTCCATCTTTCCTAAGGACTACTATTTCTAGCTATGGAATGTCCGTGAGAAGATACCTCCGGTTTTGGAAGAATCATAGGAATTAACCTATCCTACCATCCTTATGTCACCACAATATTCATCGTCGTGAAATAAATGGGTTTTGGGTAAGTATATGTCACCATGAAAATCCATTTTGATATGCAAATCCGTTGTGCTCCCCTTTAACATATGCCACGATATTCGAAAATATTTCGCATATGTCGGGATGAGCCAGCACATTCAGTCAAACCATTTGTGATAATTTCCCATATTAAATCACATTTTCTACCCCATATTAAAAATATTAACCCAATTGATGTTTTTAATATCAATTGATTTAATAAAGTTTTAACAAAGGTTTTGGGAAAAAAAATGCAAGTCCGTTTTATCTTCATGATACCAAATGTATGAGATATGATATCGATTTGTAACATGATCACATATTCACCATATTAGAAAAAAAATTGACAAGGTTGGACCTGATTGATGAGAACATCATATGATAAGATCAAATGGTTCTTGTCAGCATATGTTGGCCGCCTCGTCACGTCTGAAGTCATCTCTTGACACCACGTGTACGATTGGTATTTTTGTCTTGACACCAATTAGTGAGCTTGGCACTTTTGGCATCGAAGATTCTGAATGCTTGACAATTTCTCCCCCTCAATTGTTGACCCGTGTTCTATTGAAAGAGTTGTTGTCGTCGGTTGAGTAGTCGCATCGTCGAGTATGTAGATACCAATTGTAGATAGCTATGGTTGTAGAGATGATAACTTCATAAAAACAAGACTTCTCTTGTTTTAACAAATAAATGCACTGAAGCGTATATATATCCGTGTTAGACCAAGTTATAAAGTAAACTTGATCCCTTACAAGGTTTCAAAGTAAACCTTGCCCGAGAAAATTAATTCCCGTTGTGAGCCAAAGCTTTCATAAGAAATACTTGACTTTAATATGAAAACCGGGTTGCAGTCAGCAATAACTACAAGCCATTTTGGCATGTTTTATAAAATATTTACAACTTTTGTACGAACTCTATTTATGGCGCCGTGTCAATATCAATCAACATTTCTAAGGCCGTAAATATTATCGTACCAAAAGACATGCCGTTGAAAATAAAGTAAAAATGTTTTTGGATTTTTCTGAATTTTTCAATTTTTATGGTTTTTATATGGTTTTATATTTTTCTATTTTGCTTTTGTGGATAAAAATATAAACAATATATACGAATGATCACCAAGGATACGGAGAATAGTTTACCACCACTATTCTTTCGCTTCATCTGCCAGTTCCTTAAGAGTCTCAGGCGAGAAGGTTCTCATTCCTAGCTTGTCGGCCAAAAATTCCAATCGAGCGCGATCTAAAGCCTTCGTGAAAATATCCGCCAATTGATACTCAGATCGGACAAAGTAAAGCTCGACCACTCCATTTTCCACTTGCTCTTTGATGAAGTGGTAGTGAATGTCAATATGCTTCGACCAAGAGAATTGAACATTGTTGCAGCATAAGGCAATGGCACTTTACCTGAAAAGGGAGGGCTTTACCTGGTTTAAGTGTAAAACCCGCATGCTTTTACCATGAATAGTACCCTTAAGATCGTACGTACTAGATTAAAACTTTCCTAATATAGCTTGATTACGATTATGTGTTAGGATTTTACGTATTACGTACGTGTTAGAACACGATAAGTATTTACTACGCACGAGCACGTAATAATTATTCGACAATAATTATTCACGAACATGCGATCATGAAATCATGAACGTAATTAAAACACGAACTATTATTAATTACGTATATATATTTATTACGAGCGTAATTAAATATATTAGATCACGATATTTACGTAACGAGAACACTTAAAACGCGAACACAAATAATCACGAACGTATAACTTAACATCGGGACACGGAAATAGGTACGGGTACCCCAAGTGGGGCCCCCTACCCGCGGCTACAAGGGACAAATGGGCCAAGCCCATTTGTAAAATTTTACTAAAAGGGTTAAAGGATTTTTCACTACTCATTTTTTTACAATTACAGAAGATTTTAGCAAAAACCTAAAACCCTACTTCCCTTTTCTTTTTTTGGCCGCCACCCTAAGAACACCACAAGGAGGTGTTTGTTGATCTTGGATCTTGGAATATTAGTTGGTGATCGTGTTTGTTCTTCGTCCTTTTGATCCACGAATTCGGTAAATACTTTTTAAACCTTTTCTTTTGATTTGATCTTTTAATAAATCAAGAACATGTTATGTTTTTACAAAAACCTAATTAAAATCATGGATCTAACATGAATTTGGATTTAATAAAATCAAAAGTATGTTTTTAAGGGGTGTTTGTTTTAGCCGCGGCCTACACCGAACCCAAAGGGGGTTTCGGTTTGGCCATCCGACCACCACCGAGACCATATGGTCCCGGTTGGTTGGTGTGGGTCCCACGGCAGCCTCAAGACAAGGGGTACCCCGAGTTGGTTCGGGGTACGGTGTCGATTTCATGTTCGGTTCATGGTGTTTAGTCTAGATCCGGTTCATGGTGTATGTTTAGTTTTTTATGTTTTATGATCTTATGTTAAAAAATTAAATTAATAAAATGACATGATTAATTTAATAACATGACTTAGGTTATCTTAATTATTAATAATCATGAAATTAATTAACCTAAGTATTTATTATGTTAGACTTATAATTAATTAATTATTTAAAAACCATGATTATAATTAATTAATTAACATGACTTAGGTTATATTATTAATATATAATAATACATGTTTTAACCTAAGTAGTTTACTTTATTTAATTAAAAACATGTTATACTTTAATTAAATATTTTAACCTATAGTTTAATTTAATTACATGAAATAATTATTAAACTATAGCTTATATCATATGACTTAGAAAATAATCATGAAAACACTTAGGCTTATATACTTAGCTTATTTAACCAGCTTATTTCTAATTATGGAAACTTTCTATTTTTAGAAACTTAATTAAATAAGGCAGCTAATCTATTTATGGAAACCTTCTATTTTTGGAAACTTATTTATTTCAGGCAGCTAATCTATTTATGGAAACTTATTTAATTAAGGCAGCTAATCTATTTATGGAAACTTTCTATTTTTAGAAACTTATCTATTTTAAGCAGTAATTCTATTTTTGGAAACTTTCTATTTTTGGAAAATTTCTACTTTTGGAAACTTTCTATTTTTTGGAAACTTTCTATTTTTGGAAACTTTCTATTTTTGTTAACTTTCTATTTTTGGAAACTTTCTTTTTTTGGAAACTTTCTATTTTAGGAAACCTGTTATCTTTGGAAAGTTACATATTATTACACAGTAAGTATAATAATACATGAAATACCAGAAATACTTAATCAGATTAAACAGAATATAAGATAAACATGGTTTAAGGCTTTAAAACAGTAAAACATGGTAAGAACATATAAAATAAGCTAAGACGTGACATAAAACCAGCTACGTATTTAGTAAGCATATACTTATTCATGTATGTATTTATGTAGCACTAGTGATTCGGAAGTAGGATTCCTCTCAGTTCATCTTCTTCGTTCACTGGACATAAGGTACGGATTCCCGTCCTTTCAGTATGGACATTCTTTCCTTATTAGGATTCCCCGTATGCAGCCAACTAATTTCCCGTAATATAAGTTACGTGTTTGATTGCTTATGTTTAATAAAGAATACCTATAGCCATATACATGCACGACCAGTTTCACCTAGTTATGGAGGTACCATAACCATAACATTAGAGGCACTGATGTTATGACTTCACCACGGCGGAGTGATTGCTCGTGGCGTCCCTAGCTTTTGGCCATCTATATTATATTTATCATGTGCGGCGTATGGGTGCATCCTAGTTACATGTTTTCAGTCAGGATTTCATGGTGAATGTGGTGTGTGCCTTGCATCCTTCACAAGGAGCTGATCCCTCCTACCCAAAAACCAGTATATTAAATTAGAGGCAGCCCCTCTAATTTGCATGATGAGGTCACCCCTCCAAGTATTCATGCACGGTGGATTTTCATGACCTATATTGGCTAATGGTAAAATATGACAAACAATTTTTATAAGATAAACATAAGACTTTCAAACTATAAAACCAGTTTTATCAAGACTTAACCAGGTTACTCGGGACTTAGTTTTCTTCCGCTGTTATATGTTATATGCTTATCCTATTCATGCTTTATTGTACATCCGTGCACTGAGCATATTTGATCAGCCGTTTTCCTTTTCTATGTTCCCAAAACGGCAGGTACTCAAGGACGCTCGTAGATACTAAGAGTACGTGCATATGGACTGGAAGCTGTCTAGCCTTCTTTACTTTATGCATTTCTTTTCCTATGATACATTTGCTATGGACATTGTTTAGTCCTTTCCTTTACTATACTATGTTTGTGTGTGATGAGCTTTACTTTTGGACTACCGATGTTTGATTCTGGTATTTTCCTTTTTATGGTCAAGTAATGTTTAGACATTTTTCCTTGTATGCTTTGATGACACGCCATAATTGCATGTGACATTTCCATTATCAAAATGGGGTGTTACATTGAGTCTGTGTGGCGGTGGGCTCAAACCCCGTGGATTAGTCGGCCAATGAGTCAAAAATCACGGTTACCAAAAAAAAAGGCAATTGCACTTTTGTTGTCGCAGTACATCGGAATTTTGTTGAAACCTAGACCAAAGTCGTTTATTGGGATCTCATCCAAAGAATTTGAGCACAGCAACCGGACATAGCTATGTATTCTGCTTCCGTACTTGAAATTGCAGCGCTTTGCTACCTTTTCGATGCCCAACTGATTAGTCGACCTCCTAGTAGTTGCAAAGTTCCACTCGTGCTACGCCTTGTATCTTGACAACCCGCGTGATCCGTATCTGCATATTCCATAAGTGCAATCGAAGAGTCCTTCGAATACCAAAGTCCCCGATTAATGGTTCCTTTAAGATATCGAAAGATCCATTTCACAGTGGCAAAGTTAACTCAGTAGGTCGAGTTTGATACCGAGCACACATACATATAGCAAACTGAAGATCAGGTCGTTTAGCTGTGATATACAGAAGAGTACCGATCATCCCACGATAAAGTGTCGGATCAACGGCAACTCTATGTGGATCTACATCAAGCTTAGTTCGTTCCACCATTGGAGTATCCACGGGGTCGCAAGATTCCATCTTATATTTCTGAAGAGATTCAAGGGCATACTTAGATTGATTGATAAAGATGCCTTTGGGACTCTGAGATATCTGAAGACCTAAGAAGAATGATACCTTGCCCATCATTGACATTTTAAACTTGGAATGAACAGCGTGGGGCCAACCTTTCCTTTAGCGAAGCCTTATGTAATGAGGAATTGTGACAATAGATCATACCATGCGCGTGAAGCTTGCTTCAACCCATAGAGAGCCTTCTTAAGCTTGTACACATGATTAGGATACTTAGGATTCACAAAACCATCCGACTGTTGAACATAGACCTCTTTCTTGATTTCACCATTAAGAAATTCCGTCTTCACATCCATCTGATAGACGATCATATTCATATAGGCTGCATAAGCAAGGAATAGTCTAATAGCTTCCAAACGGGCAACAGGTGCAAAGGATTCCATAAAGTCTATGCCCAATAATTGCTTGTATCCACGAGCTACTAGTCGAGCTTTATTCTTCAATATTCCGCCTAACTCATCGAGTTTCACCTTGTAAACCCATTTCAAAGTGAGTAACTGCACCTGATCCGGGCATGGGACAAGTTCCCATACTTTAAGACGTATAAATTCATTAAGTTATTCTTGCATAGCTTCTATCCAACAAGATTGAGTAAATGCTTCTTGCCATGTCTTAGGTTCAACTTCAGTGAGAAAAGCATCAAAATGACAAAACATTGAATTTTCTTGTAGCTGACTTCGTGTGGATACCGGACGATTAGGGTCACCAATAATAGAATCTATAGGATGATCCTTTGTCTACTTGCTGTCATGTTCACGAATCCGTGGATTGGAGTAGACTGTAGAAGGACCTTCCTGTGAGGTGGACGACCCGACTTGATTAGGATCGGGAATAGGTACACCAAAGAATGGAAGTTCACGCATTTGAGCGAATTCCAAATCGTGATCATCATCATCCTCTTCATCATCAATAGGCATGATATGGGTAGTTGAAACATGTGTTGGTTGAGAATTACTCGTTGAAGGTATATCTTGACCAATTGTAGGTGCAGATGTGTTTGATTGTGCTTCGGTTGCTGGAGCGACAACTTCGGTTACCGGAGCTATTACCTCAGGTTCTGGAGCAACAATACTTGGAGGAGTAAAGAATTCATCAAAGAACGGTTGAAACAACGTATCCCATTCATTCCTAGAAGGTGGTGTGAATGATGATGAAATAGGGTTGTTTGGGTCAAGACCAGAACTAATGTTACTGGGTCCCATTTCATAAAGTGTGGGTTCAGAGCTGCTTTGCTTAGAATCCATTGCTGTCAGCTCATCAAAATCAACATTCATAGTTTCGAGGATCTTACGAGACTTACGATTGTAGATTCGGTATGCCTTCTTTGCGGGTGCGTAACCAATGAAAATACCAATATCACCCTTTGGTTGAAGTTTTCCCAGCCATCATTATTTGGATAGCAAAGAGAACCAAATACATGAAGATATAATAAGTCTGGTACTTTTCCATGGAGAAGCTCATAAGGTGTTTTACCATGGCATTTACGAATTAGTGACCGGTTTTGGGTGTACACTGCTTTAGATACTGCTTCTGCCCATAAAAACAATGGAGCCTTTGCGTAAATTAACATCGTTCGAGCAACTTCCATAAGTGTGCGATTTCTCCTTTCAACGACATCGTTTTGTTGTGGAGTGCGAGCAACGGATGTTTCATGAGATATGCCAACTTCTTCATAATAATCACGCAAAATTTGATTCACATTCGGTTCCATTATCTGTATGAATGCATCGGACAGTAGTGTTGAGACGCACTTGAATCATCTTGAGAAATCCGATGATGAATTTAGGTGCCTCATTTTTTGTTGTAAGAATTTTCACCCATGTAAACCGAGAGTAATCATCGACAATTACGAGGATGTACTTTTTACCACTAAGACTTTCAACACGCATTGGCCCACAAAGATCCATATGCAACAAATATAGTTTCTCTTGGTTGGTGTCTTCAGTCTTAGGTTTGTATGATTTCTTAGTGCTTTTCCCCAGTGAACACGCGGAACACAAATGATCCTTGTGAAATGAAAGTTTAGGAAGACCACGAACAAGTTTGTTTTTCGCCAAATGATTAATAGCGTCAAAGTTAAGATGAGATAACCGTCGACGCCATAACCATGACTTAGTCTTCGATGCTTTGCAGAGAAGACATACGGGAGAAGCGGCCATCATGTCTTGTAGAGACAAAGTATACAAATTATTCCCTCGAGTACCTTTCAGTAAATCAACCCCTTCTAAATTACGTATAAAGCAGGTATGCTCTCGAAAAGCAACTTCTAGGTGTGCATCACAAAATTGTCCCACAGAAAATAAGTTGTGACCGAGACCTTCCACATAATACACTCTTGAAATAATAACATTCCCAATATGATATTTACCATAACCCATTTTCTTTGCTATATGATCATTTCCAAATCGAACCATACCAAGAAACTTTCTGACGAAATTTTTGAGCTGAGAGTGATCTCCGGTCATATGCTTGGAGCAACCAGAGTCCAAATACTAGAGAACCATTTGGACCACCTGTTTTCAATAACAACTGTAGACAATGCATTGGAAACTATTGGTTCCTGAGTGTTAGCAGATACAGATATAAGATTATCAGAAGTGCTAACATTTGTGTGACCCTTAGATTTCTTGCGTTTTCTAATTTGAGTTCTAGCACTAACAAGTTTTATTGTTCCAACTTTCTTAGGTTTTGGAGTATTAGCGGGCACTACAGTGGGAGTAGACCTATTTAAAGGGCACTTCGTTCCTATGGTAGTGTTGGTGTTCCTGGTTAAAGGACACGCTTGTGTTTTGGTAGCCTTGGTACTCCTAGTTAAAGGGCACGCTTTCTTCGCTTCAGTGGGAGTGATTCTACTTAAAGGGCACATATTTCCTACTATAGTGAAAGTTCTACCAGTGGGGCGCCACAACCAACCAACTTGGGTTAACACTTTCCCTGTCGGTTTCCATTCTAATCCATTTTTCCGGGCATTCATCTCATTCACATGGTCAATAAGGCAAGAATCATGACGACTAGAAAACATACATTCATTGCAATTCCAACATTTCAAATTAGAATTCACGGTAGGCTAAGAACGCTGCACAACGCCAGAGCCTTTAGGTTTAGCTACATGATTCTTTGTTTTCAAAACAGAAATAAAATTCCTAGGCTGGGCTTCTACTTTCTTCTTCTCTTGACTACTAGATGGGGGCAAGATCTTATCATTCTTCTTGTTTATTTTAAGCTCAGATCTTTGAGCCTTAGTAGTGGTGCTTACTCCTGTAGAAGGCAACACGGGAATATTAGAAGCTGGTTTTGATTCCGCCTTATCTTTAGTGACCAAAGTTTGAGATGGTTTAGTCCTAGGGCCCTTATTAAACTGTGTGACGGCTATAAAGTTCCTTTTGATTTCACTAGAGGACGAAGCTGAGACAGTGGTTGCGTTATCCACAACATTCTT
This sequence comes from Glebionis coronaria, assembly GCA_025667525.1. NCBI lineage: Eukaryota > Viridiplantae > Streptophyta > Magnoliopsida > Asterales > Asteraceae > Glebionis > Glebionis coronaria. The sequence goes on along the minus strand of CM046879.1, from coordinate 196,350,338 downwards.
ACCTTTTAGAGTGCGAAGTGTTTCCTTTAACTCAGCCAAGGCCAGATTCTTATCACAAATTTGTTCCCTCAAATCAGATATTTCCACCGACTTCCGATTCAATTGTTCAATCAATGATTGATTCTGTGTAGTGTTATTAACACATGCGGGCTTTACCGAATCGAAGAGTCGTGTATCTTTCTGTTTTAAGTTATCAAGTTTGGACAAAATCTTGGAAACTCGATTATCTAGACCAAGTTTAAAATTCTCAGCGGCCTCAAGTACGTTTACACAGTTAAGCTCCTTAGATTTCTCTATGTCTACCGGCAAAGATTTAACAACTTTGTCACTTGGCTGACGCTGTTTTGATTGTAAATTCAATCGAAAATTATGTTCAAAGTTTGCATCATCGATATTAACACCTTCGAATGACGTTTCAAAGATTTCTTGAATAAATTGTTGTTTGCATTCAAGTGAAATACAATGTGTTTGAATGTCATCAAAACGTTTTGAAAGAGAAGAATATGAATCTTGAAGCTTTAAAAATTCAGCGTCAGATTCATGACAAGTACTATCTACCACATTATCCACAGATTCAACATGATGCACAATAGAATCATTATCAACACTTTTATTCACACAGACGGAAACTATATCATGAGACTTCACTTCTTTCAGAAGCTGATCATTTTGGCGAGAAACCCGTTCTATTTCGAGTAAATTGTTTTCATAAGCATCATCCATTTCATTGAAAACACGTTTAACTTCTTCTATTTCCAAACACAAATCTTGATCAAGATTACTAAGACAAGCTTTAACATTCTTTACAAACGGAACAATTTCGTCTCGGAACGCAGCTCTAGTGTGCTCAAAGTTCCATTCACCTTCCGTTATGGCCGTGGTCGTCGTACGTTCCAAAGTGACCTTGTCAAAATCGGCTAAGTGTTGGTGTACCGCTTTTAAATTAACGGACGCCTTACTTACCGGTGGAAGTAACTTTGTTAAATCAGTTTTGACGAGTGTAGGAGACGTACTAGGAGGGTTTTCATTTGACAAACTTGGGGGCACAAGAACTGTTAGTTCAACTAATTCCTTTTGTAAGCAAATACGTGTCTTTTTAGAAAGTTGATCTTTATTATGCTTATCATAATCAATCGAATGGAATTTTGAAGACATTTTAGATTGACTTTCTTCCATAAGTGACTGTGTCTCCTTAGAACTACGAACATAAGGTGCTTCTTTCGATTTGCCAATTATGGTCATATCATAAAGACCGGGAATATATTCCTGAGCTTGTTTTATATAACCGGGATTAGGTGGTAAATTTTGAAGACGCTTAAGTTCGAGTTCTTTAAATGATTTAGTTAAAATATGAACCTTTTCTGTGGAACCGTATTGTTTTAAAAGCTGTTGTTCCTTAAATTTAAGAAGTTTGGTAGCATTAATTTATGATTCAAACTTTTTAGACTCGAGAGTTTCAAAATCCATTTTAAGTTTCTGAAAATCATTGACAACCGACTCTTTTGCTTTTAGTTATTGGAAAGATTAGCTTCTAATGATTCTATTTCTTTCAAGTGTTCAATCTTTTCCAAACAAAATTGGTCAAATTCATAACATGTTATTTTCTCTGCTTGAGGGACCATTTCAAAAGTTTTGACCTTTTCTTTATGCAACGCAAGCTCAGCAGTTAGGGTGGAATTCGTATCTACGGACTGTCTGAGAGCCATATGCATTTGATAAATAATATGTTTAGGCACCATGACCAAAATCATGTTGAGCATAAGATTCCATACCCGTCGTAGCATTTGTTTGAGGTTCACTCAAATGTGTAGGATTGGGTACCACATAATTTGAGTTACTAGTTCCCGAATGCTGTTCGAGGTTGTCATTTTCATGCCCAACTTGATGTGGGTTATCATCATTACCAAGATTGGTTGTAGTGGGTACCTCACTGACGACATCAGAACCGTAGTGAGAGAGAATAGCAACGAGAGCAGCTTGGGCAGAGTGAATGTCATCAGAATCCGAATCATATGCGTCAAGATCATCTGCTTGATAAGCTGCATTAGAAGTGGAAACGACTACAATGCCTTCAGTATCTGTTGCCCCTGGGTCTGCAAGAAATGCTAACTCCTCTGAATCCAAAATAATTCCCTTACACTAAGCATCAACCAAATACATTTTCTCACGAAACCACGCTTCATCCCTTCTCTGTTTCGGCTGAGTGCATTGCCTAGCCATATGACCTTGTCCTCAGCAATTGTAGCAAGTCACAACCTTTTGAGGACCAATGGGGCTTCCATTTCCATTAGCTTGAGAATTCACAGCTTTAGCATTCACAGTCCTTGTAGGAGGTCCATCTGAATTTTGCCTTCCCTGAATAGGTTGCACTGTTACTTGACCATCTTGAACAGTAGCTTGTTGTCGAGGATTTGAAGAGGTGCGGAGATGATAGTTTGTTGGTGGAAATCCTCTAGTTGCAACAAGTTTTGACAAGTAGGTAGTGAGATGGTTTAGAAAATAAACTGGCGTATCATTTGGAGTAAAGACTGGTGCTTGGATTTGTGGAAGTTCATTAGAGTAGAAATCTTGTGTTGGTTGTGCTTCTATTGGAAAATATCCTTGCTGAGGAGTATAGCCCATTGGAGAAGTGTTGGCTTGTGATGGTGATGTCTGATATGGTGGTTGATGTGGAAAAGATTGTTGATGAACACTTTGTTGAAATGCTTGCTGTGGCATCATTGGTGGTTGATAAGATGGTTGTTGTAGTTGCTAATAGGTGTGTGGTGGTGGTTGCTGCAAGTATGATGGTTGTTGATAAGTATAAGCCATGTTTTATTGAGAAGCATACATGGCAAGTGGATCATGAACTTGAGGTTTAGACAACCGAGCCTCGATCACATGGAATTCGTGTTGTTGAAGAAACGCTTGAAGTTGATCCACATTGGCGTTATGCAAGTCCTTAGCCAATTTAACATCTGTCACGTACTTTTTCCATTCTGAAGGAAGAGTGTTCAAATACTTGGTGTTTAATTGAAACGTAGGAATTGCCATGCCATAGATATTGAGCTCATTCAACAATAGGGTAAATCTCAGATAGTAGTCATTGAGAGTCTCCCCTGGAACATAGGCAAACTTATCAAAAGTATCATAAAGCTTACACTCTCGTTCTTGTTTAGTTAACGAGGTGCCTTGCATTAGAACACGAATTCTATCCCATAACTCTTTGGCAACTTTATGTTTGCTGACGAGTTTGTAGACATCTGGAGGAAGGGCTTGGAGAATGATGTTTGTAGCATACTTATCACATTTGTCTTGAATCTTCATATCTCCGGTCAATTCACCCGTTGTGCGAGGACGAGTAGTTGTACCTTCCGTCACTGTACCATAATCTAATGGTCCATTGAGCACTGATGCCCAAATGAGATGTCCATTCTCTTTGTTCAACATGTAAAGTTCCATTCGGGAAGTCCAATCCTCGTACATAGATTTTTCCAACATTGGTGGACGATTATCCGTACCCGAGAGGATGGACTTATCCGTAAGAGATGTGTACTCCATTTCAATAAGTTAAGATTTACAAATATTGATCGAACAATGAGAGAAAGTAAATGTGTTTGTTTTAGTGTGTTAAAGCCGAGAAATAATGTTGAAATCCCTTAAATTATGTTCTCGATAAACCAAAAATTCCAAGTCAAAATTGCACTAAATTTTTAAGGAATAATTTTGGGTTGTCGGAATGTTGATCGGAATAAAGATCAGAAAACTGTCAGAATAAGCCTATCGGAATACCCTTGATCGGAATGTCCCTAATCGGAATACCCTTGTCGGAATGTCCTAATCGGAATACCCTTGTCGGAATGTCCCTAATCGGAATACCCTTGTCGGAATGTGCCAAATCGGAATATGATCGAAAACCTTAAACCCTTTTCCGATGACATTGATCGGAATAACTATTAAACCCTTTTCCGATGACACTAATCAGAATAAATCCCACTTTTCTCAGACAAAACTCAACCAATTCGAGATTTTAAGCCAAAAAATGATCAAAACACCCAAAAATTTTATGTTTTTAGCCAAAGTAACTATACCAAATCTCTACCACAAATATGAAGAAGATTTGTATCAAGAAAAAACCATAAAAACACAAAAAAAAATTTGGTTCGTGTAAAATGGATCAAAATAGGCGTATGAATCAAGAACACAAACACATAAACTTTACAATCATCCCATGGCTCTTGATACCATTTGTAGGATATGTAAATCGTGCTTATGTTTCAGAGAGAGAAAGATAGATGATTTCACACTTCTAGAGAGAGAAAGTTTAAGAACTATGTTTTATTTGAAATGAAATCACCACCCTCTACATCAAAGGAGAGAGTTTATATACCCAAGCCTTGTGATGGGCTTGGGCTTACAATATTGGGTCGGCCTACACATGTTGTAGGCTAGGCTTGGCCTTGTTTGTTTAATAAAGATATCTAGACTACGAGCTACTAATTAATATATTGTCAGAGTGACCGAATCTTCCAAAATACGTAAAAACATATTTCCAACAATCTCGCCAATTCTTCTTCAATATCACAATCAACTAATATCCACATTTCTACGAATATCAACCATTTTGTTGTTGATCCCAAACTTAGATCGATTTAGCTTTATGTATACGAGATTAGATCAAGTAATACACTTAGAGAAACCTTTGTATATGTATATGACAATCTAAGTGTTATGCGGAATTAACACTTAAACAAGAACACACAAGATGTAAACAAACTTTCACTTTGATTAATGATATCAAACTTGCTTACAATGAAAGTGTTTAACGTATGAAAACTTATATTGAACATTAACCTAAAGGTCTTCTTTTATAGACATAAGAAGCCTTGTACAATAATCTACGTATCAACTATTCTAGGTAAAGATAAATATAGAAAATACATTGCTGTTCCTATCTTTACTAGAAGTAATCTAGAATATAATAAACGTGTAGATCATATCCTTCCGTCAGTCCTTGTCTTCAATGTGTGAACGCTTGACTTCTTCTTGTCAACGCTTGATCAGTCAGCGTTTGTTTTACTCCTGTCAACGCTTGTTTTACTCTTGTCAGCGCTCAAGTAGACTGGCTATAACTTATTCCCAACAATCCTCCGCTAAACTTGATATCTACTCTAGTAATCAAGTTTCTGAATAAACATTAAGAACTAGGAGGAATCTTACAAACCTTCTCATATTGGTAATAAATAAATCTGATCAAATCTTTGGCCACATCACTTGAATAATCAATTTCCAGCTGTGTGTTCTTCATCTTCTCCAAGACTTCCTTGGACATGAAATACTGACCATCTACAAGTAGATACTCAACAAACTTTGTAGAACTCAAATAATAAACTCCAGCAGCTGAATACAATCTCCATTGAAGACTACTGAGGTCATCTTCAAGATCCTTCCAAATAGCAGGATCTTCATCTCTTGGTCCACACATTCTCTTGAATGTTGACCACAATTTTATTCCATTGACTGAAGTTGGTGCTTCAGTCTCATACTTGGCCTCTAACAACCTCCATAGGTCTACCAAGTCTTCTCTATCAAAACTTGTAAACAAAGATATAAGAGTGGTAAAAGTGTGAACCTCTTTTCCATACCTGCCAATCTTCCAAAACCCACATTCATCTTCTTCATAGCTTATAATAGGGTTTATGGAATCAAGTGGTAACACTTGTACCATATCTGAAGCTTCTAATGGTGAGAGCTTGAGGCTCCTTCTTATAACAGCTTCACTTGGACTTAATGGATCTATATCTTTGGGAAACTCAAGAGGAACTCCCTTTTTCACAGGTCTGGGAACAAACATTGCCTTCTTAAGCTCCATTTCCTCTACAGGTTCTTCTTTTCTTTCATCAGAAAGAAGTCTTAGAGTGTTTTCTTCCTGCACTCTAACCCAAATGGGATAAGCTCTGCACTCCAACTCTTCAAATGTCAATCCAATCAATTTTTTATAAGTCCACCCTGTTCCATGACATCTTAGCAGCATACAGTACAACTCCCTTCTATCCCTTTTCAAATTTGAGAGAACATTGCTTGCTTTGTGTTTCAAAATGACCTTGCAATCCTTTTGTACTATGAGAAGAATCTCCAAACCCCATATCTAATCTGAAATGGTCAAATGTGGATTCTCCATACACCTATCTTCCCAAGCATGGTACATCTAAACAACTTCTGGCATATCAAAATCAACCTGCAATTTCAACTCATTTAACTTCTCTTTTGCCAACTCATCACCATACTCAAGTCTTTCTGGTTGTTCTATGATCATTACACTTGAGTCTGAACTGGCTTCATCACTTCCTTCTTGCTCTTCTGAAGTGACAACAAAAGGTGATTCACCCACCTTTTTCCTTTCTTGTTCCACAATTTGTGCAGCCAACCTTCTATCAAATTCAATCTGTGCTGCATTCTTTGGAACATCTACTTCTACCATAATACCCTTACCTTATCTAATGGATCCAAAGTGGGTAAGGAAGATGGTAATACCTGTGAAGAAACATATTTGATGATGGATGATGACTGGAATACATCAACCTCATCTGCAGGCCTGTCAACGCTCACTTTTGCTTTGTCAGCGCCCAAGTTACTCATGTCAGCGTTCAAATCTGTCTTGTCAACGCCCAAAGTACCTGTCTCAGCGCCTCTTGTGATTTCCTCCAACATGGCTGTAAACGACAAATTTAAGTTTGTAGGAGAGACTAGTGACGTATCAAAACCTGTCTGTTTCTTCAAACTTGTTAGGGCCTCAGCAACACCAAAAGATTCACCATCATGAGAGCCCTTATCACTTACATTTATCTGTTCATCCTCCCCTTTGGAAGATTCCGACATCCCTCTCCTTGTGCTAGCATTTTCCAAAACAACAATCCTCTCCCTCAATTGCTTGAGTTCAAGGCCTTGTGTACTGACAATATGTACCAAGTCTGCATTTTGCTTTTGCAAGCTTATGCAGACAGCCGTCAATTCCATCAAAGTAATTGGTTCCAAGCTGCCCTCTTCTAAAATGGGTATTTGACCTCCCAAGCTAGATTCATTGGGCATGGATGAGGTCTTAAGAATGGTAGGACTGTCTTGGCCAGCTTCTAAGCCAGAACCAATAGTCCCAGCCTCACCCATAGCACCAACCACACTTGTGGTGGTGGTTCTCTCTGCTACATGGCTAGGACCACTAGAGGAGAACACTCCAGTAGTCCTTTGGCGTTTTTGCAACCTCTATTGTGTTGGGGGAGAAGATGATGTGGATTGGGTGGCTGTGGGTTGGTTTAGGGATGTTTGGGTCTGTGAAGGATTTGTGTCAACGTTTGGAATAGGCATGTCAACGCCAACATTTAATGTGTCAGCGTCGAAGGGTTCTTGGTCAAGTTGCATGTGTTGTGGTGAAGGTAAAGGTTCAGGTATTGGGTCAAGTTGAGGTTGTGGGTCTGGTTGGGGTTGTGCTGCTTTAATGACAGCAATCATAGCCGGGGTTAGGGGTAAGTCACGATGTGGGGGTGAGTTCATCTTTGTAAAAATTGCTTTATTTTGCACAGGGATCTCATAAAAATCATCATGATCCCTTGTGCAGTAACCTTGGACATCAAAAACCATTTGTAAAAATCTGGGATAAGCTAAAGTCATTTTGTTCCCTTTATTTTTACACATGCCCTCAAAAATCATTTTTGAATAATCAAACTTTTGCCCAGTAGCAATGCACACAATAGCACTAGCAATAGATCTATTGATCTCATTGTGTGCAGTACACTTGGGACTCAAACATTGCAAGAGGACATGTATTACGTACTTCCAGGCTGGGGGAAACTCCTGTTTATGATATTTATTTAAAGTTCATTTAGCAGGAAAAGGATAACCCAAAGCTCTTAGTCCTTGTTCTATTTCACTAATGGGGAGGGTGGTTATACCATCTGCATCATCAAGATGCAAAGCTTGGCGAACCAAAGCTTCAGTAACAACCCATGTGCGCCCATGAACAATAGATGATAATGTAGTCACTGGATTAACTGTTGAGGAACTAACATTGTTCCAAAACTGCTTAATATGTGTGACAGGAATGAGTGGTGCATGAGAAAGAGCATACCTAAAAGGGGATGCGTTCAAATACGCCACCATTTGTGTGTATTGGGGAAACATAGTATCATCAGCTTCAAGATATGCTATCATGTTGTGTTGACTCTTAAATCCCAATTCCAAATCACTTGGTTTGAATTTTGGTGCCATTGTTGAAAGCTGTTTGAATGAGTGATAAAGATGAAGTTATAGGAGAAAATTGTGTTAGACAAGAATAATAGGTACCCTGTTTAAAATAGGAGCCAAATATATAGGAGACAAAAATGCATGTGATTGGCCCAAAAATAGGTAACTATTTTCAAAATACAATCATGAAAATATTGAAAAAGAATAAGTTTATCTCATGCATTAAATGAAAGTTATCTGCTCCCAGAATTACGGCCTAAAAATATGTCAATAAGTAACAACTGGGTAGGTCCCATTGAGTGTCAACGGTCAAAAATAACCTATCAATGCCCAACGGCTATATTCTTGTCAACGGTTGCCAAAGCCATGTCAGCGTCTAAATTGGTCACAACAACGCTTGGAAAAATACTTGTCAGCGTTCAAAAACAAAAATGTTTAAAAATGAAAAATGACCTTAACAAAGTAATTTATCCTAGAGAAGATAACCTAAAAGTTGATAATTATTATAGGGCGGCAAGCACTATCCAGTTATGCACACTTGCTTATGCAAGATATACATAACAGTCCTCTAGTGTCCCTTGCTAACAAAAATTCTTAACAACTAAGTTACCTCATAAAATTCCTTGTTACTCCCAGGTAAAACCCATGATAAAATCATACCCAAGTCTCCCAACAGACCACAACCAATTCTAGGCCAAAAATGTCTTGGTAGCATGCATAGTATATCAACTTTGCATGCTATAGTGCCTCATGATTTAGTAAAACTAACTCATACTCACCTGTGGACACAATCTAGAATTGTGATAAGAGTATCATAAGGATACCCAAAAGTCCTAAAGGTTCCTAAAACCTCCCCTTAAACTGTGATACAAATGTTGTCAAAAATATGCATGAACATAAAACATTTATGTCAAGATAGGAATTGAAAATTCCAACCATCATCCATAAACAAAAACATGCTTAAATGCTTCTCCAATGATCCATAAGCAACTCTGTATCCAATGGTATAATGCCAACACCACCTGCACATTTAGATTGAAAACCACAAAACTAACATTGTTGCTGACAACGCCCCGATAACACTTGTCAGCGTTAAGAAAAGCTTTGTCAGTGTTAGACAAATATATTGATGACAACGTCACAATAACACTTATCAGCGTTAAAGCAACCTTTGTCAGTGCTAGAAAAATATAGTGGAAAATCTAAATCCTCAAAAAGACCAATAACAATGCATTATCATGTACATACTTTTACAAAAAGACTCCAAAACACATATTATGTGATATTGATCATTCCAATACTTGTTACCAAGTATTGAGACCTTCCAGCATCAAAAGGTTTAGTTAGTAAATCTGACACATTTTCTTCTGTGTCAACCCTATCTGGTTGTATTAAACCCTTTTCAAAACAATCTCTTATAAAATAGTGTCTAATTTCTATGTGTTTAGTTTTAGAATGATGTACGGGATTCTTATAATGCATAAGGTGCTGTTATTGTCAACAAATATCTTGGTATGCATGAAATTATACCCATAGTCCAACAACTGGTTCTGAATCCACAAAACTTGTCCACAACAAGCAGCTGCAACCACATACTCTGCTTTAGTTGTAGAATTAGCCACCACTGTTTGTTTCTTGCACAGCCAAGATATCAACCTGCTCCCAAGAAACTGACATCCACCAGTTGTGGATTTTCTATCAAACTTATCACCTCCATAGTCACTGTCTGAATATGCAATAAGCTCCAAAGGTGAATCTTTTGGGTACCACAAGCCAAGACTAGGATAACATCTTAGGTACCTAAAGATTCTCTTGACAGCATAAAGGTGACATTCTTAGGGAGTCACTTGATGGCGTGCACAAGCACACACAGCAAACATGATGTCAGGTCTAGAGGTCTGTGAGATACATCAATGAACCAATCATTGATCTATAGTGCCTGACATCCACATCCTTTCCATCTCCAATCTTTCCCCAAGGGTGTTCTCTATCCATAGGAGTCGTAGCTCTCTTTTCATGTGGAGAAAAGCCAAACTTCTTCAAGATCTATGCCACATATTTATCCTGGGAGATGAAGATACCATCTTCTTTCTGCTGAACTTGTAACCCAAGAAAGAAATTCATCTTCCCCATAGCACTTATCTTGAATTTGTCTGTCATAAGCTTGGAGAAATCCTCACTCATCTTTGGATTGGTGGATCCAAAGATGATGTCATCAACATAGACCTGAACAAGTAAAACATCCTTACCCTTCTTCTTTGTAAACAATGTCTGATCTATGGTGCCCCTCTTGAATCCATTGTCCACCAAATAAGTAGACAAAGTACCATACCATGCTCTTGGGGCTTGATGAAGTCCATACATAGCCTTCTTGACTCTATACACCTTGTCTGGATTCTCTGGATCTTCAAAACCAGGAGGCTGCATGACATACACCTCCTCAATTATTGTTCCATAAAGGAAGGCACTCTTGACATCCATTTGATAGACAATGAAGCCCATGCAGGATGCATAGGCTAGAAAGATCCTTATAGCTTCAATCCTTGCAACTGGTGCAAAGACCTCCTCATAGTCTATCCCCTCCTCTTGTGTATATCCCTGAGCCACTAATCTTGCCTTGTTTCTGACCACAATGCCTCTTTCATCCCTCTTGTTTCTCAGAACCCATCTTGTCCCTATAGGTCTGACATATCTGGGACAATCAACCAGCTCCCAAACATCCTGAATTGCAAATTGGTGAAGCTCATCCTGCATTGCTTCCACCCAACTTGGTTCTTTGAGAGCATCAAAGATCTTCTTGGGTTCCTGTTGTGACAGAAAACAGGCAAACAAACATGCTTGCACAAGAGGGGTATCAACCTTCTTGTGAATATTGGCAATGAATCCACCAAGACCTTGATGAGATCTTCTAGTCTGAATAGGAGTCATAATATCACCAATGATTTGAGAAGTAGGTGATTCTTCATAGTAGAAGTGAGAACTCCTCCTTCAAAAAGTCTGGTGTCTTCAATCTCATTATCCATGTTGCCAATATCTTCTTCTTCAGACTCTCTTTCATCAATATGAGGATGAACCTCTTCATATAAATTAGAAGGTTCACCCTGTTCAAAAGTAGAAGAGAAAAGATGCGCAAAAGTGTTGTCAACGCCTAAACCTTGGTTGTCAGCGTTTGGGCTAACAACGCTTGAAATGTTGTTGTCAACGTTTGAGCCATCAACGTCTGAATTTGTCATGTCAGCGCTAGATTTGCATTTGTCAGTGCCTGAAGGACCATGCATGTTATTATCTGGTGGTACTTAGGGAACACCATTATCCTTTCCAGCAACAGCAGCAGCAAAAGCATCTGTCCATATGGGAATTATGACATACTCTAGTATAGGAGATGACTTTTCTGCTTGTGATCCAACCTTTTCATTAACCTGTGTACCTGAAACATCAAAAACTTTTTCTTCCACAACATTTGAAGTTACCTTCACAATGTCTGGATTAGTGACAGGCATATAATTTAAAGTCCTAGATAAAGGTTCCAAGTCAAACAACCAATTTGGACCACTTTTAGGATCACTAGGTTTACTCTCTAAACACCTAACATGTACTCTTTCAAGTATACGTTTTTCCTTTTTAAGATAAAACCTATATCCCTTGCTCTGCACTGAATACCCCATGAAATAGCCTTCATCACCTTTTGCACTAAATTTACCTAAGGCATCACTAGTATCAAGTACAACTACATGACAACCAAAAGGTCTAAGAAAACCAATATTAGGTTTCCTTCCCCAAAATAAGTCATAAGGTGTTTTGTTCTGTATCTTGTTGACCAATGCTCTATTTTGAACATAGCAAGCTGTATTAACAGCCTCAGCCCAAAAAGCTATGGGGAAATGAGCATCAGCCAACATAGTCCTGGCTGCTTCAATTAGGGTTCTATTTTTCCTCTCAGCAACCCCATTTTGTTGTGGGGTTCTGGCAACACTAAACCGCCTAGTAATCCCTTTCCTGGCACAAAAATCATCTAACACTTTATTCCTAAGTTCACCACCATTATCACTCCTAAGCATTTTAACTTCATTACCAGTCTTCTTCTCAATCTGAGTGATAAAGTCAATTAAAGTGTCAGCTGTATCACTCTTCATAGCTAAAAAGAAAGTCCAAGTAAACCTATAAAAGTCATCTATGATTACAAAGAAGTATGATTTACCATTCAAACTTTCTATATTGGTTGGACCAAATAGGTCCATATGAAGCAAGTGAAGTGGTCTAGTACTAGAGTGCACCTGTTTAGACTTGAATGAGACCTTGTGCTGCTTGCCTTTAAGACATGCAACACAAGAGTGGTCATTGTGGAAAGCCTTTTCAGGCAAACCATCAACCAAGCCAAGTCTCACAAGCCTGTTTATATTCTTAAAGTTTATGTGCCCTAGTCCCTTGTGCCATAGATTACTTTCATCTACTAAGCTTTAGCATAAAAGCATGACATATTATTATTCATCCTAATCCCATTCAGATACACATTATATATGTCTTTATGTCTAGGTGTTCTATAGTCAATATATTTCTCATCAAGGATCTTATAATCCTTGCTTAACACCAAGCATTCAGTATCAGTAAACAGACCTTTATTTTTTTTTATCACAAACTTGTGATACACTAAAAAGATTGTAATCAAGTTCCTTTACCAAAAATACGTTTTCAAAACGCAAGTTCTTGGTGAGAAGTGTTCCTTTGCCTGTGATAGTACCATATCCGCCTCCAAAGTAAACCTTATCACCATCTTTGATGGGAGTGAAGTTGGTTAAATAATCTTCCTTCCCTGTCATGTGCCTTGAGCATCCACTGTCCCAATATCCATAATCATTGACCTGTTTTTGAATGCCCTGCACATAAAGACAACAAGTTAGTTTACTTTGGGAACCCAAGCCTTAGCATACTTGGATTCATCTGGTTGTTCAACAAGAACAGACTTAGTTCTCATAACAACCCCTTGTTCATCCCTCTTTGGATGAAATACCCAGTTAACCCCAATAGGTTTTGTAATGACCTTTGAAATGTAATTAAATCTGTTGCAGGTCATTGAAATCCTATTATCATTAGGGTTTTGATCTTTCTTAGGTATCCATGTCAAGCTTGAAGAAGCTTTAGACCCCTTACCCCGTGGTTGCAAATATTTGGGCCTGGTCACGTTTCTGTCAGCGTTGGATTTGGTCTTGTCAACGCTGAAAATACCCTTGTCAGCGTTGAACCTAGGGTTTGCTACAGAAACCCATTGCCTGTTAGACCAAGTATTTGTCTTTTGAAATGGTCTTTGTCCATGAGTTTTAGACCCTCTAGTGAAGAATGAGGCAGGTCTAACAACTTGTGGACTTTGCTGCACACAAGGTTTGGGTCTGACAACGTTTGACTTTCTAACAACGTTGACCTTGGAAGCGTTGACACACTTATATGCTAAATGTGAAAAGCTACCACAAGTGTAACAGGCTTTTCTAGACACAACCCTAGGTCTAGAAGAGAAGAAGCCTGTTCCATCATTACTAACTTGGCTTTTAGGTGACCTAGTATTCCTATACATTTCTACATACTTGACACTAGGTTTTCTAACAGTGTTTGAGCCAAGGTCAACAGCCTTACCAGTGATTGGGTTTGTTACTTTAATAGGGGTTGACTCATTTGGACTTTCACATAACAAGCCTCCCTTAACAAATAAGGTAGGTTTGGCTTTCTTCCATTCATTCAAGTCAGTCAACTTCTGTTGATACTCTTCAACTAGGGTAACAACTCTTGGTGGAGGAATGAATTCCTCCTCTTGGAGTTCTGGTAAACAAGTCCAAGATAGGTCCTTTTGTTGGACACCATAGAAGTCATCAGCTGGTGGTGGAACCACAGAGTAGTCTTGTTGGGAATAAATTAAGTCCAGATCACTTGAGCGCTGACAAGAACAAAACAAGCGTTGACAGGAACAAAGCAAGCGCTGACAGCTCAAGCGTTGACAGGTTAAAGTCAAGCGTTGACACATTGAAGACAAGCACTGATGGAAGATATAAGCTACACGTTTATTATATTCTAGAATACTTCTAGTAAGGATAGAAACGACAATGTAATTTCTATGTTTATCTTTACCTAGAATAGTTGATACGTAGCTTATTGTACAAGGCTTCTTAATATATAAAAGAAGGCCTTTAGGTTAATGTTCAATATCAAGTTTTATATAAGTTTTCATTCGTAAACATCTTTCATTGTAAGCAAGTTCGACATTCATAATCAAAGTGAAAGTTTTGTTTACATCTTGTGTTCTTGCTTAAGTGTTAAATTCCGCATAACACTTAGATTCACAAAGTATATACAAAGGTTTCTCTACGTGCTATACTTGATCTAATCTCGTATACACAAAGCTAATCGATCTAAGTTTGGGATCAACAAGTGGTATCAGAGCTTGTTGAGGAACTTTTGATCTTTGAAGAACACCAGAACCATACACGAACACCAAAACCCTAATTTTCTCAGAAACCCTAAAAACACAAAAACCCTAACAACATCATGTCTGAAGCAATAACCTCCTCCTCCTCAGCCTTACCAAACATCAAGATTCCCATGCTTGATGCAACCCACTTTGACTTATGGAAGTTCAACTTTGAACAATATCTGGGGATCTATGACTACACACTCTGGGAGATTATTGAATATGGAAACTCATTCAATAAGGCTCAAAAGATTCTTGATGCCATTAGTCAAAGAACAGCTGTTGAAGGAAGCCCTGAAGAGGATAAGAAAGAAAAACCTGGAGATGGTAGAGCTGTAGGTGCTGAAGATATTGCAAAGAAAAGGGTTGACATGAAAGCCCTAAATATTCTAAAAGTCTCTTTGGGACAAGAAAACCAGCACAAATATAGAGGCTATGAATCTGCTAAGGATCTTTGGGAAGCACTTGAAGTTTCATATGGTGGCAATGCAGACACTAAGGAAGAAAAGAAAAAGCAACTTCTGCATGATTATGCTGTCTTCAAAGCTCAACCCAATGAGAAACTGAGTAGTGTGAGAAGCAGATTGCTTGACATCACAAGCAAGTTGTCCTTCATGGGGACACAAGTTGGTGATGTTGACACCAATGCTACCTTTCTTAAAAGTCATGGTGAGGCATGGAAGATTGAGGAAAGATCTATTCTTGCCAATAATACTTACAAGAGCTCCTCGTTTGATGACATCTACAACAAACTAAGACTGTTGGAAGATGAAACTCTTTCAGATCATGGAAGCAAATCTTCCACCGGCAACATGGCCTTCTTCTCTCATAGTGAAGGTCAATTCAATCAGAAGGACTCTTTTATGCATCCAGTTACTGGATCATCATTTGTCAGCGCTGGAACAAGTCCTGTCAACGTCTCCTTTTCAGACGCTGACACATTCATGAATGACTCCCCAAGAGTTAAACCTGCTGGTTTGGATTTGGATACTATGTGTGCTTACATTGCTTCTTTGCCCAATGGTTCAGTGATTACATATGAGGACCTTGAGCAGATAAGTGATGAGCACTTGGAAGAGATGGACATCAAGTGGAACATGGCTCTTGCTAGTATAAGAGCAAATAGGTGGAATAGAAGTTTCAAGAAGAAGATGACCTTCAATGCTAAAGACACAGCTGGATTTGATAAATCCAAAGTTGAATGCTACAACTGTCATCGTATGGGGCACTTCATGAGGGAATGCAGATATCCTAGAAGATCTGATACTGGTAAACCCTCAAGTCAGGTTGTTAAAGCTCAAGATTCCAAAGCCATGGTTGCAGTTCAAGGAATTGATGGTACTGGATGGGATTGGAGCTATCTGGCTAAGAATGCTGAAGAGGATAAAGATTTGGTTGCTGATATTGAAGAAGAAGAGCATGTTGAATATGCTCTCATGGCACACTCCTCCTCTTCATCTGATAATGAGGTATATGATGACGCTTTTTGTAGCAAAGGTTGTAGGTTAAACACTGATAGACTTAACAAAGAGGTGTTAAAACTAAAAGATGATATGAGCACTGAAAGGTGTAAATTGTCCAATTACCAACTAGCTCTTACTGAAACTGAGAAAACCGTTTCTGAATACAAGAAAATGGAATTTGATTTAAAAGATAAGATCAATATCTTAAAACATGAGCTAGAGGGTAGTATGGATATTAGAAATATCATGACAAAGGTCAATAGAGACTTACAGGCTAAGTTAGATGAGGCCATTAAGAATAAAGATAATGTTGACCTCAAAATTCAAAGATTTGATAGAGCCACCCAAACCCTAGGAGACTGTGTAGCTAAACAAAGGGATCCTAAGGACATGACTGGGATTGGGATGAATGATTACTCTCTGGTTCCACCACCAGCTGGTGACTTCTATGGTGTACTTAGAAAGGATTTATCTTAGACTGGTATACCAGAATGCCAAGAAGAGGAATTCATTCCTCCACCAAGAGTTGTCACTCCAGTGGAAGAGTATCAACAAAAACTGACTGACCTAAATGAGTGGAAGAAAGCTAACCCTACCTTATTTGTTAAAGGGGGTTTGCTATGTGAAAGTCCCAATGAATCACCACCCATTAAGGTTACTCACCCAGTTACTGGTAAAGCTGTTGACCTAGGCTCCAATACTGTTAGAAGACCTACCATTAAATATGCAGAGATGTATAGAAATAATAGGTCACCCAAGAGCCAAGTTAGCAATCATGGAACAGGTTTCTTCTCTAGTAGACCTAAGGTTGTGTCTAAGAAAGCCTGTTATACTTGTGGTAGCTTTTCACATTTGGCATACAAGTGTGTCAACGCTTCCAAAGCCAGCGCTGATAGGAACAATTTCAGCGCTGATAGGAAGAAAGTCAACGTTGTTAGGAAGTCAAACGTTGTCAGACCCAAACCTTGTGTGCAGCAAAGTCCACAAGTGATTAGACCTGCCCCATTCTTCTCTAGAAGGTCTAACACTCATGGACAAAGACCTTTTCAAAAGACAAACACCTGGTCAAATAGTAAATGGGTTCCTGTAGCAAACCCTAGGTTCAACGCTGACAAGGGTAATTTCAGCGTTGACAGGACAAAATCCAACGCTGACAGAAACATGACCAGACCTAAATATTTGCAGCCACAAGGTAAGGGGTCAAAAGCTTCTTCAAGCTTAACATGGAGACCCAAGAAAGATCAAAACCCTAACAATAATGGAATTTCAATGACTTGCAATAGATTTAATTACATTTCAAAGGTCATTACAAAACCTATTGGGGTTAATTGGGTTTTTCATCCTAAAAAGGATGAGAATGAGGTTGTTGTGAGAACTAAGTCTGTTCTTATTGAACAACCAGATGAATCCAAGTCTTCTGAGACTTGGGTTCCCAAAGAAAACTAATTTGTTTTCTTTATGTGCAGGGCATTCAGAGACAGATCAATGATTATGGATATTGGGATAGTGGATGCTCAAGGCACATGACAGGAAAGGAAGACTATCTGACGAACTTCACTCCTATTAAAGATGGTGATAAGGTATACTTTGGAGGTGGATATGGGACTATCACAGGCAAAGGAACCCTTCTCACCAATAATCTACGTTTTGAGAACGTCTTCCTGGTAAAAGAACTGGATTATAATCTGTTTAGTGTATCACAAGTTTGTGATAACAAAAATAAGGTTCTTTTCACTGATACTGAGTGTTTGGTGTTAAGCAAGGATTTTAAGATCCCTGATGAGAAATATATTGAGTATAGAACACCTAGGCATAAGGACATATACAATGTGAATTTAAATGGGATTAAAGTGAATACAAATATGTCTTGTTTTATGCTAAGGCCTCAGTAGATGAAAGTAATTTGTGGCACAGGAGACTAGGGCACATAAATTTTAAAAATATAAATAGACTTGTGAGGCTTGGTTTAGTTGATGGTTTGCCTGAGAAGGCCTTCCACAATGACCACTCTTGTGTTGCATGTCTTAAAGGCAAGCAGCACAAGGTCTCATTCAAGTCCAAACAGGTGCATACTAGTTCCAGACCTCTTCATATGCTTCACATGGACCTCTTTGGTCCAACAAATATAGAAAGTTTGAATGGTAAGTCATATTGCTTTGTTATCACAGATGACTTTTCTAGGTTTACTTGGACATTCTTTCTAGCTATGAAGAGTGACACAGCTGATGTTCTTATTGATCTTATCACTCAAATTGAGAAAAGGTCTGGCAATGAGGTTAAGATGCTTAGGAGTGATAATGGTGGAGAATTTAGGAACAAGAAGCTAGATGATTTTTGTGCCAGGAAAGGAATTACTAGGCAATTCAGTATTGCTAGAACCCCACAACAAAATGGGGTTGCTGAAAGGAAAAATAGAACCCTAATTGAAGCAGCCAGAACAATGTTGGCTGATGCTCACTTTCCTATAGCCTTTTGGGCTGAGGCTGTTAATACAGCATGCTATGTGCAGAATAGAGCATTGGTTAACAAAAATCAGAACAAAACACCTTATGAGTTACTTTGGGGTAGAAAACCTAATATTGGTTTTCTCAGACATTTTGGTTGTCATGTAGTAGTTTTAGATACTAGTGATGCCTTAGGAAAATTTAATGCAAAAGGTGATGAAGGTTACTTCATGGGGTATTCAGTGTAGAGCAAGGGTTATAGGGTTTATCTTAAAGAGGACAAACGAATTGTTGATAGAGTACATGTTAGGTTCTTAGAGAATAAACCTAGTGATCCAGAGAGTGGTCCAAATTGGTTGTGTGATTTGGAACCCTTATCTAGAACTTTAAATTATATGCCTGTCACTAATCTAGACATTGTGAAGGTAACTTCAAATGTTGTGGAGGAACAAGTTGTTAATGTTTCAGGTACTCAGGTTAATGAGAAGGTTGGATCACAAGAAGAAAAGGCATCTCCTACATTTGAATATGTCACAATTCCCATTTGGACAGATGCTTTTGCTGCTGCTGCTGCTGCTGGACAAGATAATGGTGGTTTCCAAATACCACCAGATACAAACATGCATGGTTCTTCAGGCGCTGACAAAGGCAAATCTAGCGCTGACAAGACCAATTCAGACGCTGATGGCTCAGACGTTGACAACAACAGTTCAAGCGTTGTTAGCCCAAGCGCTGACAAACACGGTTCAGACGTTGACAACACCTTTGCACATCTTTTCTCTTCCACTTTTGAACAAGGAGAACCTTCCAATGTTCATGAAGAGATTCCTGTTGATCAAAGAGAGTATGATGAAGAAGATATTGGCAACATGGAGCGTGAAGTTGAGGACACCAGACTTTTTGAAGGAGGAGTTCTCACTTCCACAATGAAGAATCACCCCACATCTCAGATCATTGGTGATATTATGACTCCAGTTCAGACAAGAAGATCTCATCAAGGACTTGGTGGGTTTATTGCCAATATACACAATAAGGTTGATACCCCTCTTGTGCAAGCATGTTTGTTTGCATGTTTTCTGTCACAAGAAGAACCCAAGAAGATATTTGATGCTCTCAAAGAACCAAGTTGGGTGGACGCAATGCAGGATGAGCTTCACCAATTTGCAATTCAGGATGTTTGGTAGCTGGTTGATTGTCCAAGATATGTCAGACCTATAGGGACAAGATGGGTTCTCAGGAACAAAAGAGATGAAAGAGGTATTGTGGTCAGAAACAAGGCAAGGTTAGTGGCTCAAGGTTATACACATGAGGAGGGGATAGACTATGAGGAGGTCTTTGCACCAGTTGCAAGGATTGAAGCTATTAGGATTTTTCTAGCCTATGCTTCCTGCATGGGCTTCATAGTCTATCAAATGGATGTCAAGAGTGCTTTCTTGTATGGCACCATTTTTGAGGAAGTATATGTGATGCAACCTCCTGGTTTTGAGGATCCAGAGCATCCAGATAAAGTATATAGAGTCAAAAAGGCTATGTATGGCCTTCATCAAGCCCCTAGAGCATGGTATGGTACTCTGTCTACCTATTTAGTGGACAATGGATTCAAGAGGGGCACCATAGATCAGACACTATTTACAAAGAAGAAAGGCAAAGATGTGTTGCTTGTGTAGGTCTATGTTGATGATATCATTTTTGGGTCTACTGATCCAAAGATGAGTGAGGATTTCTCCAAGCTTATGACAGACAAATTCAAGATGAGTGCTATGGGGGAGATGAACTTCTTTCTTGGTTTACAAGTTCAGCAGAAAGAAGATGGTATCTTCATCTCCCAGGACAAATATGTTGCTGAAATCTTGAAGAATTTTGGCTTTTCTCCACATGAAAAGAGGGCTACTACTCCTATGGATAGAGAACACCCTTGGGGAAAGATTGGAGATGGGAAAGATGTTGATGTCAGGCATTATAGATCCATGATTGGATCCTTGATGTATCTTACTGCTTCCAGACCTGACATTATGTTTGCTGTATGTGCATGTGCACGTCATCAAGTGACTCCCAAAGAATGTCACCTTTATGCTGTGAAGAGGATCTTTAGGTACCTAAGATGCTTTCCCAGTCTTGGTTTGTGGTACCCAAAGGATTCATCATTAGAGCTTATTGCATATTATGATAGTGATTATGGAGGTGATAAGTTTGATAGGAAATCCACAACTGGTGGATGTCAGTTTCTTGGGAGCAGGTTAATATCTTGGCAATGCAAGAAACAAACAGTGGTGGCTAACTCTACAACTGAAGCAGAGTATGTGGCTGCAGCAGCATGTTGTGGTCAAGTGTTGTGGATTCAGAACCAGCTGTTGGACTATGGGTATAATTTCATGCATACTAAGATATTTGTTGACAATAATAGTACTTTATGCATCATTAAGAATCCTGTACATCATTCTAAAACTAAACACATAGAAATTAGACACCATTTTATAAGAGATTGCTTTGAGAAAGGTTTAATACAACCAGATAGGGTTGACACTGAGGAAAATGTATCAGATTTATTAACTAAACCTTTTGATACTGGAAGATTTCAATACTTGGTAACAAGTATTGGAATGGTTAATCTCACTTAATATGTGTTTTGGATTCTTTTTGTAAAAGTATGTACATGATGATGCATTATTATTATTGGTCTTATTCATGATTTAGATTTTCCACTATATTTTTCTAACACTGACAAAGGTTGTTTGAACACTGATAAGTGTTTTTGCAACGTTGTCAGCAATATAATTGTCTAACGCTGACAAAGCTTCCTTCAACGCTGTTGTGTGTTATCGGGGCGTTGTCAGCAACAATGTTAGTTTTGTGGTTTTCAATCTAAATGTATAGATGGTGTTAGCAGTATACCATTGGATACAGAGTTGCTTATGGATCAATGGAGTAGCATTTGGACAAGTTTTTATTTATGGATGATGGTTGGAATGTTTCATTCCTATCTTGACATAAATTTTTTATGTTCATGCATGATTTTAGCAAACTTTTTGTATCATCGTTTAAGGAGAGGTTTTAGGAACCTTTAGGATGTTTGGGTATCCATATGATACTCTTATCACAATTCTAGATTGTGTCCACAGGCGAGTATGGGTTAGTTTTACTAAACCATGAGGCACTGTAGCATGTATAGTATATCAACTTTGCATGCTACCAAGACATTTTTGGCCTAGAATTGGTTGTGGTCTGTTGGGAGACTTGGGAATGATTTTGATATGGGATTTACCTGGGAGTAACAAGGATTTTATAAGGTAACTTTGTTGTTAAGAGTTTTGGTTAGCAAGGGACACTAGAGGACTGTTATGTCTATCTTGCTTATGCAAGTGTGCATAACTGGACAGTGCTTGCCGCCCTATAAAAATTATCAGCTTTTGGTTATCTTCTCTAGGATAAATTACTTGTTAAGGTCATTTTTCACTTTTTAAAACAATTTTATTTTTGGATGCTGACAAGATTTTTCCAAGCGTTGTTGTGACCAAATTGGACGCTGACATGGCTTTAGGCGAACGTTGACAAGATTATAGCCGTTGGGCGTTGATAGGTTATTTTTGACCGTTGACACTCAATGGGACCTACCCAGTTGTTACTTTTTGACATATTTTCAAGCCGTAATTTTAGGAGTTGTTACTTTCATTAAATGCATGAGATAACTTATAACTTTTTCAATATTTTCATGATTAGTTTTTGAAAATCTTTGCCTATTTTTGGGCCAATCACATGCATTCTTTATCTCCTATAAATTTGGCTCCTATTTTTAAACAGGGTATCTATAATTCTTGTCTAACACTTTTCTCTTATCAACTTCATCTTCTACACTTCAAATTAACAGCTTTCATCAATGGCACCAAAGTTTAACTCAACAGAATTGGATTTGGGGTTCAAGTCTCAACACAACATGATTGCTTATCTTGTTGCTGATAATGATTTGTTTCCTCAATACACATAAATGGTGGCGTGTTTGAACGCATCCCCATTAAGGTATGCTCTTTCTCATGCACCACTCATTCCAGTCACACACATTAAGCAGTTTTGGAACACTATCAGTTCCTCAACAGTTAATGGAGTGACCACATTAACTTCTATTGTTCATGGGAGGTCTTGGGTGGTTACTGAGGCCTTGGTACGCCAAGCCTTGCATCTTGATGATGCTGATGGTGTAGCCATCCTTCCCATAAATGAAATAGAACAAGGGCTTAGGGCTTTGGGATATCCTTTTCCTGATGAAGGTACTCTTAATAAGTATCATAAGCAGGAATTTCCCCCAGCCTGGAAGTACCTCATCCACATCCTCCTTCAATGTTTGAGTCCCAAATGTACTGCACACAATGAGATCAATAGATCCATTGCCAGTGCTACTGTGTGCATTGCAACAGGGCAAAAATATAACTATTCTAAAATGATTTTTGAAGGGATGTGTAAAAACAAGGGGACAAAAATGACTTTAGCTTATCCCCGTTTTCTGCAAATGATTTTTGATGATCAAGGTTATTGTTCAAGGGATCACAATGATTTTTATAAGATCCCTGAACAAAAGAAAGCTATTTTTACAAAGATGGATTCACCACCTCATAGAGACTTACCTTTAACCCCAGCCATGCTTGTTGTTATTGCAGCAGTACAACCCCAACCAGACCCCCAACCTCAAATTGACCCTCAACCACAACTTGAACCCATTCCTGAACCTTTACCCTCACCTGACCAAATGCAAATTGACCAAGAACCCTTTGACGCTAACACATCAAATGTTGGCGTTGATATGCCTATTTCCAACACTGACACACAACCATCACAATCCCAAACACCCCTTAACCAACCCACATCTACCCATTCTTCCACACCATCTTCCACACCACCTGAATATAGGTTGATGAAACGCCAAAGGACTACTGGAGTGTTCTCCTCTGGTGGTCCTAGCCATGAAGCAGAGAGAACCACCACCACAAGTGTGGCTGGTGACCTGGATGAGGCTGGGACTATTGGTTCTGGCTTAGATGCTGGCCAAGGCAGTCCCACCATCATTAAGTCCTCATCCTTGCCCAATGAACCTGACTTGGGAGGTCAAATCCCCATTTCAGAAGAGGGCAGACTGGAACCAATGACTCTTTTGGAATTGACAGCAGTCTGCATTAGCTTGCAAAAGCAAAATGCAGACTTAGTACAAATTGTCAGCTCTCAAGGCCTTGAACTCAAGCAATTGAGGGAGAGGATTGTTGTTTTGGAAAGTGATCATGCTAGGAGGGGTATGGAGGAGTCTTCCAAAGGGGAGGAAGATCAAAGAAATCTGAGTGATAAGGGCAGTCAAGATGGTCAATCAATGGATGTTGCTGAAGCCCTTACAACATTGAAGGAACAAACAGGTTTTGATACGTCCTTAATCTCTCCAACCAATCTAAATTTATCATTTACAGCTATGTTGAGAGAGGTTACACAAGGCGCTGAGGGAAAATATTTTAGCATTGACAAGACAAATTTGGACACTGATAGAAGTATTTTGGGCGCTGATAGAGGAAATTTGGGCGTTGACAGGCCAGCACATGAAGGTGATGTATTCCAGTCATCATCTATCATCAAGGAAGTTTCTACTCAGGTATTACCATCTACCTTACCAACCATTGCACCATCAGATAAGGGTAAGGGTAAATTGGTAGAAGAAATTGTTCCAAAGGATGCAACCCAAGTTGAATTTGATAGAAGATTGGCTGAACAAATGATGGAACAAGGTGAAAAGGAAAAGTCACCATTTGTTGTGACTTCTGAAGAAGAAAGTGATGGAGCTAGCTCAGACTCAAGTGTGATGATTATATAACCAGAAAGGCTTGAGTATGGTGATGAGCTTGCTAGGGAAAAGTTGAGAGACTTAAAATTGCAGGTTGACTTTGACATGCCAGAGGTGGTTCAAATGTACAATTCTTGGGAAGAAAGCTGTATGGATAATCCAGACTTGACCATTTCAGATCAAATATGGGGTTTGGAGCTTCTTCTTAGAGTTCAGAAGGATTGTAAGGTGATTTTGAAGCACAAGGCAAGCAATATTCTCTCAGAATTGAAAAGGGATAGAAGAGAGCTCTACTTTATGTTGCTCAGATGTCATGGAGTTGGATGGACACATCAGAAGTTGAAGGCTTTGACATTTGATGAGTTGGAACATAGGGCTTATCCTATTTGGGTGAGAGTGCAGGAAGCAAACACTCTCAGACTTCTTTCAGATGAAAGAAAGGAGCAACTTGCAGAAGAAATGGAAATCAAGAAAGCTATGATGATTCCCAGGCCAGTGAAGAAGGGATTTAAACTTGAGTTTCCAAAAGATATGAATCCACTATATCCAAGTGAAGCAGTTATTAGAAAGAGCCTCAAGCTCTCCCCATAAGAAGCTTCAGATATGGTGCAGGTGTTACCATTAGATTCCAGGAATCCAATTGTGAGTTATGATGAGGATGAATGTGGATTCTGGAAGATTGGCAGATTTGGCAAGGAGGTACACACTTTTACCACTCTCATATCTTTATTTGCACGTTGTGATAGAGAAGACTTGGTGGACCTTTGGAGGTTACTAGAGACCAAGTATGAGGCTGAAGCACCAACTTCAGCTAATGGAATAAAACTTTGGACCACATTTAAAAGAATGTGTGGGACAAATGAGGAAGATCCTAAGATATGGAAGGATCTTGAAGATGACCTCAATGGTCTTCAATGGAGGTTATATTCAGCTGCTGGTGTATACCATTTGAGTTCTACAAAGTTTGCTGAGTATCTACTTGTGGATGCTCAGTATTTCATATCCAAGGCTGTTTTGGAAAAGATGAAGGACACCCAGCTGGAGATAGATTATTCAAGTGACATGGCAAAGAATTTGATCAGATTTATTCATTACCAATATGAGAAGGTTTGTCAAACTCCTCCAAGTTCTTAATGCTTATTCAGAAACTTGATCATAAGAGTGGATATCAAGTTTAGGGGAGGATTGTTGGGAATAAATTAAGGCCAGATCACTTGAGCGCTGACAAGAACAAAAAAAGCGTTGACAGGAACAAAGCAAGCGCTGACATCTCGAGCGTTGACAGGTTAAAGTCAAGCGTTGACACATTGAAGACAAGCACTGATGGAAGATATAAGCTACACGTTTATTATATTCTATAATACTTCTAGTAAGGATAGAAACGACAATGTATTTTCTATGTTTATCTTTACCTAGAATAGTTGATACGTAGCTTATTGTACAAGGCTTCTTAATCTATAAAAGAAGGCCTTTAGGTTAATGTTCAATATCAAGTTTTATATAAGTTTTCATTCGTAAACATCTTTCCTTGTAAGCAAGTTCGACATTCATAATCAAAGTGAAAGTTTTGTTTACATCTTGTGTTCTTGCTTAAGTGTTAAATTCCGCATAACACTTAGATTCATAAAGTATATACAAAGGTTTCTCTACGTGCTATACTTGATCTAATCTCGTATACACAAAGCTAATCGATCTAAGTTTGGGATCAACAAGTCTTTCATCCCAATCCCAGTCATGTCCTTAGGATCCCTTTGTTTATTAACACATTCTCCTAGGGTTTGTGTGGCCTTATCAAACATCTGAATTTTAAGGCCAACATTATCTTTATTCTTAATGGCCTCATCTAATTTAGCATGTAACTCACCATTAACCCTTTCCATGATGCTCCTAATATCATTACTAGCATTCAACTCATGTTTTAAGATATTTATTTTATCTTTTAAATCAAATTCCATTTTCTTGTACTCAGAAACTGTCTTCTCAGTTTGAGTGAGAGCTAATTGATAGTTAGACAGTTTGCATCTCTCAGTACTCACATCATCTAATAACCTTAACACCTCTTTGTTAAGTTTCTCAGTATTTAACCTACAACCCTTACTACAAAAAGCATCATCTTATACCTCATTATCTGATGAAGAGGAGGAGTGTGCCATGAGAGCATACTGAACATGCTCTTCTTCTTCTTTCTCAGCAACCAAAGCTTTATCCTCTTCCACATCTTTAGCCAAATAGCTCCAATCCCATCCCATACCATCAATTTCTTGAACTGCAACCATGGCCTTAGGATCCTGGGCCTTAACAATTTGGCTTGAGAGTTTGCCAGCATCAGATCTTCTAGGAGATCTGCATTCCCTCATGAAGTGCCCCATATGATGACAATTGTAGCATTCAAGCTTGGATTTATCAAATCCAGCAGTGTCCTTTGCATTGAAGGTCATCTTCTTCTTAAACCTTCTATTCCACCTGTTTGCTCTTATACTAGCAAGAGCCATATTCCACTTAATATCCATCTCTTCCAAGTGCTCATAACTTATTTGCTCAAGGTCCTCATATGTAATCACTGAACCATTGGGCAAGGAAGCAATGTAAGCACATACAGTATCTAGATCCAAACCAGCAGGTTTAACTCTTGGTGAGTCACTTTTGTATGTGTCAGCGTCTGAATATGAGGCGTTGACAGACATGTTCCAGCGTTGAAACATGATGATCCAGTGACTGGATGCATGTAAGAGTCCTTCTGATTAAATTGACCTTCACTATGAGATAAGAAGGCCATATTACTATTGATAGACTTGCTTCCATGCTCCAAAAGAGTTTCATTCTCCAACAGCCTTAGTTTGTTGTAGATATCATCAAAAGTAGAAATTTTGTGAGTGTTGTTGGCAAGTATAGATCTTGCCTCAATCTTCCACGCCTCACCAATACTTTTAAGAAAAGTGGCATTAATGTCAACATCACCAAGTTGTGTCTCCATGAAGGACAATTTGCTTGTAATGTCAAGCAATCTACTTCTCACACTGCTAAGCTTCTCATTAGGTTGAACCTTGAAGACAGCATAATCATGCATGAGTTGCTTCTTCTTTTCTTCCTTAGTATCATCATTACCACCATATGCAACTTCAAGAGCTGCCCAAAGGTCCTTAGTAGATTCATAACCTCTGTATTTGTGCTGGTTCTCTTGTCCCAAAGAGAGTTTCAGAATATTTAGGGTTTTCATATCAACCCTTTTCTTTGCTATGTCTTCAGCAGACACAGCTCTACCATCATTAGGTTTTTCTTTCTTATCTGCTTCTGAACATCCAGCAACAGCTGCTCTTGCAGCAATGGCATTAGAAATCTTCAGAGCTTTATTGAATGTGTTTCCATATTCAATAATCTCCCAGAGTGTGTAGTCATAGATCCCCAAATATTGCTCAAAGTTGAATTTCCACAATTCAAATTTGGTTGCATCAAGCATGGGAATCTTGATGTTTGGTAAATGTGAGGAGGAGGAAGTTACTTCTGGATTTGACGTGATGTTTTTAGGGTTTTTGTGAAAATTAGGGTTTTGGTGATTTTAGGGTTCTTGTGTTCTTTAAGATCAAAAGTTCCTCAACAAGCTCTGATACCACTTGTTTTATGTATAACTTTCAATCACAATGTAAACCTAAAAGCGTGTGTCGACTAGACGTGGGATTCAATGTATACACGTCTAGTGGTTGTTGATTATTAATATAATTAGCAATCCTTGTGTTTTAGTTCATATTCTTGTGCCCTAAACACCTTGTTAATGTATCAGGTTCTAATTCCGCTTTGATTATCTAATCATATGAACATGGTGCATTCCTAGTAGCTTAAAAGATCCGGAAACCAAGGTTTCCACAATTGGTATCAGAGACTCGTGGCTCGTGATTCTAGGACCAACAAGGTGTTCGTGTATGGTGAAAAGAAGAAAAATCCGTCTAGGGTTTTTCTGGACGTTTTTTGTGTGCGCAGCAGTATTCAGAAGGTCATAACTTTTGATTGAACCGTTGGATCGTCACGAAATTTCTTGTGTGTGCTCTATACACATATATCTAAACATCCACCTGAGGGATTGTCAAGTTTTATCCCCAATCAAGAGTTATTAGGCGTCAAAGTCAGCAGTGAGTGAATGCAGTTTTCTGTGAACAGCCATATTCAAAACACGATATTTCCTTCGTTAACCATTGGATCATTGTGATTTTTGAACAGTAGATTCTTGGCACTTGTGTCTAGAATCTCACTGAAGGGATTTTCGATCTGAGTCCTAATGAAGAAGTAATTCAAGGTCTAAGTTCACTGTTTAAGGTATTAATATTCTTGCTTTTTCACATAAAATCATGATCTAGGGTTCCTCAAACCCTAGATCAACATAAAAGGCAGAATGTTATGTTGATCATGGCTGTTAAAACGTATGAAGATACACGATCTAAGGTTAATTTTTAAACCCTAAGTTAGAGTTTCGATGAACAAAGTTATAAAGCCTAGATTGAGTTTAACACAGAAAAGTATGCAGTTTATGTGGTGTTGCTGTCTGTCGTTACTGAAAAGATTAAACCCTAGAAGTCACTAGGTTTTACGTCATGGTTTAAAGGAGCAGCAATGAGTATATGTGCGGTATAAAGAAATCACAACAGTCAAGAAAAAAGATCTTTTATTCAAGTTTTGGTAGTTGTGGTCAACGAATTGATTGATGACATCAAAAATAAACCACACGTGACATTCCATGTTGGGTGTGGTCCATGATGGCTTATACAAAGCAAAAGAATGGGACAAGATCATGTAAGCTGCTAAAGAATGAGATACTGTCATCAAGCCATCAAGCCATATTATTCACAGACTGTATTTATCACGTGGACCAAAGAAAAAGGATATGATTTTACGTGAAGAGTGAAAGTCAAGAAAAACTGATGTGGTCCCAGGCTTTAAGATATTGGTTCAACTGATGTTGTAACATTTGACTTATTCTTCACGTGGAAACAAGTACAGCCAAAGAGAAATATATACACTTTCCTATTTTGTGGGAAAGTGATCACGAGATATTGGGATATGGTGCTATACAGTTATTTTACTGCGTATAAAATAGGAATATATATTCTGATTTTATTGGAGTATTATATGTTTTTCACGTGGGAAAGAACAAAAATATACAGTAACGAGATATGTACTCAATTCAAGAAAGCTGGATATATAAACATGGGAGCATATACAGTCAAACACTGACAAGGTTTAAAGTTGACGTTGACGTTTGTAATTTTGACGCTGACAAGGAATAAGTGAACGCTGACAGAATAGGCGTTGACATGAGTTGTCCGAGAAACGCTTGCTCAAGCGTTGATAGGTGTTGTCCGATATGTGACAGTACACATAGAAAAGATATTGGACAAAGAAGGTTCTCGGATAACAAAAGAATAGCTGCTGTTGAGAAAATTGGTACGTTTTTAGCACACAAAAAGGTGGAATTTACACACGAAGGTACATGGAATCTCTGATTTAATTTAGAATATCATGTTGATATTTATGGCTCAGATATTTTTAAAGGGCTTAATGATCTTAAAAATGAGTTAGCAACTATTTATGGCTCGGTTATAATGCGTGCTTACTTCTTGTTTCGACAACGAGTGAATCTCACGTAATACTTTCTTACTCGACGGTCCTTATTTTACTTACTACAAAACACTTGAAATACCAAACCCACGTCACGAATGAAAACAACCCACTTCAAATCTAAGACAAACTTCGCCAAAACCAAGTATCCCACGTCTAGAGCGAACCCACTTCCGAAGATAAACGAAACCCACGTTCAAAACTTGTAATAACCCGCGTCTATCACTGAACCTACGAACAACAAATAAAGAACCTACTACAAACAATGAAACCCGCGTCGAAAAATAATGAACCCACGTCGGAACTAGCTAGGATGAAACCCTAGTTGTAAGATGATGTATTTTGGTTAGTTATTATGTTTAAAATGTCATTTTAAGGTTTTGATGTATGAGATGAGAATAGAAATGGAGGATTTGGAGTTATGACAATAGAGGTTTATGTTTAGGTTGAGAGAGAGACCCGAATGATAGAGAAAGAGTGAGGATTCAGTTGTGTGTTTTATGAATGAAATGTAACAGTGCATGTGGGAGTTTGTAAGTTTAAAATTGAAGTGGAGTTATGAAAACAAAAAGGAAATGTGGTTGAATAGTTTGGTTTAGTTTATTATAGCAACAAGTTAAAAATCTTGCATGTGAATTGTACACATGCTTGTATGCGTGAGGTGAGATGTGTTTGCATGGTTTGATAGTTGATGGATTAAATAATGGTGATTATAGTGACTAACTATGGTATAATTTTTCTTTATTTGGTAGCTTAGTAGGTTAGCTTTGAAAAGAATATTGAGTAGATACTTGTTTGGTAGGGGATTTAATTAGAAAAATAGAAGTATCGGGTGAGATTAGTGTAAAACTGTGTATTTGGGGTATTTTAGATTTCACACAGTGTGTCGAATAATTAGTCGGACACTAATTATTTTTACATAAAATAAAACGATAATTACCAACTCGCTAAAATAATTAATAAAATTAATTATAACAATAATTATGAAAAATGATTATTCCCGTAGTATTAATTCGTCTAAATACATAGACATCAGTTAAATTGCAGATAAGTCGCGCAACGCGACAAAACTAAATTCTACACAGATAATGCACACGTATTGGGATTAAATTTTAGATACGTTTAAATATTGATCGTAAATTATTACGCAACCAATAGTGACACACTCACAGTGTTCACAGCAACGCAGACTGAGCACAGTCTAAGCAAGATACACGCTATCACACGTTATTTCCCAAAATAAGGGAACGCTTCCCAAATAAATAGCAATTTAGCACATAGTTGACTAAATAAAAAGTCAAGGGGTAAAATAGTCATTTAATTAGCCAGGATAATTTCCGATTGTTACATTCTACCCTCGTTAAAGAAGCTTTGTCCTCAAAGCTTAGAGTGTGTTATCGACAAGGAAGTCGGCAAATAAGTGTGTACTTAAGACGAGATTGTTGTTCACGCTCCCAAGTGAAGGACCACACTTAAAACTTTATCTTGCTTTCACAATATATTACGACTCTGATTTAATAGCTTAGCTTTACGGTTCATAATTTCGACAGGCTCCTTGACAAAATTCAAGTTGTCATCGACTTGGATCTCGTCCAACGACACGAAAAGTGTTTCATCAGAAAGACACTTCTTCTAATGTAAAGGGACTCACTACCCTCGTTTGCCAAAACGTATCATACCTTTCCAACGTGATACACACCCTATTACTTCATCTCCATCTTTTGTTGCTAAGAGAGACACAAACGATGTTCTCATCAGAATAATCACGATGCGACATTGGGCAACTAATCGATATCGTCAAAACTTGTAAAATATACGGATGTGAAGCCGATGTTGAATGAACAGTTCGGTAAAAAAATGGTGTAATGTCGAATGATGACGTCGGCTCTATATGAAGCGGTTGTATAAAAGTCCACTCGGTTATTCGAATACTCATGTCTTGTAAAATTTAAAAGTATACACGCGCAAAATTTTGCTTTTTCAAATTAGAGAAGTGAAAATTTCGACAAAATGTTTATGGTGACTACTACGAGCATGGTATGGTCATTCCCAAATTATACATAGGTGATCAGGCTTTGTATAATTGGGTACTAACGATGCGATGCTCCTTTTCATCAAATAGTATTATGTTTCTCAGAATCAAATGGTATATATTTTACCGGTTTATAAGATAGCAACCAAAACAATTTATGATAATAGTTTTGTAAATGGGAATAAAGTAGTTTAAAATCTTACAGCAAGTAGTTCACAATGTTTTTATCAAAGCGTTTAGAAAACTTTAGTGAAATGGTTGACAAGATAACAACGCGTGGTTTATGAAGTGATGGCAAAATGGTGCATAAAGTAGTTGCAAATAGTTCATAAGATGATGTCAAGACATAGAAAAATAATTCATGAGATGGTATGAAAGAAGAAATCTTGCAAGACAAGGGAAAAATGATTCTAAATGATAACGCTTTCAAAACAGGTATAATTAAACGAACCGTCAAGACACATTCATAAATAGAGATTCAAAATTAAAACGTACACACGATACGATAAGTCTTAAAAGTACAACACAAAACTTAAAAGAAACCGGTGCTTGACGAGTTCTACTAGGTCAGACTCGATAAGGTAAGGAAATACTCCTTTGGAAATAGCATGCTCCATTTCAGCATTAGGATCTTCCTCGACTACTCCTCTTCCCAAGGCATAAACTCTTCCACGAGCTTCTTCAACATTGGCTTGTCTTCCATGGTTTTTGTTTTTCAAGTTAGGGTACTCGAGACGAATATGACCCTTCTTCCCACATTCATGACAAGTGACTCCAGCCCTCTGGTTTGATGTTGCGGTAGGTGATCTACAATATTTTGCCAAGTGTCCGACCTTGCGACAATTGTTGCATTATACAGTACAGGCTCTGACATGATGAAGTTTGCAACGACTACAGTAAGGATGTGGTCCACTGTATCCTCTCCTCTCTCCAGAACCAACAGTAAAAGCTCTCCCCACCTCTTCTCTCTTGTTCGGTTGTTGAACATAGTTGTCTCCTTGGTTATTTTCCCACTTTCTCTTGTTGTCCATAACTCTAGCAACGTTTGATCAAACCACTTGATCCATCAAAGTGTGTGCCATTCTCACATCATCACTTAGCTTCACCGGCTCACATGAAGTAACATTCCCTTGGATAGTACTAGGAAGTCCCCATATGTACCTCTCCACCTTCTTTTCCTCGTACGTAACCATACACGGACACAACAAGCACAACTCTTGGAATCTTCTTGTGTAAGCAGCAACATCATTTCCCTTCACAGTCAAGTTCCATAATTCGGTCTCCATCTTCTCAATCCAACGAGTTAAGCCAACCGCTCCTTCAGTTTCAGCAAAGTTCAATGGATCAAAGTTCTTAAAGTCTTTGTAGGTACACTCCCTAGCAGTTCTCGTTCCAGCCACTGGCGGTGCTACATTCCCATTTGCATTCCCGTTCTGTTGAGCAGCTTGAAACGCAGCCATAGCAGCAACAACTCTTTCAGCAATGAGTTCCTCAAGTTGCTCATCAGTAAGTCCAACACGAGTGTTCACCATTCTTCGTCAAACAAAACAACACAAGACGTTAAGCACATTTAATCCATTACATACGGTAAATACGAAGGTAAAAATCCATTTACACAATTAAGATCATATTATATCACATTGGAAATACCAACTCCTAACTCCACTCCATTTATAGCAAGACAATGCTGAAATGATTCACCACTAGACGATTTCCATCACAACCCATGTCCCTAATTCTTAGTTACATGTCACACGTCATTCAGTTGTGTTTTTAGTCCATGAGTGAGAACCGGTACCAGTCGGCCACTCAGCTGAATGATTGTCATGGAACTAACAGACAAGACGATAGTAACCACTACTGTGACAGCAACTATCCTAGCAATCGCAACAGAAGCTCCGGCCACGGATGTGATCAGAAATACAAGAGTCAGCAGTCTAACCGATCCGCCAATTCTGGCATGATAACCTAAGATTTAAAGCTTTATTTGTCAAGCTACCAGTCAAGACACATGTCATACGTATATTTCCTAAGACACGAGTCAGGACACATGACTCATATCTATCTTCTGAAACAACCCTAATAAATTTAGGGTACCCATCAAGGGGTATCCATTTTGTTGTGCCATGTACTAATCAGGCCACAAGAATCTCAGTACCATCACCTGTGTATTATTCGCGTTTGGACACGCAAGATTCGTTCTAAGTGAAACAGGCAAAACACATTCAGTGAGATCTGTCACATTTGCTTCAGAACACTTTCATTTCTAGATTTTATATTTCATATACGCATGACCATAAAGCAAGCCATTCCTATCACCCATGTATACGGAGGCTTTTCCTTTAGTCTAATGATAACATCCAATCTGCTAACGCGCTTACCTCGGACTGATGCGAGTTAAATATGATTTTGATTATGGACTAAGAACAGCAGCCCATGCTACGGTTAGTCATCATTCATATCAGAGTATGTACAACGATGTTCAGACTACTGAATACATTCAGTATGATTTTCCATCATGAAAATCAGTACAAATAATTATGCTATAAAAGCACGTGTCTTTTGTTCCATGCCTGCGAAGATTCCAGCTATTATTAATGACACGAATTCTGAAGTCCCTTACTCATAACCAACCGATTATTCCAGAATCTGACCACAGGTATTCCAGAGTAACCTTCTAGGATATGGACGGTAACATGAGATTATGTGTCGACTACCGTCGATTTAAACAAATCACCCTTCATAACCGTTATCCTTCTCCACGTATTGAAAATGTGTGTGAGCTACTATAGAGTGATAAACTCTTTTCCAAGATCGACTCATGATCATGCTGCCAGCCTTGGCGAGTGAAAGAGCAGGATATTTCCATGGCTGCTATTCGTACACGACTAGGTCATGATAAATTTATGATTTTGTATTAGTCTCATAAATGCTCCAGCAACATTATGGAGTTAATAAGTTCAGTTTTTAGGAACTCATAAATAAATTCATCAATGTTTTGATCGAGGACAACCTGATTTTCTCTAAGTCTAGAGAAGAGCAGGAGGACCATATTTGCACTATGTTGAAAATTCTAAGACAGGAGAAATTTCACCCTGAAATTTTCCAATATAAATTATGGTTGCTTACAGTGACACGCTGAATCACATGGATTCTCACGGTTAATTTTACCATGACTCATCTTATGCGTGAAGGTGAGAACCCTACACTACATTAGGTGTTCCAGAAAATCCTACACTAAGAGAAGTCTAATTTCAGAGACTCATAGTTTGCAAACTCCTATGTATCAAGTTTCTATGAAGCAAGCTACAGTCACGTTCATATCTAAGTACATGTCATACCAACAGGCTAAGATAGAACACCAACTGACTGGGATGTTTTTCCATCATCAGAAATTGTGATAAGAAATTGGACAAGATCCCCATGGATTTTGGTTACCAGAGTACCACAAACTCAGAAGAAACATGAAGCTATCTGGGTATTGTCAATAGTTTGAGCAAGTCTACAGAATCCTTACATCCGCAAGGATTTCAGAGTCAGCAGATTGATCAGACATGTTCCAGCCAAGGCTCATCCGATCATTGGGTAACCCCTCAACTATCGGGCCTGACAAAGGTTCGCTCGTGTTCCTTATTTACGTTCACGTCCTTGTTCTAATTTTACGACTTACTTTCGCACTCACGTTCATGACACTGTTCATGTTCATGATCGTATCCTGGCTTACGATTTACATTTCACTTTTCGTTCTGTAAGTTTTGCAGAAGCTTGGGAGACCAGACTCAAGTATAATAAACTTTCACCATCTCGTATCAGTGGTGTTATCTCCTCAGTTATCTCATGTTCACGATATGTTTCACATGTCATGTTCTTTCCACGTTCCTCATATCATGTTCACGATATGTGGCACGTATCATCGTCAACAGATGTTTCTTATATCACACTCACCATATCTCCACGTATCACGTTCACAATTGTTTACGTACTATGTTTCTGTATGTCTCGCGCATCATTGCTAAGACGTTACTAATGTCAGTTGGTCTAGGTTATTTTGCATCGTGATGTTTCATTTACACTTGCATGTTAATTCTTATCCACTCGATCAAATTCAGGAGGATCTGTCTTACGTTGATAACCAGGAACTTTTACGTATTGTCAAGTCAAGGTTTGGAAGACTAAGATTTATCATTTGTGCCAAGATCTTGTGGAGGAACCGTTACGAGAGGGAAGCCACTTGGAAACGGACAAGTCCATCCGGATTTTATCCTCTCATCCTTTCATAATTCAATTATGTTCATTTTAGGAAAGTCACGTTCCATGTCCTTGTCAGTCATGTCGTGTGCATGTTCTTTTCAGTTTACTTTATCTATATTTCAAGGACGAATTATTCTTTTTAGGGGAGAAGAGTTGTGATTGTGGTGTTTTACACTACCTTTGCTTTAGGAAAAACAAAAGAGCGTAAATAGCGGTAAGTATTAAGTGTCTATTTAGGAAAATCAAGCACTAATGACCCAAAGGTGAAAGTTCGTTTCCCAAGGAGGTATATGTGTGTGAATAATTCGTAATGATTTTGGATTAATATTTAGAAAGAGAAAAGATGAGAAATGAGAATGACGGATACGTTAAAATTACACTACGAAGACTAATTGAAAAACCGTAAAAAGTGACAAAATAAAAATTAATTCCAAAAATTCCCAAAAAATTATCAAAATTAGCTAAAAATAAACTAAGAGTTTACGAATGATCAAAACTTTTTCAAACCTTTTAATTAATTAAATATTAATTTTTAAATGCTAATTAAAGCCCTAAAAATCCAAATAATTAATAACAAGCCCAAATAAAGATTTTTCACTTTGTAAACTCTAAAATGATTTAATAAAACTAAAAACTATTTTTATGAAATTTTAAACTAATGAAAACTGTTTTAAAATGATTAAAAACTATTAAAATATTAAAATAATTATAGAAATTAACAAAATGGTGAGAAAATTAATCTAAGAGTTTTTAAAATCCTAACTTAATGTATTTGACCTAGGAAAAATGTAAACGTTGCAAAAATATTAAGGATGAAATTTAATAATAAAATAATAAAAAAATAATATTAAAAACCCAAAAATTATAAAAATTTCTAAATATACAAACTAGTTTATTTTAACCTAAATAAATAGAAAATGAAAGTGAAATTACCAAAATACCCCTATTGGGCCCCTAAATGGGCTAAAAACAAAAACAATCCAAGTTATTGGTCTTTTTGGCTCAATAAGATCAAACTTAACCAAATAAGCTGAAAATCACCAGTCTAGCTTAAAATTCAATTCTAAACACAAAAGCCTGAAGGCCCAAAAGCTGAAAGTGAGGTTATCACAGCTTAAATGTACAA
The DNA here is from genome assembly GCA_025667525.1 of Glebionis coronaria. Classification (NCBI taxonomy): domain Eukaryota; kingdom Viridiplantae; phylum Streptophyta; class Magnoliopsida; order Asterales; family Asteraceae; genus Glebionis; species Glebionis coronaria. The sequence continues at coordinate 196,312,932 of CM046879.1, read as the reverse complement.
TAGCTTATTCTTAATGGGCATTTTGGCCCATTAAGCTATAAGCCAATGCCATAAGATCTAATTTGACACACAACCTTCTTTTGAGATGCTTAAGAGATCTATGAAATAAAATTTTGAAAAAGCACAACCAATAAGCAAGAAATAAGCCAAGTATAAAATCACTAAACGACAAAATAGTCGACTTAGAGTTTTAGACCACCTCAGACCTTGATTCAACTTGCAAAAGACTCTAAATTACTTAAATAAGCCCAATCAATCAAGAAAAACCCAATAAGCAAAGCCAAATAAGCTGAATGAATTGATAAGAACTTATGTAAAAGTCAAACAAGTTGATTTTCTAGTCAAACCTTAAAGTCAATCACCCAAATGCTCCAGAATGAACAATTGGGTCAAATGATGAGCACCTATTACCAAATTGAATTTGTTGCTGGTTTAAATAAGCTAAAACAGCTTATTGATAAGCTAAACCAAAAATAAAACTAGTAGTGGCTAGCAGCAGGGGAAAGGAGTTCCCACTGCTTTGACTATTTGACCTTTGATTTTTGAGAGATTTACTTGGATTCAAAGGATAACAAGGGAACCCTTATAACCAATGGGTTATAAGGATTAAATAACAAGCAATAAATCACAAAATCACTCAGCCAAATGATACAGTTTAATCAAACAGTCACCAGATCATGCACAGACATGGAAAATCAGCAGATTTGAAAAAATAAGCAGTTTAAGCCAAAATAAGCCAACCAAACTGAACCATATGCATACACAAGCTATAATAAAATCCAATAAGCATAAATAAACTTGTTTCATACAATGGTTCAAAGATTAGAGACAGATTAAAGCTTATGCAGATTACTAATGAACAAAATGATACCTAAAACCCTTTTGCTGAACTAAATGACCACAGATCCAATTTCAACACCTCAAATCTATTACTCAGGTTGTATTAACCTAGATTTAGCACGTTTTAACCCTAGTATACCCTTAGATCTAGGTGTCCCCAAAATTTCAGTAAAAAACACCAAGTTAAACAGATTTTATGGCCTATTGTTGGATTTATGTGATACAAACCTCAAAACTTGCAGATAAGTAACCAATAGCACAATATAAACATGAACAAACACCTTACACAAAATAACACCTACTCAAATCAACTTAAACCCTGGTTATGCAGTTAACCCAAACACCCCTTAAATCATTGATTTAACAATTTTTCAAAGTAAATGTTAGATTCAATCCACAAACCAAGATCAAATCAACTCAATAACAACAAGTAACCACAGATAAACAAGATTCAACAACAAAAACACAGATTCACAAACAAATACTCAGATTCAATCACATAACACAAAATATTCAGAAAAGTAACAAAGTTTAGAGATTTGCACCTCCAAAACATACATCCATGCTTTAGATTGATTGAGCTTAAGTGGTAGCAGAACAACCACTAGCTTCCTTGTACCTGCTAAGATCAAAAAACACAAGGGTGAACCAAAAACAATGAAACACTGATTTTTGAAAACAAGGGTTTTATAACTCAAAATCGTTTCCTCAAAACTCAACAAATAGATAAATGGAAATCCGACTTTAGCTAATCAAACACCAAACTTTTATAAAAACATAAAAGGAATCACAATTTTCAGAAAATACCAACTTATATCTATAAAAAGGAATTACAAAGATTTTAGCTAAAATCTGGAACAAAGGGCTACTCACAAGTTGAGGCTCCTTTTATAGAGTACAATAGATGATTCTAGAATGAAAAATACAGGAAAACCCTAGCTAGAAAATCTTAGAAATGCCCTTGGACGTTTTGAGTTGATGAGTTGTCCATTTTGATCTTGGTCGTTCATTTTGTGCTTGGGGCCCAAGTAGTAGTTGCGTTTTGTTGATTTTGCCAAATAGGATTCCTTGGAGAGGAAGGTGTTCTCTGATTGGTTGAAAGGGAATTGGGGGTGGGGTCCTTGGTGAATGGGTGTAAGAGTTTAGGCGTGGGATGTGTTCGTGTGATGTTGAATTACCCGTGGGAAGTTTTAATTTTGATGTACCCTTTGGCATGTAAAAAGTAATTATGGGTGGATGAGTCGTGAATAGTTCCACGTTTGATCCAAAATCAGTGGAGAAAAGGTGTTTGGCGCGTGTTTATGGTTTTTTAACTTTGGAAATGGAAATAGGGGCCCTTGTGTTTTGGTAGAAGTGGTAAATCATGTTTTTCAGCCCAAAAATTCGGTTTCCTTTGTTATTTAAGTTTCTCTTTTCATACTTTTGGCACAAAACTTTTCCAAAAAGGTTGTTTGTTTTGCCATTTTTGGATAATTCAAGGACTGAACTTGGACATTTCTCATCTTTGAAGGTCTTCATTGAATGTTTAACTTCATGAGGGACCATTGTTGACAATTTAGATTTGTTGAGGGACTAAACTTGCCAAATCTTCAAAGTTGAAGGACCTTTTTGTCATTTTGACAAACTTAAGGGACCAAACTTTTAATTATGAATATACAAGGGTATTATGTGTCAATTCTTCATAAATGAGGGATCATTCTTGTACATCTTCAAGTCTTCAAGAGTTATTCTTTCAGAAATCCATAACTAGGGCACGGTTCATTGTGCGGCTTCGTTTCTCGTGTTCGTTTTTCCTTGTTTCTTGTGATCTTTTGTCTTTTTCACGATATCCATACCTAAAATACACAAGTAAACAAACACAAGCATACATATATATGGTATTTTGATGACATTTTATGTATTTAAAGTCTGAAAAGAACGATGAGATCATGTATAAATGTCATCTCATCACTCCCCATACTAAACCATTGTCGTGCCCTCACGTAATGCTAGAATAAAGTATCTAAGCATCTCCAAAATTCAATTTTATTAACCTTTATTGAAAAGTAAAAACTTGCTACAATACTATGAAGATGTATAAAGACATAATGTATGATTTTCATCACGAATGTGACTTTTAGGGTCAATGAATAAAAACAAGTGAATGTCTCATAGAGTAAAGTTCGTCATCCTTGATTGTCATACATTCCATGCTAAGTGAAAAAACGAGATCATTGTTGCTACAAGTCACAATCCTAACACTACTCATACGTCCAAATTGTGTAATACTTTTTTTCCCCGCAATCCTAGTTATTAAGAAAAGAAAAGGTTTCTAGAATTTTTTAACTATTTGTCATGGATCACAAGTGATTCATATTGACTTATTTGAGTATTTATTAGTCTGAAAATAAAGTAGCACGATTTAATCGATAGTTAGTTAAAGGAAAAAATCTTTTAAAACGGCTTCTCGTGTATCTCCTTAAGTTCATATCTTGGCATAACTCGTTTCACGATTTGAGACCTTTCTCGGACCGATATTTGGCATGAACTTCATTCTTTAAATCTTCGGAAGACGTTCTTGAAATTATGGTCTTTTCATATTTTGGAATTTCTTCACTTGACGTTTTTGAGAGATTCTTCATACTTGGACCACGACTTCATCATTTTTTTTTTCAATCTTTATTTTGGATTTTGATATACAACGATCTACGTCCTTTTAGGACTAGGATATATTTATCCTCATACCTTGTAAGGGTCTTTTTGGATAGACTTTCTCCATGATCTTTAGGGGAGTAATTGCTTTTCGTCGTGTGTCTCGATCCTTCATATTGATTTTGGAATAATAATTCTTCACATCATCTTGGATCTTTAGCAACAAAATAGAGCTCCTCATGCCTTGTTAGGGCCTTTTTGGATCTTCACCAATCTTCGCATCCCACTTCAATAAGTTATGCCTTGGCTATGAACTCTATTCAACCCCGAGCAACTTTTAAACGATCTTGTGCTAGAAGCTAAGTAACCTTTCAAATCGTACGACCTTACTTATTGAAATTATTTTATTCCTAATGCATTGATCTTATTGGAGAAAAAGCCACAATTAAAAACATATGAGTTTTTGACAGAACATTTTCATGTTCTACGTTTAGCATGATCACTTGTCTAACTCTATCACTTCTCGTTCTTCACTATTAAAAGACCTCTAATTAAAGAGACTCGTGAATACTTAGCCATGCAAGTCAAAATTTAGCCAAATTTGGATTAGCTTTCATTAAGACTATATCAAATAGAAGTTTTGGGTTTTCAAGTCACCTATAGGATCTTGCACTTTCTTAGACTTTTTCAAGTTTAGAGAATGCATTTAAAGTTCCCTTGATAAGTGACTTTCTAGGATCAATTATAGGAACTTGCGAAAAAGTTCTTGTTCTTAACCCGTATGAGCTAAGACTTTCGCGTTTTAAAGTTCCCTATATAAAAGTCTAGCAAAACTTGATTCAAGCGGGTTAAGGAATGCAAAGGGCTCCAAATGCCCATCAAGTCAAAAATTAACTCCTATTCTACCCAACGGAAAATATACATTCGTGTCTTAAAAACACTTGTGAAAACTAAGAAAAATTTTAAAATTTGGCCATTTTTAGTCTTATTAGCAACAAAACAAAACAAAATGTTGAAAGTTGGAAAACGTGAGGGCTTAGCAAGGCAAGTATCTATTCACCCCTCCCATACTAAAATTAAACATTGTCCTCAATGTTTCGAGTCTAATGGTGGAGCACCCCCATACTAGAGACGAAGAGTAGAATGCTTAGGATCTAGCATGGAAAGGGTGCTAACATTATATCTAAAGCCGTTTATGAATTATGCTAAAAGATAATTGTTAGAACAATAAAGGATATTGATGTAGGTTTTTCGTACACATTTTAGGAAAAACGCGTATGAGTGGCAAGTATTAAGCGTTACGATTTAACTAAAAGATAATTGTTAGAACAATAAAGGATATCGAAGGAGGTGTGTAGATTAAGTGTGCCAATATATAAAATCAAAGTTTGGATTAGTGACGTTTTTGGTTGAGAAAAAGGGAAAAATAAAGACTGATTACGCTAAAAGTTACCCTACGACGTAAAACGATCGAAATCGTAAAACTCGACGAAAAACGAAAATGCCCTAAAAATTACCAAAAAATTTCCAAAAATCAATAAAAATATAAGAATTATAAATTTGAAAACTAGAAAGTCTAAAACCTTTTTAATAATTTTAAATTAATATTTAAACTTAAAGAAAAACCTTTAAATTAAATAAAATTAAAAATTAACTAAAATGAAAACTTTAAAAGTTGCAAACCTCAAATTACTTAATTAAAGCCTAAAAATATTTTTTGAAAATTTTTAAAACTAATTTAACTATTTTTTATCTAATTTATAAAAAACGTCTATAGAAATAATCATAAGAAATAATTTAATAATAAGAAAAATAAAATTTCAAAATTGAAAAGTCCTAAATTTTATACTAAACAAAGGAAAAATAAACCGAAGGCAAAAACCTTGGTGAATAAGCTTAAAACAGCTTATTATTAAGTTGTTATACTTTAAATAAGCAAAAATGAAACCACCTTAAGTAAAAACCAAACGCACCTTGGTCAGTAAAAGACCCAAGGGCAGAGTTGGTTAACACGTTGGTGTGTGGGAGAGATGGCGCAGGTTCGAGTCCTGGCCAGTCTCTTTTTGGAAAAGTATTTTTTTTTTCTTTTCTTTTTTTAAAAACCAAAACCTGATGACTAAAATTACTCAAAAACACAAATAAGAGCAAATTAAGACGAGATGACCCCCTAAATTAGCTAAAACGTGAAAAGATGAAAACAGTGATGAACAAAGAGGAAAACCTAATAAGACTTATCTTCGTTGATGAAGATGTGAACTAAAAGTGGTCGTTTTGTTTTGACTTCTAGGTTTTTGATGGACAATGGGGCACCCCCACAACCAGTTGGGTTGTGGGGAGTCAATTATACAAGAAAAACACCACTAGCACACAAGAATCAAACACACATGCCCAAAATCAGTCACTGACATAGCTAGTATAGGTCTGATGAACTATTTCTGATGCAATTAGCACCCAAACAGATTTCAAACCTATAAAAACTAGTTCAAACTCAAACCAAACTATGCTTGACTAATTAAAAGTCCTATATTAACCTACCTTCTAACAATATACAAGATTTAAGAGCACAGTTTACACTAGAACAAGTAAAAAAAAGTGACTTACTGATTTTAAGCTATTTGAACACTTAAAATGTTTAAAACCTATTAAATACTAAAAGCAATGACTGAAAATTACTAACAACTGATATTTCAAGTGTGTTTAGGCAGCTTTCAAACCAACAGCTTATCAAACATGTAGCTAAAAACCTATACCCAAACACCCTTTCATTTACTGAAAACCAAAAAATTAACAAGCTAATTTCATACAAACTCAAAATAAGCTGATTAAATCTACTTCTAACATGCATACATTCCTAAATAGACATATTCAAACAAGAAAAACAACATATGAACAAGTTTCTCACAAAATCATATAAATCACATTAAAACTCAAAAAATTACACCAATGGGGTTCAAGCCATTACCTAGCTGAATGCCTTCCAAAGGGTGATTTGGGAGCTTGTTGTATGAGCTTATGAATAGTAGAGAGTGGCTGCTGATGGAATCCACAATGGAACCAAGCCAAAATATATCTTCAAACCAAAAGAATGGAAATGGATGGAAGGAGAGCTTTCTTGATAAATGCACACAAACACAAGACCAATCCAAGAAACAAATATAGGTTCAAATAAGCACCCTATAAGCTGTTTGTCAAGCAGCTTATGGGGTAGCTTAGTTGAACAGTAAGCTAACCAAAAAGTTTGTAAAAACCAAATATTTGGTCACAACCTTTTGTAAACACTTTTTATCCAACAAAAAAATAACAAAAACCAAACTCTTGTAATTAGTTTTGGTTGTCACGTCCACTAATCCAAGAGTTTGGTATTTTGGTTCCAAAAATATTTCAAGAAAATATTTGGATTTTCTAAAAATCTTTATGAAGAAGAAAACTTTTTCAGTCCTTTGAACTAATATTGAAAAATCATAAACCTTTAAACTAAGAAAGCTAATAAAGGGAACACAACACTTGCAAAGATTTTTAAAATTAAACTGTGACTATTCATAAAATTAAAATTTTACAAATGTTGGAACAAAGGAAAAAGGGTACAAGCCACCCCTTTTTATACCGCTAAACAGAATACTCTAGAACATGAAATAAAATAATGCTAACATAAACCCTAATGATCTAAAAATTAGAATATGCCCTTTGAATGTTGACTGAAATTTGGTCTTCAATGGTTTCTTGTGACTTGAGAGTGATGGCCAGCTTGTTGAGATGATCTTGGGCGTCCATTTGTGCTTTGGGAGCAAGCAATTCATCCAACCGTTGATTATGTCCCCTTTTGGGGTTTTGAGGATAGTGACGGTTTGCAGGGGACACATGGGGGGGGGGACCAATGGGTGATGTGAGATTCGTTTTGTGAGTGGGGTTTTTGTTTACGCTAGGGTAATTAGTGATCTGGAAAAGATGGGAGCTTAACCCTTTGTTTTGTAGATAATTAATCCTGGAAAATGTTAGGGTTTATGGATGATTTAGAACAGGTTTAATATGATTTGGGGTAAGTGGGTTTTTAAAACGTGTTTAAGGAGGGAAATAATAATCAGTTTTAATAACTGATTATTATGTGTAGGTGGATTGTAGACGTGGAGGGAGAGTGAACGTGATTGGTGGGTTTATGGTAGTGGGTGACGTGGCGGATGGTAAGTGGTGGTGATAAGAATGGTTGTATGGCCGGTTTAAGTCCCCCATGTTCCCATTTGAGTTCACTTTGTAAATAATAGCTAAAAACTTATTTCCCCTTTATATCAACTTTGATCAGCTTGTCATTTTTGGCCCAATTGGTTTGTAAACTTTGTTTAAGGACCAATAGTGTAATAAATCCAATCTTCAAGGACCAAACTTGTATATAATCAACATTTTAGGGACCCAAATGCAATTATGAGTTTTTCAAGGGTATAAAATGTCAAGTCTTCAAAAGTAGAGGGATCATTCTTTCCAATTCTTCAATCTTCAAGGACATTTTTGGAAAATCAATGATCGGGTCTGGTTCCTTGTACGGCTTCGTTTCCTGTGTTCGTTTTTGCTTAAATCTTGTGATCTTTTGTTGATTTCACAATATCCGTACCTAAAATACACAATGAACAAACATAAGCACATATTTGGGTATTTTGATGATATTTTAAGCGTTTTAAGCCCGATTTGGACGATGAGACTATGTATAATTACAGTCTCATCAGATATGTCATGGATTCGTGAAAAACTCTTCAAGCAAACGATTGAGGCTCACGTAAACGAACACTAGAGTTTTCAATCGTGGCGATGATGATAATCTAGAGAACACATTCACAATCAACCACGAGACAACAAGTTGGAAGGGCACAAATCCTCTCTCATTAACTACATTAGAAAGAGATAATATGTACATGGATAAGCATGGGATCTCCCCCACGAGGCACCTCGTTTTTGATTGCCGAGTCATGAGATCGACTCGATTCCCTCTCATGTGATCATTTAGGGATAATCATGGTATGGTCATTTTTGGTGGGGCTTACATGATAAACCATGCCCAAAAGCAACCGGTATTAAGGACTAAGTCCTTTGATGATGCAAAATACCAGGATCAAAGATGGCGTCCTCGTTTTCATTGGATAAACAAACCAACGCCACTTCAACATGTGTCAAAAACTCAAAGAGTTTAAAGAAAAGAGATGAGAAGTAGAAGGGTGGGACAATTGGTAAGACAAATTTTTTAGCTACTCGAGGTGGACTCACACCAAGCATATGAAAGTATTTTCCATTTATTGCATCAGTGGAAGATTGAGATTTCCCTTTATAAGCAATTCCGAGATCGAATATCTCATCCTCGGTGGAGAAAGGTAAGGGAACATTAGGGGCTTCCCCACACTAAAACCACATAAAGCATCGTCAAAAGGAGTAGACGAGCTTGTAGCATTCAAAACACCTGGTGATGACGGAGTTAGATTTGTAGAAAAATCTTCAAAATCTTTTCCTTTTTTATCTTTTAAACTCTCCTTATGAAAACCCGTTTTGATTATGTCGAAAACATTTGGTGTTTCTAAGACAATTTTAGGCACACTAAAAATTCTCACATTTAAGTTGCGTTTTGGTGGTGGTAAGTTCTCAAAACGTTTATCAATAAAGAAAACCTCCCTATCGGGGTCAATATATTCGTCATCCGAAAGATCTTCCGTAAGAACTGAAAACTTATCAAAACTTTTCAAGAATGAATGTTCGAGGTGAGGAGAAAGATTTTTCAATTCAAGTATTGATGGTTCCTTCTTTGTAGGTTTAACACTCATAACCTCCACCGGTGGAGGAAATGGTAAATCGTTTTTGTTGAAAATTCCTAAAACTCTTTATGGAAATTCCTTGAAAATGAAATCGGTTGAATCACCATGGTTTAGAGTTGCAATGGAATAGACATGAGAAAGCTTGGATTTTTGAGTTACGTTGATGACAAGTTCTTCCTCATTGAAACGTAGGGTGATTTTTCTAGCATGAACATCAATAAGTGCTCTCGATGTATCCAAAAATGAACGACCCAAAATGAGAGGAACTTTAGGGTCTGTAGGAATGTCTACAACGATAAAGTCCACGGGATAGTAAAACTTTCCAACTTTAACGAAAACGTCCTCGGCTACTCCACATGCTAAAACCGTAGAATGATCGGCCATCTCGATAGACATGTTCGAAGGAGTAAGAGCCGGAAGCGATAGCGATTTAAATATCTTAAGAGGCATCAAATTAATACTAGCACCAAGATCGGCCAAGGCGTAACATTCCTCCATATCTTGAATTGCAAATGGAATAAAAAATTTACCGGGATCACCAACTTTTTGGGGTATGCGGCTAAGAAAAACCGATGAATAACTAGACGAATGTAGTAATTTCTCTTTGTTATTCAACATACCTTTGAAGTTTGCGGCAAATCTAGGCATCATGATTAATGCGTCGGCAAAACTTATATTAAAATGCAAATCACGAAACATTTTCATAAAAAGCTCAAATTGATAATTATTCCGTTCTTGTGCCTTATCCTTGTCTTGTCTCGAAAGGTAAGGTAAGGGTGGTGTGGGTTGGGGCATAGGCAACGACCTTGGAATCTCGGGTTCCATAATTAATATTGGTTCAACCGTAGGTGTGGTATGAATGATACTTCGTGGGCTTGTGATATGCTCCTTTTCGACCATCACCTCGGGCTCTTTCTCGATTCCTTCTCCGTAGAAGTACTAGGACGAGAGATTGGTTCCTTGAATGATTTACCACTACGAGTAGTAATAACCTTCATTTCTCCCTTCGGGTTTGCAATGGTATAACTAGGAAGACCACCCGAGGAAGAGGGTTTACTCATGATTGCTTCAAACATTTTAGCCATTCGATCTTCAAATTTTGATTGCCTCATACCCGGTTTTAACAACTCTTCCTTAATATCATGCTGACCTTGTTCCATCTTTTGTTGATTTTGTTGAAGACGTTGAACGTTTCCTTCCATTTTATTAGCATGAGTTTTGAATTCATTAGCAAGTTTGTTTTTAAGCTCGTTTTTCAACTCGGATCTTAAGCTAATCATCTCACGTTGCATGTTATCAAACTTAGCATCGTTTACTTTTGCATAATCCAAAAATTCTCTATTAAGATTTTTAGTGTGAGCATTTTGAAAACCTTGTGTAGTGTTTTGAAAATCACGATTTTGGTTTTGATTTTGAACTTGCCCATTCCCACTTTGGTAATTACCCTTGTTGTAGTTACATGAATTACCTTGATAACCACCATTTTGATTGTTGTTTCGATAGTTGTTAGCATTTTGATTTTGGGGAGCTTGATTTGGGCGGGAACCTTCGCTGTTTTGGTTGAAAGTTCTCGTTGCTACGTAAGCACTCGAAGTGTTACCACTGGCGGTAATGCACTCGGAAAGATCATGAGCTCCACGACAAGATAAACAACTCTTTTCAACCGCTTTAACCGATGCAGAATTCAAAGCATCTTGTGCTTTCCAATGTGTCATAAGCGTCAAAAATCTATCGAAAAACCAAATTTCCTCATTAGCTTCATCATGTAAGGCATTCATGTTACGAGACGATGAAGATGGCGATGAACCCATATTGGCAACACTCAGTGTGTTACGAGGGTTATAAAGCTTAGATCTATTCTCGATAATCTTTAAAGCCTCGTCGATCGTTTTGCACAAAAAATTACCACCCGCGGCGGCATTCAAATAATCTTGTTCATGATCATTAAGCCCATTATAAAAAGTATCAATTTGATGCAATTCCGAAAAATCGTGGTGTGGACATTCATGTGACTATTCCTTAAATCGTTCCCATGCCAATGAAAAACTTTCATTATTACGTTGTGTAAACCTTGAAATCTCATTTTTCAAATGTGTTGTCTTAGATGGTGGAAAAAATTAGTTCACAAACTTAGAAACGAGATCACCCCATGTCAAAATCGAATTTGGTGGTTCTTTCTCGAGCCAAATTTTTGCGGGTCCATCCAACGAGTATGGAAACAACATCATCTTAATGGCGTGATGTGGAACATCCTTAAACTTGCTTGTTGAAGTGAGACGATTGAAATTCCTTATGTGATAATGTGGGTTGTCTTTCTCATGACCTCGAAACTTGTTTGCTTGTAACATCGACATTAGACCCGTCTTATTCTCGAAATTCTCCGCAAGGATGGCGGGAATCACAATAGCTTCTCCAAAACACTCGGTGGGTGCTTGAAGCAACACCATCATAGTACGATTAGAGTTTCTTCTTCAATCAAATTGCCTTGGTTTTGACGACGTTTGCGAGCTCATTTTGCTTGACTACGAGTTTGCATAAACGTGACGTAGAATGGGAGGTGAGCAAAGAAGATTCTTATGGGTGTTTTGTGAATTTTCAATTTTTTTGTGTTTTTGATTGTTTTTAATTTTTTTAGATTTTGTGTGTATTCGTAGACAATAATCTACCAAATCTCTCCTCGAATCAAACTCTTGATTAAAGAAGCCTCAAAAGAATGAAAACGATCACGTGGAGTAAACGCCTTCGATTGACTTTAGAACTTTGGTGAAAACCAAATTGTTCAAGAGGATTTAATCACAAAGAAACCAAGCAAATATATATGATACGTAATAATACTTTGAGCGGTAAAACCCTCGATTAGCCTTCTATCTCAAATACTCACAAGCAAGCGGAGAAACAAGGCGACGCGAAGCACTTAAGAGCCTTTTTCTTTAGGGTGTATTTTATAACACCCGCCTTATACCCACCTTATAGTTTGTATTTTTCAAAATCGAGCTTCACGAAAGTATTTATCTATTTTTACCTTTTTCTTTTTGTTTGGGATTCGAATAAAATAATTAGGATATCAAATCCCAATTAAGGTTGTGTTTTCACACTTTTTGAGATATTTTGAATTTGTTGTGATACTTATACAATATAGTAATACTATTTTACAAGAAAAACGAAAAAAACCAATAATACGTATTAGTAGAGTTCTACTAATACAAATACTATTTATGGTTTCATATTAAAAACAAAAAGAACAAATTAATCATTACACACCTCCCCGACAGCGGCGCCAAAAATGATTGTGGTGTTTTACACTACCTTTGCTTTAGGAAAAACAAAAGAGCGTAAATAACGGTAAGTATTAAGTGTCGATTTAGGAAAATCAAGCACTAATGACCCAAAGGTGAAAGTTCGTTTCACAAGGAGGTATATGTGTGTGAATAAATCGTAATGATTTTGGATTAATATTGAGAAAGAGAAAAGATGAGAAATGAGAATGACGGATACGTTAAAATTACACTACGACGACTAAACTCAAAACCGTAAAAAGTGACAAAATAAAAATTAATTCTAAAAATTCCCTAAAAATTACCATAGTTGGCTAAAATTAAACTAAGATTTTACAAATGATTAAAACTTTTTCAAACCTTATAATTAATTAAATATTAATTTTTAAATGCTAATTAAAGCCCTAAAAATCCAAATAATTAATAACAAGCCCAAATAAAGATTTTTCACTTTATAAAACTCTAAAATGACTTATAAAACTAAAAACTATTTTTATGAATTTTTAAACTAATGAAAACTATTTTTAAATGATTAAAAACTATTAAAATATTAAAATAATTCTAGAAATTAACAAAATGGTGAGAAAATTAATCTAAGAGTTTTAAAAATCCTAACTTAATGTATTTGACCTAGGAAAAATGTTAAAGTTGTAAAAATATTAAAAATGAAATTTAATAATAAAATAATAATAAAATAATATTAAAAATCCAAAAATTGTAAAAATTTCTAAAAAGTTGCAAACTAGTTTTTTTTAAACTAAATAAACATAAAGTGAAAGTGAAATTACCAAAATACCCCTATTGGGCCCCTAAATGGGCTAAAACAAAAACAGTCCAAGTTATTGGGCTTTTTGGCTCAATAAAATCAAACTCAACCAAATAAGCTGAAAATCACCAGTCTAGTTTAAAATTCAATTCTAAACACAAAAGTCTGAAGGCCCAAAAGCTGAAAGTGAGCTTATCACAACTTAAATGTACAACAGCTTATTCTTAATGGGCTTTTTGGCCCATTAAGCTATAAGCCAATGCCATAAGATCTAATTTGACACACAACCTTATTTTGAGATGCCTAAGAGATCTGTGAAAAGAAATTTTGAAAAAGCACAACCAATAAGCCAGAAATAAGCCAAGTACAAAATCACTAAACGACAAAATAGTCGACTTAGAGTTTTAGACCACCTCAGACCTTAATTCAACTTGCAAAAGAATCTAAATTACTTAAATAATCCAAATCAATCGAGAAAAATCCAATAAGCAAAGCCAAATAAGCTTAATGAATTCATAAGCACTTATGTAAAAGTCAAACAAGTTGGTTTTCAAGTCAAACCTTAAAGTCAATCACCCAAATGCTCCAGAATGAACAATTGGGTCAAATGATGAGCACCTATTACCAAATTGAAGTTGTTGCTGGTTTAAATAAGCTAGAACAACTTATTGATAAGCTAAACCAAAAATAACACTAGCAGTGGCTAGCAGCAAGGGAAAGGAGTTCCCACTTCTTTGACTATTTGACCTTTGATTTTTGAGAGATTTACTTGGATTCAATGGATAACAAGGGCACCCTTATAACCAGTGGGTTATAAGGAGTCAATAACAAGCAATAAATCACAAAATTACTCAGCCAAATGATACAGTTTAATCAAACAGTCACCAGATCATGCACATATATGGAAAAAAGCAGATTTGAACAAATAAGCAGTTTAAGCAAATTAAGCAAACCAAACTGAACCATATGCATACACAAGCTATAATAAATTCTAATAAGCATAAATAAACTTGTTTCATACAATGATTCAAAGATTAGAGACAGATTCAAGCTTATGCAGATTACTGATGAACAAAATGATACCCAAAACTCTTTTGCTGAACTAAATGACCATAGATCCAATTTCAACACCCCAAATCTATTACTCAGGTTGTATTAACTTAGATTTAGCACTTTTTAGACCTATTCTACCCTTAGATCTAGGTGTCCCCAAAATTTCAGTCAAAAACAACAACTTAAACAGATTTTATGGCCTATTGTTGGATTTATGTGATACAAACATCAAAACTTGCAGATAAGTAACCAATAGCACAACATAAACATGAACAAACACCTTACACAAAATAACACCTAATCAAATCAACTTAAACCCTGGTTATGCAGTTAACCCAAACACCCCTTAAATCACAAACTTAACAATTTTTTAAAGTAAATGTTAGATTCAATCCACAAACCAAGATCAAATCAACTCAATAACAATAAATAACCACAGATAAACAAGATTCAACCACAAAAACACAGATTCACAAACAAATACTCAGATTCAATCACATAACACAAAATATTCAGAAAAGTAACAAAGTTTAGAGATGTGCACCTCCAAAACATACATCCATGCTTTGGATTGATTAAGCTTAAGTGGTAGCAGAACAACCACTAGCTTCCTTGTACCTGCTAAGATCAACAAACACAAGGGTGAACCAAAAACAATGACACACTGATTTTTGAAAACAAGGGTTTTATAACTCAAAATCCTTTCCTCAAATCTCAACAAATAGATAAATGGAACTCAGAATTTAGCTAATCAAACACCAAACTTTTATAAAAACATAAAAGGAATCACAATTTTTAGAATATACCAACATATATTTATAAAAAGGAATTACAAAGATTTTAGCTAAAATCTGGAACAAATGGCTACTCACAAGTTGAGGCTCCTTTTATAGAGTACAATAGACGATTCTAGAATGAAAAATACAGGAAAACCCTAGCTAGAAAATCTCAGAAATTCCCTTGGAAGTTTTGAGTTGATGAGTTGTCCATTTTGATCTTGGTCGTTCATTTTGTGCTTGGGGGCGAAGTAGTAGTTGTGGTTTGTTGATTTTGCCACATAGGATTCCTTGGAGAGGAGGGTGTTCTCTGATTGGTAGAAAGGGAATAGGGGGTGGGGTCCTTGGTGAATGGGTGTGAGAGTTTAGGCGTGGGATGTGTTCGTGTGATATTGATTTACACGTGGGAAGTTTTAATTTTTATTTACCCTTTGGCATGTAAAAAGTAATTCTTGGTGGATGAATGGTGAATAGTGCCACGTTTGATCCGAAATCAGTGGAGGAAAGGTGTTTGGCGGGTGTTTATGGTTTTTAATCTTTGGAAATGGCAATAGTGGCCCTTGTGTTTTGGCAGAAGTGGTAAATCATGTTTTTCAGCCCAAAAAGTTGGTTTCCTTTGTTATTTAAGTTTCCTTTTTCATACTTTTGGCACAAAACTTTTCCAAAAAGGTTTCAAGGGTTTGTTTTGTCATTTTTTGATAATTCAAGAACTAAACTTGGACATTTCTCATCTTTGAAGGTTTTAATTGAATGTTTGACTTCATGAGGGACCATTGTTGACAATTTAGATTTGTTGAGGGACTAAACTTGCCAAATCTTCAAAGTTTAAGGACCTTTTTGTCATTTTGACAAACTTAAGGGACCAAACTTGTAATTATGAACATACAAGGGTATTAAGTGTCAATTCTTCATAAATGATGGATCATTCTTGTACATCTTCAAGTCTTCAAGGGTTATTCTTTGAGAAATCCATAACTAGGGCCCGGTTCATTGTGCGGCTTCGTTTCTCGTGTTCGTTTTCCTTGTTTCTTGTGATCTTTTGTCTTTTTCACGATATCCATACCTAAACTACACAAGTAAACAAACACAAGCATATATATGGTATTTTGATGACATTTTATGTATTTAAAGCCCGAAAAGAATGATGAGATCATGTACAAATGCCATCTCATCAAGTTGTAAAACCCGTATACTTTTACCATGAACAGTACACTTATTAAACATACGAACAAGTTAAAACATTCCTTTTATAGCATGAACACGTGTCACGAATATTAAATTCAGAAACTACGTACATGTTATTACATAAGTATTAAGTACGTGATATTGCACGATAATTATTAAGCATAATAATTATAATCACGAACATGAATCAGGAACATTAGAAATACGAACATGTAAACTACGTATATACTAGTATTTATTAATATACGATAAATATCGATTACATACAAGTATAATCATAACACGAGTAATCAATTACGAAATAACATGAAATACTAATGATGAACACATAATTTGTTTTGACTTGAAAATTGAACGATTTTCCCTTGTGGGCCCCTTAGAGCCGCGGACAAGGAAGGAAAAAGGGCCCAATCCAGTTTGATTTAACTAAATTGGAAAATGGGAAAAACACAGACTTTTTCATTCACTTTTATTGTTACAAAAATAAAACCTTAGCCCCCTCCTTCCTCCTCCTTTGCCACCGGCTACCAAGAACACCACCAAGGGTGTTCGGTGATTTTGATTATTGATATTTGGGTATTCGTGTTCGTGTTCTTAATCTCAACTGATTCATGTATTCGGTAACCTCGTAAACCTTTTCTTTTAATTCTATTATTGAATCATGAACACATGTTTATGGAACATTAAAAACAAGTGAGAAACATGTTAGATAAATCATGGAATCATAAAAAGGAATGGGTTTTGGGTTTGGTTTGTTTGGCCGACGCAAGAACCGAGAGCCATGGGCTCTCGGTGGTCGTTGTATCACCACCAACCGAGACCTCAATGGTCTCGATGTGGGTTGTGTTGTCTCGGAAACAGGGGGAACCGCAACAGCAGGGGGACCACCGGCTAACTGCCGGTGGGAACCTGTTGTTGTGGCAGTGGCTAGCCGAGGCAGACCAGGGGCAATCACCGGCTACAGCCGATGGCGTTTTTGCACCAGCAGTGGCAACTGGCTAGGCCGGTAAGCCACTGCTAAGGGGTTGTTTGTTTCGGTCCGGTTCATGGGGAATTCGGTCCGGTTCACGTTCGGTCTAAATTAAAAACACGGGTTCGGTTCATGGGTAATTTTTACAAGTTTACATTTTTAACAAGTTCTATTATTTTAACAAGAAAATTAAATTAATTAAATCATGGCTAGTAATTAATTTAATTTAACATGGACTTATCTTATTATTATTTTAGTAATATACATGTTTTAACCTAAGTATCTTTGTTATTTAATTTAGACTATAGTATTAATTAATTATTTGAAACATGGACTATGATTAATTAATAAACATGACTTTTTATAATTAATATATTATTAATACATGTTTAACCTAAGTATTTTATATGCTTTAATTTAATTAAATCATGCTTATATTTAATTAAATCGTATAACCTATAGTTTATTTAATTAACATGATATTATTAATAAACAATACAAATGATTACATGACTTATAATATTTAACTATTAAACTTAAGCTTATATTATTAGCTTATTATTCCAGCTTATTTCTAAATATGGAAACTTTCTAGTTTAGGAAAACTTACTATTTTCGGAAACTTTCTATTTTTAGGAACTGATCTATTTTTAGAAGCTAATCTACTTTTAGAAACTTTCTATTTTAGGAAACCTGCTATTTTTAGAAAGTTACTTATTATTACATAAAAAGTATAATAATACAAGAATACAAGTTAATACTTAACCAAAATACACAAAATACATGATTAACACATTAAAACACTTAAACCAGTAAACAAGACCAGAACATATAAAACAAACTAAGAACATGCTATAATCAGTAACGTACTCAGTAATCATAATACTTATACATGTATCCTTATTATGTAGCATTAGGGAGGTTGGAGTAGGACTATTCATCCTTTCGTCTTTCCTCGTTCACTGGACACAAGGTATGGATTTTCCGTCCTTCGGTATGGACATTCTTTCCTTATTAGGATTCCCCGTTAGCAGCCAACTGTTTTCCCAGTATTTTTTATATGTTTGAAAATTATGTTAGATTAAATGGCTAGGCCATATACATGCATGAACAGTGTCACCTAGTTATGGAGGTACCATAACCATAACACTAGAGGCACCAGTGTTATGACTTCCCCATGGCAGAGTGATTGCTCGTGGCGTCCGTTTTCAGTTTTGGACATTATGTTATATTATCATGTGGGGCGTATGGGTGCATCCTAGATACATGTTTTACATGATTTTCATGGTGAATGTGATGTGTGCCTTGCATCCTTCACAAGGAGTTGATCCCTCCTACCCAGACTATTTAATTAGAGGCAACCCCTCTAATTGCATGACGAGATCTCCCCTCCAAGTATTCATGCAAGGTGAAACCTCATGACCTATATAGGCTATTGGCTAATTAATATAGATATTCATATAAAAACATAAGTCTTTTCAAACTATAAAACCAGTTTTATGAACATGTTCCAGGTTTTCCAGGACTTATACATTTCCGCTTCTTTTTAGTCTTATTTATGTTTCAGCCAATCATACTATGTCATATATCTGTTCACTGAGCGTATTTTCTCAGCCGTTACTTTCCTTTCCATGTCCCAAAACGGCAGGTACCCATGGACAGACTTGAGCATTTGGAGGACGTGCATAGGATGGAAGCTGCCTTAGTCTTCTTCTCCTTTTGCCTTCTTATACTTATGCTTATTTAGACACTTGTTTAGTCCTTCTCATTTCTTATGCTTTATTTATGTTTTGGGCTTATGTTTGGGAACCGAGGTTTGATTCCGGTTTTCCCAATGGTCATGTATGTTTTAGTACATATTACCTTGCATGTTTTAATGACACGCCATAATTACGCGTAACGGTCCACTTATCAAAGTGGGGTGTTACACATTACGTATTAAGTCGAGTCAGAACTTCACTATCTCGTTTTGTGTGCGTTTAATTATTAAATCGATCGATTTAACAAACGAGATTTATATTTTTATGAAGCCGGGACGAAACCCGACTCTCGTAAATATTTTTAAAATGGATTGGTAGTCATTTCCCGCCTTTTAACTAATATTTACACTTTAGTCCACAAGAATGCCAATATTGTAATTTATACCCCACCCACCATATAAAAGCTTCATTTTTACACACACAAAACTAGCAGCAACCAATAATTTCCATATCTCTTTCTCCTTTCTCTCTTCTTGTCGTCACCTCCATCAACAAAACACCCCTTGATGTTTAATTTTAGTATGATCCAAGAAAAACTAATAAAAGTCCCATGTTTGAAATTCAATGGAGATCCTTTTGGTGGCGGCTTTTGACGAGTATATTTGAGAGGCATATTCACTTTGGCGATCACTACTACTACTAGCTTCGTGTATTACCTAAGGTGAGTCTATAGCCTCGCTTTATACTTCTTGTAAATGATTTTTAACCCGCGAGGGGGAATACATGCTGTTTTATAAAATGAACACAAGTTGTTTTTGGTATGCTGGACCCGAATATGATGATAAATGCCTAAGTATCATTGTTTTATGAAGTCCCTGAATTTCATGAACTGTTAATTACCATGCGAGGTAAAAGCTAATACATTTGATAGATCTATTTGGTTTGACAGCCTTATCCTAGGGTATGTATCCTTGTGAACACCTGAAAGGGATATTGTGTATAAGAGGTCGTTGGAATATGACAATATTACCTGTTGTAGGGGCGCCGTAAGTGACTTGGTTTGACGTGTTGGTTAACGTTCAATTGCATGAGCTTAAAGAATTTATCGATATATATATGACTTGTCTATGTGACAAGCTTGAGATGATTAAAATTCTTGTGTTCAAATGATGATTGCAAAACCTATAGACTCGCTCAACCGTTGTGTTGATGATTTTAGGAATGTATTTTAGGTAATCAAGATGGATAGCAGCGGAGCATGCGAGGAGGGAGTTGGTGCTTACTTGTCTAAAGTTTATATTACTTTTCCATCATTTGAAATGAATATATGTCTTTGATGAATGTGATGTGTTGGTAACGGTTTTTGGGACTGAACGCTACTCTGATGGTATCAATTTGGGATGGGGAATCTTTAGACAATGTTGTATATTATTTTAACTTCTCTTTTGAGGTAGTTGTCTATGATTGTGTGTGATGTGCTATGAGTAGCGCCCCAAAGTCGTATTCCGCTGCGTGGTAATTTGGGGGTGTTACAAAGAATTAAATCACTGTTGCTTTTCAGTTATCACAAGTTTGATTCATAAAGAATCGCACAAGTCACCTACCATGAGCTTTTTGATGTTCACTCAAGAAGGATTTCCATCTTCATTGTAAATACTTATGTATTACTCGAATGTTCAGGCAAGATCATGAAGATTTTGTGTAGAACTCTTAATATCTTTATTACTTTTCTCAGAGTGTGAAGAAGCACGGAAATATGGGAATGTGTCCTAATGAGATATCTGATGATCTCAAATAGCTCTAGACTCGATCGTGCATTTTGTATTTTAGTGATTGGAGGCTGGAGAGGAGTGCCACCATTTCAATACCAATATATTCGGAGTGAATAAATCGATAGATAATGCGTTGTCTCCGTGTGATTAAAACAAATACCTTTTGAGAGATATCTGAGTTAGCTGGGATGGGTTGTGCATTGCATCACTGGGTCCATGATGTCTATCTTCAATATCGAGCATCATTAAAAATGATCTCAATAGCATATGTGTTGACCCAGTTTCTGCCTAAGTTGTAAGGAGGTCTTCTTTCTTTAGACCATTTTATCTTTACAATTCTTTTTCATTCTTCAACCCCTTCAATGCATACCAATACGTCATAACTAGCACCTTGTTGTGATTGTTCTAGTGCTAACTTAAGTACTTGGCCGGTATTCAGCTACATTCACAATCTTTCTCCATCTTTCCTAAGGACTACTATTTCTAGCTATGGAATGTCCTTGGGAAGATTCCTCCGATTCTAGAAGAATCATTGGACTTAAACTATCCTACCATCCTTATGTCACCACAATCGTCACCGTCGTAAATAGAGATGTTTTAGGTAAGTGTATATCACCATGAAATCCATTTTGATATCCAAATCCATTTTGCTCCCCTTAACATATGCCACGATATTCGAAAATATTTCGCATATGTTGGAATGAGCTAGCACATTAAGTCAAACCATTGAATTAATTGATCTCATATTAAATCACATTTTCTCCCCCATATAAAAAGTATTAACCCAATCGATGTTTTTGTTGGGTCAAAAAGTTGATGTGGCAGAAACTCAAAAACGAAGAAAACATGAAGATATTGTCTAAGAGTTGTCAAGAGCAATTTAGGCGTTTACAAGAACAAACTAAGCATTGTTGGCTCAAGAGTTGTTGTGTGCAATCTAAGCATTGTCACATGCAATTCAAGAGTTGATAGAAATGTAGACAAGAAGCTTATGGAAGATTCTATTTGGATATATATGCAGGATATATTCTGTATATGTTTATCTAAATAGAAGATTTACTTGTTTATTTGTTATTATCTCTTGTAAACCCTAATCCTTACACTATAAAAGGAACCAAGGGTCTTAGGTTTTATTCATATCAATTCATTCATAATGTAAACCTAAAAGCGTGTGTGCACTAGACGTGGGATTCAATGTATACACGTCTAGTGGATGTTTGTTATTAATATAATGAACATCCCTTTTGTTTTAATTCATGTTATTCGTGCCTAAACACCTTGTTAATGTGTCATGTTCTAATTCTGCTTTGATTGTATAATCATATGAACATGATGCATTCCTAGTTGCTTAAAAGATCCGGAAACCAAGGTTTCCACAATTGGTATCAGAGCCTCGTGTCTCGTGATGCTAGGACCAACAAGGTGTTCGTGTATGGTGAAAAGAAGAAAAATCCGTCTAGGGTTTTTCTGGACGTTTTTGTGTGCGCAGCAGTATTCACAAGGTCATAAATTTTGATTGAACCGTTGGATCGTCACGAAAGTTTTTATGTGTGTTCTACATACATATATCTAAACATCCACCAGAAGGATTGTCGAGTTTTATCCCCAGGAAAAAGTTATTAAGCGTCAAAGTCAGCAGTGAGTGAATGCAGTTTTCTGTGAACAGCCATATTCAAAACACGATCTCTCCTTCGTTAACCGTTGGATCTTCGTGATTTTTGAACTGTAGATTCTTGGCACCTGTGTCTAGAATCTCACTGAAGGGATTTTCGATATGATCCCTAATGGAGAAGCTATTCAAGGTCGAAGTTCACTGTTTAAAGGTATTAATGTTCTTGCTTTTTCACATGAAATCATGAACTAGGGTTCCTCAAACCCTAGATCGACAGAAGAAGCAGAATGTTACGAGGTTTGTGGCTGTTGTGGTTCAAGATAAATATATGATCTAGGGTTTATTCACAAACTCTAAGTTAGGGTTTCAATGAATAACGCTATAAACCCTAGATCGAGTTTTAAACAGAAAAGAAGAATTGTGTTCATGGTTATGTTGTGTTGCTGTAAAGAAGGAAGAATGGGTTTCGTTTGCAGTTTGATTAAAACCCTAGGGTTTCACTATTGCATCAGCAATAAATTACAAAGTGCACAGCTGGGACGAATCAAATTCACAAGAAGAATGAGGGTACTTTTCAAATTTGTTTCTTTATTCTACCTATATGCGACAAAGATACAACAACAAGTGAAAAAGGAAATAAATCTTATATGGCGCTCGTTTCTTATTGGTGGAGGATATTCTGTGTTCACACGATTAATTCTTATTTAATGTGTGTTCACATGGTTAATATAGACCTGCGTTCACATGATCAAAGATTAATAGCAAGTGACGTTACTTCCAAAATTGTGTTCACACGGTTATAGCATTCTTATTGGTGGAAAAATATGTGTTCACACGATCATGTTCATACCATGCTATGATTCTGTTCACACGAAGGATAAAGTCAAGATCTACTTATTTACTCCACGATTATGATTGGCTAGCTTTCAGGGTAAACGTGTGCTACTTTTTGGATAAAGATTATTGTTGCTAAAATATTGGGATTTGCTTCAATAAAAGGGTATATTATTTTCAAATGGCTGCTGCACAGGATTCATTACGTGAGGAACACTGAAATTCACGTGAGGACTTGTGGGCTGAATATTCTTGGGCTTAAGTTATATATTTTAAGCCTAAAGATGACTACTATTTGGTCATTGTTGAAAATCATAGCCCTAGATGACGTCAGCAGAAAATGGAGACGTGGACGCTGACAAGACTTAATTTAACGCTGACAGGAAGTATCTTGACGCTGACAGAATAAGTCAACGCTGACAGGTTGACAGTGTTGTCCGAGATATGGTTTTTCAAACGCTGTTAGGTATTGTCCGATATGTGACAATACACATTCCAGATATATTGGATAGAGAAGGATCTCGGATAACACAAGGAAGGCTGCTGTTTGAGAAAATTGGTACGTTTTGAGCACACAAAAAGGTGGTATTTACACACGAAGGTACATGGAATCTCCGTTTTAATTTAGAATATCAAGTTGATATTTATGGCTCGGATATTATTTTTAAAAGGGATTAATGATTTTAAAGTGAGTTAGCAATTGTTCATGAGAATTTGATGGATATTTTAAACTATGTAACCGGGATAGCCTTGTAAAAGAGTTATCCGTTGCGAAACTTTTACATATGGTATGAAGATGTTATTCCATTAAATTCTTCATGAAGAGGTGTTAGCTTAAGGGGAAGAATTCTTATGGTAAGTTTGATGATTGAAGAAGATTTTCGCGAGTTTGTGTTCTATCATATCTTAAAGTCGTGCACTCCCAGTCATAGACTTTAAAGGTAACTTGTATATGCTTACATGGTTACTGATGAAGTGATACAAGGTCTAGGAATATGTGATTTTTCTTATGGTTCTCTATGCACATATTTGCTATCACTTGAAGGAGTTACATTATCGTGCTCAGTGTCTCACAAAGGATGAGGATTTTTGTATCAGCTACATACTTCATCACATCATCGTACAAGATATGGAACATAGGTTTGGGTTATTCTACTTCTACATCAAGAATACTTTATTTATTTTTCTTCAAGATCATTACATAGAGCTACATTTGGAGAATCTTCAAAGATTGCATACATTGTTTACTTCCCCGTTCATGTGACAAAAAGGGGAAGAAATACATGCTACACTTGAGGGGAAGCAATTTGAAGATCATGTACAACTTACAAGAGATACACATAAAGTTTTGCCACCATCAACTAGGGGAAGATTGTTGGGTCAAAAAGTTGATGTGGCAGAAACTCAAAAACGAAGAAAACATGAAGATATTGTCTAAGCGTTGTCAAGAGCAATTTAGGCGTTGACAAGAACAAACTAAGCATTGTTGGCTCAAGAGTTGTCGTGTGCAATCTAAGCATTGTCACATGCAATTCAAGAGTTGATAGAAATGTAGACAAGAAGCTTATGGAAGATTCTATTTGGATATATATGCAGGATATATTATGTATATGTTTATCTAAATAGAAGATTTACTTGTTTATTTGTTATTATCTCTTGTAAACCCTAATCCTTACACTATAAAAGGAACCAAGGGTCTTAGGTTTTATTCATATCAATTCATTCACAATGTAAACCTAAAAGCGTGTGTGCACTAGACGTGGGATTCAATGTATACACGTCTAGTGGATGTTTGTTATTAATATAATGAACATCCCTTTTGTTTTAATTCATGTTATTTGTGCCTAAACACCTTGTTAATGTGTCGTGTTCTAATTCCGCTTTGATTGTATAATCATATGAACATGATGCATTCCTAGTTGCTTAAAAGATCCAGAAACCAAGGTTTCCACAGTTTTTAATATCGATTGATTTTAATAAAAAAATTTACGAAAATTTTGGAAGAAAAATGCAAATCCAATTATCTTCATGTTTTTCACAAGCTCCCCCTCAAATAAATGAGGGTATACTTGAGACATAAATTAAATACCTTTTAAATACAAATGTAAGGTACTTATCACGAGCAAAGATCCTATAGGATAATATATTTACAAGATTAATAATTTACGAGGTTAGACCTGAATAATGAGAACATCATATGATAGAATGACATGGTTCTTATTGGCGAATGTTGGTCTTCCCCGTAACGTCTGAATTTATCTCTAGACACCACATGTACGATTGGTATTGTTGTCATGAC
The DNA here is from genome assembly GCA_025667525.1 of Glebionis coronaria. Classification (NCBI taxonomy): domain Eukaryota; kingdom Viridiplantae; phylum Streptophyta; class Magnoliopsida; order Asterales; family Asteraceae; genus Glebionis; species Glebionis coronaria. The sequence goes on along the minus strand of CM046879.1, from coordinate 196,287,430 downwards.
ACCAATTAGTGAACTTGGCACTTTCGGCATCAAATATTATGAATGTTTGACAATTTCTCCCCCTCAATTGTTGACCCATGTTCTATCGAAAGAGATGTAGTCGTCGTTTGAGTATTCACATCGTCGAGTATGTAGATACCAATTGTAAATTGCTACGGTTAGTGGAGATGATAACTTTATAAAAACAAGATTTCTCTCGTTTTAACAACTAAATGCACTAAAGCGTACATATATTCGTCTTAGATTGTGTTATTACGTAAACACAATCCCTTACATGGTTATAAAGTAAACCATGCTGGAGAAAATCAATTCCCGTTGTTGAGTCAAAGATTTCTGCTCGAACTTTATTTACAATCTGAAATAATAGCAAGCCATTTTGAGCATGTTTTAAAACTTTTAAACTTCTGCTCGAACTTTATTTACAAACCGTGTCATATTGAACGACATTTCTAGGATCGTAAATATTATCGATTCCAAAAGACATGCTCTTTTTATCAAAACATATTTGAACACACAATTTTGAAAGATTTAGAAATACCTTTTGCAAAATTCTTGAAAAATTATGTTCAACGTTTTGAAAAACCAATTACTTGAGCTTAAGATTTTGAATATCTTACTATGCGAGCTCAAGTCTGAGAAGTTGTAAGCTTCCCGTTGTGAGGATAAGTTTATCATTAAAGATATACTTTCCTTTTAACTAGACGAGTCCTAAGTCGACATTTACTTAGAATTCATTTTCATGAGCTTGAAAACTTTTTAATGTTTTAACGAAAATCTCATGACCGAGAAAGGTAAATTTCTCGTTATGAGGAAAAGTTCTCTCATTTAAAAGATACACTTTCCTTAAAACGTGGAATGTTTTAATACAAGCTCATGACCGAGAAAAATTAATTTCTCGTTACGAGGATAGGTTATCATTAAAGATAAACTTTCCTAAACTTGAAGTCCGAGGCACAGTCTGATATTTAACTGTAAGTCATTGTGCATGAGCTTAAAAACTTCAAATGTATTTAATAAAAGCTCATGCCCGAGAAAAATTAATTTCTCGTTGTGAAGATAAGTTTATCTTCGGCGATAAACTTTCCTTTCTTTGAAGTCCCGGGCATAATCTGAGATATAATTATACACCATATACACGAGCTTAAAACATTTGAATAGTTTTAATGTAAGCTCATGTACGAGAAAATTTAATTTCTCATTTTGAGGGTAAGTTATCATTGATGAGATATACTTCCCTTTCTTTGAAGTCCGGGTTGCAATCTGTGATCTGACTGTAAGCTATGTTTTTGTAAGCTCGCAAATCCCCTGAGACACTTGTTTCTTAGATATCAACTTCTTCAGCAACCAAACTCTAAGAGTGTCCTTAGTTGAATGGTATACAACGATTGGATCGCTTTGTTCTTGTTGAACGTTGACTTTGGTACATGCATTCTCATTAGGAGTTTGTATGCTTTGATATGGGTTAGCGATATCTATATTAGAACTATGTGGGGGTTCACGGTTGTCTTTTCTTGTGCCAGAGGAGACCTGAGGAGATGGATCACTAGGCTTAATTGATTGATCATCCTTTTGAGTTTCCTCCCGAGTAGTCTTGGTAGGATTGAAGACTATCCTAGTTAAAGGGCACTCGTTTCCTACAAAAGTGAAAGTTCTACCAGTGGGGCGCCAAACTTTACCAATGGATTTGATTCTAGCTAACCACTGGGATTTAACTCTAGCATGGGAGTTCACCTCATTAAGGAATTTCTTGACACAAGAGTCATGATTTGCCTTAATGACACATTTCCTACATGTTTTACAAGTAGCATATTTAATTTCCGAGTAAGATATAGAATTCCTAAATGATTGATTTGATGCTCCTAGGATATGACATACTATGGTTAGCAGTGTTGGCTAATCTAGAAGGCATCTGACTAGGTTTGAAATGTCTATTTCTTACTTGTGTCTTTTGCTTAGCTTCCTTTAGACCAAATTTATGGCAAACGTCTTTTGAACTAGTTCGAGACGTGTTCTTTGAACTATGTCTAGGGAGGCTAGATGCAATCATGTGATTAGGTCTTGAAAAAGTTGTTTTAGTTAAATTGGGCCTAGTTGGTGGAGTGACTGGTCTAGAAAGATGAAGCAATAAACTTGGGAGGCAAATCGCGGCCTCGAGGATTTTTGTCGCTCGGATCTAAATGCAGTCGGTTGTCTAAAAGACTGATTTTGAGGCAGTTTCCCCAAGATTGATGGTTTTTTAAGCTTAGCATCCACACTAGTTCCTTTAGTTTTCCTCAACTCATTTTTCAGAGCAGTTATTGAAAAAACCTTTTCCTGAACTTGAGCCTTTAAAGCCTCATTCTCTTAAAACAATTTATCTTGGGATGCCAACTTAGATTCTAGCAATTTAATTTGTTTCAAAAGATTATCCTTTTCAGCTTTAGAATCTAGAATTTTTTGATCCAGATTTCGTTCAAGGACAAAGTTTGACTTTTCAAGTTTTTCAAATTATGTTTCAAACTTGTTAGTTCTCTTAGAAAATTCTAGTTTGGCATCCTCAAGATCTTTAGATTGCTGAGCTAAAATCGTTTCATGCTCTATAATCTTGGAATTAGAATTGGTTAATGAAGCAGTCATAAAGCATTTATCATGATTTAATATAGCATTCTGAACAATCTCTCCCCCATTATAACTCACATCGGATGAATTAGAAGTGGTATAGTTATCACTCTTTTCCATCCCATGTTTGTCATAAATAAGTTCGGAATGCTCAACATGTTGTATATCGTTGATACATTCGTCAGATACAACAGTCTGTTGTACCGTATTTGTAGGCTCTTCATCATACACTGGTATGGTGTCATCATAAGAGATGTCTGTATCATTCCCTGACATGCCGCTTGTATCATGCTTTCCTCCTGATTCCATGGTCTTGCAATCTTTAGTCTCTAAATTGTCAACCGTATGACCATTCTTCTCTCGCATCTGCATCTTAGAATTTTGCACTCCAAAATCATACGCTAGTTGAAATTGTGATCTTTTATAAATGGAAGACGATACTGATGTCATGAGTTTCTATAGAGTACCTCGGAAATCTTGAACCTCGGTATGTTTGTATTGAAGAAATGACTGGCAGATCACTGAATTGTCAGACTTAACGATGTTGAATTGGCGGAAGTGTGTAAATTGTGTCACAAGACCTTTATATGCAGATTGATTAAAGTCTTTTTTGTAGAGTTTCTCTGCTAGTTGGTTCAAGTTAAGGAGCATTGAATCGATGAATATGTTACTATCTTGACAAAAGAGTGTCACAAATTCGCTTCCTCTGTGAAGCCATGAAATGGTCACTAGATGAGACTGAAGTAGTCGAAATAAAGTGATACCACTTTCTCTAGCGTTGTATTGCATTTGATGCAATTCTCCCTCTTGAGATTTCGAATTCAACAATTCCATTGAAGTTCGATGGAAACTAAAAGTAAGGATTACTAATCGATCGAGCAATGATAGAAAGTAATTGTGTTTGTTGTTGTAAGAACAACACGGGATTTTACGATTTGTGGAGAAAATGAGAAATAAATTCGCGGGATTTTACAAACCATCGAATAAACCGTAAAAGCTCTTAAGTCCTCGATTGGTGATGAAAAGTTGATTAAATCCCCTAAAGTTGTCTTGTGGAATAACCAAAATCTCCTAGACCAAAATTCTCAAGTTTGTTAAAATTTTATAATTCACTATTTTTAGAAAAAAAAAATATTTGATTTAGGAATAATTATGATTACGGAATAACCACGATTTCGGAATGTTCAACGTTCACAATCTCGGAATAATTACTCTAATCCACTAATTCAGAATAAGGAATACCCCTATTCGGAATAATTTAAAACCCAATTCGGAATAATTTGATGCCAAATTCGGAATAATAACTCAATTCTGAATAATTTGCCAATTCTGAATAATAGCTCGATTCTGAATAATCTGCCAATTCTGAATAATAGCTTAATTCTGAATAAACTGCCAATTCTGAATAATAGCTCAATTCTGAATAATCTTCCAATTCTTAATAATAGCTCAATTTTGAATAATCTGCCAATTCTGAATAATAGCTCAATTCTAAATAATCTGCCAATTCTGAATAATAGCTCAATTCTGAATAATCTGCCAATTCTCAATAATAGCTCAATTCTGATTAATTTGCCAATTCTAAATAATAGCTCAATTCCGAATAATTAGCCAATTCTGAATAATAGCTCAATTATGAATAATCTGTCAATTCTGAATTATAGCTCAATTCTGAATATTCTGCCAATTCTGAATAATAGCTCAATTCTAGATAATATGCCAATTCTGAATAATAGCTCAATTCTGAATAATCTGCCGATTCCAAATATTAGCTCAATTCTGAATAATCTGCCAATTCAGAATAATAGCTCAGTTCTGAATAATCTGCCTATTCTGAATAATAGCTCAATTCTGAATAATCTGCCAATTCTGAATAGCTCAATTCTGAATAATATGCCAATTCTTAATAATAGCTCAATTCTGAATAAAAAAATTGCACTTCAATTCTGAATAAATCTTGCACTTCAATTATGAATAAAACTTGCACTTCAATTCTGAATAAAACTTGAACTTTAATTCTGAATAAAACTTGCACTTCAATTCTGAATAACAAATTGCACTTCAATTCTGAATTAAATCTTGCACTTCAATTCTGAATAAATCTTGCACTTCAATTCTGAATAAAACTTGCACTTCAATTCTGAATAAAACGTGCACTTCAATTCTGAATAACAAATTGCACTTCAGTTCTGAATAAAAAATTGCACTTCAATTCTGAATAAATCTTGCACTTCAATTCTGAATAAAAGGTAATATGAATTCCGAAAATAAGGCAACTTTTTTATCGTCCAAAAAGGCAACTTTTTGAAGTGTTTCCGGCGAAACGACTTGTACTTTCAATGTTTATAGCTTCATAGGGACTAGAGAAATACAAACTTTTTCAAATTTATGAAAATTTGAAATTAAGATTTGGACTTTTTAAGAACTTTTCATCAAAATTCAATCCAGACACCCAAATTTTTTTGTGTTTTTAGCCACAATATGATAACCAAAACACTACTAAATGAAAGTAGATGATTTTAGAAAAGATTAAACCCGAAAAAACGCAAAAAATAAAATTGGACGTGGGTTTATAAGATCATAATCACACGAATAATACTAAAACAAACACAAAAACAAAGCAATCATCCCATGGCTCTTGATACCAATTGTAGGTCTACGTAGTCCTTGGATTATACTAACCTTGGAATGATCTACTAGAAAGAGAAAGAGATGAAGATCTAGAGAGAGAAAGTAGAGAGAGAAAGGAGAGAATGAGAGAAAAGATGTATGAATGATTAACAAATGTGAGAACCAACCCCTCCTAACATGCTAGAGGGGTATATATAGCCCACCCTACATGTGGGCTTGATGGGTTATACTGTTACATACTAGATCACGAGCTCATACTAGATGTATCTCATTGGAGTGACCGATCCTTTCTAAATATGTAAAAACATATTTCCAACAAAGTTTAACGCCTTCAAAGCTCTAGATACTGAAACTGTTGCTCAGACTTATACCAGACTTAAGATTTTACTTAATGATCTAGGAAACAATGGTGTTGTCCTACCAAAGGCTGAAGTCAATGCTACCTTTGTCAATAGTTTGCCAAGGAAATGGTTAAGTTTAAACCAGACCTTATGAGCCAACAATGCCATTAAGAATGATACTCTGGCCCAGCTGTTTGGTAGATATAACTATGAAGAAGGTCTGATTGACTTCATTTATAAGTTTGAGTCTGATAGATTCACCACTCAAATCACTGGTTCAAAAGCTCTTGTTGCCAATCATTATTTCAAGACAACGACTTCGACGTTGAAGAAGACACAAGAAGCAGCCAAGAATTCCTTGATGAGCTGAATGCTGAGTTTCATGACAGATCTCTTCTTACTTATCAAAAGAGATACTACAAGAGATCAGGGAGAGTTGGAGCAGCCGAAGCTCACAAATCCAAAGTGACTTGTTACACTTGTAGAAAAACTAGTCACTTTCAGAAGACTGCTGGTCTAACAAAACCTCTTCCCCAAGATTTCCTTCCTCCAGCTATGGTCAAAGCAAGAAAAAGTTCACTCCTTCGTCTTTCAAACAAGCCTCTCACTCTGACTCAGAAGGCAAGAAAGACTACAAGGTCAAATACAAGGCACTGAAAGCTGAGCTAATGAAGCTGAATCAAAAGGCTGATGATGCAACCAAGAAAAAGGATAGAAAAAAGACTGAAAAGGTCTTATTACTGCATCCTTTGATTGGGATGATGAGCCTCTTACCTCTAAAGACGAATCCACCACCACTGTTAGAGCCTTCATGGCTGTTGTTGAAGATGAACCAGCTGTTGGTAAGAGTGAGGAAAGATATGGGCAATGGGTTGATATCACCATGAAAAAGGTACAGAGATTGCTTACTATGCCTGAAGGTCAGGACATAGACCATGTCCTTGACTACACTCTAGTTGACCTCCACTTTTAGAAGAACAAAGAAAATTTTTGTTAAACACATTTCATAATGCTAAAAATGATTGAAACCTTTGTCAATTTGAAATAACCAATCTAAAACCTTTTGTCAATCTTGAAAATCAACTTCAAAATGAAGTGAGTAGACTCTCTTCTGAAAATGAGTTTCTGACTGATGATAATGCTGATCTCAAAAGAACAATTAAAAAGTGGAACAAAGGTCAATACACAGTGGACGAAAATGCCTTTGAAATCATTTCGGGGAATGTAGTATAGGAAATTGCAGGAAAGGGAAGGTATAAAAATCATATACCAGTAGCCAAAGTAAAGTTTATCCCTTCAGATGATTTGTCTTCAAAAACCACCTCTATGGTTAAGAATGACTCTAAAGAGGAGTCAGAGGATCTCAGCCCCTCCCAGCTTTACATAAACTTGATGGGGCTGATCCTTTTGATTCCATACTTGGTCCCATACCTGCCACCAAAGCCTCTGGTACACCCAACCATGTCAAACCTACAACCAGAGTTGCTGAAAAAACCTATAAAAAGGTTTTTATGGCTAAGGAACCCAAAAAGACAAAATCAAATCTTTTTCCTGAAGAGCTATCACCAACCAAGAAACTTCTTCTTACCCTAATGGAAGAAGTTAAAGGTTTGAAAGAACAAATAAAACCTCTGTCTGACAGTCCATCTGTTAGCTCTCATGGTGAAGGGTCCAGCAGTAGCTCAAAAGGAAGAACTATGTTCAGAACTTGCAAACATTGTGGGTTTAAAAATCACTTGTCTGAAAACTGTTTAAAGAAACCCAAATGTATCACATGTGAGTCTACTGAACACACCTCCAGAGAACACGAGGAGATCATAGCTGTCCAAAAGGCCAGACTTAAAATAAGATCCAAAACTCCTCATAAGTCCTCTAGGAGACTAGAACCCAGACCCAAAGAATCTCCTCAGAGATCCAGACCCTCTCCTCCTTACAAGTACTATAGGTTCCATGATCATCACTCTGATGAGTGTGAACAGTATCCTGAATGTGACATCTGTGCTAGTATGTGTCATGAAACTAGAGTTTGCAACCAAAGAGGGGGAGAAAGGAACCAAAGACGACCCAATATCGCTGGTTAGCGACAGCATGGTCCCACTGGAAAGGAGGTTCATCATCGAAACTAACTTGGTTTCATTATATCTATGCAGGAACACTTGAATAAATCTGTTTGGTATCTGGATAGTGGGTGTTACAGACTCATTACAAGGGTTAAATAATATCTGCATAGATATAAACGGGAGTCTGATCCCAAGGTAGTATTTGGAGATGACTCCTAAGGGGCTACTAAAGGATATGGCTCAGTAGGTTGCAATGGAATCACCTTCACAAGGGTCGCATAGGTCAATGGACTGAAGCATAACTTAATCAACATCAATCAACTCTGTAATGCTGGTTTCAAAGTTTTGTTCACCAAGATCCAAAGAACAATCTTCAATCAAAATGATAATGTTGTTCTTGTTGCACCAAGAAGAAGGGACATGTATGTTATTGACATGACATCATGTCCAGAAGGAAGCAACACCTGTCTCTTTCCAAAGCCTTTGAAACTGAAAATTGGCTCTGGCATAAGAGCTCTCTCACCTCAACTTCAAGAACATGAACAAACTGGCCAAGAATGATTTAGTCGTTGGACTTCCCTCTCTAACCTTCTCCAAAGATAAGCCATGTTCATCATGTGAAAAAGGGAAGCATCACAGAGCCTCGTTCAAAACCAAACAATCATTCTCGATCAATAAGTGCCTCCATCTTCTTCATATGGACTTATTTGGACCAGTAAAACCTCAATCCCTCAATCAGAACATATACACATTAGTCATTGTTGATGAATTCTCTAGATTAGCTTGGGTATTCTTTCTCCAAAGAAAAAGTGAAGCAGTTGATCGGATCATGTCCTTCATAAGAGAAATAGAGAACTTCATTGACTGTAGGGTTAAGGCTATTAGAAGTGAAAATGGCACAGAATTCAAGAATCATGCCATGGAAGCCTTTTGTGATGAGAAGGGAATTTCACAAAACTTTTAAAACCCAGGCACCCTAGAACAAAATGGTGTCGCTAAAAGAAGGAACAGAACCCTTATAGAGGCTACCAGAACTATGCTTAGCGAATCGAGACTTCCAAAGCAATTTTTGGGTGAAGTTGTATACATAGCATGTTACATACAAAAGATATCAATCATTGTGAATAGACATGGAAAAACCGCTTATGAAGTTTATAGGAAGAGAACCCCTGATGTAAGCTACTTCCATGTCTTTGGTTGCCATGTTTTCATTCACAACTACAAGGATCATCTAGGTAAATTTGATGAAAAGTCAGATGATGACCTCTTTCTTGGATACTCTCCTACCTCCAGAGCATTTAGAGTATTCAATATTCGAAGGCAAGAACTAGAAGAACCCATCCATGTCACCTTCAATGAAGCAGATGTTGTCATTTCTCACACCAACTCAGATACTTGTGACATTGACTTCAATGAAGTCAAATCATACCAAGAGGATGATTTCTCAATCCCCAAGTGATCATCTCAAATAGGTCACAAGGACTTCCCTTATGTGGAAAATGCTGTGGAAAATGCTGAATCACACACTCCACATTTGGCTGTGGAAAATGCTGATCCTTGTTCTCTCAATTCTCAAATGGATGAAGAGATCATGGATGAAGAAATCATATGTGAGGAAATTCCTTCATGCAATGAACCCACTGTGACTCCAGAACCCGTAGAGACTCTTGCTCCTCAATTAAAATAGATTAGAAACCAAGATATTCTTCTTGTAAATATCCTTTGTGAACCCTATGAAGGAGTCACTACCAGAGGAAACTTAATATATCTGGAAACTACCTTAGCGAATGAATGCCTATTCGTTGACTTCCTCTCTGAAGATGAACCTAAGAACGTTGATGTTGCTCTACTTGATGAAGGATGGGTTGTGGCTATGCAAGAAGAGTTGAATCAAATAAAGAGGAACAAGGTGTGTACTCTGGTAAAATCTCCAACTGGAAAGCAAGTGGTTCGAACCAAATGGGTCTACAGGAACAAAAGGGATGAAGCTGGCATGATTGTTAAAAACAAAGCTAGGCTAGTGGTGTTAGGTTACAATCAATCACAGGGAATTGATTATGATGAAAACTTTGCACTAGTAGCCAGATTAGAGGCTATCATAACTTTCTAGCCAATGTAGCTCATATGGATTTCATGGTATACCAGATGGATGTTAAGAGTGCATTTCTCAATGGGAAGCTTGCTAAGGAAGTTTATGTTAAACAACATCCAGGGTTTGAAAACAGTGACTACCCTGACCACGTTTACAAACTTCATGAATCACTCTATGGGCTGAAACAAGCGCCTAGAGACTAGTATGAAACCTTGTCAAAATTACTACTTGAAAATAAATTTGTCAGAGGTACTATTGACAAAACCTAGTTCACTTATAAGTCCAAGGGTGGTGTCATTATTGTACAGATTTATGTGGATGATATAATTTTTGGTTCAACCAACATAACATTGAGCAAGCAATTTGTAGACTAATGACCAAAAAGTATGAAATGAGCATGATGGGAGAACTAACTTTTTTCTTGTGTTTTCAAATTAAACAAAATTTAAAAGGAATTTCCATTTGTCAAGAAAAATATGTTAGAGACTTGCTCGAGAAATATGATCTGCTGGATTGTGCATAAGTGAAATGCCCCATGCTTCCTCCTAACAATTTGGGAGCTGATGACTCAGGGGTCTCTGTTAATGAGACCTTATATACTGGCATGATAAGGTCACTGATGTATCTCACAACGAGCAGACCAGATATTCAATTCTCCATATGTCTTTGTGCTAGGTACCAAACTAACCCCAAGGAATCCCACCTTGTAGTTGTCAAAAGAATTTTTAGGTATCTCAAAGGATCTCCCTCATTGGGTCTCTGGTATCCAAATGTATCATGCTTTAAACTTAAAAGCCTACTCAGACTCAGACTATGCTGGATGTTACCTTGAGAGAAAGAGCACCTCTGGTAGCAGTCAAATCCTTGGAGGAAAGTTAGTATGTTGGAGTGCAAATAAGCAAAACCATGTGGCAATGTCATCAGCTGAAGCTGAGTATGTCGCTGCCGCTGGCTGCTGTGCACAAGTTCTCTGGATGAAGAGTCAACTGCTGACTATGGGATCAACTATGAAAAGGTTCCCATATTCTGTGACAACACAAGTGCCATAGCCATGTCAAATAATCTGGTACTTCATTCTAGAACCAAACATATTGACATCAAGTATCACTTTATCAGAGATCATATTTTAAAAGGTGACATTGAGCTTCACTTTAAACCCACTGAATACCAGCTCTCTGGTATTTTCACCAAGCCTCTGGCTGGGCCAAGTTTTACTAGGCTGGTTGCTGAGCTGAGTATGCTCAATATTGGAAAATAAAAATCTGATAAGTGATCCCTGTCTCTAGGCATTTAAGGGAATTGAATGTAACTAGGTAGTTACATCTCAAGTGGAATTTATATATTTTCAATATTTATTTCAAATGATTTCCTTTTAATGTCAAAAACTTTCCCGCTTTCCAAGGGGACAAAGATTAACCGAAGAGTCAAGAGGCCCCACGTTTTTATGAAAAGTGATCTTTCATTAAATGCTTAAAAAGAAAAAACGGATAAAATCTTTTCATTGCCCCTTGACTCATCTTTTATATCTATAACATTCTCATTTCTCGTACACACAATTTCTCTCTCTAATCCTCAAAAACTTCAAACTTCATCAACGGCGTCTTCAACATAAACCCAAAAGTTCTCCATCTTGGCTGCTTTAAACGTCAACTTTAGCATCGATGATGGAAAGATCGCCTTGAACAATTGCATCGCACTCCTCGAGCACCAAAAACCTCTTTACTCGCCCATGCTAAACTTCTTGAAGAATAGCACCATTGTTGAAGTCATAACTAGAGATTATTCATCCTGTTATGCTCAATATCTCAAGGAGTTCTGGTTTTCAATCAAACTACATCAATCTACTATGAGTATTACCTTCCACCTCTCCACTCATTCACATCCCTTCACCTTTGATTTTACAGACTTTGCTAGAGTGATTAGGTTGCCGGTGAATGTTAACATGGTCTTTATGCCCAACAGCCACACTGTGAAGAAGGAACTCATGACTCTTAGACCTCATGATGATGACTCTGATGCTGTGCATTGTAAAGTGTTTGGGAGGTAACAAGGGATCCCATGACCAGCTGAATGCATCTCAACTAGAGATTGCCTACAGTCTCATTTGGGGACTCTACATTGGGATAGCTCACATTCTTTACACTGATCTAAATGCCAAGCTGGATAACAAAGGAAAGAAGAACAGGCTCTCTACCATCTGCTACACCAGATATCTCTCTCTCATCTTTGTGGATATCGTGGGAGAATCATACCACAATAAGGACTTACACTCTTTCTCACCCTTCTGCATCACACCAGCCTCCTTAAAGACTCCCTCAGAGGATGAAGTTTCAATTACTAGACATATGATGAGGGTAGCTGGTATCATTGCATCAAAAGATCCCTTGATCCCTCAACATGAGGTGAATGCTGAAGGTTTAGCTGACAAGTCTTTGTCCAAGACCTCTGTGCAGTCAACCTCTCAGCCCAAGGGTCTAAAGGAAAATAAGAAAAAGAGGAAGGAAAACTCCCTCACCTCTGAAGCCCAATCTTCTAAAGTTCCTACAAAGAAGAAGAAAACAAAGAAGATCTCATCTACTACTTTGTCAAATGAGGAGACAGAGCCCCATGCTGACAAACAACCATATTCTAGTGTCTCTAAGTCAGCTGAGATCACAAGGAACCCCCTTGACGCTGATATCTCTCAGGTATTAGTCTACCCTTATTTTTTCTTTTGGAGGTTCACAAGCAATCACTCTCAAACGTCTGTAAGAGAGAGTGATGAAGTTTAGGGTTTACCTCAACCCTTAGAGTGTCTATGTCTGCACCTAGCTCCTCTATGACCTCTTTACACTCTGTCTCTGCACCAAGATATGATTCATTTGTGCTTATAATGCACCCTAATGATCTTGCACCCTCTAAACTGTACTCTAGAAAATAACAACCAGAGTACTTATAAGTCCCGACCCAAACTCTCTAAACTTCACTTAGTCTTTGGGTCCCTCATGATTAAAAGAGTCAAAAAGAATTTATTCTTTTGGGGATGCTGAATGATCATCCTCAGCCTTCCTAGGGATATCAATATTAATGGCGACCATTACCCTCAGATTATTCACAACCAAAAGAGTCCCAAGTAGAAATCCTTATGGGGGAGCTGGTTAATAACACCCAACTATCCTAGGGGTAGAGAACGGCAACCATTCACCAAATCATGTTTCACCTTAAAAGAGTCCCAAGGAGCAATCCTTCAGGGGGAGTTGGATAATTACACCCAGCTATCCTAGGGGCAGCGAATGACGACCACTCACCATATCTTAATTCACAATAAAAGAATCCTAAGGATAAATCCTTAAGGGGGGCTGGATAATCACACCCATCTGTCCTAGGGGCAGCTGATTGCGGTAAAAATACGCTTTTAAGAAAAAGACGTATTATAGGCAAGTATTAATCGACACGGTTTAGGAAAACCATGAAGACGAAAAGTCCAAGTTCGTTCTCGGCGGAGGTGTAGTACTTGTGTGCCAATTATATAAAATCACAGTTTGGATTAGTGTCGTTTTGGTTTTGAGAAAGAAAATTAAAAGACGAGCTACGACTATGATTACACTACGACGTATTGACGTAAAACGATAACGTAATTACGTAAAACGCGACGAAATTTAAAGATTAAAGCTAAAATTTAATTAAAACATAAAACTAAGTCTAAAATAATATAAATAAGAATACTAATTTAATAAATAAATTTTAAAACCTTTTATTAATTAAATATTCAATTTTAAATGCTAATTAAAGCCCTAAAATTAAATATAATTAAGAAAAAGCCCAAAATATTATTTTATTAAACTAATATCTCACTTATATTATTTAAAGACAAAAAGGTACTTTTCCTAAATTTTAAAAACTATTTTTCTAATTTTTAAATGCTAAAAACAATTTTTACACTAAAATAATGATTAATAATAATAAAATAATGCTAAAAATAAACTTACTGTTTCAAAAATCCTATTTTATAATACTTAACAGTAAAAAAGAGAAAATGTTGAAAAAAGTAATTTTTTACACTAAAAGACAAAACAGTTTGAATTAAAATCTATTTAAACTTAAATTAAATCTAAAAACTTAATAAAAAGAGTGAACAGTGAAACTTTTTAAAAATCTTAAAATATTTTTCTGAATCTAAGAAAAATTGGAAAAATGAAAAATATAAACTTTTTGCACTAAAAGACAAAAATAGTATTTAAATAAACTAGTTTAAATTGATTTAATTTAAAAAATAGCAAATGAACAGTAAATTGAAAATAAACTTAATGAAAAATCTTAAAATAAATAAATAAACACAAGAAAATCAAAATGATTAAAAAATATTCAGTTAAGTTCACTAAAGACAAAAAACCAGAAAACTGACAATGACTTGTCTTGGACTTTTGTCCACTAGCTAAGCAGTGGGAACTAACAGCCTATCAATGGGAAAATCTTCCCACTGCTCTTAACAGGTATGGGCACGAATAGGGTGATTATGAGCTTGTTTGTTGGAATTGTTTGGAAACAAGGGCACCCCCACACTCAGTGGAGTGTGGGAAGTCAGTTTAAACACAAAAAACAACAAGTCTATCACAAAAATCACATACAATAGGGAAAATAAAAGTCACTGTGAGGCTTCTATGGGGTCTGTGAACAGTTGCTGATATAGATGGTCACCAAGTGAGTTTCAAAAGCCCAAAACTTGTTCAAAATGCTACCAATTCACTACTAACTAATTGCAATCCCTAGATAACACTATCCTCTAACAAATACAAAGATTTGGATTCACAAATTACTAAATCAACACAGTTTTGGCCACTGAATTCACTTGACTGTTTTTAAGAACTAACATGTAATTTTTGTTATTACCCTATCAAACTTAAAACCAAACATGAATAACACCTGCAACTAATAATATAGGCGTGTTTAACCTGTTTTTAACCAAATTTGTGTCACCCTATTTAGATAAAACCCAAATCCAAACACCCCCTTAAAATCTGATTAACAGATTTCTTAAACCAAATGCATTCAAAATATTACAAATCTGAATAAAAACAATCTAAACATGCATACAACTAATGAATAAGAATAAACAAGCATAATCAAAATATTTAACTAACACAAAAACAAATCAGGCAAACTCAAATAACTTCAAATATCACAAAATTTTTTAGCAAATGTGGAGGGTTCAAGCCCTTACCTAGGATGACTTACATCCAAGCCATCCTATGGCCAGCTGAGGCCATCTCTAAGTTAGCTAAGAGGAGTGATTTTAAGGCTATGGAGATTGTTGATGTAGAGAAGGACAAAAGGTGTCCAAACTCTTGGACTACAACAGTCCAAGAGTTTATGTCTTCTAAGGTGCCTGCTAACCCAAAACAGAGAAAAAACAAGTTGCAAAAAGCTGCTCAAAAGCTTTTGTCAAGAGCTTTTGAGTGGCTTTTTGTAACAGTAAGTAACTACTAACCAAGGTATTAAGAACCACTTTTTAAAACCAAAATTTTGAGGATTGAAATAAATAGAGCTAACATGAACTTAAGTCCCAAAGGTTAAATTTGGTTGTCACTTCCTCCAGTCTTTGGGATTTAGATTCAATAGATTACACAAACACTTTTCCAAGAAAAACTCCACCAAGAGAAATTTGAGACAACACTAAATTAAACTTGCAAGAAAATAAAGGTTTACACTAAATAAATGAACAAACTTTGGAACTCAGCTTATGCAAGACTTGTAAAAAGAGTATTGTAAATATTCATTAATTTTAAAAATATTACACAAGCTGGAACAAAGGGCACATTCACAGAATGAAGGCTCCTTTTATAATGGTTCATAGAACTCTCTAGAATGACTTAAAACATAAACCCTAATCACTGAAAAGCCCTATTTTCCCTTGGACGAAATTTGAAATTTCAGTCAATCTTGGTTCACATGTGATCTTCTGGATGGACAGCTATTGTCTTTGCATCTTGGCCGTTTATCAAGCCTTTAGGACCAAGGAAAAAGATCCCACCATTAATCTGGTCGGGTTTGGATTATTGGAATAAAAGTGATGGCAGGGGACCATGAGTGTGGGGTCTTGGGTGAGTGTGAGTGGAAAAAGGTAAGTGGGTTTTGGTGAGGATAGTTGCAATTACTGATCTGGATGAGTTTGGGTAAAACCCCTTTGATTAGGGTTAATTTGGTTTTAGGGTTTATGGGTGAGTGGGTGTTAACAGGGAAGGATTAATTAGGATTAAGGTTAATGAGTTTTTAAAAATCGTGTTTCCCCCACGAATATAGATTAATAAAAATCTTTTTTTAAATAAAGTGAGTGGATGTGTGAGGTGGATGAGGGGAGGGATGTGATTGGGTGCTTGACCAGTCAATGTGACGTGTCAACAGGTGAGTGGGTAATGTAACTTAGTTTGTCTGGGCTGTTTTGGTCCCTAGGTTCCCAAATGCTTGACACTTCATGTTTAAAACAGCCCTTACTCATTTTCCCTTTATAAACAAGTTTTGTTTTCTAGACTTTTGCCACAAAAAGTTTTATTAACTTGTTCCAAGGGTATTTCTTGTAATAAATGAATTCTTCAAGGGCCATTAATGAAATATCTTGAAATATTAAGGACCCAAATGCAATAATTTAGATTTGCAAGGGTATAATATGACAAGTCTTCAAAAGTTGAGGGACCAATCTTGCCAAATCTTCAAACTTCAAGGACTTGAATGGAAAATCATGATTCGGGTCCGGTTCTTTGTGCGGCTTCATTTCCCGTGTTTGTTTTTTCTTCATTCTTGTGTTATTTTGTTGATTTCACGATATTCGTACCTAAAATACACAATGAACAAACACAAGCATATTTTGGGGTATTTTAATGATATTTTAAGCGTTTTAAGCCCGATTTGGACGATGAGACTATGTAGAATTGCAGTCTCATCACTCCCCCATACTAAACCATTGTCGTGTCCCCACGCAATGCTAGAATTAAGTATCGTAGCACTTCCAAAATTCATTTTATGATGACATTTATTGAAGACATAAACTTAAATAAACTACTACACGTGTTTTATAGATAATGTATCTTTTTCATCACGATTAAGTGACTTTTAGGGTCAAAGAATAAGAACACGTGAATGCCTCATAGAGATAACTTCGTCATCCTCGATTTTCAGCCAATTCCATGCTAAGCGTGTAACGAGATCATTGTTATTATAAGTTAGCAACACAATCATATTTCATGAGTGCTAATTACGCACCTAGACTCCCTTATTCCTAATTGGTATCTCTTATATTTTATTTTGTCTTAATGATCACGAGGATGCATCATTGACTTATTTCGATAATTTATTAAGGCCGAAAATAGAGTAGCACGATTTAATCAATAGTTAGCTAAAGGATGCGATCTTTTAAAACGGCTTCTTGTAATCTCCTTAAGTTCATATCTTGACATAACTCGTTTCACGATTTGAGACCTTTCTCGGACCAATATTTGGAATGTACTTCATACTTAAAATCTTGGAAGACGTTCTTGAAATAATGGTCTTCATATATGGAATTTCTTCACTTGACGTTTTGGACCACGACTTCATCATTTTTCTTCAATCTTTATTTGGGATTGTGATATACAACGATCCACCTCCTTTTCGTACTTGGATATATTTATCCTCATACCTTGTTAGGGTCGTTGTGGATAGACATCTCCATGATATTTAGGGGAGTATATTGCTTTTCGTCGTGTGTCTCGATCCTTGATATTGATTTTGGAATAATGATACTTCACATCATCTTGGATCTTTAGCAACAAAATGGAGCTCCTCATGCTTTGTTAGGGCCTTTTTGGAACTTGCCAATCCTCGCATTCCGCTTCAATAAGTTATGCCTTGGCTATGAACTCTATTCGAACACGAGTAACTTTTAAATGATCTTGGGCTAGAAGCTAAGTAACCTTTTAAATCGTACAACCTTACTTATTGCATTTATTTAAAAAGAAGATGGGAGATTAAGCTAATAATTACTACACATGAGATCGTGAAAGATTACGAGACTTATAAATAACTTTATCATTTCTCGTCCTCATTTAAGAGACTTAGCCTAAAAAGTTAAGGAATCATAGCTAAGTGCTCAACACGCACGTTCGAGTAAAAAATTACTCTTATTCTCACTATCGGAAAACCTACATTCGTGTCTTAAACACTTATGAAAAATACGAAAAAATTTAAAATTTGGCCATTTTTAGCCTTATTTTGCAACAAAACGATAACAAAAAGATGAAAACAGGATTGCGTGGTGACGTAAGCAAGGTGAAGTATCTACTCACCCCCCCATACTAAAACTAAACATTGTCCTCAATGTTTCGAGTCTAGGGGTGAAAACACCCCCATACTAGAGACGAAGTCGAATGCTTAATCTCGAGCATGGAAAGGGTAAAACGAATAACCTAAAAGCCGTTTACGAATTATGCTAATAAGATAAATGTTAGAACATAAAAGGATATCATCAGATATCGTAATCTCCAAAGGCAATGATCGAAGCTCGAGTGACCCGTAAAACGAACACGAGAGGCTTTAGTGATGACGATGAACCTAATGAATCCCAATCACAAACAACTATGGAACAAAGGTTGGAAGAGCACAAGTCCCCTCGTTAAACTAATTAGAAAACGATAATATTTACAAGGATAAGCATGAGAATCCCCCACGAGGCACCTTGTATTTGATAACCGAGTCAAAAGCTCTACTCGAATCCCTATAAATGTGATCATTTAGGGATAATCATGGTTTGGTCATTTTTGGTGGGGCTTACATGATAAACAATGCCCAAAAGCAACCGGTACTAAGGACTAAGTCCTTTGATGATGCAAAATACCGGGATCGAAGATGGCGTCCTTGTTGTCATGGGATAAACGAAACAACGCCACTTCAACAAGTGCTAGAACCCTAAAGGGGTAGAAGAAAATAGAAAGAAGATAGAAGGGTGGGGCAATGGGTGGGAAATACAATGAGCTACTCACACCAAGCAAATAGATAATTTTTCAATTTATTGCATCGGTGGAAGACCGAGATTTCCCTTTATAAGCAACTCCGGGATCGAATATCTCGTCCTCGGTGGAGAAATGTGATGGAACATAAGGGGCTTCCCCCATACTAAAACCGCACATACCATCGTCAAAAGGAGTAGACGAGGTGGTAGTACTCATAAAACGTGGTGATGACGGAGTTAAACTTGTAGAAAAATCTTTTAAATCAATTTTAAAATCTTTTCCTTTTTCATCGTTCAAAAACTATTTATGAAAACCCGACTGAATTATGTCAAAAATATTTGGCGTTTCTTATTCAAAATTGGTCACGCTAAAAATCCTCACATTTAAGTCTCGTTGAGGGGGTGGTGGATTGTATAAGTTCTCAAAACGTCGATCAACAAAGAACACCGCCCCCTCGGAGTCAACATATTCGTCATCCTCATGACCGTGCATCTCATCAATTTCTTCATCATAGATGGGTTTGTCAAACCAAGGTTTTTCATTCCCTTCATGTAAGATTTTAGAAACTCTCTCGAAAAGATCATAGTCAAGCACAAAACCATCATTCTTTTGTGGGGATCGTTGATAAGTTAGATCCTTACGAATGTGGTAAACGTCATTCTTATTTGAGGAGTGTTGATTAGGTAACTTCTAGAGAATGGGATTTGTGGTCACAAGAGTTGGTTCGTCATCGAAAATAAGACGTTCCAACTCATTGAGTTCATCATTGATCTTGGAAAAATCAACTCACTCGTAGGTGGAAGTGGAGGCAAAAGAGCTAGCTCTCGTTCGATAATTTCCTCAATCTTGGGATCAAATTGGTAATCATCGTACTTACCACAATTGTGACAATCCGTCAATTTATGGTTGATATTTTATTCTCAATATTTATTTGGAAACATTATTTTAATGTTACAATATGAACTCACTTATTTTTGGGAATAAATTTGGATTTACGTCTTGGAGTAGCATCGACTACGTCTAAACCGGAGAATTCAACGTTACGTGCTTACGTTTACATACACCGTCTTTTGTGAGAGTCCGACATTTCAGAAAATAAATTTATCCGTGAATATTATTTTGGAGTTTTAAATTTGTGTTGGTTCATAAACTCACAAATTTACAAGAAGAGATTAGGACTTACGGTTTTATTTTAACGTCCTTTACGACTAAACCGGAAACCCTAGGATTACGTATTTACGTTTTCGAACTCCGTTTTTGATGAGACAATTTTTATTGGATTCGTTTTGTGACGTTGATTCATAATTTATAAAAACGTTTTTCGTAAAACGACCCGAGGGCACGCAAATCGAGGAAACTGGAATCGAGGAGTACCCGTAAATAAATGGGGATGAGACAAGTGGGACACTTGTCCCACCCCCAAAACCGGCCAACATTAAGCTACAACACATCTATGATGTGTCATAACCTTAACAATTTAGCTAACACATGGCTTAGCTTACATTGTAAGCATTCCACTACACAAAACCAACAACTCATACCACTCTCCTCATTTCCATCCATGCAAAACAACCATTTCCTCTCCTCCTCTCTTGCTATGCCGTCCCATTTCTCCACAAAACACCACCATTCATACAAAATTTAACCATAAACATATGTTATAATTAACATATGTTAATCTCCATTCAAAAAGACGAAGATTGGTGCAAGTTATAACATCCAAGGAGGAGTTTTCATGGAGTAGTAGGGCTGATTTTCCACAAGGTATTCATGAAGATTGGTGATCTTGAAGATGGTCATGGTTATCTACAAGTTTCTCCATCAAAATCCATGTCCAAATCATAACCTACATCCACATGGTGGTATAAAGATTGTCCTCCTCATCTTCTTGTTATTTTGATTATGTAAACATGTATTTTATTTCCTATTGTATATGTATATGATGGTTATATGATGATAAAAATGTTATGTGGGGATTTGGTGTTGATAAATATGATTAAAAAGGTGAAAAACTATAAGAAACAAGGTTAAAATCTTGGTTAAAAGTGATGGCTGTATAAAACAGTAAAGAAATAGGTCATGGACTGATAAAATGATGAAATAGAATCCATTTACAGTAAGCTATATGTCTTGTACACATGTGAGAGTTGGCCATGCAATGGAATCATTGTAATGAGTGAGATATGATCAAAACAAGTTTAAGGTACAAATCTGAGTTCACTGTTTTGGACGATTTTTAGAAAATACTTAGAAGATGATTTAACAGTAGCTATAGTAGAGTTAAATGTATCAAATATTATTTAGTTTATGTGATAAAAATTTGAGCTTCTATCTCCATATAGAACTCAAGATATGGCAGTTTTGGTGAAAGTGAAGATAAAAATCAGATTTTTGAAAAATAAAGTATAATACTATTATATAAGCACTCAAAATTATATTGTATAAAATGTAAAGTTAAAACCCACTAACTCATGAATTTTATTTATATAAATATGTTAAAGGTTAAATAAGTGGACATTTTATAAAAATGGTAACTTGTTAAGTTTTATAAGTTATAAAACTATAAACATGATTTTTACGACTTTTTCGGCTAATACCGTAAAATTAACGTTTTTGTTAAATAAAACTTAGATGGTTGGACCCGTCTAATGTAAACTTTATAAAACTTATATACTGATATATAAACATGTATAACAAGTAAAAACCGATAAAACCCGAACTATAGGACATACGGACGTTAACGGACTAAATTAACGTTATTGGACTAATAATACAACAAAAATGGACTAAAACACTTATAAACTTATTATTGGGCTTAACACATTTAGGCCCAACTTGTAAAGTATAACTACTGATAATATAAAGTATGAAATGGATTAATACAAGTTAATAAACTTATAATAGGCTTATTAGACCTAAAACACGTAAATAGGTGAAACTAGTAAGCTAGTATAAAAGTTATCGACATATAACACTAAAATGAGTAAACGAGAATATGTAAACCCACTTGATCATCATATAATCATCATATGTATACACGATTGTTATTTTTATAAAGTCATTGGACATGAGTCTAAGACGCGTATTATTTGTCTAGGTTTCCGTGATTGAAGCACGTACCGTACGTCCGAATTGCCGATAACCCGCCTTCCCACATCAACGTGAGTTCATAGCCTCGCACTCTTTTAAATGTTTTTATGAAATGTTTTATAAACCCACGAGGGAGATAACATGTTAGTTTTTATAAAATAGGACACCATTTGTCCCGATTGTTTGTTTATTGATTTGGACCCGAATGATTGAATGACCCGGTTGTATGACCCGATAAATGATTAAAGGACCCGATAGATGAAATTAAATGGATTATTAAAGTTAGGTTATGTCACTAAAAGTCCCATTAGCATGAATTGTGAACTACCGGGATTTGGTAGACGCTTGTGCATATAATAGTACTATTTGGGGACGATCACCCCAGTTCGCGCCTTGACGGTTGATCCCCGTCGTGCCACATTGATTGGTAAGCGAATTTATGTATGAGAAGATTTCCATAGCATGACCTTTGTGACGACACGCTACTTTAGATGGGAAAATTGAGTATCGGGTTAGCTACCCGTTGTTCGTTTAGTAAGGTAACAATGTCATGCGGCTTATAATAATCCAAAACTAACGAAATACTACTAGACGCTCTGAATTACGATGTATTGCCTGACTAGCAATACAGGGTCATACTATTGATATTATGTTCGTGTTTTGGTTTTCATAACCATATTCATATAACGGTTTTTATTTTCATACAACGTCATAAGACGTATTGTATGATGTTTTTACGACATTGGCTCGTATAATGATTTTTAAGGCAATCGCCTATATTATGATTTTGATGAAGATTTGTATAAAATGACTTTGGCTATTTTATGGCCTATTAAAACGATTTGTACAAAATGATTTTCAGTAATAATTTTATACTGATATTATATTGATGGATTTTATTAAACTCTATGAATTCACTCGGCGTTATCGCTGACCTTTTCTTTTAACATGTTTTATCTCAGGTACTTGAAGGTAATTCTCGGGAAGACGACAAGAATTCATGGCCCACACTTAAACAATATTTTCCATTCAAATATTTTGTAAAACTTTGTATGAAATGTAATGACTTGGGACCGATGTAACTTTGATATTTATGAATGAAAATGCTTTATTAATAAACGACGTGATTTTTATGCGTTGTCTATGATGTGAGTAATGTGCTATCTCGTAACACCAACTAGTCTTCCGCTGTATTGAGTTGTATAAATTTGGGGGTGTTACAGTTTGGTACCAGAGCTCTCGTTATAGAGAACGAAAGATTTTTAAAACCAAGGTTTTGAATAAAACATTTCAAAATCTTTTAACTATAAACATTTTTCTAAAAATGTCTAAAAATCTTTTGACTATAACGGTGCCGAAGAATTCCCGAGTTACCGACAAGGCCAGACTGAGAAGTGTTATTTTAATATATATATAACTTGGATTATATATATATATATATATTTGATGTAATTTTATTACATGATTGTTTGATGATTATTTTTATATTTATACGAGGTATTTATACGACGTCGATTGTCACAAGAAACCCTAAATCTCCTAGTAAATTAATCGAAGCTATCCTCGTAGGAATTCTAGCTATCCTAGATCTAAACCAAGTTGTGGATATTTATGATCCCAACAAATGGTTGATATTCATAGGAATGTAGATGTTAGTTGATTGTGATATTGAAGAAGAATTGGCGAGATTCAAACTGATATCAATGTTATGACGATCTTTCCTTATAGAGTGGAGTTTGACAAAACGTTACCACCTGGAAAGGTGTCATCTTATTCGTTGTCATCCAATTCTTAAAATTGAAATCGAAAGGGTGAATGTTGCACTTGAGGCTGTCATTGGAACCATTACCCAAAAGCCTCATGCCACTAATACCTTTCCGAGAAGTCTAATTGACTGATCGAGTCATTTCATACTAATGACTCATTTGATAATTGTTGTTGTAAGAGCTATAGGATTGGAAATTAAGTGTTGATCATGTCGAGCTTTTATTGCACTTTGGAGGTCTAATAATAAGGATGAAAGTACTGGAAAATGAGGTAGGATATCGAATTGAGTATAAGTTGATTGAAACTTGAATGAAATAAAATTTAACTTGTATGAATATGAGATTGTTAATAGAAGTCGTTAAGTTTTGTGATTGAATTATAAGGCTTTAAATGATGGTTGATTCATGTTAAGGGTTGTTCCTAGGCCATTGTCCACTAATGAGGATGCCCAGTGTCCAAGAAATAAATTGAAGAAATCTTCTCCTGAATTGAGACCGATGGAACTTCCGGGACATGTGGAACACCTAATGACTCTTGTAGATTAGCATTCATTATGGTATCTTCTAAAAATCCCTAACTTAACTGAGACATCAGTTGGTAGGATGAGTTCTGAGAATTGTATGACATAGTGACACGCAATGTGTTATGGTACAGTTTGACTTGTTTGTGATTAATGAAAAGACTACCTTTGATTGCTAAATTCTACATGTATTGATGTTATCTATAATTTATTGCTTCTTCCTAATGTTCGCATTAGTAATGAAACCATTGAACAAGTACTCATCTTGAATTAAGTTACGTTGTGGATTATTCTCTTTGTATTCCTGAGTGCCATCGAAGTCACGAACCTCATGATTAAGTGGCCAAGCCATTTCCTATTATACTAAAGATAGTTCTTGGTGAACAACCTTTCATCACTTTTTGCAGATCACTCATTGTTTTTATAAGATAAAACAGTATCCTTTGAGAAAATTGAATTTTCATCACTATAAGGATTATTCAAAGTGATATTTATAAGTGATTGTTATCAAAATGAAGTTGTTTATAAAAACACCTTGGAAAACTTAGTTGTTTTCATAACAAGGAAAAATCTTTGTAAATTTATTTTTGATTCTTATTTAAGAATTGAGCATGAAAATGTTTTTATTATAAACATGATGATAAAATTTTGACGAACTGAGTATTGCATCGTTAATCTTGAAATTGTATATAGTTGTGCGCCTACATACAATTTGGAATGGACCATGCAAGGCTGATTAGTAGTCACCATAAAACTAATGAATAAACACTACATTCTCTTGAAGATCGTGAAAGATTAAATTTTATGGGATCTGCAAGAAGTGAAAAATAAGGACATAGTGTTAGGGACACCTACATATGTGCCTGTAGCATCTATTCTTCTGAGTTGAATTTACTCATCTGTGGAATTTGTCTTATTTGACAATTGATATTCCCTTCTTGTCCAATTCTCCCGTAGTGAGATTCTTAGGAAAAGTATCTGATTA
Source organism: Glebionis coronaria (assembly GCA_025667525.1). Taxonomy (NCBI): domain Eukaryota; kingdom Viridiplantae; phylum Streptophyta; class Magnoliopsida; order Asterales; family Asteraceae; genus Glebionis; species Glebionis coronaria. Next base: position 196,262,386 of record CM046879.1, on the reverse strand, counting down.
CCGAGTGTTGATACCCGACTGGATGTATTAACGTTCTTATCATTTCTTTTGATTTGATTTCATTTGAATGACCTGGGTAACGATCCGAGGAGCTTTTGAATGCGTACTCAAATTATGAAAACATGGAATATATTCATATTCGTTAAATGTTTTCGTCTGTATCTGATTTGAAATTCTCTCGCATAGATTATGCGTTGACCTTGCTCTTTTAATAGTAATTGTGTCTCCATATATCCTTGAACTTGTGAAGGATTATGAGTTATTATTAGTCTTTTGAGAAGTTCACATCTTATCGACGGCAGTAAAACTGGAAAGTTGATAGTGCCAGTAGAATGGATTGATTGATTATGACATGACGACATTGTCTTAATTGATGGGAACTCGACTTGAATTCCCAAAAAGATAAGATGTTGATTATCAAAAGTGATCTGAATAATTCTTGATGGATGACTTGAAATTATACCGTTAATGGTTGTGAATTAGTCATAGATATTAAAATCTAGAAAGAACTTAAAATAAATGTATTAAAAGATGTTTATGTTATTTGAAATCTTAGGAAGTATTTGTTGATGAATTACCTAGACTTCCGTCATTAAGGCAAGTAGAATTTGGTATTTGATTATATTTCCGGTGCTGCACTTGTGGCTTGTGAACTGTACGTCAGCACCATCTAAATTAAAGGAATTACCGTACAACTGAGAGAGTTGTCGGAGAAAGATTTTATTATACCAAGCCTGTCATCCTGAAGAGCTATGGTGTTATCATTCCTTATATTTATAGATTACTATGAATTGAGTAAATTGACAATCAAAGACGATATCCATAACTCGAAATGGAAGAATTGTTCGATCATTTACAAGGTTCTAGCAAATTTGATCCATAGCATGGTTATTATCAACTTCGCATCTGCGAAAGAGATTATCTATTCCAATCACTACATCCAGTGCTTGTAATGAACATTATGAGTTCCACTTGATGTCGTTTGGATTGACCAATGCACATGTAGCATTCATAAATTTGGTGAATCACGTGTGTAGGCTGTAAATTGATAAATTCATGCTCGTGATCATTAAGTACCATTTATTTGTTTGTTTATAAGAATAAGAATGAAGTTAATAATAAATTATAGATTGCTTTGAATTGACCGAACAATTAAAACCTGTATCTTGAATATTTAACATGAGATTTAAGACTTAATCATTTACATGATTTAACCGTGTGATTAATAGATAATGGAATTTAAATTGACTCTCTAAAATCTAGAAGTCATTTAAGACTTTGAGTTATACTAAAAAGAAAGTGCAAATATATTTTGACAAATGTTTTAAGAAAGGATTTTTAAGGGATTATTCTCTTATCCACAAACCATTTAACTAAACTTCTGTTTAGGGGTAAATGTTTGTGTATACCTCAAGATAACCTAAGAGGGATTGAGGAAACCCATTTAAACCAAAACTTGAAATTTGAAACGATAATTTTGCTTTTCAACTAAGAAAACTTTGACCAAAATATAACCAAAGATTTACAAACGTTCACGAATCTTATTAAATATTTTCGATAAATCAACAAAAATCTTGTTAATAAAATTCAAATTTAATTTTGAACATTTTATATAATTGGTCGAACTAAGAAATTTAAAACTTTTACGTTTACGCTTCATAAAAATTAACTAATAATTATTTAATTAATTATAATAATTATCGACGCTTTAGACGACGGATTGAGTAAAACGGATAAAAATAATAATTGAGACGAAACTGAAACATAGAAGATATGAAGAAAGAATTTTGAATAAATACGGTTATGATATTTATTTCACAAGGAGAAAGTAAATGTAGACACTGACACATAATATAGAAAGAATATCTGAGTGAATTGTGGACATGATAATTATATCATCATGAGAAGTGAATATAAATACAGACGCATTATGTAGAAAAGAAAAAGAACCAATTAGGACATGTTCCTTAATAATGATTGTGCGAAATAAATTGCCGAACAGTTTAAAAATAGCCGATGATTGTAAAAAGAGATAATATAGATAATAAAAAGGGGTTCGCGGCTAATATGAACCATTAAGAATTGAGAAGCCGATAGCGCTGAATGTTTTAAAGGCCACTTGTGGTTGCCTAAATATGGAGATTGTGAGATATAGTTATGTTGGAATTTGTAAGTATAAGTATTATATGTATGTCATTGATGACTAAAAGTATCTGTGTCTGAAGAAGTTGTACTGATGGCAATTATGAAGGCAAACATCGCCTCATACATTAGTAAACGTCTAGCTATTGCAAAGGTCATCATCTGAATTTGATTCGATTTAGGTCATCGTCGACAGACTGACCCAATCTGCTAATATCATTTCCGTTAATGATAAATGCAAAAGAGTTGTGTAAACATGGTGTACCGTATCGATCATCTCTATCAAGATCCTCGATTCGCATCAAATTTCTTGAGATTTGCTCAGAAGTCATTGTGAACGAATCTTGATGAGAATACTATGTACCACCCCAAATCGAAGGGACGAGGTAAAGTGACGATACAAAATACTATAAGTGTTGTTTTATGTCTGAATGATTGACCTTTGGTAATAAACCGTATAATCGTTTTCCTTTGGAAAGATTATCATTGATAATCATCGTATTAGGATCGAGATCGAATCTTGTTAAGATTTAGAAATTAGAGCATCTGAGCAGGAGTTGAGATAAAGACACCCGACATACACCCATTGTGAGTTGGACATGTCTTTTAGGTTTAAGGTTTCCTATGATGGCGAACCTAACCTTACAAAATACCCGACCCGCGAGACCTGAAATGATTGGTGAAATTAGGATTTGATTATTGACTGCCGGTAGTGGGTAAGAGGTTATGTGAATAGGAAATGTAGATCTTGAAGTGCCAAATGGGTAGCGAAGTTATGCCACAATTTTTAACCTTGGAAAAATGAATTCATGATCTGACAAATCATGGGATATAAGTCCCCGATTGTATGGGACCATTGAGATGATGAAAAAGTTGGGATTGAAAGGCATATAAGCTGGATCTACCCTAGGACTTCAAAGACTGCGTGAATTATGTTTCATAAATCGAACTTGATGGAATATCTATCAAGTGAAAACCTGATTGTTCTTAGTAAAGCTTAGATCGGCGAAAATTTGCATTCATCAGAAACCCGTGAACATCATGGATAGAGAAAGTAAGTCAACATTTAGCCTGATCCTATTCCCGTAGTTATGTTTAATGAAACTCGCGTATTGTAATGAATTGCACTTGTGAGAAAAGACCGAGTGTGGAGGAAATACCCACATGGCTTTAACTCTATAAGAAGCGAGTAGTAAGATGATCTTTGAGGACAAAGATCCTGTTTAGGGGTAAATGCTGTGACAATCCGTCAATTTATGGTTGATATTTTATTCTCAATATTTATTTGAAAACATTATTTTAATGTTACAATATGAACTCACTTATTTTTGGGAAGAAATTTGGATTTACGTCTTGGAGTAGCATCGACTACGTCTAAACCGGAGAATTCAACGTTACGTGCTTACGTTTACATACACCGTCTTTTGTGACAGTCCGACATTTCAGAAAATAAATTTATCCGTGAATATTATTTTGGAGTTTTAAATTTGTGTTGGTTCATAAACTCACAAATTTACAAGAAGAGATTAGGACTTACGGTTTTATTTTAACGTCCTTTACGACTAAACCGGAAACCCTAGGATTACGTATTTACGTTTTCGAACTCCGTTTTTGATGAGACAATTTTTATTGGATTCGTTTTGTGACGTTGATTCATAATTTATAAAAACGTTTTTTGTAAAACGACCCGAGGGCACGCAAATCGAGGAAACTGGAATCGAGGAGTACCCGTAAATAAATGGGGATGAGACAAGTGGGACACTTGTCCCACCCCCAAAACCGGCCAACATTAAGCTACAACACATCTATGATGTGTCATAACCTTAACAATTTAGCTAACACATGGCTTAGCTTACATTGTAAGCATTCCACTACACAAAACCAACAACTCATACCACTCTCCTCATTTCCATCCATGCAAAACAACCATTTCCTCTCCTCCTCTCTTGCTATGCCGTCCTATTTCTCCACAAAACACCACCATTCATACAAAATTTAACCATAAACATATGTTATGATTAACATATGTTAATCTCCATTCAAAAAGATGAAGATTAGTGCAAGTTATAACATCCAAGGAGGAGTTTTCATGGAGTAGTAGGGCTGATTTTCCACAAGGTATTCATGAAGATTGGTGATCTTGAAGATGGTCATGGTTATCTACAAGTTTCTCCATCAAAATCCATGTCCAAATCATAACCTACATCAACATGGTGGTATAAAGATTGTCCTCCTCATCTTCTTGTTATTTTGATTATTTAAACATGTATTTTATTTCCTATTGTATATGTATATGATGGTTATATGATGATAAAAATGTTATGTGGGGATTTGGTGTTGATAAATATGATTAAAAAGATGAAAAACTATAAGAAACAAGGCTAAAATCTTGGTTATAAGTGATGGATGTATAAAACAGTAAAGAAATAGGTCATGGACTGATAAAATGATGAAGTAGAATCCATTTACAGTAAGCTATATGTCTTGTACACATTTGAGAGTTGGCCATGCAATGGAATCATTGTAATGAGTGAGATATGATCAAAACAAGTTTAAGGTACAAATCTGAGTTCACTGTTTTGGACGATTTTTAGAAAATACTTAGAAGATGATTTAACAGTAGCTATAGTAGAGTTAAATGTATCAAATATTATTTAGTTTATGTGATAAAAATTTGAGCTTCTATCTCCATATAGAACTCAAGATATGGCAGTTTTGGTGAAAGTGAAGATAAAAATCAGATTTTTGAAAAATAAAGTATAATACTATTATATAAGCACTCAAAATTATATTGTATAAAATGTAAAGTTAAAACCCACTAACTCATGAATTTTATTTATATAAATATGTTAAAGGTTAAATAAGTGGACATTTTATAAAAATGGTAACTTGTTAAGTTTTATAAGTTATAAAACTATAAACATGATTTTTACGACTTTTTCGGCTAATACCGTAAAATTAACGTTTTTGTTAAATAAAACTTAGATGGTTGGACCCGTCTAATGTAAACTTTATAAAACTTATATACTGATATATAAACATGTATAACAAGTAAAAACCGATAAAACCCGAACTATAGGACATACGGACGTTAACGGACTAAATTAACGTTATTGGACTAATAATACAACAAAAATGGACTAAAACACTTATAAACTTATTATTGGGCTTAACCCATTTAGGCCCAACTTGTAAAGTATAACTACTGATAATATAAAGTATGAAATGGATTAATACAAGTTAATAAACTTATAATAGGCTTATTGGACCTAAAACACGTAAATAGGTGAAACTAGTAAGCTAGTATAAAAGTTATCGACATATAACACTAAAATGAGTAAACGAGAATATGTAAACCCACTTGATCATCATATGTATATAATCATCATATGTATACACGATTGTTATTTCTATAAAGTCATTGGACATGAGTCTAAGACGCGTATTATTTGTCTAGGTTTCCGTGATTGAAGCACGTACCGTACGTCCGAATTGCCGATAACCCGCCTTCCCACATCAACGTGAGTTCATAGCCTCGCACTCTTTTAAATGTTTTTATGAAATGTTTTATAAACCCACGAGGGAGATAACATGTTAGTTTTTATAAAATAGGACACCATTTGTCCCGATTGTTTGTTTATTGATTTGGACCCGAATGATTGAATGACCCGGTTGTATGACCCGATAAATGATTAAAGGACCCGATAGATGAAATTAAATGGATTATTAAAGTTAGGTTATGTCACTAAAAGTCCCATTAGCATGAATTGTGAACTACCGGGATTTGGTAGACGCTTGTGCATATAATAGTACTATTTGGGGACGATCACCCCAGTTCGCGCCTTGACGGTTGATCCCCGTCGTGCCACATTGATTGGTAAGCGAATTTATGTATGAGAAGATTTCCATAGGGTGACCTTTGTGACGACACACTACTTTAGATGGGCAAATTGAGTATCGGGTTAGCTGCCCGTTGTTCGTTTAGTAAGGTAACAATGTCATGCGGCTTATAATAATCCAAAACTAACGAAATACTACTAGACGCTCCGAATTACGATGTATTGCCTGACTAGCAATACAGGGTCATACTATTGATATTATGTTCGTGTTTTGGTTTTCATAACCATATTCATATAACGGTTTTTATTTTCATACAACGTCATAAGACGTATTGTATGATGTTTTTACGACATTGGCTCGTATAATGATTTTTAAGGCAATCGCCTATATTATGATTTTGATGAAGATTTGTATAAAATGACTTTGGCTATTTTATGGTCTATTAAAATGATTTGTAAAAAATGATTTTCAGTAATAATTTTATACTGATATTATATTGATGGATTTTATTAAACTCTATGAATTCACTCGGCGTTATCGCTGAACTTTTCTTTTAACATGTTTTATCTCAGGTACTTGAAGGTAATTCTCGGGAAGACGACAAGAATTCATGGCCCACACTTAAACAATATTTTCCATTCAAATATTTTGTAAAACTTTGTATGAAATGTAATGACTTGGGACCGATGTAACTTTGATATTTATGAATGGAAATGCTTTATTAATAAACGACGCGATTTTTATGCGTTGTCTATGATGTGAGTAATGTGCTATCCCGTAACACCAACTAGTCTTCCGTTGTATTGAGTTGTATAAATTTGGGGGTGTTACAACAATACTTTTTAGGAGAATCAAAAATTGCATGTGGATTTTCAAGCACGTGATCAACCTCGGCAAAATCGCCATCGTCGTCATTAAAGAAAGAGTCGATGTGAGCACTCACAACCATGGTCTTACAAGTCGAATGACAATGCTTAGGTGACTTTTCTATGACGAGAGGATCGATGTCGATAAAACCTTTAGCCTCAACGGGTGTTGGGCTAGGAAATGGAGGCACTTCGATGGAGTTAGAAGTCGAAGCCTCAAAGACGTGGTCCTTCGAAGGTGGTGAAGACTAGTCCATATTCGTCATTGTCGTGATGTCACTAACGTCGCCCTTCCGAATTGGTCGTTCACTTGTTTCGCCAAATACATCCCAACATTTTTCATCCATAAATCTAAGAATACCCTTTTGAATTAAGTAAAGTATTCTTTATCATTAAAATCATCATCTTTAAAACCGTTCATTTTAATTCTTTTAAAACATGCGTCAAGCCTCATATTTTCCGCTAAAGTTAACATTTTGAAATCATTAGAATTTGAAACATTAGGTTTTGAAACCTCTGTTTTTTCATGATCATTAGACACTTGGGATTTATTTGCGAAAAAGTCCATTTTATCATCCCCATATCTCATAGTAAGTCTCCCCTCATGAACATCCATTACGGTTCGAGCCGTTGATAAAAATGGTCGGTATAAAATAATGGGACATTTAGGGTCACACTCGTAATCGGATATGACGAAATCCGTGGGAAAAACAAACTTTCCAACTCTAACATAGACATCCTCGGCTATTCCGATTGGTATAAGTGGTGTACAATTTGCTAGCTCGATAGTCATGTTCGTGGGGGTAAGTGTAGGCAATCTCATTAATTTCCAAAAAGAATGAGGCATGAGATTGATGCTAGTACCTAAATCGGCAAGGGCTAAACATCCCTCAATCTCGGAAAAATCACAAGGTAGTAGAAATTGGCCCGGATCCTCTTCCTTTCTCGGCATATGCCTTTTGTGTTTTTTAAGAAGGATCTAAGCACAAGTTTTTTCAAGGGTTACTTTGGTGAGGTTGATAAAGCATTCTTTTTGAACCGTGGATGGAATATGAGGTACATGAGGTTTGCACTCTTTTCCTTGGTCGCCACGTTCACCCCATCGACTTTAGAACAAGAAGACGTCTTAGAAGTCGAGGGTTGAGAAGAAGGAACAACTCGAAATCCATCAAGGGTAGGGGTAATCACACGACTTTTCTCATGAGACGAGGCGGCTTTACATTGTTCCTTTTGATTAGAAACGGTGTCACTAGGTAACGAACTCGATGAAGCACCCGAGGCTTTGTTCATAATAGCCGAAAACATCTTTTTAATATCAATTTGTCCTTTCTCAATCTTCATGTTTTGAATTTTCAAAGTATTAGAAAAGTCGTTTTTCAAAGTACCAATTTCTCCCTCTAATCATCTCATATTAGCCTCATTCGTTTTCATTTAATTTTGAAAATCGTTTGACGAACTATTTTGATTTGAATTAAAGTTCCCTTGGTTTTGATTGTTTCTTTGAAAATTGTTTTGATTACCACTTGAAAAATTGTTTCCTTGATTGTTGTTGTTTGAAAAATTCGAGTTTTGGTTATTGTTGTTATCTCGATTTTGTCAACTCAAATTACGACCTTAATTATAACCTTGATTTTGAAAATTTCCTTGTTGATTATTTCCTTGAAAATTGTTTCGGTTTTGATTAAAATTGTTGCCTTGGTTATAATTGCCTTGTTGCGATGGATCGGCGTTATTTTGATTTTGATTGGAAAATTTGTTGTTTAACGCGTTTACACTCGACGTTTGGACATCTGTAGCCGCACACTCGTAATAATTATGTGTTCCACCGTAAACCGTACATGATGCCTCAACCGCTTTCACCGTAGCGGGAGCGTCTTTCTTTTGCATTTCGATGAGAAAAGACGTAAATACATTCGTCAACTTGTCGACTTTCGCATCAACCCTCTCAATGTCGTAATTAGAATTACTAACATTGGAGACATTGGCAACACTCGGTGCCTTGCAGAGTTGGCAAACCTTGGATCGATTTTCGATAATCATTAATGCATCTTTCGGAGTTTTACACAAAAAGTGGCCACCGGCGGCGGAATTCAACGAATCTTGTTCTTGAAAACCAAGACCGTTGTAAAACGTATCGATTTGGTGCAACTCGGAGAATCCATGGTGAGGACATTGCCTAAGCAATTCCTTAAAATGATCCCACGCATCTCTAAATGATTCATTCGGCTTTTGTTCAAATCTCGTAATCTCGTTTTTGAAAAACGTCGTCTTAGACGGTGGGAAAAAATGATTAATGAATTTGGAAACGAGATCCTTCCACATAATTATCGAATTAGGTGGCTCTTTCTCGTACCAATCCTTGGCGGTGCCATCGAGTGAGTACGGAAAAAGCATAAGCTTGAAGACATCAGTGTCGACGTTCTTAAACTTGCTCGTGGCTAAAAGACGGTCAAAATTCCGAATGTGGTCATGAGGATCATCGGCTTCACGACCTCGAAACTTTGTAGCTTGTATCAACGAAAGCATTCCGCTCTTAGTCTCAAAATTCTCCGCTTCGATAGTGGGAATTACGATCGCGTCTCGATAATCCTCGGTGGGCGCTTGGAGCAATTTCATCATCGAACGATTGTCGGCCATCTCGTCTACGGTCTCTTCAACAATGATATTAGGAACGTCGGTTTCTAAATCTCGTCTACGTCGTCGATTGCTTAGATTACAATTGCGTCGATTCAAAGCGTCGCTAGAATTAGAATAATCCTTCGATTGAGTGCGCATGCACTAAGCGTAGAATTGGGGTAGGAAAGAAGATTCTTTTTGCGGTTTTTCGTTTTTTTCATTTTTTTTGGTTTTTGATTGTTTTTTATTTTTTTGGATTTTTGAATGTATTACGTAGACTCAAATCGACAAATCTCTCCTTGAATCGATTTCTCGATTAAAGGAGCCTCAAAGAATGAAAACGATCACGTGGAGTGAACGCCTTTGATAACTTTAGAACGTTGGTGGAACACCAAAACGTTCAAGAGGGTTTAATCTTGAAAACAAGCAAATATAGTATACATAGATAATACTTCGGCGGAAAACCCTCGATTAGCCCTCTTTCTCAAAACACGCACAAGCAAGCGAGGGAAACGAGGCGACTCTAAGCACTTAAGAGCCTTTTTCCCTTAGGTCATGAAATACAACCGCCTTATACCCACCTTATAGTTTGTGTTAATCAAAATTAAGCCTCACGAAAGTATTTATCTATTTTGCCTTTAAACTTTTGCTTTAGATTCAAATACAATAACTGAGTGATGAAATCCCAATTAAGGTTACGTTTTCACGCTTTTAGAGGTATTGTATATTTATTGTGATACGTAGTACAATATATTAATAATATTCACAAAGAAAAACGAAAACCAGTATATCTACAATATAGTAAAATGATTGTTTTGTGTTTAGTTTAGGAAAACTAAACACGATATATTTGGATACTATAGTATAATAGAGAAAAATAACAAAAATGAGTATGTACGATATTTATGCTTTCCAAAATTTGAAAAGCAGAAACGCACTACTCACACAAACACGATAATAATAATGGCAACTCAAAAACACCTCCCCGGCAGCGGTGACAAAATTGATTGCGGTAAAAATACACTTTTAGGAAAAGACGTATTATAGGCAAGTATTAATCGACACGGTTTAGGAAAACCGTGAAGACGAAAAGTCCAAGTTCGTTCTCGGCGGAGGTGTAGTAGTTGTGTGCCAATTATATAAAATCAAAGTTTGGATTAGTATCGTTTTTGGGTTTGAGAAAGAAAATTAAAAGACGAGCTACGACTACGATTACACCACGACGTATTGACGTAAAACGATGACGTAATTACGTAAAATGCGACGAAATTAAAAATTAAAGATAAAAATTAATTAAAAATTAAAACTAAGTCTAGAATAATATAAATAAGAATAATAATTCAATAGATAAATTTAAAACCTTTTATTAATTAAATATTCAATTTTAAATGCTAATTAAAGCCCTAGAATTAAGTATTGTTGTTCCCTAATTTAGTCACTTCACCATGGTTGATTAATAGAAAATATTTGAAAAGAGTGAAGATTTATAGAGAGAGAAAGTAGTGAGAGAAAGTAGAGAGGAGATGGAGAAACTATGTGAGATTAGATTAAGAAAATGAATCAACCAACACCCTTCCTAACATGCTAGGAAGGGTATTTATAGCCTTTGCCTACATGTGGCTCAATGGGCTATACTTTGATTGGGTCGGGCTTGAATAAATGCTTAGTACCTTGAAAGAGACCTTTTAAGCTAGCCAGCAAGCCCGTAATGTCACGGCTATTTTAACTAACTATTACAACGTTCTAATAAATGTTACAATATAAACCTATGACCGAACATTCTTGTTTGACTCAATATTTTGAGGCTAACAATCTCCCCCAATGTGAGGTCATTCCTCTTAGATATTTGGAGATCAATGGAGATTACGAATTTCGTCATAAATGAGTCTTGAACGTGTAATAGTCGTCTTGTTCCTTCATGCTGTGATCTTTGAGCCTTTGTCATTCTTTCGACTTTGTCTTTAAACTTGAGATCTTCAAATCATTCTTGACTTGTCTTTACCATATTGCGATCTTCTGTCTTCATCCACATGTTCATACTTTGTACTATCTTTAAAGCTTGCTATCAATCTCCTTTGAATAGAGGTCTTTCCTCTACATAAATTGTTAAGGAAGATTTTGATCATCAAAGTTACAGAAGTCTTTAGCTTTCTTGATTGTAGAATGTCTTTGGGCATGATAATGTGGTTTTGAATCTTCGACTTTGCTGAGTACACCGTAACGCCACATTCTTGAGACAAAACATAGATATGGATTGAATGGCTTTGACATTCGTCCTAAATCGGTAGCGTTTTACCTCCGGTCAGTAAAGACCGTTACACGATATTAAATATCGTACCTGTGATTAGGTAGATTCAGTTAAGAATCTTGTTGAATCCAAGATCATTAGACTCAAACAGTCGAAACCGTTTATCTAGGATAACCATTATTCATATGATGAATCATATCGGAATAGAACAATGATTAGAATAAGATGTTTAACAAGACGAATAATTCCCAAAGGGTTTGTATTATTGATGATTAACACAAACCACTCTAGGCATTTATACATTGAATCCCATGCCTAGAGATCAAAGACTCTGTAGGTTACATTTGAGTAGTATGAATGAAATCAATAAAACCTATGGTCTGGTGTTCCTTTTATAACATAAGAAAACCTAGATTACATGGAAACTAAATATTATATTAATGAATAAATCAAAACAGAAATATTCATACTTATCACTACTTGACCAAATCTCCAGCTTTAGTTATGGCAAAGGAAATATCACAACAGGGGAAAGTAACATAGCAGGGGGATCTTCTTTAAATTTCCTCCACCAGCTTGAACTATTTCCTAATGCCATATTTGGTCCTTCTAGTTTCCATGGTGATTTGACTCATCAACTTTTGACCCAACAATCTGCCCCTATTTGATGATGTCAAAACACTTCCCCTTAAGCATACAACACCAAAGATCAACAGGATGAACATTCTCTGTAGACACTTCCCCTTTTTGACATGTTCAAATAGGGGTCTTGTATGTAAACAACCTTGATCTCAACCACTACTAACCAATACCATACTTCTAGCCCAAGCATTCCACCTTTCAAAATACCCTCCATGAAGCACATAGGGACCGATTCCTAATAAAAAATGATTTTGAGCAGTAGATACTTACATTAGTTATAGTAATATCAATGAGCAGTAGCATAAATCTTCACTTCAGTGTCCTATGTGAATGACTAACACTTTAGCTTCCCCTTAAAGTGTGCTAGTCATTTATGAATCTTCTAATTCAGTAGGCTATGTATAATGATCATAAAGAAAAATAATTATAAAAATCTTGATGCTGAAGTAGAATAACCCAACCTCGTGTTCCATGTCTTGTATTAACCATGTGACTCTGAAACTCACGGCTATAATGAGTAGGCCCCAAAATTCACGGCAATAATGAGTATAAGCCTCGTGATAAAATGAGTCCTTACCCTTGTAAATGAGACACATACAATAGCGAATACGAGCATAGAATAAGAATGATCTTGTACCTAACTACCTTTTTATCAAGTCTTTATCACAACTTATAAACACCTACAAGTTATCTTCAAGCCCTGCTAAGTTGAAAATATAATAGAACACCAATTCGCGAAAATCTAACTCAAACGTCAATATCATCACAAAAATTATTCTTCACAATCATGAAAATAAATCAAGCCTTTATACCATTATACCAGTTGTTGTGAATATACCAAACGCCAAAACATTGCTGTTTCAAAACTCATATCTGACAGCAGGGGGAACTTTCAAAAACAGTGGGAATCTATTAATGAAAGCAGGGGGGACTATTCAAGGCAGGGGGATCATAGCAGGGGAAACTTTTAATGAAAGTAGGGGAAACTTTTAATGAAAGCAGGGGAAACTTTTTCAAAAGCAGGGGGAACTTTTAATGCCACTGTTTTGGTTATTAACTGTACCAAACCCACACAAAGCGGGAATGAATTTATAACAGGGGGAATAAATAACAAAAACAGAGACAATTAAAAATATACCTACAATAAGCATCAGATCTGCTTTGTTTCATCCAAAGACCCACTTCCCTTGCATTCTTCTAAGTAGCTGTCATAAATGACTTAGACCACCAACATGAATAAACCTTTGACAGCAAGTACACGTGAGAAGATACCCTTGGGACTAACAGCAGTCACTTTCTTTCTTGAAGACCCATATGACCATCAATATGCATGAGTAACTCCAATGCTTTTAATATATACATATCAGTCAAACCAATTAATAAATATAGACTATTGTATCCAATTGTTGACTAACCAATCAGAACAATGATCACTTAGATCCCCACGTGAAAAGCAATGTACACAATGCCATCACATTCATTCGTCCCCTTTTCCCAATCATCACTCTCGCACGTGACCAATCTTTCTTTTTGTTTAAATCAACGAAACCAATTGTGCATCATCAATAAATGTACTCAGCAAGCGACAAACAATATGTCCTTGTCGTCTATATCATAATTGATACACAATGATTGGACCGTATATTCTTTTGATTTGTAATAGAAAATATTTGACTCACCAGTCTTTCTCATTTTCCTCCTCGAGTGCCAAAGAAAAAGCATTCACGCCGCAGCAACAAAAATTAATTTCCTAGGGTTTCAACATAAACCCCAGATCTTCACAGCAACAAAATTAAATGTTGGAAATACGTTTTTCGTATTAAGAAGGATCAGTCACTCCAACGATAGTCCATGTAATAGCTCGTAGTTTAGTTACTTATCTTTATTTAACAAACAAACCAAAGCCTAGCCTACAACATGTGTAGGCCGGCCCAAATGTAAGCCCAAGCCAATGACAAGGGCTTGGGTATATAAACCCTCTCCTTTGATGGAGAGGGTAGTGTGGTTCTTCATTTTACACATAGTAAACATTTGTTTCTCTCTCTAGAAGTGTGTGTTCCACCATCTCTCTATCTCTTTCTCTCTCTAAAACATAAGCAAGATTTACACATCCTACAAATGGTATCAGAGCCATGGGATGATTGTTTGGTTTTTGTATTTGTGTTCTTGATTCTCTCGCCATTTTTGATCCAATATCACACGAACCAAATTTTTTTTTGTGTTTTTATGAGTTAATCTTGATATACTTTATCTTGTTACTTGTTATAGTGATTTGGTATTGTTATTTGGGTTAAAAACACAAAAAATTTTGGTGTTTGATTCATTTTTTGGCTTAGAATCTCAAATTGGTTGTGTTATTGTACTGTCCGAGAAAAGTGGGATTCATAGTACGATCTGTGTATTGTGATCGCATAAACATGGGGTTCCTACTTGCGATCCAATAGCACGATCACATAATACGATCACTCGTTGTGATCACGAGTACGATCACTCGTTGCCATCACGAGTACGATCACACACTGCGATCGTTGAGTACGATAACGAGTGCGATCTGAGTACGATCGTTGGGTACGATCAAGCGAGTGCGATCCAAGTACGATTGTTGGGTACGATCACAAGTGCGATCTGAGTGCGATCGTTGGGTACGATCAAACGAGTGCGATCCAAGCACGATCAGAGTACGATCAAAGTGAGTGCGATCACCAATACGATCAGAGTACGATCATAGTGAATGTGATCACAACTACGATCTGAGTACGATCATAGTGAGTACGATCTGAGTACGATCACCACTACCATCAGGTGTTGCGATCCAACATTTTTTTCAAAAAACGTGTTTATCGAGGACATAATTTTGACTTGGATCGGGTGCAATTTTTACTTGGATTTTTTTGACTTGGATCTGAGTACGATCACCACTACGATCGGGTGCAATTTTGACTTGGATTTTTTTGTTTTATCGAGGACATAATTTAGGGGATTTCAACATTATTTCTCGACTTTAACACACAACAACAAATACATTTACTTTCTTTCATTGACCGATCAACTTTGTAAATCTTTACTTATTGAAATGGAGTACACATCTCTAACGGATAAGTCCATCCTCTCGGGTACAGATAATCGTCCACCAATGTTGGTGAAGACTATGTATGAGGAATGGGCTTCCCGAATGGAACTTTATATGTTGAACAAGGAAAATGGACATCTTATTTGGGCATCGGTGCTCAATGGACCATTGGTATATGGCACTGTGACGGAAGGTGCTGTTACTCGTCCTCGCACAACGGGTGAATTAACTGGAGATGCTAAGATACAAGACAAGTGTGATAAACAAGCTACAAATATCATTCTCCAAGCCCTTCCTACAGATGTCTACAAACTCGTCAGCAAGCATAAAGTTGCCAAAGAGTTATGGGATAGAATTTGTGTTCTAATGCAAGGCACTTCGTTAACAAAACAAGAACGAGAGTGTAAGCTTTATGATACTTTTGATAAGTTTGCCTATGTGCCAGGGGAGACTCTCAATGATTACTATATGAGATTTACCCTATTGTTGAATGAGCTCCATATCTATGGCATGGCAATTCCTACCTTTCAATTGAACACCAAGTATTTGAACACTCTTCCTTCAGAATGGAAAAAATACGTGACGGATATTAAATTGGCTAAGGACTTGCATAACACCAATGTGGATCAACTTCAAGCTTTTCTTCAACAACACGAATGTCATGTGATCGAGGCTCGGTTGTCTACACCTCAAGTTCATGATCCACTTGCCATGTATGCTTCTCAACAAAACATGGCTTATACTTATCAACAACCATCATACTTGTAGCAGCCACCACCATACACCTATTAGCAACCACAGCAACCATCTTATCAACCACCAATGATGCCACAGCAAGCATTTCAACAAAGTGTTCATCAACAATCTTTTCCACAGCAACCATCATATCAGACATCACCATCACAATCTAACACTTCTCCAATGGGCTATACTCCTCAGCAAGGATATTTTCCAATTGAAGCACAACTAGCACAAGCCTTCTACTCTAATGAACTTCCACCAATCCAAGCACCGGTCTTTACTCCAAATGATACGCCAGCTGATGTTCTAAACCATCTCACTGCCTACTTGTCAAAACTTGTTGCAACTAGAGGATTTCCATCAACAAACAATCAGCTCCACACCTCTTCAAATCCTCGACAACAAGCTACTAATCAAGATGGTCAAGTAACAGTGCAACCTATTCAGGGAAGGCAAAATTCATATGGACCTCCTACAAGGACTGTGAATGCTCAAGCTGTGAATTCTCAAGCTAATGGAAATGGAAGCCCCATTAGTCCTCAAAAGGTTGTGACTTGCTACAATTGCCGAGGACAAGGTCATATGGCTAGGCAATGCACTTAGCCGAAGCGGAGAAGGGATGATGCATTGTTTCGTGAGAAGATGTATTTGGTTGATGCTCAGTCTAAGGGGAAGATTTTGGATTCAGAGGAGTTAGCATTTCTTGCAGACCCAGGG
Organism: Glebionis coronaria; assembly: GCA_025667525.1. NCBI lineage: Eukaryota > Viridiplantae > Streptophyta > Magnoliopsida > Asterales > Asteraceae > Glebionis > Glebionis coronaria. The sequence goes on along the minus strand of CM046879.1, from coordinate 196,245,504 downwards.
GCAACAGATACTGAAGGAATTGCAGTCGTTTCTACTTCTAATGCAGCTTATCAAGCAGATTATCTTGACGCATATGATTCGGATTATGATGACATTCACTCTGCCCAAGCTGCTCTCGTTGCTAATCTCTCTCACTACGGTTCTGATGACGTTAGTGAGGTGCCCACCACAACCAATCTTGGTAATGATGATAACCCACATCAAGTTGGGCATGAAAATGACAACCTCGAACAGCATTCGGGAACTAGTAACTCAAATGATGTGGTACCCAATCCTACACATTTGAGTGAACCTCAACCAAATGCTACGACGGGTATGGAATCTCATGCTCAACATGATTTGGTCATGGTACCTAAACATATAATTGATCAAATGCATATGGCCCTCAGACAATCCGTAGATACGAATTCAACCCTAACTGCTGAGCTTGCGTTGCATAAAGAAAAGGTCAAAACTTTTGAAATGGTCCCTTAAGCAGAGAAAATAACATGTTCTGAATTTGACCAATTTCGTTTTGAAAAGATTAAACACTTGAAAGAAATAGAATCACTAAAAGCTAATCTTTCCACTGAATTAAAAGCAAAAGAGTCGGTTGTCAATGATTTACAGAAACTTAAAATGGATTTCGAAACTCTCGAGTCTAAAAAGTTTGAATCAAAAATTAATGCTACCAAACTTCTTAAATTCAAGGAACAATAGCTTTTAAAACAATACGCTTCCACAGAAAAGGTTCATCTTTTAACTAAATCATTTAAAGAACTCTAACTTAAGTGTCTTCAAGATTTACCACCTAATCCCGGTTATGCAAAACAAGCTCAGGAATATATTCCCGGTCTTTATGATATGACCATAATTGGCAAATCGAAACAAGCACCTTTTGTTCGTAGTACTGAGGAGACACAATCACTTGCGGAAGAAACTCATTCTAAAATGCTTTCAAAATTCCATACGATTGATTATGATACGTATAATAAAGATCAACTTTCTAAAAAGACCCGCATTCGGTTACAAAAGGAATTAGCTGAATTGACAGTTCTTGTGCCCCAAAGTTTGTAAAATGAAAACCCTCCTAGTACGTCTCCTGCACTTGTCAAAACGGATTTAACGAAGTTAATTCCACCGGTAAGTAAGGCGTCCGTTAACTTAAATGCGGTACACCAACACTTAGCCGATTTTGACAAGGTCATTTTGGAAAGTACGACGGCTTCGGCCATAACGGAAGGTGAATGGAACTTTGAGCACACTAGAGCTGCGTTTCGAGACGAAATTGTTCCGTTTGTAAAGAATGTTAAAGCTTGTCTTAGTAATCTTGATCAAGATTTGCTTTTGGAGATAGAAGAAGTTAGACGTGTTTTCAATAAAATGGATGATGCTTATGAAAACAGTTTACTTGAAATAGAATGGGTTTCACGCCAAAATGATCAGCTTCTGAAGCAAGTGATGTCTCATGATATAGTTTCTGTCTGTGTGAATAAAAGTGTTGATAATGATTCTATTGTGCATAGTGTTGAATCTTTGGTAGATAGTAATTGTCACGAATCTGACGCTGAATTTTTAAAGCTTCAAGATTCATATTCTTCGCTTTCAAAACGTTTTGATGAGATTCAAACACATTGTATTTCGCTTGAATGCAAGAAACAATTTATTCAAGAAATCTTTGAAACGTCATTCGAAGGTGTTAATATCGATGATGCAAACTTTGAAAAGAATTTTCGATTGAATTTATAATCAAAACAGCGTCAGCCAAGTGACAAAGTTGCTAAATCTTTGCCGATAGAAATAGAGAAATCTAAGGAGCTTAACTGTGTGAACGTACTTGAGGCCGCTGAGAATTTTAAACTTGATCTAGATAATCGAGTTTCCAAGATTTTGTCCAAACTTGATAACTTAAAACAGAAAAATACACGACTCTTCGATTCAGTAAAGCTCGCATGTGCTAATACCACTACACAGAATCAATCGTTGATTGAACAATTGAATGGAAAGTCGGTGGAAATATCTGATTTGAGGGAACAAATTTGTGATAAAAATCTGGTCTTGGCTGAGTTAATGGAAACACTTCGTACTAGGAATGTTAAAGAATGATAGGATCTTGCCCCCATCTAGTAGTCAAGTGAAGAAGAAAGTAGAAGCCTATCCTAGGAATGTTATTTCTATTTTGAATAAAAAGAATCATGTAGCTAAACCTAAAGGCTCTGCGGTTGTGCAACGTAATAAGCCTAGTGTGAATTCTAATTTGAAATGTTGGAATTGCAATGAATGTATGTTTTCTAGTCGTCATGATTCTTGCCTTATTGACCATGTGAATGAGATGTATGCCCGAAAAAATGGATTAGAATGGAAACCGACTAGGAAAGTGTTAATCCAAGTTGGTTGGATGTGGCGCCCCACTGGTAGAACTTTCACTATAGTAGGAAATACGTGCCCTTTGACTAGGATCACTCCCACTACAGCGAAGAAAGCGTGCCCTTTAACTAGGAGTACCAAGGCTACCAAAACACAAGCGTGTCCTTTAACTAGGAACACCGACACTACTGTAGGAACCAAGTGCCCTTTAAATAGGTCTACTCCCACTGTAGTGCCCGCGAATAATCCAAAACCTAAGAAATTTGGAACAGTAAAACCTGTTAGTGCTAAAACTCACATTAGAAAACGCTACAAATCTAAGGGTCACACAAATGTTAGCACTTTTGATACTCTTATATCTGTATCTGCTAACACTCCGGAACCAATAGTTTCCAATGCATTGTCTACTGTTGTTGTTGAACACAGGTGGTCCAAATTGTTCTCTGGTATTTGGACTCTAGTTGCTCCAAGCATATGACCGGAGATCGCTCTCAGCTCAGAAATTTCGTCAGCAAGTTTCTTGGTACGGTTCGATTTGGAAATGATCATATTGCAAAGATAATGGGTTCTGGTGAATATCATATTGGGAATGTTATAATTTCAAGAGTGTATTATGTGGAAGGTCTCGGTCACAACTTATTTTCTGTGGGACAATTTTGTGATGCAAACCTAGAAGTTGCTTTTCGAGAGCATACTTGCTTCATTCGTAATTTGGAAGGGGTTTATTTATTGAAAGGTACTTGAGGAAATAATTTGTACACTTTGTCTCTAAAAGACATGATGGCCGCTTCTCCCGTATGTCTTCTCTCCAAAGCATCGAAGACTAAGTCATGGTTATGGCATCGACGGTTATCTCATCTTAACTTTGACGCTATTAATCACTTGGCGAAAAACGAACTTGTTCCTGGTCTTCCTAAACTATCATTTCACAAGGATCATTTGTGTTCTGCGTGTACAATGGGGAAAAGCACTAAGAAATCTTACAAACCCAAGACGGAAGACACCAATCAAGAGAAACTTTCTTTGTTGCATATGGATCTTTGTGGGCCTATGCGTGTTGAAAGTCTTAGTGGCAAAAAGTACATCCTCGTCATTGTCGATGATTACTCTCGGTTTACATGGGTGAAGTTTCTTACAACAAAAAATGAGGCACCTAAATTCATCATCGGATTTCTCAAGATGATTCAAGTGCGTCTCAACACTACTGTCCGACGAATTTGTACAGATAATGGAACCGAATTTGTGAATCAAATCTTGCGTGACTATTATGAAGAAGTTGGCATATCTCATGAAACATCCGTTGTACGCACTCCACAACAAAATGGTGCCGTTGAAAGGCGAAATCACACACTTATGGAAGCTGCTCGAACGATGTTAATTTACGCAAAGGCTCCATTGTTTTTATGGGCAGAAGCAGTATCTACAGCAGTGTACACCCAAAACCGGTCACTAATTCGTAAACGACATGATAAAACACCTTATGAGCTTCTCCATGGAAAAGTACCAGATTTATCATATCTTCATGTATTTGGTTCTCTTTGCTATCCAAATAATGATGGTGACAATTTGGGAAAACTTCAAGCAAAGGCTGATATTGGTATTTTCATTGGTTACGCCCCCGCAAAGAAGGCATACCGAATCTACAACCGTAACTCTCGCAAGATCCTCAAAACTATGAATGTTGATTTTGATGAGCTGACAGCAATGGCTTCTGAGCAAAGTAGCTCTGAACCCGCACTTCATGAAATTGGACCCAATAACATTAGTTATGGTCTTGTCCCAAACAACCCTACTTCATCATCATTTACACCACCTTCTAGGACTGAATGGGATACGTTGTTTCAACCATTCTTTGATGAATTATTTACTCCTCCAAGTATTGTTGCTCCAGAACCTGAGGTAATAGCTCCGGTACGCGAAGTTGTCGCTCCAGCAACCGAAGCACAATCTGATACGTCTGCACCTACCATTGGTCAAGATATACCATCAACTAGTAATTCTCAACCAACACCCGAATCAACTACCCATGTCTTGACTATTGATGATGAAGAGGATGATGATGATCACGATTTGGAATTTGCTCAAATGCGTGAACTTCCATTCTTTGGTGTACTAATTCCCGAACCTAATCAAGCCGGGTCGTCTACCTGAGAGGAAGCTCCTACTACAGTTTACTCTAATCCACGGATTCGTGAACATGATAGCAAGTGGACAAAGGATCATCCTATAGATTCTATTATTGGTGACCCTAGTCGTCCGGTATCCACACGAAGTAAGTTACAAGAAAATGCAATGTTTTGTCATTTTGATGCTATTCTCACTGAAGTTGAACCTAAGACATGTCAAGAAGCTTTTACTCAATCATGTTGGATAGAAGCTATGCAAGAAGAACTTAATGAATTTATACGTCTTGAAGTATGGGAACTTGTCCCATGCCTGGATCAAGTGCAGTTATTCACTTTGAAATGGGTTTACAAGGTGAAACTCGATGAGTTAGGCGGAATATTGAAGAACAAAGCTCGACTAGTAGCTCGTGGATACAAGCAATTATTGGGTATCGACTTTATGGAATCCTGTGCACCTGTTGCCCGTTTGGAAGCTATTAGACTATTCCTCGCTTATGCAGCCCACATGAATATGATCGTCTATTAGATGGATGTGAAGACGGCATTTCTGAATGGTGAAATAAAGGAAGAGGTCTATGTTCAACAACCGGATGGTTTTGTGAATCCTAAATATCCTAATCATGTGTACAAGCTTAAGAAGGCTCTCTATGGGTTGAAGCAAGCTCCTCGCTCATGGTATGATCAATTGTTACAATTCCTCATTATGCAAGGCTTCGCCAAAGGCAAGGTGGATCCCACACTGTTCATTCAGAAACGAGGTAAAGATATGATTATGGTACAAATATATGTTGATGATATTATATTTGCAGCCTCGACCCAAACCTTATTCGATGAGTTTGGGACACTCATGTCTTCCAAGTTTAAGATGTCAATGATGGGCAAGGTATCATTCTTCTTAGGTCTTCAGATATCTCAGAGTCCCAGAGGCATCTTTTTCAATCAATCCAAGTATGCCCTTGAATCGCTTAAGAAATATAAGATGGAATCTTGCGACCCCGTGGACTCCAATGGTGGAACGAACTAAGCTTGATGAAGATCCACATGGAGTTGCCGTTGATCCGACACTATATCGTGGAATGATCGGTAACTCTTCTGTATATCACAGCTAGTCGACCTGATTAATAAGTGTGTAAACACTTATCCTTTTGCCACTAAAATCAAGGAAAAACAAGACCGAATCATGTGTTTTATATCATAAAAGTCGAAATTACGCGTGGTTTTGTGTTTTTGTGTTAAAATAGGTACAAATGATCAAAAGAAGAGAAAACACGGGATTTCACGGTCAAATGTCGAAGAAAAGTCCAAGAAAAAGACAAAGACAATGTCAAAGACCAAAAGTGTGCCAAGTTTACGAAAACCGGCTAAACCGACACGGTTTTGAAGAAATGATCAAAGAAGCCGAAATCAAGGTCGTTTTTAGCGGATTAAATCTTTTCGTAGATAAATGAGCCTTATGGGACCCACATTGGATAAATGGGCTCAAAAGCCCATTTAAGGAAAAGTTTTCTTAACTTTTTAACCAAGAGCCCAAATAAGGCCCAATTCTCTTAACTAAGTAGACGGATGGGAGTGAGTTACTTGGGCTGCCAAGCCCATTTGCATTACAAATAATCGGATGAGTGAAAAGTTTAAAACTTGCTGGTCAAAGTACTCGGTCAAACTCCCATACACACGTGTCTACAACATTATCACCTCCACCCCAGTCAACTTTCCCAATAAATAAATATCCCCATAAAACCGTCCTTCACACAAAATAAATAAAACAACTTTCTATCCTCACACATGTGTTTTACCCACACACACACTAAACTAATTCTTTTTTTATCCACCCACACCTTCGATGATAACAAAGCAAATAAACCCACTTCTCTCACCTCAAAACAACACAGGCGCTCACCCTCTCCCCCAAACCCTAATCATCCAAATAAAATTGGGGCTTTTGAGATTATATGGCGCGTGTATATCACGCAGGGAAATTAATTCCCCCTTTTTTCTGATCTTGATAATTGATATGTGTATAAACACCCATCGTTTTTACCACTTAATTACATTAATAACCGAGCCAAAACGTGTATTTTATGTCTTTTATGTCGGAATTATACGTGGTTTGTGTTTTTGTTGTGATTTAGGACGAAATTGTGAAAAGTGGAGAAAACACGGCATTCACGGGCTAATATTGAAGAAAAAGACGAAATATGAGGTCGAGAAGTCAAGAGTGCAAAAAGAACGGAAGTCCAAGACCAATTCTAAAGATTTATCGTAGAAAAAGTCAAAAGACGGAAGTTTACTTTAAGCCGAAGAACTCAAGTCTACTTTATTGAAGAATTAAAAGACGAGTTCAAAGAAATCCCGAGCCAAAAGTCATTAAAGTCCAAGATTAAAGAAGATTTAAAGGCTTCAGGACTAATGGTGAAATTAACAAAGAGATTAAGAAGGAAGGGCCTAATGATGCAATTAAGAGAAAAGGAAGGAGGGGAGGAAGCTTCCTAAGCATTCCTTAATCCTCCCCTATATATAGATTAGTTGTTAATCATTTTCATTTTGTTGACTAATAGTGACAATCACTTCTTCCACTTTTAATTACCTTGTCATTTAAATACTTGTCAAATTTAAATACTGTCTTGCACCTTAATTACCATTTAATTTCAAGTAAGTTTTCCTTTTTAATTATTGTTAATCTTTATCTTTATTGTTCTATCTCATCCTACCTTTCTTTAATATTTATGTTGATTTGTCCATGTTCATGTTCTTGAGTTTTTGTCAAATTTATTAAGTGGGGTTTGATTATCTTGATTAATTTTGTTAGTTTGATTATTTTGGATTGATTGCTTATGATTAATAGATGTTTATTTGTTAGTTTGATTTAATCTTGTGGTTGATTTAGCTTTGTTTTGATTATATTCGTGTTATTTCTTGTTCCTTGTTCTTCGCGAATTTGTTACTGTAACTTCCCAGGATTCTGATCTCTCAGTATTCCGAACGGAGCATTTCACTGGTGGACTATTCGGAATATTGAATATTCCGAATAGAGGTCTTATTCCGAGTAAGGCCCGATATTCAGCATAGGAGGATATTCCGCATAGGGTTTATTCCGAGTTGGCAGATTATTCCGCATAGCTTGGGTATTCCGCGTAGGTCTATTTATTCCGGATTGTGCTAATGTTCCGCATAGGCTTGAAGTATTCCGCATCAGAGGTATATTCCGCATAGGCCTAATATTCCGAGTGGTGTGATATTCCGCATAAGGGATATTCCGCATATGGCTACTTATTCCGGATAGGACTGATATTCCGCATAGGGGAACTTATTCCGAGTAGGTCTTTTATTCCGGATAGGGATAGGGGAATTTATTCCGCATAAGGAATATATTCCGGATAGGTTATTTTTAGTTTCTTTATTTTTAGTTTTAATTTTCTGCTTTTTAATTTCGAGCTTAATTTTTCCCGCTTTTTTTCCTTAGTCGCACTTTAAATTTATTTGCCTTAGATTTATTTTAGCCTTGCCTTAGTTTAAGTTTTAGTTTTACTTGCGTTTTAAGTTTGCCTTAGTTAGTTTTAAGTTTACGTTAATTTACTTTTAGTGCCTTTTAATTTTAGCCTCGGTTTTAAATTCTTGTCTTTTATTTTAATTAGATTTAGATTTACTTTAAATTCATTTACTTTGATTGTTTTTGCACTTTTATTTTAAATACTACAACGACACACTTTTGTTTCACCAAAGACAGCTGAGTCGCACATAGAACCTAGATCAATTCGATTAGACCAACACAACGAACTTAATTTTAATACGGGCCAAAATCCTTGTATCAAATGGCGACGTTGCCGGCTCTTTTTGTAAAGATTAACGGTTTTCTGTGAGAGACGCGTTGCTTTCTGGGATCTGTTCACTCGTGAGCGTTATTTTTCTTGCATAAAAAATTCAAAAATCATAAAAATTAAAAATTTCTAAAATCCAAAAAGATTCTATCTTTATCGTGTATATATATTGTCTTTGCGTTTGGTTTCTTTTTCTTTTGCATTTTCAGGTGCATGCGTACTAGATCTTCTAATTATCAAGAGCCCGAGACTCAAGAAGATTTAAGTATGTCAGGTGTCAACAACAATAATCCACCGCACCTCAACAATAACAACAATGTTCTTCCACAGCCCGATCTTCGGACAATGGAGGAGCTTTGTCAACCTACCATGTTTGGACGAGGAGGACCGATTGCGCCTATGCAAATCAACGCTCCGGAGTTTTCGTTGAAGCACCACATGATTCAGCAAGTGCAAACTAACCCATTCCGTGGATTGCCTGATGATGATGCCAACAAACACCTCGACAAGTTCATTACAATCACCCAAACCATGAAGTTGCCCGGTGCCACAATGGATGTTCTTCGCCTACAACTCTTCCCACATACTCTATCGCATCATGCCGACAAATGGTTTGATCGTCTCCCGAAGAATTCTATTCATACTTGGGATGACATGACTCAACGCTTTTTGTCACGCTACTTTCCACCATCCATGGTCACGAGCCTTCGCAATCAAATCAGCGGTTTCATGCAAGAACCCGATGAATCTCTTTTTGATGCTTGGGAAAGATATAATGTCTTGATTGATCGTTTTCGAAACCACAACATGCTTCCCGTCACATTGATTGATACTTTCTACAACGGTTTGATTTTTCGAGATCGTGATACGATTAATGCAGCCGCCGGTGGCACATTCATGAAAAGGAGACCCGAGGAGTGTAGAGAGTTAATTGAGAACATGACTACTCACCACAAAAACTGGGATTCCTCCGCTTCTTCAAGGAACAACCCGAGAGTCAATGTCTCTTCCACCTCAGCAAACCCTGATATGACCGAACTCACCCGCATGATGACTGAAATGAGCAAAAGTATCACGCTTCTCGCTTCAAACCAACAACAACAACAAGTTAAAACGGTTGCACCTTCTTGCGAAACATGTGGCGGTCCTCACTCATACACCAATCGTCCTTCTACTCAAGGAAATCCGGAAAATGTGTATGCAACTTATGGTAATTATTCACCGGAAAATTACCAAGCTCGACCTCAAGGGGATAGAAATTTGCTGAGTTACCGTTCCAACAACTACCTTTCACCCGGTTTTTCTCCTCAAAACCAAAATCCCGCCAACAATTACAATAGAAGCAACCAAATCCCACCAAGAGCTTCTAATCCTTATCACCCACCCGCCCAACAAACCCCACCCATTAATCCCGATGTTGAAGCCATCATGAGAACCCAAGGTGAGCAAATCAAGAATCTGCAGAGCCAAATTATCAATCTTAAAGGAGATATTACCAAGCAAGGAAATGAGATCAGATCCGAGCTTCGAGATAATATTCAATCCTCCTTCAGCAATCAAACGAATGATTTAAAGAATATGCTTGTTAGTTTCTTGCCCGCAGCTCAACCTTCTTCTTCGAGTTCTCTACCTTCAAACACCATCACTAATCCGCGAGCAAATGTGAGTGCTATTACTACTCGTAGTGGAATTACCATTGTCGATCCACCGATCCCGCCCCCATCATCTACACCTCCTCCACCACCATTTATCCCTACTCCTCCTACACCTAGTATTAGTGCACCATTACCGTCTCCACCTCGTCATGACGATGCCTCTAGGAAGGAACCTTCAACATCTCAACCTTTACCTGCTACGCCTTCACCTTCACCACCCAAACCCAATATCCCTTATCCTTCTCGTTTAGGCAAGACCAAAATGCTAACCAAGGATGACTCTGAAGTGTCGCGCTATGTGAAGATGATCTCTCAAATGAACTTCAACATTAGCTTTCTTGAAGCACTTGTCCACATGCCGAAATTTGTCAAAGCATTCAAGGAATTGCTTAACAAGAAGGAAAAGTTGATTGAGCTCGCCAACACACGCTTAAATGAAAACTGCTCTGCAGTTATTCTTAAAGAACTTCCAGAAAAGCTTGGAGATCCCGGTCGTTTTGTGTTGCTTTGCGTTTTCAACTAAACTGAAGAATTTACTGCCCTTGCTGATCTCGGGGCCAGTATTAATTTGATGCCTTTGAGTGTTTAGAAAACACTATCATTGCCCGACCTTACTCCAACAAAGATGACTCTTGAGCTTGCTAATCGCACTCTCGCTTACCCCGTTGGTATAGCCGAAGACGTGTTCATAAAAGTTGGCACATTTACTTTCCCGGTCGATTTTGTCGTTGTTGATTATGAAATAGACCCTCGTATTCCTTTAATACTTGGTCGGCCATTCTTGAGAACCGGACGAGCTCTAGTTGATGTTACCGAAGGTGAGTTAATCTTAAGAGTCGGGGATGATTCACAAGTTTTCAAAATGGGAAATCTTACAAGTACATCCTTTGGAGGACGAGAATCAGTTAATATGATTAACGTGCTTGATGACTTTGTTGTCTACAACAATCCTCTATTTGATTCTTGCATCGATAATCCACTTTTTCATGATGATGTGGATGATTCTCGCTCCAATTTGGAACCTTCTTCCATTTATGATTCTCCACCGGTCTTTGATGCTTATGATGATTAGTCTAGCTCAGATTCGGATGATTTTGATGATTGTACTTCCGAGTATCCCGAGATGCCTACTTTCGATGATTTCGATGAGGCTGATACTCTTTCGAGCGATTCTTCACATGATGAAGATCCTCCGCCATCACTCGATCCTACTTTGGACGATTACTCATTTGAGGAAGATTTCTCTGTTTTTCTTAATACTTACTTCCCTCATGAGAGTGATGCTCCTCCTTATGATTTTGAAGATTATCGTCTTGATCCTACCTTGGATTTGAAGCACATTCTTTCAAAGGAGAAGAAACCGGTCGACAGCAATATCCGCAGCACGTATGAGTTAACACCTCTTTGTCCCCTTTCTGAGGACGAGGTTGTGCTTCTTCGCGGATCTTCTTCACACTCTGCTGAGCCTGAGTGCTATTTTCCCTTAAAGAAAAAGGTGTTCGACCCCGGTATTGATATTATTCAGCCATCTCAGTATCCACCTGATGAAATAAAAGGAATTATCTTTGGAACTTATGGAAATCTGCTTGCACCACTTCACCCTTGCTTCCACCGTGCTCCATCGCTGCTTAAGGGAGCCTTGCCTACTCTTCTTTGGCTTTCCTTGTTCGCCTTAAGCCTGTGCTATTTGATGGACGAAAACTATGTCTTTGATCCCGGTGGATATGTTTCATGCTTCTTCCGTTGATGATCAAGGTCGAGTCAGGCTCACGACTCGGTAATAAAAAATCAAGCGCTTCTTGGAAGGCAACCCATGCATCTATATTTTAGCTTTGTTTATCCTAAGTGTAGGGGAGACCCGTTGGTGTTTTCTATTTCCTCTCCTCTCTTCTTAATCAGGGATTCGAGCTCAATGATCCACTCTTGATGATTCTTGACGACCCGTGATTCCGTGTTCACTTCTTCCCGGTTCTATCCTAAACTCTTTTCGATTCACTATTTTATATTTCTCAATATTAAAATAGGAATCTCTTTAGTTGTATTTTCCTTAGCGAGATTTAAAAAAAGTGCACAATGTCCTAAGTGTAGGGGAGTTTACTCCCACATGCTTAAACATTGAGGACAATGTTTATGTTAAGTGTAGGGGGGACTTCTATCGAAGTTAAGTGGCCTTTTCCTTGTATTTATCCTCATTTTAACCGGAAAATCAATTTTTCGACATTTTTCAAAATTTTTGATCTATTTTGGCCTATTAGTTTTTCCTTTTGTATTGTTATTTTCTTTCCTTATTAGAATAAATCTTTAATAAAGTGGTTTTAATTTTTAAACATTGTGAATCTTTTGACTCAACCCGAGTTTACTTATCTAAGTTTACTCTAGCTAGTATCCTTAACGTGTTTAAGTTAAGTTTTGCTAGGCTTTTATATAGGGAGCTATAAAACGCGAAAGTCTTAACTCTCACGGGTTAAGAACAAGAACTTTTCGCAAGATCCTATAATTGATCCTAGAGAGTCGTTTATCAAGGGAACTTTAAAATGCGATTTCTAAACTTGAAAGAGTCTAAGAATTTGCAAGATCCTATAGGCGACTCGAAAACCCAAAACTTTGATTTAATAGGCTAAGAATCCACGAGTCTCATTCCTTGAGATTTTAAACTGTGGAGAACGAGAGATGATAGAGTCAATTATAAGTTTGGTATTCTTTCGTGAATTTATGTGAGTTAATTATAAGCCTATTCTCCCACCGCTTGCTAATAAATTTATCTGCAATAAATAAGGTTGTACGATTTGAAAAGTTACTTAGCTTCTAGCCCAAGATCGTTTAAAAGTTGCTCGGTATGGATTAGAGTTCATAGCCAAGGCATAACTTATTGAAGCGGGACGCGAAGATTGGCGAGTCCGAAAAGGCCCTAACAAGGCATGAGGGCTATATTTTGTTGCTAAAGATCCAAAAGTGATGTGAAGAATCATTTATCGAAAATCAATATGAAGGATCAAGACACACGACGAAAAGCAAAAACTCCCCAAAAGTCATGGAGAAGTGTATCCGAAAAGACCCTAGCAAGGTATGAGGATTAATAGATCCAAGTAAAAAAGGAGGCGGATCGTTGTATATCAAAAACCAAAATAAAGATTGGAGAAAAATGAAGAAGTCGTGGTCCAAGTATGAATCTCTCGAAACTTCAAGTGAAGAAATTCCATTATGAAGAGAAGGCCATTATTTCATGAACGTCTCATAAGGTTTGAAGTATGAAGTCGCTGCCAAATATCGGTCCAAGAAAGGTCTCAAATCCTGAAGCGAGTTATGCCAAGATATGAACTTTATGAGGTCCCGAGAAGCAGTTTTAAAAGATTTTGTCCTTTAGCTAACTATTGATTAAATCGTTCACTTTATTTTCGGCCTAAATAACTATCGAAATAAGTCAACAATGCATCCTCGTGATCATTCAAAACAAAAATAAAATATAAGAGATACACCTAGGAATAAGGGAGTCTAAGTGAATAATTGGCCCACATGAGTTCGTGTTAGTTTGCTAACTTATAATAACAATGATCTCGTTTTTAAGCTTGGTTTGGAGAAAGTGAAAACTTGAGGATGATGATTATTCATGACATTTCCAAAACCCAAGGTATGCTTTTGATTTCTTTACTTTGAATGTTTATAGTTTTCTATATCTTTAATAAAGGCCAGCGTGGATTGATTATGATGAAAAATGTAAACGTGCTCTGTAACTAATGCATTGCATGAGGACATTGCAATGGTCAAGTGTAGGGGATTTGATAGGTGTATAAATACCCATCCTTTTTACCACTTAATTACAATAATAACCGAGCCAAAACGTGTATTTTATGTCTTTTATGTCGGAATTATGCGTGGTTTGTGTTTTTGTTGTGATTTAGGACGAAATTGTGAAAAGTGGAGAAAACACGGCATTCACGGGCTAATATTGAAGAAAAAGACGAAATATGAGGTCGAGAAGTTAAGAGTGCAAAACGAACGGAAGTCCAAGACCAATTCTGAAGATTTCTCGAAGAAAAAGTCAAAAGACGGAGGTTTACTTTAAGCCGAAGAACTCAAGTCTACTTTATTGAAGAATTAAAAGACGAGTTCAAAGAAATCCCGAGCCAAAAGTCATTAAAGTCCAAGATTAAAGAAGATTTAAAGGCTTAAGGACTAATGGTGAAATTAACAAAGAGATTAAGAAGGAAGGGCCTAATGATGCAATTAAGAGAAAAGGAAGGAGGGGAGGAAGCTTCCTAAGCATTCCTTAATCCTCCCCTATATATAGATTAGTTGTTAATCATTTTCATTTTGTGGACTAATAGTGACAATTAGTTCTTCCACTTTTAATTACCTTGTCATTTAAATACTTGTCAAATTTAGATACTGTCTTGCACATTAATTACCATTTAATTTCAAATAAGTTTTCCTTTTTAATTATTGTTAATCTTTATCTTTGTTATTCTATCTCATCGTACCTTTCTTTAATCTTTATGTTGATTTGTCCATGTACATGTTCTTGAGTTTTTGTCAAATTTATTAAGTGAGTTTTGATTATCTTGATTAATTTTGTTAGTTTGATTGTTTTGGATTGACTGCTTATGATTAATAGATGTTTATTTGTTAGTTTGATTTAATCTTGTGGTTGATTTAGCTTTGTTTTGATTATTCGTGTTATTTCTTGTTCCTTGTTCTTCGCGAATTTGTTACTGTAACTTCCCAGGATTCTGATCTCTCAGTATTCCGAACGGAGCATTTCACTGGTGGACTATTCGGAATATTGAATATTCCGAATAGAGGTCTTATTCCGAGTAAGGCCCGATATTCAGCATAGGAGGATATTCCGCATAGGGTTTATTCCGAGTTGGCAGATTATTCCGCATATCTTGGGTATTCCGCGTAGGTCTATTTATTCCGGATTGTGCTACTGTTCCGCATAGGCTTGAAGTATTCCGCATAAGAGGTATATTCTGCATAGGCCTTATATTCCGAGTGGGGTGATATTCCGCATAGGATATTCCGCATAAGGGATATTCCGCATATGGCTACTTATTCCGGATAGGACTGATATTCCGCATAGGGGAACTTATTCCGAGTAGGTCTTTTATTCCGGATAGGGATAGGGGAATTTATTCCGCATAAGGAATATATTCCGGATAGGTTATTTTTAGTTTCTTTATTTTCAGTTTTTAATTTTCTGCTTTTTAATTTCGAGCTTAATTTTTCCCGCTTTTTTTCTTTAGTCGCACTTTAAATTTATTTGCCTTAGATTTATTTTAGCCTTGGCTTAGTTTAAGTTTTAGTTTTAGTTGCGTTTTAAGTTTTCCTTAGTTAGTTTTAAGTTTGCGTTAATTTACTTTTAGTGCCTTTTAATTTTACCCTCGCTTTTAAATTCTTGTCTTTTATTTTAATTAGATTTAGATTTACTTTAAAGTCATTTACTTTGATTGTTTTTGCACTTTTATTTTAAATACTACAACGACACACTTTTGTTTCACCAAAGACAGCTGAGTCGCACATAGAACCTAGATCAATTCGATTAGACCAACACAACGAACTTAATTTTTATACGCGCCAAAATCCTTGTATCAATAATGGAGAAAGAAATCCAACGTGGCCTCATCCCTTGATTTAATTGGTGAAAACACATCATCTTAACAAATCCACCTATAGAATCCTCCCACATCAAACACAAGAAACACAAAACCGCCACAAGGGCGATCCGTGTGATGCATTAGATGATCTCTGCCGTTGATTCAAGAGAAGATAGAGAAGAGAACAAAGATGCGGCCATGATGTATTACCGTAGGTACCAAGATTTGGGTTTTCCCTATAAATCCCCACTCCACAATGTGTAGAAGGATAGTCCATTTTCTTTATTTTTAATTTACTGTTTTTTTAGTTAATTTTAGGAGTAGGTTAATTTAGTTTTAATTTTTACAAATTAGATTTTAGTTAAATTGTAATTTTAAGATTTCAAGTATTTGTAATTTTTGAGTAATAATGAAGCGTTTATTTTATTTCATCTTCGTCTCATTTAAATTCGGTCAAGTCTCAATTAATCTTTAATATGTCCCTTGTTTTTATTAAACTGTTCGCATTTTATTATTATCATTAAAAAAAATAATAAAAAAGTATATATATATATATAATAAAAGAAAGTGGAATCAAATCTTCCCCCACTGGGAAGATTAAAGAGGATACTGTTAATGATTCGAAGGATTGTTCGAAGCTTAGTGTTGATGTTTTCGGTTTGATTCGAAGAAGGTGTTTGTTCGATCCGGTTCATAAGATGGCTCAACGCCAATCTTCGTCGAAACGGAATCATCAATAGGTTTTTCAAGTCTCTTTTTATTCTTCTTGTTTAAGTTTAGGTTAAATTTTATAATATCTGCTTAAGTTAAGTTTATTGTTAATTGTCAATTTTAGTCTACTTATTTGATAATACTTTTGGTTGGTTTCCTGCTTTTGTTTGGTTAATTTAGTTTATGATTGA
Source organism: Glebionis coronaria (assembly GCA_025667525.1). Classification (NCBI taxonomy): domain Eukaryota; kingdom Viridiplantae; phylum Streptophyta; class Magnoliopsida; order Asterales; family Asteraceae; genus Glebionis; species Glebionis coronaria. The sequence continues at coordinate 196,229,066 of CM046879.1, read as the reverse complement.
ATCTGCTTTTGTTTAGTATTTGTTTGGATATTAGATTGCTTGAATCTGCTATTTATTTAAATTGGAATGAATTGTTTGCTTATTTCATCTTAGCCTATATTTTTATTTGATTTTTTTTGCTTACTGTTTTGTTATTCGTTTCTTTTAGATCTGCTTATCTTAGCCTTTTTAGAATTGCTTATTCAGTTTAGGTTTTACCGTTCATGTTTATTATTATTTAGGTTTCATTGGTTATAATCTGGTGGTTCGAGTTGGTAATCTCCTTAGGTTTCGGTTTGCGTAGAATCTATTTACACTGCTTATATGTCTTTTCTGTTTAGTCGTTATAGCTTATTTGTGTGGGTTTGGCTTATTTTGTTTCGGTTGTATGGCTTAATCTAGCTTATTAGGATTTTTAGCTTATTGCTTTTATATATAGCTTATCTGTTTCTCCTTTATGTGCTTAGTTTGTTTTTCACCTTTTATGCTTATTTGTTTCATTTGCTTAACTGTCATAGCTTATTTGTTTCAGCTTTTAAGATTATTTAGTGTTTGATATAATGCTGCACAGTTTCAGCCTCTATTGGTCTGAGGACTTTATTTTCCAAAAAGATAAAATCAAAAAAACAAAATTCCAACAAAAAATATTAGCATAAATTTCGTCACTGGTGAGATTCGATCCAGTGACCTCTCGCATCGCAGCCAAACGCCCCAACCAACTGTTCTATACCTCTTTTTGTGTTTAATTCTGTGTCATTCAATTAATATATCGTCTTTAAATCTTGGCAGTTTTTGTTTAAATACAAATTTTAGTTTAGTTTATGTTTAATCAAAAAGTTTTATTAAAAGTTTCCTTAATTCAGTTTTTTTTTTAAATATAAAAAGGATAAAAAATATTTTAATTTTAGTTTATATAGATTTTAAAATTAGTGTCATTTAATTTAGTTTAGTTTAAAAATAGATTTTAATTAAAAGTTTTATTAAAGTTTTTATCTAGTCTTGTTAAAATTAGATTTAAATAATTTTTATTTAAAGTTTTTATAAAATTAAGTTTTTCATTAGTTTACGTATTAAAATTAGATTTGTTTTTAATTAGTTTTTAAATTAAATTAGTTTTAAAATAGTTTTAATTAAATTAGTTTTTAAATTTTAAATAGATTTAGTTTATAATTCCAAAGTTTTATTTTACCAAAAACAAAGTTAAGTCGAAACGATAATTGGAAATCAAATTCGAGTCGATCCGAGGAACGATAATAGATATAAAAAAAGGGCATACAAAACCTTAAGTATTAAAATGGCGCCGCTGCCGCTTCGCTCGTACGATTGACGATTTTTTGTGAAGACATTTGGATTTTGGGATCCGTTCGCTTTGAACGTTAATTTTCTTGCACAAAAAAACAAAAATACAAAAAAATCAAAAACTTAAAAATACAAAAAAATTAAAAATCACAAAAAGCAAATTCTTTCCTAAGATTTGCACCAAAAAATTAAAAAATCCAAAAGTAATACTTTTCCTAAATTATTACACCAAAAATATTCTCCTTTATCCTCTATTGTGTTTAATTCTTTTCTCTACCCCTCTTATTTATAATTCTTCATGGATTTGTCCTGCGTTCGGTGTGGGAGACCATGGCTTGGTTTTCCAATATGTCCATGGTGTACTTGTGAGCGGTGCGGTTTTGATATCGACAATACACAATTTGGATTTTGTCCATTTTGCAATTCAACAAATTCGTACTTCTCCTCTTACAATACTTTCTCACCCCCTCCCGTCTATGACAATCCCTATCCGCAACATGCACCGGGTTTTTCTCAATACCCGTGTTGCAATCATTGTGGGGGCCCTCACGATACTTCTTATTGTCAACCGATGAATTATGAGCCACATATGTGCTATAATTCTGGTTTTCATAATTATGAGCCCCCACATCCCACCCTCAATCATCAATCCTCTCAGAGAATTCAACAAGTCAATGCTTTGAATGACGAAACTCACGCCATTATTTTGCAACTTTAAGAAGTCGTTGTTCTTCTAAAAGAAGCTAGGGAGGAGGAAAAGCGACAACGACAACGACAAGAGCAAGTATCTAATCTTAGTGATTATACTCCGCCTCTTGTCCGTTCTTTTTATTATGATGATGACGAGGATAATATTTACGATCTCAATCCATCATGTGAGACTACCACTCCTATTCTCGATTCTTCACCTACGGAGACCGATGCCTCTCTCATCATGGGGGATGAGGGTCTTATCACTATTCCTTGTGACGAGACTCTTATTCCAATCCAAAGTGAGCCTACGGTTGCTTCCGATAGTGACGATGAGTGTGAATCTCTTTCTAGTGATGATTCTTTACCTCCCACCGACATCTTGGGAGAAGATTCTTTGGCTTTCTCTAATCCCCTTTTTGATCTCAATGATGATTTTACTTCTAGTGGTGACGAGTCACTATCCGATGAAGACGTTCAAAAGGAAAATTTCAAGATTTATTCGAACCCTTTATTTGATTTTGATGACGCCTACATCTCTAGTGAGGTGAATCCTCTCTTTGAAGAGGGGATTGAGGACATTGATAGCTCCGACTCTCTTGCTATTAATGAGCATTCTTTGTTAGCCATGCCACCTCCCATCGTAGAGGAGGTGGAGAGATTTGATCCTACCTTCCGTTTAATTCGGTCTAGTGAGGTGACGCGGGTGGTAGATATGTCTTCTGATATTTCTCATATTATGTTGCCACCCCGTCTTACCGAGTGCACACCCAAGCAGGTGATGTATCGCTTTTACTCTCCTCATTTCATACCGGGAAATGAGGATGAGTGCTTTGACCCGGGAGGTGAAAATGACTATTCTATGATTGATACCTTTACGACTTTGCCGAATAGTGACCATCCTATGTCTTTGGGGGATGACAATTTGTCTCCTTTACCCATCCCACCTCCCGTGGATCAAGACTTCACTTACTTTTCTTATGTCGAGAGGACTTTTCTACCTTTCATGACTTATCCTCCTGCCTCTCATTTATTATGTTCCTCCGGGACCGAGGATAAGATTTTTGATCCCGCTATAACATTCGAGGCTTCCCCATGGACCATTTAATTCGGGGTCGAGTCAGGCTCGTGACTCGGTTAACAAAAACAAGCGCTTCTCGGGAGGCAACCCGATTATCTATCTTTTATCCATTTTCTACAATAAGTGTAGGGGGAGCCGTGTAGGTTGTTTGTTTTGTGTGTTGTGATTGTGCAGGGACATGTGCTTAATGATCCACGTTTGGTACTTTTGACGAGACCCGTGTTCCCGTGTTTCCCGTGTACCCGGTTCCTTCGATAAATTTTTGCTATTGTGATTCAAATCTTGTATATAAATAAAACGAATAAATGTAATCACTTTAGTTGTCCTTTCCTTAGCTCGATTTTAAACAACGTACTCAATGTCCTAAGTGTAGAGGAGTTTAATTTCCCACATGCTTAAACATTGAGGACAATGTTTATATTAAGTGTAGGGGGGATTTCTATCGAAATTTTAGTGGACTTTTCCATGAATTTGACCCCATTTAACCGGAAAATTTTTAAAATTTTCAACGTTTTTCAAATTTTTGATCTATTTTGGCCTAGTAGTATTTTCATTTATTTTCTTTCCTTTTATCTTCGCATCGTATTTATATTTTCCATTTCAAGAATAAAGTCAATAATAAATAAATAAATAAAATGGTTTTAACAAGTTTAGATATCTTTGATATATTAGGCCCGTCGTGAATATTTTGACTCAACCCGAGTTTACTTATCCAAGTTTACTCTAGCTAGTATCCTTAACCATATGGACCTTAATTGGTTTATTAGGCTAAGCATCCACGAGTCTCATTCCTTGAGATTTTAAATTGTGGAGAACGAGAGATGATAGAGTTAATTATAAGTTTGGTATTCTTTCATTAACTTATGTGAGTTAATTATGAGCTTTTTCTCCCATCGCTTATTAATAAATATATTTGCAATAAATAAGGTTGTACGATTTGAAAAGTTACTTAGCTTCTAGCACAAGATCGTTTAAAAGTTGCTCGGTATTAGTTAGAGTTCATAGCCAAGGCATAACTTATTGAAGCGGGACACAAAGATTGGCTTATCCAAAAAGGCCCTCACAAGGCATGAGGATTCACTTTTTTTCTAAAGATCCTAAGAGATTGTGAAGATCATTAATCCAAATCAATATGATGGATCAAGACACACGACGAGAAGCAATTACTCCCCTAAAGATCATGGAGAAGTCTATCCAAAAAGACCCTAATAAGGTATGAGGATAAATATATCCAAGTCCGAAAAGGAGGCGGATCGTTGTATATCAAAATCCTAAATAAAGAAGAGGATAAATGAAGAAGTCATGGTCAATGTTTGAAGCATCTTTCACTCCTAATGAAGATGTATACCAAAATGAAGAGAAGACCATAATTTCAAGATCGTCTCTCAAGATTTGAAGTTTGAAGTACAAGCCAAATATCGGTCCCAGAAAGGTCTCAAATCGTGAAACGAGTTATGCCAAGATATGAACTTTATGAGGTTTCGAGAAGCAGTTTTAAAAGATTTTGTCCTTTAGCTAACTATTGATTAAATTGTCCCACTTTATTTTCGGCCTTAATAAATTATCGAAATAATTCAAAAATGCATCCTCGTGATCATTCAAGACAAAAATAAAATACAAGAGATACACCGTAGGAATAAGGGGGTCTAAGTGATTAATTAAACCACATGAGTAAGTGTTAGTTGTGCTAACTTGTAGCAAACAATGATCTCGTTTTTAAGCTTGGTATGGGGAACGTGAAACTTGAGGGTGATTTATATTCATGACACCAAAGCCCTAATTCAAGTCTTAGATTTCTTTACGAGTTTCTTCCATCAAATAATTTTCAAGTTAATAATTCTTATAACTTTTGTTTCCTTTTAAGTTCTTATCATTATCATAGTATTAATAGTAATAAAGGACGAGATGGATTAATTATGAGAAAAATGTAACTTTATGCTTTGAAATTATGCATTGCATGGGGTCATTGCAATGGTCAAGTGTAGGGGATTTAATAAGTGTGTAAACACTTATCCTTTTACCACTAAAATCAAGGAAAAACAAGACCGAATCATGTGTTTTATATCATAAAAGTCGAAATTACGTGTGGTTTTGTGTTTTTGTGTTAAAATAGGTACAAATGATCAAAAGAAGAGAAAACACGGGATTTCACGGTCAAATGTCGAAGAAAAGTCCAAGAAAAAGACAAAGACAATGTCAAAGACCAAAAGTGTGCCAAGTTTACGAAAACCGGCTAAACCGACACGGTTTTGAAGAAATGATCAAAGAAGCCGAAATCAAGGTCGTTTTTAGCGGATTAAATCTTTTCGTAGATAATTGAGCCTTGTGGGACCCACATTGGATAAATGGGCTCAAAAGCCCATTTAAGGAATAGTTTTCTTAACTTTTTAACCAAGAGCCCAAATAAGGCCCAATTCTCTTAACTAAGTAGACGGATGGGAGTGAGTTACTTGGGCTGCCAAGCCCATTTGCATTACAAATAATCGGATGAGTGAAAAGTTTAAAACTTGATGGTCAAAGTACTCGGTCAAACTCCCATACACACGTGTCTACAACAATATCACCTCCACCCCAGTCAACTTTCCCAATAAATAAATATCCCCATAAAACCGTCCTTCACACAAATTAAATAAAACAACTTTTTATCCTCACACATGTGTTTTACCCACACACACACTAAACTAATTCTTTTTTTTATCCACCCACACCTTCGATGATAACAAAGAAAATAAACCCACTTCTCTCACCTCAAAACAACACAGCCGCTCACCCTCTCCCCCAAACCCTAATCATCCGAATAAAATTGGGGCTTTTGATATTATATGGCGCGTGTATATCACGCAGGGAAATTAATTCCCCCTTTTTTCTGATCTTGATAATGGAGGAAGAAATCCAACGTGGCCTCATCCCTTGATTTAATTGGTGAAAACACATCATCTTAACAAATCCACCAATAGAATCCTCCCACATCAAACACAAGAAACACAAAACCGCCACAAGGGCGATCCGTGTGATGCATTGGATGATCTCTGCCGTTGATTCAAGAGAAGAGAGAGAAGAGAACAAAGATGCGGCCATGATGTATTACCGTGGGTACCAAGATTTGGGTTTTCCCTATAAATCCCCACTCCACAATGTGTAGAAGGATAGTCCATTTTCTTTATTTTTAATTTACTGTTTTTTTTAGTTAATTTTAGGAGTAGGTTAATTTAGTTTTAATTTTTACAAATTAGATTTTAGTTAAATTGTAATTTTAAGATTTCAAGTATTTGTAATTTTTAAGTATTAATGAAGCGTTTATTTTAATTCATCTTCGTCTCATTTAAATTCTGTCAAGTCTCAATTAATCTTTAATCTGTCCCTTGTTTTTATTAAACTGTTCGCATTTTATTATTATCATTAAATATATATATCTATATATATATATAATAAAAGAAAGTGGAATCAAATCTTCCCCCACTGGGAAGATTAAAGAGGATACTGTTGATGGTTCGAAGGATTGTTCGAAGCTTAGTGTTGATGTTTTCTGTTTGATTCGAAGAAGGTGTTTGTTCGATCCGGTTCATAAGATGGCTCAGCGCCAATCTTCGTCGCAACGGAATCATCAATAGGTTTTTCAAGTCTCTTTTTATTCTTCTTGTTTAAGTTTAGGTTAAATTTTATAATATCTGCTTAAGTTAAGTTTATTGTTAACTGTCAATTTTAGTCTACTTATTTGATAATACTTTTGGTTGGTTTTATGCTTTTGTTTGGTTAATTTAGTTTATGATTGAATCTGCTTTTGTTTAGTATTTGTTTGGATATTAGATTGCTTGAATCTGCTACTTATTTAAATTGGAATGAATTGTTTGCTTATTTCATCTTAGCCTATATTTTTATTTGATTTTTTTGCTTACTGTTTTGTTATTCGTTTCTTTTAGATCTGCTCATTTTAGCCTTTTTAGAATTGCTTATTCAGTTTAGTTTTTACCGTTCATGTTTATTGTTATTTAGGTTTCATTGGTTATAATCTGGTGGTTCGAGTTGGTAATCTGCTTAGGTTTCGGTTTGCGTAGAATCTATTTACACTGCTTATCTGTCTTTTCTGTTTAGTCGTTATAGCTTATTTGTGTGGGTTTGGCTTATTTTGTTTCGGTTGTATGGCTTAATCTAGCTTATTAGGATTTTTAGCTTATTGCTTTTATATATAGCTTATTTGTTTCTCCTTTATGTGCTTAGTTTGTTTTTCACCTTTTATGCTTATTTGTTTCATTTGCTTAACTGTCATAGCTTATTTGTTTCAGCTTTTAAGATTATTTAGTGTTTGATATAATGCTGCACAGTTTCAGCCTCTATTGGTCTGAGGACTTTATTTTCCAAAAAGATAAAATCAAAAAAACAAAATTCCAACAAAAAATATTAGCATAAATTTCGTCACTGGTGAGATTCGATCCAGTGACCTCTCGCATCGCAGCCAAACGCCCCAACCAACTGTTCTATACCTCTTTTTGTGTTTAATTCTGTGTCATTCAATTAATATATCGTCTTTAAATCTTGGCAGTTTTTGTTTAAATACAAATTTTAGTTTAGTTTATGTTTAATCAAAAAGTTTTATTAAAAGTTTCCTTAATTCAGTTTTTTTTTTAAATATAAAAAGGATAAAAAATATTTTAATTTTAGTTTATATAGATTTTAAAATTAGTGTCATTTAATTTAGTTTAGTTTAAAAATAGATTTTAATTAAAAGTTTTATTAATGTTTTTATCTAGTCTTGTTAAAATTAGATTTAAATAATTTTTATTTAAAGTTTTTATAAAATTAAGTTTTTCATTAGTTTACGTTTTAATTAAAATTAGATTTGTTTTTAATTAGTTTTTAAATTAAATTAGTTTTAAAATAGTTTTAATTAAATTAGTTTTTAAATTTTAAATAGATTTAGTTTATAATTCCAAAGTTCTATTTTACCAAAAACAAATTTAAGTCGAAACGATAATTGGAAATCAAATTCGAGTCGATCCGAGGAACGATAATAGATATAAAAAAAGGGTATACAAAACCTTAAGTATTACTGATCTTCAGTTTGCTATATGTATGTGTGCTCGGTATCAAACTCGACCTACTGAGTTACACTTGTCTACTGTGAAATGGATCTTTCGATATCTTAAAGGAACCATTAATCGGGGACTTTGGTATTCGAAGGACTCTTCGATTGCACTAATGGCATATGCAGATGCGGATCACGCGGGTTGTCAAGATACAAGGCGTAGCACGAGTGGAACATTGCAACTACTAGGAGATCGACTAATCAGTTGGGCATCGAAAAGGCAGAAAAGCGCTGCAATTTCAAGTTCGGAAGCAGAATACATAGCTATGTCCGGTTGCTGTGCTCAAATTCTTTGGGTGAGATCGCAATTAACCGACTATGGTCTTGGTTTCAACAAAATTCCGATGTACTGTGACAACAAGAGTGCAATTGCCCTATGCTGCAACAATGTTCAATTCTCCCGGTCGAATCATATTGACATTCGCTACCATTTCATCAAGGAGCAAGCGGAAAATGAAGTAATCGAGTTTTACTTTGTCCGATCTGAGTATCAATTTGTGGATATTTTCACGAAGGCTTTAGATCGAGCTCAAATTAAATTTTTGGCCGACAAGCTAGGAATGAGAACCTTCTCGCCCGAGACTCTAAAGGAACTGGCAGATGAAGCGAAAGAATAGTGGTGGTAAACTATTATCCGTATCCTTGGTGATCATCTGTATATATTGTTTATATTTTTATCCCCAAAAGCAAAATACAAAAATATAAAACCATATAAAAACCATAAAAATTGAAAATTCATAAAAATCCAAAAATATTTTTACTTTATTTTTCAAAGGCATGTCTTTTGGTACGATAATATTTACAGCCTTAGAAATGTTGATTAATATCGACACGGCGCCATAAATAGAGTTCGTACAAAGTTGTAAATATTTCATAAAACATGCCTAAATGGCTTGTAGTTATTTCTGACTGCAACCCGGTTTTCACATTAAAGTCAAGTATTTCTTATGAAAGCTTTGGCTCACAACGGGAATTAATTTTCTCGGGCAAGGTTTACTTTAAAACCTTGTAAGGGATCAAGTTTACTTTATAACTTGGTCTAACACAAATCTATGTACGTTTCAGTGCATTTATTTGTTAAAACAAGAGAAGTCTTGTTTTTATGAAGCTATCATCTCTACAACCATTGCAATCTACAATTGGTATCTACATACTCGACGATGCGACTACTCAAACGACGACTACAGCTCTTTTAATAGAACACGGGTCAACAATTGAGGGGGAGCAATTGTCAAGCATTCAGAATCTTCGATGCCGAACGTGCCAAGTTCACTAATTGGTGTCAAGACAACAATACCAATCGTACACTTGGTGTCAAGAGATGCCTTCAGACGTGACGAGGCGACCAACATATGCTAACAAGAACCATTTGATCTTATCATATGATGTTCTCATCTATCAGGTCCAACCTTGTCAATTCTTTTCTAATATGGTGAATATGTGATCATGTTACAAATCGGTATCATATCTCATACGTTTGATATCATGAAGATAAAATGGACTTGCATTTTTCTTCCCAAAACCTTTGTTAAAACTTCATTAAATCAATCGATATTAAAAACATCGATTGGGTTAATATTTTTAATATGGGGGAGAAAATGTGATTTAATATGGGAAATTATCAAAAATGGTTTGACTTAACGTGATGGCTCATCCCGACATATGCGAAATGTTTTCGAATATCGTGGCATATGTTAAGGGGGAGCAAAACGGATTTCAATTTCAAAATGAATTTTCATGGTGACATATACTTACCCAAAACCCATTTATTTCACGACGATGAAGATTGTGGTGACATAAGGATGGTAGGATAGGTTAAGTCCTATGATTCTTCCAGAACCGGAGGAATCTTCCCAAGGACATTCCATAGCTAGAAATAGTAGTCCTTAGGAAATATGGAGAAAGAATGTGAACGTAGCTGAATGCCGACCAAGTACTTAAGTTAGCACTGGAACAATCACAACAAGGTGCTAGTTATGACGTATTGGTAAGCATTGAAGGGGTTGAAGAATGAAAAAGAATTGTAAAGATAAAGGGTGTAAAGAAAGAAGCCCTCCTAACAACTTTAGGCAGAAACCGGGTCAACACATATGCTATTGAGATCATTTTAATGATTCTCGATATTGAAGACATACATCATGGACCCAGTGATGCAATGCACAACCCATTCCAGCTAACTCAGATATCTCTCAAAAGGTATTTGTTTTAATCACACGGAGACAACACATTATCTATTAATTTATTCATTCCGAATAAATTGGTATTGAAAAGGTGGCACTCCTCTCCAACCTCCGATCACTAAAATCCAAAATGCACGATCGAGTCTAGAGCCATTTGAGATCATCAAATATCTCATTAGGACACACTTTCATATTTCCTTGCTTCTTCACACACTGTGAAAAGTAAGAAAGATCTTAAGAGTCCTACGCAAAATCTTCATGATCTTGCCTGAACATCCGAGTAATACGAAAGTATTTACAATGAAGATGGAAATCCTTCTTGAGCGAATATAAAAAAGCTCATGGTAGGTGACTTGTGCGATTCTTTATGAATCAAACTTGTGATAACTGGAAAGCAACAGTGGTTTAATTCCTAGCTGAACTTAAACACGTTCCAGGCCTCTACGCAATATCTTTGTGATCTTGCCAGAACACTCAGAGTGATACCTTAGTGTTCATAGTGATGAGTGGAAATCCTTCTAGTGTTAACCTCAAACAGCACTTGGTAGGTAACTTGCAAGATTCAATATGAATCAAGCTCGTGACAACTGGAAAGCAACGATGGTGCGATTCTTTAATGAATCAAACTTGTTCCAAGAATCAGAATTGACGGCTTCAATCATGCGGATAATTTTATCCAAATGATTCACTCTTACGTTCGCAGTCAGCTTTGGACGGTCGAGTAAAGAGAACGGGTCTACCCGCGAAATCTTGTCAAGGAGATTTTTAATTAAATCTACCTGTCACAAGTACGATATTTTATATCGTCCAACGGTCTTCACCGACCGGAGGTAAAATGCTACCGAATTAGAATGAAATGTTCAAACCTATTTCGTTCGTGTCTACTTATGTTGCGGCATTTGAAGACGGTGGCGTTGCGGGATCCAAGAAGAAGTCGTCCCCGCATGCTTATACTTTATGCACTTAATACCTCATCTAATTCAAGAAAGCCTAAAAGTTAAGTCTTCCGCTGTATCGAACTCTGAATCTTTCAAAAATTACAAAGGTATAAGTATGTGGGACATGGTGTCACGAAGAGGCGAAGATCACAAGTGATGGATGCACAAGATCAAGGCAAGAGATTAATGCTCAAGATTGATATCAATGATCACATCAGCATGTTCACCTGAAAAGAAAAAAAAAGAAAGACGAAGACTACGAGCTCAAGACAAGCATAGTATGCTAGGTTTATCTTATTATTGTAACTTGGGTAATGCCCTTATTTGGAGTGACCTCCCTTAGGGGGAGATTGTTGGAAATACGTTTTTCGTATTAAAAAGGATCGGCCACTCCAACGATAGTCCATGTAATAGCTTATAGTTTAGTTACTTATCTTTATTTAACAAACAAACCAAAGCCTAGCCTACAACATGTGTAGGCCGGCCCAAATGTAAGCCCAAGCCCATGACAAGGGCTTGGGTATATAAACCATCTCCTTTGATGGGGAGGGTAGTGTGGTTCTTCATTTTACATATAGTAAACATTTGTTTCTCTCTCTAGAAGTGTGTGTTCCACCATCTCTCTATCTCTTTCTCTCTCTAAAACATAAGCAAGATTTACACATCCTACATTAAACATCTTGATTCTCCTACCGAGAGCCACCCACTCTGATACCACATGTTGAATCTAAGATCGTTAGACTCAAATAGTCAAAACCGTTTATCTAGGATAACCATTATTCATATGATGAATCATAGCTGAATAGAACAATGATTAGAATAAGATGTTTAACAAGACGAATAATTCCCAAAGGGTTTGTATTATTGATGATTAACACAAACCACTCTAGGCATTTATACATTGAATCCCATGCCTAGAGATCAAAGACTCTGTAGGTTACATTTGAGTAGTATGAATGAAATCAATAAAACCTACGGTCTGGTGTTCCTTTTATAACATAAGGAAACCTAGATTACTTGGAAACTAAATATTATATTAAAGAATAAATCAAAAAAGAAATATTTATACATATCACTACTTGACCAAATCTCCAGCTTTTTAGTTATGGTAGGGGAAATATCAGAACAGGGGAAGGTAACATAGTAGGAGGATCTTCTTTGAATTTCCTCCGCCAGCTTGAACTCTTTCCTAATGCCATATTTGGTCCTTCTAGTTTCCATGGTGATTTGACTCATCAACTTTTGACCCAAAAAATCTCATTGACAGGGTTTCGCGGCTGTAATAGCCATTCTCTTTACTCGATCGTCTCAACGCAAGACTGCTAACATAAAGAGTGAATCAATTGGATAAATGTCCGCTTGATTAAAGTCGTCAAATCAAATTCCTGGAACAAGTTTGATTCAATAAGAATCTAACCATTGTTGCTTTCCACTTGACACAAGCTTGATTCATAAGAATCTCGCAAGTTACCTACCGTAGTGCTGTTTAATGTTGATGCTAGAAGGATTTCCATTCGTCACTATGAATATTAATAAATATCACTCTGAATGTTCTGGAAGACCATAAAGATATTGTGTAGAAACCTAAAACGAGTTTGAATCGATAAAGAAACAAACCACTGTTGCTTTTTAGTTTTACATATGTTTAATTCATAAAGAATCTTACACAAGACCTACCTCAGTGTTGTTTGATGTTAACACTAGAAGGATTTCCACTATTCATTGTGAATACTAGATAGTATCACTCTAAGTGTTCTAGCAATATCGCAAGGATATAGCGTAGGACTCTCTTGATCTTCATCCGTGTGTCCTAACGTGATTCGATTGATCTCTTGGCTCTAGACTCGATTTGTGCACTTTTAGTGGTCGGAGGCTGGAGCAGATGCCACCAATTCAATATCAACTATCTCGGAGTGACAAAGTCAATAGAAGTCGTGTTGATCTCCGTGACAATAAAACAAACTTCTTTTAAGAGAAGCCTGAGTTAGCTAAGAAAGGGTTGTGCATTACATCACTGGGTCCATGATGCGTTATCTTCATGATGTGTTGACCCGGTTTCTGCCTAAGTTGTATGGAGGGCTAATTTCTTTATACCCTTTATCCTTACATTTATTTTTCATTCTTCAACCCCTTTAATTCTTAACAAGACATCACAAATAACACCTTGTTGTGATTGTTCCAGTGCTAGCTTGAGTACTTAGTCAGCATTCAGCTACGTTCACATTCTACTCCATCTTTCCTAAGGACTTCTAATAGTCAATTGGATTGTCCCTGGGAAGATCCCTCCGGTTCTGGTTGGATCATAGGACTTAAACCTAACCACCATTTTGACACCAATAACGTCGTGGATTAAAGATGTTGTGGGTATTTGATCGTAACCATGAGTGCTTGAGTATTTAGATCACATTTTAATCACATTTTATCCCCTATCTCTAATATATAAAATCGTTTGATATTAGAGATACCCAATTTGATTAAAATATATTTTGAAAAATAGTCTTGAAAAACTTTTCGGGAGAACAATGTGTCAAACTTAGCATGAATTTGGAACGCTCCCCCTCAAAAACTGATCCAATGGAATTGTCATTACGAGGATATGATCCACATTAAACTTTTGAGGATAGGAGTTGTTGAACACAATGATAAGTGTGAAAACACTCATCAATAATGATCCAAAAACCACTCAAAACACAGTCAAATACATTATTTTAACTTTAAAATATCAGAATTATGTGTGTATTTGTGTTTTATGTGTTTTCAGGTAACAAGATACAATTTTTGAGCTAATACACGTTTTCAAGGGATTTTCATGACAAAAGACGAAGAAAAAGACGAAAAGATGATTCAAGGACCTTATTTGCCAAGTTGTCAAAGATCAAGGATTGAAAGTGCAACTTTTTACAAAAATAAAGGATGAAATGGAAATGTGCTAAAAGTTTATATACATTTTGATAAGAGTTAAAAGCAAAGGACTAAAAAGGAAATTAAATGGAAAGTTGTTTATTACTTGGTCAATTGACTAAAGTCACGGTCAATCACAGATACACATACAATACATGTCTTCGTCTTCTTCGAAGAGAGAGAAACGAACCCTCCAATATTTCTTCATCCACCTCCAAAACCTGTAAATCAATATCAAAGACGATCCACGAAGAATCAAGCGAAGACTTAAACTACAAAGATGATCAGCTTTTTCTCCTCTACATGATGATGGCACTTAATTAGATCAAGACTCGAAGATAAAGAAACGCCCAAAATGATGAAGAATGAAAAAGGTCATTATCCTCGTATTTTACACGTGTCCATTCCTGATTGGAAGGAACACGTCATCCCACCTCCTTTCGGCGGCTATAAATAGAAGAGAAGAGCCTCATTTCTCGACGGTTAGCTAGGAGTAGTTTTCACATAGTAGTAGGTGTAGATTAGAAGTAGTTTAGACTAATTCTCTCATATTTTTCTTACTTTCGGTTTAAGCTTTCAATTAGAAAGTTGTTGAGATTCAGTTACTTTTCTGTTTTAATCATTGTAACAAACTATTTTTGTTTTCCATTAATGAAATTCACAGCTTTTACCATTTCTTTCTTTAACTTTCTTAAAGCTTTCATTTTTCTCCTTTACCTTTACTGTTCACATGATTTTAGAAGCAAAATCTGTTAAGTTCGTTACTATACTGTTCACGAGGTAGTACGTGGTTAGTTTGGAATTGGTTTTAGTTATTGAGAAGCTTTTCTTTGAATTTGTGTTCGAGATCGATTAGATTAGGTGCTGGTGCAATCCGTTTAGTTTCAGCGCTTAGATGTTTCTGTTAATCAGTTTAGTTTAGGCATTTGGATGAGTTTCAGTTACTGTTCACGCAGGTTTGTAGCTTTTCAGAAAGATAAGCTCAAATGAGCTTATGAGAGGAACTTTCTGCTTAAAAGTTTTCTGTTATAAGCTTTTACAAGCTTATTGATCGTTCATTCTATTTTTTAAAACCTACTGTCCTTTTCTTAACTGTTAATTTTGATTTACTCAAGTCACCAAAACATTCAGTCAGTTGGAGTTCTTTTGAGTTTTTGTTATAAAATTGTAACAAAATTTCCTTCAGTAGATAAAAGATTTTCAAGTTTGTTACTTCATACTTACTTTACTGTTTGTAAGATTTTCAGGTTTGTTACTTTACTCTTTTCACAATCTTTTTCATTGAATATCATAGTGAGTTAGAGTGAAAATTTCCGCAGCTTGAATAAGTTTCAATTAAGAAGTTGAGACGAAGATATTGCTACTGATCATATAGATAGAATATAGTTAGATTCTTGTTTTCGATTTGATTTTGCAGGTATATTTTGAAGTTTATGCAGATTTCGTGG
The DNA here is from genome assembly GCA_025667525.1 of Glebionis coronaria. Lineage (NCBI taxonomy): Eukaryota > Viridiplantae > Streptophyta > Magnoliopsida > Asterales > Asteraceae > Glebionis > Glebionis coronaria. Next base: position 196,213,467 of record CM046879.1, on the reverse strand, counting down.
TTGGTAGTTTAGAAGACTCGATTCATCAGATCAGTAGGAAAAAGTAGATGGAGTTGTGATAGCTAAGCGAGCTCAGCGCTCCGCTTCGCCTCAACGGGCTGGACTGGATGTTCGTGTACATTTCCTTTTTATTTCTGCAATTGCTAGTGTAAACTGTAGTGTGTAGTATATACTTGCTGATTCAATGCTTTAATAGATGCTTTTTGTGTGCTCTTTAATTGTTTTGACCTACAATTTCCATTTGAGCAAATAGCTTTGTAAATTTTGTTTAGTTGCATAATATTTTGTTTAGTAGATAGGTTGAAATAAGCAAATGAGAATGTCAAGTTAAGCTTGGGATTTAGTTGCATAATATTGTTACTTGTATTATGTTTTAGAATAGCTGAATAGAGATTTTCGGATTTGTCCATGTTGAGTCCTCCATAGTGTGTTGTTACATTTCAGAACTAGTCCATTTCCTTTAGCCAGTTAGAACTGTTAGTAGTTCGTTATTAGTTCGTTAGTTATTATAAAGTGATGAATGTCCTCAGTTAGGTTAGCCAGTTAAATCTAATTGCGTTATCAGTCCTTGTTATTAAAAGCTGTTAGGACTTAGGTCTATTAACTCGTTGGAATAGACTTGGGCTTAATAACATTTTGGGCCAGTGTAGTTTTTTTAAGTAAGCTTCGTTTATGTCTGTATTTTTCTCAAGTATCATTATTAGTCTCAATTTAAAGTTTGATTTTTTTTTTTAAATTTCAGTTTATAAAGTTGTTGTTAGTTTTTAAAATTGATTTTAGTTGTATTAAATTTGTATTTTACATTTTTTTATAGTTTGTGCATTTAATTGCGTATTTGCAATTTGTTTTAGATAGTACGTATACGTAGATTAGCTAATATTTTTACCTTTTTACCTGCTATTTGCCAATTAGATATAAATTTCAAACAAGTTTTTACCACCAAAAACAATTTAGTCGAGCTTGAATAGTTATATCAATTCGAATCAATACCGAGAAAAACGAACTAAAAAGACAAATATTAAATGGCGTCGCTGCCGGTTTTTTTCGTGAAGATTAACGGTTTCGAGTGAGACGATTGGATTTTGGGATCCGTTCACTTTGTGCACGTTATTTTTACGTATCATAAATCAAAAAGATAAAAAAAAATCAAAAAGATAAAAATACAAAAAAATAAAAAATCACAAAAATCAATTCTTTTCCTAAAGAATTGAACCAAAAAAATAAGAAATCCAAAAAGTAATCTTTTTTCCTAAAAGATTACACCGAAAAATATATATTATATCGGTTTTCCTCGGTTTTTATGTACATATAGTATTTTTCTTAAAAAACAAATAAATACAAAAATATTTTCTATATATTATTATATGTAAATACGTATACATATACGAACAACCAAGTTACCTATTTTCCATGAGTAGTGCCGAGGCAATACACCGTGTTGAGGGGCGTTCCGGTCCTTGACACGTGTATCGATCCAATTTAATTAAGCAAGAATAGATAAATACTTCCAATAGGCAATAATTCGAAGAATACAAACTACAAAGTGAATAGAAAGGCGATGTGCTATAAAATGCCATCTAAGGGTCAATAGGTACTTAAGTGCTTCGCGTCACCTAACCCCCCGTTCACTAGTGCGTATTCTAAGAAGGAAGGCTTTATTGGGGGTCTTGCACCCAAGTAGTAATTATATATATTATACTTTCTTGTGGATATTTCATATCGTAACTCGAAGAGGATAATCCTTTTCTCTTCAAAAGTCGACCGAGGGCTACTCCCTCATTCCTCGTGTTTACTTACACGTGTACTCGCACACGTGTAAACATACCACCTTTGGTGTATTACTTCCTTCCCCGAGGAAGCTTTTAAACGTCATTTTACTTGTATATACATTCGGCCACCTTGCTAAACATGGATACTCGTTCCATGTTGGAGATTTTGCAACAACAATCCGCCAACGCTAATTATTCGCCTTCTTCGACTTGTGGTGGTCCACACGATACTTATTTATGTGATCAAAACAATGGCTATTATGGGGAGGGATATGCTTACAATGGAACCGAGAACCCTAATTTTCAACCTAACCTTCAAATGGACTATACTTGTAATGACTATATGGGATATTCCGGTTTTTCATCACAACCTCCACCATCATTTCATGATCAAACCTTTAATGAGCCATACCAAAACCAAGGATTTTCCAATTATGGAGGTTTTCAAAATGATGATAATTTTCAAGGCTATAATCAAGAAACCTTTCATAATCAAGGATTTTCAAACAATGAAGGCTTTTAAAATGATGAAAATTTCCCATGCTATAATCAAGATACTTTTCAAAATCAAGGATTTTCACATTATGAGGCTTTTTAAATTGAAGGAAATTTTCAAGGCTACAATCATGAGAACTTTCATAATCAAGACTCTTTTCAAACCTATAATTCACCTAATTATGGAAATCCACCTCCACCCTATTATTCGACTTATTCATGTGAGTTTTGTGGAAACGAACCCCATTATGGTTATGATTGTCGACCAAGGGATCCGCCTTCTTATGCTCTTAGTGATCTCAATGAGTTTTCTTTTCTAATCGAGCAACAAGGAAGAGACGATGGATATAGATTAAAGGCTTTTAAACGTATGAGAGAGATGAGTATCGAGGAAATGAGAGAAGAATCTTGATGGTTAAGGGAAGAAATTAAGTCTCTTGAGGATGATGTAAGGAACAAACGGTTTAATATCAAGAGATTTGGTGACATTTATAAAGAATCGGTGAACTATTCCTCTCAGTCCCTCAAGGAAGATTTAGATGATTTACTCGTTAAGATTGCTACAAAGGAAAAAGAAGAACAATTCATTACTAATCGTGCTCGTTTGCTTAAACAATGCTTATTAGATGAAGATGATGCGGAACCTTCGATTTGCATGACATTTAATGATGACACACCTTCATCACCTTTACCTCACGTGGAACCCACCGACTCTTTAACCATGGGGGACGAGCCTCTTAGCACTAATACAAACACCGATTTGGATGAATTAACCTCTTCTAGTGTTGAGAACCTTATCCCAATCCAAAGAGAGTTTGAGGGTATTTCCATTGAACCATGTGACGAGCTTTGTATTGATACCTCTTCTCCTCATGATCACATTGAGATTTCATCCCATGTTGACCTTCATGCTACTACTAGTGATTTTGGTGATTTCGATCTTGATGAATTGTTTAAAGAGAGAGATAATGAGATTGAGGAAGAGTTTATGCAAGATTTGCCACAAGTAGAGGATGATGATTGTGATTCTAGTGAGGCATCTTATGATATATTATCCGAGGACTTTTCATGTCAAGATGACCTTCCTAATTTAGATGATGATGTTGCTCATATAGAAGTAGTGGAAGATGTTCATATTCGTGAGGTTTTATCGAACGTTTATCATCTTATCTCCTCGATTGAAGCATTGAATGAAAACCATAATGATGAGTCCATAGAAGAAGAACCTTTCATTGATATTTCTTCACCGGTTTTTGAGGTTGCACCTATTGATTTTTATGATGATATCATCCCTTTGAGTGATTCTTTCAATACACCTTCTTTTGAGCCTTCTATTCCCACCCTTCCACCCTTGAAGTTGGTTATTGATGAAGATCCTATACTCTTAGAGATTGATCCTTTTTCACCTATGGCACCTTTAGAACCCAAAACCTTTGATATGGATTCTCATATGGATATTGATACCACCATAGAGGCTTATCTTGTTAATATTGATATTGAGGTTGATGATAGTGATTCTAATTGGGAAGAGGAGACTCGTCTTATTGAGAACATGCTTTTTGGGACCATAGAGCCTACACCTCCTTCACAAAACACTATTCATCTTGATCCTCCTTTTTCTATGCCTTCTATGGAAGATTACCCACCTTTTGATGATGATGAGGAGCCCAACATGGACATAATAGTTATGAATGTTTTGATACCTAGACCTTCATTGTCTCATGATGCTTTGATCACTAAGGGGGAAGCTTATATGGTTGATATGAGCTCATCTTCTTATTTTCCCATGAAGGGAAAGTTTTTTGATCCTGGGATACGTATGTTTGGGAAAAATTGGTTTTCATCTACTCCACTTAAGAGTGTGATTTCTATTGAGATTGAATTATTGTATGAGCTTACTTTGGTGATACTACCTACTTTGGAGTTGTTCACTTGTCGAGATGGAAACTATGTATTTGATCCTGGGGTGCTTCCTATATGAGAGATTTCATATGTTGGACAAACTTGAGACACGTTGGACCGTTCCATTTATCGAGGCGGATATGATAAATCTTATAGTAAATGGCAACGTGCTAAGTTTGAGTGTATCATGTGAGACGAGTTTCAAAGTGGATATCATTTATTCTCCATGATGGTTTCCCCAAGGACAACCTAATTCGGGGCCGTGTCGAGCTAGAGACTTAGGGTTAAAAAAACTCAAGCATTGAATAACTAGGTTAGAAAACGTAGATTAGATTTTCAATAGGTTAGGTTTAATTAAAAGGATGTTATAGTAGAGTTGAAGTGGAGGGGTGGCCTTTCTTCGTTTTTTCGTGTTTGCTTGAAGGGTTGCTCTCTCAAATTTCATGCTTGGAGCTTATGGAGGAGGCCCGTGTATCTGGTTCACTTTGATTAGTTTTTGCTATTGTGATATTCACCACTTGTGCTTAAAATGAATACCCTTTAGTTGTTTCTTCCTTAACTCGAGTTAAGCAAAGTTATCAATGTCATAAGTGTAGGGGAGTTTACTCCAATACTCTTAAACATTGAGGACAATGTTTATCTTAAGTGTAGGGGAGACTTCTATCAAAGTGACCTTACCTAGACCATTGCCTTCACTTCATGATAATTGGAAATTTAATTTTTCGATCATTTTTCAAATTTTTGATCTACTTTGGCCACCAAAAATATGCATTCATAATTTTTGCATCATACATTTTTCATTTGCATAACACATTTGCATTGTATATATTTCTTCTTTTATTTTTCATCAAAGATATATAAAAAGAAAAAAAATAATAATAAAAACATGGTTTTAACAAGTTTAGATCTCTTTGACATATTAGGCCCGCCATGGATATTTTGACTCAACCCGAGTTTGCTTATCTTAGCATTCTCTAGCTAGTGTCCTTAACCATATAGTCCTTCATTGGTCTATTAGGCTAAGCATCCACCAATCTCATTCTTTGAGATTTTAAATTTGTGGAGAATGGGAAATGATAGAGTTGAAGCAATTATAAAAGGGCTAGATAAACTTCATGATAATTACTTGTGGCTAAACCCTCCTCTTCTTTACCTCTATTTTCTTCGCATGTATATAATTGTTAATAAATAATCAAGAACGGTTTTAATTGTTTTGTAATCTCTTATGCATTTTTGTCTAATCATTCATGGTTGATATAAGTACGTCTTAAGATTCTAAGTTAGAACTTTTTATGTGTACTAGACCTATGTCATGCTCAATATTTAGCAGGTGTTTTTTCCTTTTATTCTTTTAAAATTTCTTAGTGAGAATAAAGGAAAATAAGAGCGGCTTATAAAAAAATGAGTGGCTAGAAAAAAAAGAAAAAGAAAAAGAAAAGAAGAAAAAAAATAATACAAGACTCCCAAGAGGGGCAGTGTGGTGTTAATTATAGTGACTATTGAGTTCCAATATTACCTTGACGGGTTGCGGGGATTCAATAGATTGCTCCAATCCAATATTACCTTGACGGGTTGCGGGGTTGAAGATCCAAAGTCTCAAAAAGATGGCGGATGTAAATTATTGCGTGAGTTTTATTTTTCTTTCTTTAGCGAGTGTGTAGCAACTTATGAAAGCATGACATGAGGATTTTACACATAAGGCGAATGACTTATTATTCTTGAAACGGACTTGTATTAATTGTGAGCGGTTTTTCAAGTAATGGATGAGAGGATTACTTAGGGTTAAAACCGTGCTTCCTTATTTTTGGATTTTACATTTCTTATACTTCACGCTTGAATAATGACAAATTTGCCCACAAGCAATTTGCTCAATTAATAATCGGTTCCATATTTAATTGTCATGAATAAGTTGATGCACTTTTTACTCGTGAATACAATGATCCCATTTTTAATCTTGGTATGGGGAAAGTGAAACTTGAGGGTGATAAGTGTCCATGGTACCCGAGCCCTAATCAAAGTCATTGAATTCTTTATGAGTTATTTCCATCAAACCATTTCAAGAAAATACAAAAAGATGAAAATAGAATTGCTTTTCTTTGCAATGCATTGTATAAATTTAAAACCATGCATCATATAGTATAGCATAGTGTAGAAACATTCCATAATGGCCAAGGTGGGTTAATTATGAGAAGAGTGTAACTTGGTGCTTTAAAATGATGCATTGCATGAGGTCATGGCAATGGTCAAGTGGAGGGGAGTTGATAAGTGTGAAAACACTCATCAATAATGATCCAAAAACCACTCAAAACACAGTCAAATACATTATTTTAACTTTAAAATATCATAATTATGCGTGTATTTGTGTTTTATGTGTTTTCAGGTAACAAGATACAATTTTGGAGCTAATACACGTTTTCAAGGGATTTTCATGACAAAAGACGAAGAAAAAGACGAAAAGATGATTCAAGGACCTTATTTGCCAAGTTGTCAAAGATCAAGGATTGAAAGTGCAACTTTTTACAAAAATAAAGGATGAAATGGAAATGTGCTAAAAGTTTATATACATTTTGATAAGAGTTAAAAGCAAAGGACTAAAAAGGAAATTAAATGGAAAGTTGTTTATTACTTGGTCAATTGACTAAAGTCACGGTCAATCACAGATACACATACAATACACGTCTTCGTCTTCTTCGAAGAGAGAGAAACGAACCCTCCAATATTTCTTCATCCACCTCCAAAACCTGTAAATCAATATCAAAGACGATCCACGAAGAATCAAGCGAAGACTTAAACTACAAAGATGATCAGCTTTTTCTCCTCTACATGATGATGGCACTTAATTAGATCAAGACTCGAAGATAAAGAAACGCCCAAAATGATGAAGAATGAAGAAGGTCATTATCCTCGTATTTTACACGTGTCCATTCCTGATTGGAAGGAACACGTCATCCCACCTCCTTTCGGCGGCTATAAATAGAAGAGAAGAGCCTCATTTCTCGACGGTTAGCTAGGAGTAGTTTTCACATAGTAGTAGGTGTAGATTAGAAGTAGTTTAGACTAATTCTCTCATATTTTTCTTACTTTCGGTTTAAGCTTTCAATTAGAAAGTTGTTGAGATTCAGTTACTTTTCTGTTTTAATCATTGTAACAAACTATTTTTGTTTTCCATTAATGAAATTCACAGCTTTTACCATTTCTTTCTTTAGCTTTCTTAAAGCTTTCATTTTTATCCTTTACCTTTACTGTTCACATGATTTTAGAAGCAAAATCTGTTAAGTTCGTTACTGTACTGTTCACGAGGTAGTTCGTGGTTAGTTTGGAATTGGTTTTAGTTATTGAGAAGCTTTTCTTTGAATTTGTGTTCGAGATCGATTAGATTAGGTGCTGGTGCAATCCGTTTAGTTTCAGGGCTTAGATGTTTCTGTTAATCAGTTTAGTTTAGGCATTTGGATGAGTTTCAGTTACTGTTCACGCAGGTTTGTAGCTTTTCAGAAAGATAAGCTCAAATGAGCTTATGAGAGGAACTTTCTGCTTAAAAGTTTTCTGTTATAAGCTTTTACAAGCTTATTGATCGTTCATTCTATTTTTTAAAACCTACTGTCCTTTTGTTAACTGTTAATTTTGATTTACTCAAGTCACCAAAACATTCAGTCAGTTGGAGTTCTTTTGAGTTTTTGTTATAAAATTGTAACAAAATTTCCTTCAGTAGATAAAAGATTTTCAAGTTTGTTACTTCATACTTACTTTACTGTTTGTAAGATTTTCAGGTTTGTTACTTTACTCTTTTCACAATCTTTTTCATTGAATATCATTGTGAGTTAGAGTGAAAATTTCCGCAGCTTGAATAAGTTTCAATTAAGAAGTTGAGACGAAGATATTGCTAACTGATCATATAGATAGAATATAGTTGGATTCTTGTTTTCGATTTGATTTTGCAGGTATATTTTGAAGTTTATGCAGATTTCGTGGTTGGTAGTTTAGAAGACTCGATTCATCAGATCAGTAGGAAAAAGTAGATGGAGTTGTGATAGCTAAGCGAGCTCAGCGCTCCGCTTCGCCTCAACGGGCTGGCCTGGATGTTCATGTACATTTCCTTTTTTATTTCTGCAATTGCTAGTGTAAACTGTAGTGTGTAGTATATACTTGCTGATTCAATGCTTTAATAGATGCTTTTTGTGTGCTCTTTAATTGTTTTGACCTGCAATTTCCATTTGAGCAAATAGCTTTGTAAATTTTGTTTAGTTGCATAATATTTTGTTTAGTAGATAGGTTGAAATAAGCAAATGAGAATGTCAAGTTAAGCTTGGGATTTAGTTGCATAATATTGATACTTGTATTATGTTTTAGAATAGCTGAATAGAGATTTTCGAATTTGTCCATGTTGAGTCCTCCATAGTGTGTTGTTACGTTTCAGAACTAGTCCATTTCCTTTAGCCAGTTAGAACTGTTAGTAGTTCGTTAGTAGTTCGTTAGTTATTATAAAGTGCTGAATGTCCTCAGTTAGGTTAGCCAGTTAAATCTAATTGTGTTATCAGTCCTTGTTATTAAAAGCTGTTAGGACTTAGGTCTATTAACTCGTTGGAATAGACTTGGGCTTAATAACATTTTGGGCTTGTGTAGTTTTTTTAAGTAAGCTTCGTTTAAGTCTGTATTTTGCTCAAGTTTCATTATTAGTCTCAATTTAAAGTTTGATTTTTTTTTAAATTTCAGTTTATAAAGTTGTTGTTAGTTTTTAAAATTGATTTTAGTTGTATTAAATTTGTATTTTACATTTTTTTATAGTTTTTGCATTTAATTGCGTATTTGCAATTTGTTTTAAATAGTACGTATACGTAGATTAGCTAATATTTTTACCTTTTTACCTGCTATTTGCCAATTAGACATAAATTTCAAACAAGTTTTTACCACCAAAAACAATTTAGTCGAGCTTGAATAGTTATATCAATTCGAATCGATACCGAGAAAAACGAACTAAAAAGACAAATATTACACACAATTTTTGAATGATTTTGAATATCAATGAGAAATTCTTGAAAAAATTGTGTTCAACGCTTTTTGAAAAATCAATTCTTTTTGGCGAAAAGGTTTTTCGAAAGCATAAACTTGAGTTCATAGACTTTGAATGTCTTGACAAATCCACTCAAGTATAAGAAGATTTCTCTTTTTTTTGCTGAGGGTAAAGGCACTAAAGCATACACTCCCCCATGAATTTAGATCCGGGTTGCAATCTGAAAGTGATCCATAGTGGTGAGCTCAAAACGTTGAATGTTTTGTGACAAGCTCAACCCAAGATAGATTGCTCTACCCATTGTTGGAAATATTGTCCAAAAGAGACAATTTCCTTTATAAAAGATAGAAATGACATGTTTTGAAAAATATTTACAACTTCCATTCGAGCTTTATGTACACACCCGTGTCGTTATTGAGCGACATTTCTAGGTACGTCCATATTATCGATACTGAAAGACATGTCGAGAAGAATATTTTTGGATTTTCAAAGATTTTTTATTTTGTATTTTGCTTTTCATTAATATTTACATGTAGATGTTTGATAGATGAATCAATCAGACTTCTTTGCCAGAATCTCTAGTTCTGCTGGAGTCAAACATCTCATACTAATTTGCCTAACTAGATACGCAAACCTCTCTTTCGAAAGAGCTTTTGTAAACAAGTCAGCTAATTGGTAATCAGTTCCAACAAAGTAGAGTTCAACGATACCCCTTTCAACTTGTCCCTTAGTGAAGCGATATCTGACATCAATGTGCTTCGTGCGGGAATGCTGTACTGGATTGCAAGAGATGGCTATGGCGGACGTTTAGTCACAGTACATAGGTACTTTATCAAAGTGGAAGCCATAATCCGTGAGTTGTGTTCTCATCCAAAGAACTTGAGCACAACACGCAGATAGAGACACATACTCCGCTTCGGCTGATGACAGTGACGTACAATCCTGCTTCTTGGAAGACCATCCCACGAGCTTATCTTGACCTAGAAATTGTGCACCAGCAGAAGTACTTTTACGTGTATCAAGACACCCTGCATGATCAGAATCTGTATATGCCGTTAGAAAGAAACCGGTTTCCTTCGGATACCAGAGTCCCATGTGAATGGTATTCTTAAGGTACCGAAAGATCCGTTTAACCTCCTTGAGGTGATTTTCAGTGGGTCGTGCTTGATATCGTGCACAATAACACGTAGCATGTGATATATCTTGTCGGCTTGCTGTTAAGTACATGAGGGAGCCGATCATGGAACGATATCTCGTTTGATCAATGGCATCTCCCTCCAAATCAGCATTTAGGGATGTGGTTGATAATGGTGTCCCAACGGGGTCACATGAGGTCATACCATGCTTTTTGATTATCTCTTGACAATACTTAGCTTGGTTGATAAAGATACCACTTGGGGATTGGTCGACTTAAATTCCTAGATGTTGATCCCAAACTTAGATCGATTTAGCTTGTGTAAACGAGATTAAATCAGGTTAAACACGTAGAGAAACTTTGTTGTGTATAAAACAATTTAAGTATTATGCGGAATTAATACTCAAACAAGAACACACAAACAATGTAAAACAAACTTTCACTTTGATTGATAAAACAAACTTGCGTACAATGAAAATGTGAAAACGTATATTAAACTAAAAGCTAATGGCATCCTTTTATAGAATAAGGAGCCTTGTACAAGAGTCTACGTGTCAGCTATTTTAGGTAAAGATAAACATAAGAAATACATTGTCGATCATATCTTTACTAGAAACATACTAGAAACATAATACGTGTAGATTAAGTCTTCTATCAGTGCTTGACTTCTTCTTATCCATGCTTGACTTCTTCATGTCAACGCTTGTCCTGTCAACGCTTGATTTCTTCTTAACAACGTCCAGATTGCTCTTGTCAGCGTCCAAGTGTATTGGCTACATTTTATTCCCAACAATCCTCCCCTAAACTTGATATCTACTCTAGTAATCAAGTTTCTGAATAAAAACTAAGAACTAGGAGGATTCTTACAAATCTTATCAAATTGGTAATAAACATATCTAATCAAATCTTTGGCCACGTCACTTGAGTAGTCAATCTCCAGCTATGTTGTCTTCATCTTTTCCAAAACTTCTTTGGACATAGGATACTCAGCATCCATAAGAAGATATTCAGAAAACTTTATAGAGCTCAAATGATACACACCAGCTGCTGAATATAGACGCCATTGAAGTCCACTGATATCATCCTCAAGATCCTTCAAAACAGGATCTTCTTCTTCTGATGCACACATTCTCTTGAATGTTGACCAAAGCTTTATTCCATTGACAGAAGTAGGTTCTTCAGTCTCATACTTGGCCAGCAGTAACCTCCAAAGGTCTGCCAAGTCTTCCCTATTAATGAATCAGATTTTACTAGTTGAAAGTTCGTTTTCTCGGTGTCTAATCGAATTGATTTCCGGTTAATTGTGTGAGATTAGTTGTTCTTGGTGAAACAAATATTTTTGGTTTTGGTAAAATAAATGTGCAAGACTTAATAATAAATGACGAGTAATTAAAAGTACAACTAGTTGAAACGTAAACGGTGCAATATTTAAAACTTTAAAAGTAAATGATGAGAAATTAAATGACGTAAATATAAAACTTATCAAAAAGCAAATCGACAATTAAATAAAAATACAAAACGAACAAAATACCAATCGGAATACACCCGATCGGAATCCAATCGGAATCCGATCGGAATGTACCCATCGGAAAGTGCATGATCGGAATAATCGAAAATAACTAAATCGGAATGTCTAAAATTAAAACTAATCGGAATGTTTAGAAAAGGGCCAGATCAGAATGTTACTATGAATCCCAATCGGAATATGCAAATTTGAGGCCAATCGGAATGTTGGGAACACACCCATAATCGGAATACGCTAAGACTAAGCTGATCGGAATGAGCTAAGAAGACCTCCAAATCGGAATTAGTAAAATACATACAATCGGAATACCAAAACTTACCAAATTGGAATGAGTAAAACCCTTTTCCGATCAATAGATCGGAAAAAGGGGTGCTTGGTCGGAATGTGCGATCGGAAAGGGGTTTCCCCTTTCCGATTTATAAGGGATCCGAAATTTAAGCAAGTGATAAGCTATTGTAATAAGCTAAAACTAAAACTAAAACGAATCAATACTGAAAGGGGACCAATAAGCACAAGTAAGAACTTATCAAACATAAAATAAACAAACTTTAAAATCAAAACATAAAAAGATGAACTTTAAATCACTAAAAATTAAAAAGATCAAAACTTTAAATAAGAACTTGATGAAAAAGATGATGAAAGCAAGATTAAGATTAACAAGAAAGATTAATAATATGATGATTAAGACAAGATTAAGCTTAAAAAGTAAAGGTTTTATTAAAAACAAGAAAGAGAAAAGATGAAAGATTAGAGTTCTAGTGAGAGAAACTGTCACTTTCTTTCACTACAACTAAACTACTCCTACTCCTAAAACTAAAACTAACCAACCCTCCTAAATGAGTTTAGGCGGGTATTTATAGGAAATGGGGAGGTGCATGTGTTGCCTCCTCTTTCTTTCTTTCTTCACGTCTTCTCGTCTTTTAAGTTCTACGACTTTATCGACTTTGTCTCGGGATTAATTAAACTCGTCTTATAATTTATTTATTTATTAGACTCGAGTTCTTCGGCTTTAAGTAAACTTCCGTCTTTAGACTTGTTCTTCGATAAATCTTCAGAATAGGCCTTGGACTTCCGTTCTTTTTGCACTCTTGATCTCTTGACTTCGTCTTTTGTCGTTTTCTTCTATAAAAGCCTGTGAATGCCTGTGTTTTCTCCACTTTTCACCTTTTCGTCCTAAATCACAATAAAAACACAAACCACGCATAATTCCGACATTTACGACATAAAATACACGTTTTGGCTTGGTTATTATTGTAATTAAGTGGTAAATAGATGGGTGTTTTCACACCTATCAAATCCCCTACACTTAACCATTGCAATGTCCTCATGCAATGCATTAGTTACAAATCACGTTTTACATTTTCCATCATAATCAACCTACCTTGGCCTTTATTAAAGAGATAGAAAATTATAAACATTCAAAGTAAGGAAATTAAAAACATACCTTGGGTTTTGGAAATGTCGTGAATGATCATCATCCTCAAGTTTTCACTTTCTCCAAACCAAGCTTAGAAACGAGATCATTGTTATTATAAGTTATCAAACTAACACGAACTCATGTGGGCCAATTATTCACTAAGACTCCCTTATTCCTAGGGGTATCTCTTATATTTTATTGTTGTCTTGAATGATCACGAGGATGCATTTTTGACTTATTTCGATAGTTATTTAGTCCGAAAATAAAGTGAACGATTTAATCAATAGTTAGCTAAAGGACAAAATCTTTTAAAACTGCTTCTCGGGACCTCATAAAGTTCATATCTTGGCATAACTCGCTTCGCGATTTGAGACCTTTCTCGGACCGATATTTGGCAGCGACTTCATACTTCAAACCTTGAGAGACGTTCATGAAATAATGGTCTTCTCTTCATAATAGGAATTTCTTCACTTGAAATTTTGAGAGATTCATACTTGGACCACGACTTCTTCATTTTTCTCCAATCTTTATTTTGGACTTTGATATACAACGATCCACCTCCTTTTATGACTTGGATCTATTTATCCTCATACCTTGCTAGGGTCTTCTCGGATACACTTCTCCATGACTTTTGGGGAGTTTTTTGCTTTTCGTCGTGTGTCTCGATCCTTCATATTGATTTTCGATAAATGATTCTTCACATCACTTTAGGATCTTTAGCAACAAAATGTAGCCCTCATGCCTTGTTAGGGCCTTTTCGGACTCGCCAATCTTCGCATCCCGCTTCAATAAGTTATGCCTTGGCTATGAACTCTAATCCATACCGAGCAACTTTTAAACGATCTTGGGCTAGAAGCTGAGTAACTTTTCAAATCGTACAACCTTATTTATTGCAGATAGATTTATTAGCAGGCGATGGGAGAATAGGCTCATAATTAACTCACATAAATTCACGAAAGAATACCGAACTTATAATTGGCTCTATCATCTCTCGTTCTCCATAGTTTAAAATCTCAAGTAATGAGACTCGTGGATGCTTAGCCTATTAAATCAAAGTTTTGGGTTTTCGAGTCATCTATAGGATCTTGCAAACTCTTAGACTTTTTCAAGTTTAGAAATCGCTTTTTAAAGTTCCCTTGATAAACGACTCTCTAGGATCAATTATAGGAACTTGCGAAAAGTTCTTGTTCTTAACCCGTGAGAGTTAAGACTTTCACGTTTTATAGCTCCCTATATAAAAGCCTAGCAAAACTTGACTTAAACACGTTAAGGATACTAGCTAGAGTAAACTTAGATAAGTAAACTCGGGTTGAGTCAAAAGATTCACAACGTTTGAAAATTAAAACCACTTTATTGAAATTTATTCTAATAAGGAAAGAAAATAACTATAACAAAGGAAAATACAACTATACAACTAGGCCAAAATAGATTAAAAATTTTGAAAAATGTCGAAAAATCAAATTTTCCGGTTAAAATGAGGACAAATACAAGGAAAAGGCCACTTAACTTCGATAGAAGTCCCCCTACACTTAACATAAACATTGTCCTCAATGTTAAAGCATGTGGGAGTAAACTCCCCTACACTTAGGACATTATGCACGTTGTTTAAATCTCGCTAAGGAAAAGACAACTAAAGAGATTCCTATTTTAATATTGAGAAATATAAAATAGTGAATCGAAAAGAGTTTAGGATAGAACCGGGAAGAAGGGAACACGGAATCACGGTTCGTCAAAAGTCATCAAGAGTGTGTCTTTGAGGCTCTAATCCCTGCACATGATAAGAAAGAAAGCAAGAAACACCACGGGGCTCCCCCCTACACTTATGTTGAAAATAGATAGATAATTGGGTTGCCTCCCAAAAAGCGCTTGTTTTTGTTAACCGAGTCACGAGCCTGACTCGCCCCCGAATTAATTGGTCCATGGGGAAGCCTCGAATGTGATACCGGGATCAAAGACCTTGTCCTCGTTCCCGGTTGACATCAACAAAGGAGAGGCGGGGGGATAAGTCTTGTATGGGAGAAAGGTCCTTTCAACATACGTAAAGTATGTGTAATCAAGATCCACGGGAGGTGGGGTGGGTAAAGTTAGCACATTGTCCTCCCCCAGAGACAATGGATGCTGAGCAAGCGACAAAGCCGTATTGTTATCAATCATAGCATAATCAATGTCACCTCTCGGGTCAAAGCACTCATCCTCCGTGATGGTCTCTAACGGAGTGGATGAAAGGTGCTCGGGAGGGGGACTTGGGACAATATCTTCCTGCAGCAAATTATCAAAAATAATGTCCCCCTCCGTGTCAGAGTCATCAATACCTGGAGGGAGGGAGTGGATATCGATTTCTTCCAGCAATGGGTCATTATCTTCAACGGGAGGAATAGATGGAGGTAAAGACTTGGAAAGAGAAGGAGAAGTCAACTCTTCGATTTGAGCAATAAGAAGATGAACTTTCCGTAATCTATCGCGAAGAAGCACGTCTTCCACCTTATCCACAAGATCATGTTCATCGGTGAACTTCTCGTAAACCGGAGAGAATAAATCGTCATCGTCTGCATCTCACGGTGAAGATTGAGAAATTTCAAAAGTGAAATTCTCATAGCTTGGAGAAAAATCGACATCATTAGGATCGACCTCTTCTGTGAGAGCAACGTCGTCCTCAGGCTCCATAGCAGGTAAGTCACAAACCTCATCATCCAATACTTTGTCGAGACCAACATCACTAAGCTCATTCAACGAATTTAGATCCTTAGATGTAGTAGGAACATCGATAGTAGGAGCAGTAACTTCAGAAGATTGGTTGAAAGTGTAGACATCATCGTCGTCGTCATCATCATAATAGATGGGACGAGTCCAATTAGGAGTGACATAGTCGGCTAACTCTTCCTTGATAACCTCTACATCTTTAAGAAGCTCATGCAGCAACTTTTGTTGTTCATCGCCCCGAGTATGTTCAATTTCACCAATTCTATCCCACGCTGTAATTAAACATTTTGGTGTAGAAAAGAAGGGAAAACGACTAAATTGGCTCAAAAAGGTGTCGGTGGTTTTCAAGGTTTCGTCCACATCAAGCAACGGTTGCCTTTCCTGATGTAAGTCAGCTCGAAGTTGAGCTATACTTTCTAGAATGTCATTCAAAGAAGTGAGTTGTTGATCAAGACTAGTTTGCTGAGAGGATTGATGATTGAGGGTGTGATGTGGGGGCTCACGGTTATAGACACTAGGATGATAGCACGGTACTTTCTCAAAGATTTGCGACGGATCACAAAAAGAAGCATCGTGAGGGCCCCCACAAATATAGCACCATGGGTATGGAGAGAAACTGGGTGCCTCTTGTGGATAGCTATTATCATTTTCATAATTGTACCCCGGTTCTTGCCCGTGACCATACGGGTATCGAACCGGGCACGAAACATGCCAATGAGAATCGCTTCCACAATAGATGCACGGGGGAACAGGAGGTGGGTTAAAAAAGAATGAATTAGTCGAGTTGCACAAAGGACAAAATCCGAATTGTGTGTTGTCGATATCGTTTCCACACCGTTCACATGTACACCATTGACAAGAGTTGTTCCCAGATAATTGTTTCCCACACCGGACGCAATGGACATAAAAATCCATCAAGAAAGATAGATAAGCAAGAAGAATATTTTTGGTGCAAAACTTTGAAAAAGAAATGCTTTTTATGATTTTTCAAATGTTTTTGGAATTTTTGAAAATTTTTGGACACGAAAAATAACGTTCACAAGTGAACGGATCCCAAAAGCCAAGCGTCTCTCACAAAAAACCGTTAATCTTCACGAAAAGAGCCGGCAGCGACGCCATTTTAATGAATCAGATTTTACTAGTTGAAAGTTCGTTTACTCGGTGTCTAATCGAATTGATTTCCGGTTAATTGTGTGAGATTAGTTGTTCTTGGTAAAACAAATATTTTTGGTTTTGGTAAAATAAATGTGCAAGACTTAATAATAAATGACGAGTAATTAAAACTACAACTAGTTGAAACGTAAACGGTGCAATATTTAAAACTTTAAAAGTAAATGATGAGAAATTAAATGACGTAAAATTAAAACTTATCAAAAAGCAAATCGACAAGTAAATAAAAATACAAAACGAACAAAATACCAATCGGAATACACCCGATCGGAATCCAATCGGAATCCGATCGGAATGTACCCATCGGAAAGTGCATGATCGAAATAATCGAAAATAACTCAATCGGAATGTCTAAAATTAAAACTAATCGGAATGTTTAGAAAAGGGCCAGATCGGAATGTTACTATGAATCCCAATCGGAATATGCAAATTTGAGGCCAATCGGAATGTTGGGAACACACCCATAATCGGAATACGCTAAGACTAAGCTGATCGGAATGAGCTAAGAAGACCTCCAAATCGGAATTAGTAAAATACATACAATCGGAATACCAAAACTTACCAAATTGGAATGAGTAAAACCCTTTTCCGATCAATAGATCGGAAAAAGGGGTGCTTGGTCGGAATGTGCGATCGGAAAGGGGTTTCCCCTTTCCGATTTATAAGGGATCCGAAATTTAAGCAAGTGATAAGCTATTGTAATAAGCTAAAACTAAAACTAAAACGAATCAATACTGAAAGGGGACCAATAAGCACAAGTAACAACTTATCAAACATAAAATAAACAAACTTTAAAATCAAAACATAAAAAGATGAACTTTAAATCACGAAAAATTAAAAAGATCAAAACTTTAAATAAGAACTTGATGAAAAAGATGATGAAAGCAAGATTGAGATTAACAAGAAAGATTAATAATATGAAGATTAAGACAAGATTAAGCTTAAAAAGTAAAGGTTTGATTAAAAACAAGAAAGAGAAAAGATGAAAGATTAGAGTTCTAGTGAGAGAAACTGTCACTTTCTCTCACTAAAACTAAACTACTCCTACTCCTAAAACTAAAACTAACCAACCCTCCTAAATGAGTTTAGGAGGGTATTTATAGGAAATGGGGAGGTGCATGTGTTGCCTCCTCTTTCTTTCTTTCTTCACGTCTTCTCGTCTTTTAAGTTCTTCGACTTTATCGACTTTGTCTCGGGATTAATTAAACTCGTCTTATAATTTATTTATTTATTAGACTCGAGTTCTTCCGCTTTAAGTAAACTTTCGTCTTTAGACTTGTTCTTCGATAAATCTTCAGAATAGGCCTTGGACTTCCGTTCTTTTTGCACTCTTGATCTCTTGACTTCGTCTTTTGTCGTTTTCTTCTATAAAAGCCTGTGAATGCCCGTGTTTTCTCCACTTTTCACCTTTTCGTCCTAAATCACAATAAAAACACAAACCACGCATAATTCCGACATTTACGACATAAAATACACGTTTGCTTGGTTATTATTGTAATTAAGTGGTAAAATGATGGGTGTTTTCACACCTATCACCTATCCATACTTGCAAACAAAGACATAAGAGTAGTAAAAGTATGTACCTCTTTCCCATATTTGCCAATCATCCAAAACCCACTTGCATCTTCTTCATAACTAATGATAGGGCTTCTGGAATCATGAGGTAACACTTTTACCATATCTGAAGCTTCCATGGGTGAGAGCTTAATACTATTTCTAATAATAAATTAACTGGGATTCACTTTATTCAAATATGAAGGAAACTCAAGTGGATCTCCTTTATTCAATGGTCTTGGTGTAACCAAAGCCTTTTGAATCACCATGTCTTCTACAAGTTCTTCCTTTCTTTCATCTGAAAGGAATTTAAGAGTGTTCATCTCTTGCACTCTTGCCCAAATAGGATAAGCCTTATATTCCAATTCATCAAAGGATAATCCCTGCAATCTTCTAAAAGTCCAACCTGTTTGATGACATCTGAGCAACATGTAATAGAGCTCCCTTCTTGCTGTTTTGTTCTGTTCAAAAACTTTACTAGCTTTATATTTCAGAATCACCTTGCAGTCTATTTGAACTCTAAGTAAAATTTCCAAACCCCAAATTTGATCTGACAAAGTCATGTCTGGATTCTCCGTTACTCTGTTCTCCCATGCAAAGTACAACTGAGCAATCTCAGGCATATCATAATCTACCTTCATGTTCAATTCTGCAAGCTTTTCTCTTGCCAACACATCACCATATTCAAGTCTTTCTGGTTCTTCAATAATCATAACACTTGAATCTAAACTTTCATCATTACTTCCTTCTTGTTCCTCAGAAGTAACCACAAATGGTGACTCAGCGACCTTCTTCTTTTCTTGTTCCATAAGTTGTGCAACCAAATTTGAATCAAACTCTACTTGAGCTGCATCCTTGGGAACCATTGTTTCTACCATAATTCCTTTACCCCTATCTAATGCATCAATAATAAGTGTGAAAACACTTATCCTTTTACCACTTATTTCCAATAATAACAAGACCAAAACGTGTATTTTATGTCGTAAAAGTCGGAATTATGCGTGGTTTGTGTTTTTATTGTGTTTTAGGACCAAAAGATGCAAAAGGAAGAAAACATGGGCTATCATAGGCTTTTATCGAAGAAAAAGACTAAAGACGAAGTCAAAAGATCGAGAATGCAAAAAGAACGGAAGTCCAAGGCCAATTCTGAAGATTTATCGAAGAAAAAGTCTAAAGACGGAAGTTTAATGAAGTCGAAGAACTCAAGTCTAATTATAGAAGAAAATTATAAGACAAGTTCAATTTATATCGACAAATCCCGAGACGATGTCGAGAAAGACAAAGAAATTAAGTCGAGTCGAGAAGAAAGAAATTAGATAGCTTAAGCATGTAATCTCCCCACCTCCTATAAATACCCTCCTAATGAGTCATTAGGAGGGTCTTAGGTGTTTTAGTTTTTAATAGGTGTAGTTTAATTTTGAAGTGTGTTTTATTTTTCTCTCTAATTTTTCTTTCAAACTTGTTAATCTTTCCATTAATCTTGTAATCTTTTTACATTCATCTTTAATCAATCAAGCTTATTTTCTTAATTCTCATTCTACCTTTCTTAATCTTTTTCTTAATCTTGATAATCATGTAGTTAATCTCATCTTTTTGATTAAGTGATTGTTTTATTCATGTGATTGATCTTGTAGTTTTGATGTGGTGGATGTTTTGAGCTTATTGTGGTATTTGATCTTTTAGTGTTTGGCTTATTTTTGATTAAGTTCTTTGGATAGATTAATAGGATAGCTTATTAGTTGATTCTAAATGTTTTGATTATTTTAAGTTTTTATAGTTTTGAATTTGTGGCTTATTTAATTCTTCTTAAAATTTATTTGGTTAAAGTTTTGGTTAATTGCTTGTTTGGTTTGTGCTTATTTGTGGCTTGTTGCTTAAGTTTGGTCGTTACTGTTACTCCTTGTCTGCGTTCTATCATTTTCGGAAAAGGGTTTGTTTCTCTGAAAATGTACCTTTTTCTGAAAAGGCTATTTTTCCGAAATTTCCATTTTTATGAAATATTCATTTTTCTGAAAATCTCCTTTTTCTGAAGAAACCCATTTTACTGAAAAGATAAGTATTCCGAAAAAACGCATTTTCCTGAAAACCTTGTTATTCCGAAATTATCACTTTTCCTGAAAACAACTTTATTCCGAAAACCCTTCTTTCTCTGAATTCGTCATTATTCCGAAAATACACTTTCTCTGAAAATCTCCTTTTTCCGAAAAAACCTATTTCTCTGAAAAGTTCATTTCTCCGAAATCATTCCTTTTTCCGGAAAACCAAGTATTCCGAAAATACCATTTTTACTGAAAACACCGTTTTTCCGAAATTACTCTTTTTCTGAAATTGTCATTTTTCTGAAGAATCTCCTTTTCCGAAAAGGCTGTTATTCCGAAGATATTCTTTTTCCGAAATTCCCAGTTTTCTGAAAACCTTGTTATTCCGAAGAAACCATTTTTCTGAATTCATCATTATTCCGAAGATGTCAATTTTCCTGAAATTTCAATTATCTTGTTTCAGACTTAGTTAAGTTTTTAATTTTCAGAATTGTTGCTATTTTCCAAATTTTATTTTTTTCCTACCTTTTTACTTAGCATTGTTTGAACTTGTTTTATCTTAGATTAAATTTTCAAGCTTTCAACAACATTTTTACCTTTAGTAGAATAGATAACCAAACCTTTTACTTTCCACCAAGAACAACTGAGTCACACTTTCTACCGGAGATCAATTCGAAAAGATCGGACGATAATATTTTATACTTAGCTAAAAGTTGTGTATTAAATGGCGCCGCTGCCGGCTCTTTTCGTTAAGATTAACGGTTTTAAGTGAGAGATGCGTTGGATTTTGGGATCCGTTCATCTTTGAACGTTATTTTCCTTGCTTTAAAATTTTCAAAACTCCTAAAAAATATAAAATTTTCAAAAATACAAAAAAATTAAAAAACATAAAAAAAACAAAACAAAAAATATTTCTTGTATATTTTTCTCTTTCTTTTGCAGGTGTATGCGTACTCGATCAACGTCTTATCCCGAGCTCGAGACTCTCGATAACTTAGACATGGCCAGTGTACACAACAATAATAATAATCCACCTCAACCCAACATGAATAATGACAACAATGAACCTCTACCAGACAATCGTCCAATGATCGAACTTTTGCAAGCACATGTAAAGGGCAACAACGATGCTATTGTCATACCCGCGATTGGAGCCAACAACTTTGAGCTCAAATCCCGCTTCATTCAAATGGTCTCTGCTCAACCATTCTTGGGCGTCCAATTGATGATCCTCATGGCCATATTAAGAGGTTTCTTCAACTCACTAATACGGTTAAGTATAATGGGGTTTCACAAGAGGTAATTCGCTTGCAACTTTTTCCTTTCTCCTTAGAGGGACAAGCCCGACATTGGCTTGATAAGGAACCGCCACAAAGTATTCTTACGTGGACAGACTTAGAGACCAAATTCATAAACTACTTTTTCCCACCCTCTCGTACTACCGCTTTGCGGAATGAAATTATTACTTTTGAACAAAAGAACGATGAGACTTTTAGTGAATCTTGGGACCGTTTTAAAGAACTTTTAAGAAAGTGCCTACAACATGGTTTTACCAAAGTGCACCAAATTAATACTTTTTACAATGGTTTAAGCATGAATGACCAAGATTCACTAAATAGTGCCTCGGGGGGTAATCTTTTGGTTAAGTCTTCTAATGCCGCTTGGTATATTATTGAGAACAAGTCTAGAGTGCAAACCAAGAGTGTTCGGACCAATGTGGCTAGTGCTAGCACTAATGAGAGAAACAAGAGACTTGATAAGCTTACTTCGCTTGTTGAATCACTTGCTCTCCAAGCCGCCAACAATACCAAAGCTATCACTGCCCAAGCTAGTGCTTTGACTCAATCACGTGATATATGCGGGGGATCTCACTCATACACCGATTGTCCTTCAACTCACGGCAATCCGGAAAATGTGTATGCCGTCAAAGGTACCTATGCTACAGGAAGCTATCAAGCACGTCCTCAAGGTGACCGCAATCTGCTCAGCTATCGCTCAAATAACTATCTTTCACCACCCAGTTTTCCCCCACAAAACCCAAACAACCTTAATCGCAACAATCAAAACCAACCACGTGCTCTAACTCCATATCAAAACCAAAGAAACCCATATCCACCTCAAAGAAACAACCAAGTTTACCAACAACCTGCTTATCAACCACCCGCCTACCATGCTCCTCCCAAACAACCCACTGTATTACACCAAGAGGTTGAAACCTACATGAGGACTAATGATGCGACAGTGCAATATCTTCAGCGGGAATGACCAACATGAAAGCAGATATGGTAAAGCAAGGGAATGATCTTCGTGCTGATATGCGAAACTCTTTTACAAGTCAAACGAATGACTTAAGGAACATGATGGCTAGTTTCTTCCCAAGTAATCAAGCCTCTGGATCGGGTTCTCTTCCGAGTAACACCGTTGCTAATCCAAGAGGGGAGATGAAAGCAATCACCACTCGTAGTGGAAAAGGTTTAAAGGAACCTGAGCGTCCTACACCTACACCGGTGATTGTGACAAAGGAAAACGAGTCTCTTTCTCCAAATCCTCCATCTTCTATTCCTCCAACTTCTACTTCTACAATTCCACCACCTTCTACTTCTACCCCTCCACCACCCAAGGATGTGAGTGTGAATTCTATCCCAAAGCCTTCATCTCAACCCAATATACCTTATCCGTCGAGGTTGAGGAAAGAGAAATTGAAGAACAAGGATGATATTCAGGTTTCTAACTTTCTCAAAATGTTTAAACAACTGAATTTCAATATCTTCTTTGTTGAGGCTCTCGCTCACATGCCGAAGTACGCTAAAATGTTTAAATATCTTCTCAGTGATAAGGAGAAACTTCTCGATATTGCTCAGACCCAACTTAATGAGAATTGCTCCGCAGTGCTCTTAAGGAAATTACCAACCAAACTTGGTGATCCGGGTCGTTTCTTGATTCCTTGCAACTTCCCTGGGGTAGAGAATTGTATGGCCCTAGCCGATCTAGGTGCTAGTATAAACTTAATGCCTTTAAGCGTTTGGAAACAAATGTCTCTACCCGAGCTAGTCCCCACACGAATGACTTTGGAATTAGCAAACCGTACGGTTGCTTATCCAGTGGGGATAGCCGAAGATGTCTTCGTTGGTGTCGACAAATTCACTTTTCCGGCGGATTTTGTTGTCGTTGACTACGAGATGGATCCCCATGTTCCATTAATCGTTGGACGTCCATTCTTGAGGACCGGTCGCACTCTCATTGATGTAGCCGCTGGCGAATTAATCATGAGAGTTGGTGATGATAAAATCGTCTTCAACATGGGTAATCTTTCTAAGCAGCCTTCGGGAAACGAGAGTGTTAATTTCATTGATGTTCTTGATGAGGCTTGTGAAGAACATTTCAAAGACGCTTGTAAAAGTGGTTCTTCTTCTCTACCCACTGTTGAGACTGTTGCCTCCATTGCTCCATCACTAACTCCATTTGGAGAAAGTGATTTCATCTTGAAAGAATTTGAAGAAACTTTGGGAGATGTGGACTTGCAATATGACGATTCTCCCTCCAATTGGGATGAAGACATTCGTACCATTGAGAAACTTCTCAATGAGGACCATATTTCTCAACCATCTCCTAAGGATATCTCTATCGATGAGCCGAATTTGACTACGCATTCCATCGAAAATTCTCCGGATTTAGAGCTTAAGGACCTACCGTCTCATCTCGAGTACGTTTTCCTTGAAGACAACAAGAAGTCACCCGTCATCATCGCTAAGGACTTGAAAGAGGAAGAAAAATCCCGACTTATCGCCCTGTTGAAGAATCACAAGAAAGCTATTGCGTGGAAAATCTCCGATATTCGTGGAATTGATCCTCACTTTTGCACACATAAAATTCTCATGGAGGACGACTTTAAACCCACTATTCAAAGCCAAAGAAGGGTGAATCCTAAGATCCATGACGTAATCAAAAAAGAGGTTATCAAACTTCTTGATGCGGGAATGATCTACCCTATCTCGGATTCATGGGTTAGTCACGTCCATTGTGTGCCTAAGAAAGGCGGAATAACCGTTGTGCCCAATGAAAACAACGAGTTGATTCCTACTCGTCTCGTTACAGGGTGGAGAGTTTGTATAGACTATCGCAAACTCAATGATGCTATGAGAAACGATCATTTTCCCCTCCCTTTCATGGACCAAATGCTTGAACGTCTAGCGGGTAATGACTGTTACTGCTTTTTAGACGGTTTCTCCGGGTATTTTCAAATTCCCATCGATCCCAAAGACCAAGAGAAAACCACATTCACTTGTCCTTACGGAACATTTTCTTATAAAAGAATGCCTTTCGGCTTATGCAATGCTCCTGGGACATTCAAAAGGTGTATGATGGCTATCTTCCATGACATGGTTGAAGAAACTATGGAAGTATTCATGGATGATTTCTCGGTTTATGGGGATTCTTTCTCTCATTGCCTTTCCAATTTGGAACGCATGCTTAAGCGGTGTGAAGACACTCGCCTTGTTCTAAATTGGGAAAAATGCCATTTCATGGTAAAAGAAGGCATTCTGCTTGGACATAAAATCTTAAAAGCCGGTCTTGAAGTGGACCGTGCTAAAGTGGATGTCATAGCTAAATTACCTCCACCTTCAACCGTGAAGGGTGTGAGAAGTTTCCTTGGTCATGCGGGCTTCTATCGTTGATTCATCCAAGATTTTTCTAAAATCGCTCGCCCGATGACCCACCTGTTGGAAAAAGATACTCCTTTCAACTTTTCTAAAGAGTGTCTTGAATCCTTCAATCTTCCTAAGGATAAGCTAACTAAGGCACCGGTCTTGGTTACCCCTAATTGGTAGCTACCTTTTGAGTTGATATGTGATGCTAGCGACTTTGCTATTTGAGCGGTTTTGGGCCAAAGAGTGAACAAACACTTCCAACCAATCCATTACGCTAGCAAGACAATGACGGGGGCTCAATTGCATTATACCACTACCGAAAAAGAGCTTTTAGCTGTAGTGTATGCTTTTGAAAAATTCTACCCCTATCTTGTTCTTTCCACCACCATCGTGTATACCGATCATTCCGTGTTGAAGTACTTGTTGACTAAGCAAGATTCTAAGCCAAGACTTCTTCGTTGGGTTTTGCTCCTTCAAGAATTTAAAATCGAAATTCGTGACAAGAAGGGTGCTGAAAACCTAGCCGCGGATCATTTAAGTAGACTTGAGGATCCTTATCAAGGGGATCATCCGAATCAAGAGATCAATGACTCTTTTCTCCTTGAGGCCTTAATGTCTATCAACTTCAATCTCGATGACACCCCGTGGTTTGCGGACATTGCAAACTACTTAGCGGGTGGAATTCTCAAGGAAGGGTTAACGTCCCAACAAAAGAAAAAGTTCTTTAAAGATATTGAACATTATTTCTGGGACGACCATTACCTTTTAAAACAATGTACTGATCTGATTATTCGTCAATGTGTTGATGGGCCGGCAGCGGTACAAATCCTTGATGCCTGCCATAAAGGACCCACTGGTGGTCACTTTGGTCCCAATTACACCGCGAAGAAATTATTCGACTCTGGATTTTATTGGCCCACCATTTATCGTGACGCTCATGACATGGCTAAACATTGTGATGCTTGCCAAAGACAAGGCAAGATCACACATAAAGATGAGATACCTCAAAATTTCATACAAGAATGTGAAATCTTTGATGTATGGGGCATCGAATTTATGGGGCCATTTCCATCATCTAAAGGGAACAAGTACATCCTCGTAGCCGTAGACTACGTTTCTAAATGGGTTGAAGCTAAGGCTCTCCCCACGAACGATGCGAGGGTGGTTGTGAACTTTTTGAAGCAGCTTTTCGCTCGATTCGGTGTTCCTCGTGATATTATCAGTGACCGCGGGATTCATTTTTGCAATGATCAATTCGCCAGAGTCATGGCTAAGTACGATGTCAATCACCATCTTTCCACCGCTTATCATCCCCAAACTAATGGGCAAGCCAAGATTTCCAACCGTGGATTGAAGCGAATTTTGGAGCGTACTGTGGGAGAGCATCGTGCCGCATGGTCCGATAAGTTAGATGATGCTTTGTGGGCTTTCTGTACTGCTTATAAGACCCCGATTGGTTGTACACCTTATCGTCTTGTGTACGGGAAAGCATGCCACCTCCCTATTGAGCTGGAACATAAGGCATACTGGGCCTTGAAGTGGGCTAACTTCGACATCAACAAAGCCGGAGATCTTTCACAAGATTCAACTCAATGAGCTCAATGAACTAAGGAATGAAGCATATGAGAACTCATTGATCTACAAGGAGAAGACAAAGATCATCCATGATGCAAGGATTAAGAACCGAGAGTTCCACGTTGGTGATCAAGTCTTACTTTTTAACTCTCGGTTGAAGATCTTCTCAGGCAAGTTGAAGAGCCGCTGGTCTGGTCCATTCACCGTCGCCAAAGTCTTCCCATATGGCACCATTGAGCTTTCTCAGCCTAATGGGCCCAATTTTAAGGTGAATGGCTAGCGTGTGAAGTTGTACTTTGGTGAGGACATCTCTCATGAGATGATTCCATCCCTCATCACGTTTCCCATGAACTAGCTTTGAGTCGAGTCAGGCTCGTGACTCGGTTATCAAAAACAAGTGCTTCTCGGGAGGCAACCCTGTGATGTATCCTTTACCGTTTTCATAATAAGTGTAGGGGGAGCCCCGTATGTGTTTGTTGTCTTGTTTCTTCTTCTGTGTAGGGATTAAAGCTTCAAAGATCCATTCTCGATGACTTTTGACGAACCGTGATCCCGTGTTCCCGTCTTCCCGGTTCTATCCTAAAACTGTCGTGATTCAATATTTCATATCTTATATGTTCACATTGAAATCACTATAGTTGTCCTTTCCTTAGCAAGATTTAAACAACGTGTACAATGTCCTAAGTGTAGGGGAGTTTACTCCCACATGCTTAAACATTGAGGACAATGTTTATATCAAGTGAAGGGGGGACTTCTATCGAAGTAAGTGGTCTTTTCCATGAATTTGTCCTCATTTTAACCGGAAAATTTGATTTTTCGACATTTTTCAAAATTTTTAATCTATTTTGGCCTAGTTGTATAGTTGTATTTTCCTTTGTTATGATTATTTTCTTTCCTTGCTAGAATAAATTTTCAATAAAGTGGTTTTAAATTTTTCAAAGTCGTGAATATTTTGACTCAACCCGAGTTTACTTATCTAAGTTTACTCTAGCTAGTATCCTTAACGTGTTTAAGTCAAGTTTTGCTAGGCTTTTATATAGGGAACTTTAAAACGCGAAGGTCTTAACTCTGACGGGTTAAGAACAAGAACTTTTCGCAAGTTCCTATAATTGATCCTAGAGAGTTGTTTATCAAGGTAACTTTAAAACGCGAATTCTAAACTTGAAAAAGTCTAAGAGTTTGCAAGATCCTATAGATGACTCGAAAACCCAAAACTTTGATTTAATTGGCTAAGCATCCACGAGTCTCATTCTGAGATTTTAAATTGTGGAGAACGAGAGATGAAAGAGTCAATTATAAGTTTGGTATTCTTTCGTGAATTTATGTGAGTTGATTATAAGCATATTCTCCCATCGCTTGCTAATAAATTTATCTGCAATAAATAAGGTTGTACGATTTGAAAAGTTACTTAGCTTCTAGCACAAGATCGTTTAAAAGTTGCTCAGTATTAATTAGAGTTCATAGCCAAGGCATAACTTATTCAAGCGGGATGCGAAGATTGGCGAGTTCGAAAAGGCCCTAACAAGGCATGAGGGCTACATTTTGTTGCTAAATATCCAAAAGTGATGTGAAGAATCATTTATCGAAAATCAATATGAAGCATCGAGACACACGACGAAAAGCAAATACTCCCCTAAAGATCATGGAGAAGTCTATCCGAAAAGACCCTAGCAAGGTATGAGGATAAATAGATCCAAGTCCTAAAAGGAGGCGGATCGTTGTATATCAAAGTCCAAAATAAAGATTGGAGAAAAATGAAGAAGTCGTGGTCCAAATATGAAGAATCTCTCATAACTTCAAGTGAAGAAATTCCTATTATGAAGAGAAGACCATAATTTCAAGAACGTCTCTCAAAGATTTGAAGTATGAAGTCGCTGCCAAATATCGGTCCGAGAAAGGTCTCAAATCGTGAAGCGAGTTATGCCAAGATATGAACTTTATGAGGTCCCGAGAAGCAGTTTTAAAAGATTTTGTCCTTTAGCTAACTATTGATTAAATCGTCCCATTTTACTTTCAGCCTAAATAACTATCAAAATAAGTCAAACAATGCATCATGGTGATCATTTAAGACATTATTAAAATATAAGAGATACACCTAGGAATAAGGGAGTCTAAGTGAATAATTGGGCCACATGAGTTCTTGTTAGTTTGCTAACTTATAATAACAATGATCTCGTTTTTAAGCTTGGTATTGGGAACGTGAAACTTGAGAATGATGAACATTCATGACAACCAAACCCAATGTAAGTCTTTGATTTCTTACTTATTTTGTTCTTTTAGTTTTCTTAGTGTTTAGTATTTAATAAAGGCCAAGGTGGGTTATCTATGATGAAAAATGTAAACCGTGCTTTGAAATTAGTGCATTGCATGAGGACATTGCAATGGTCAAGTGTAGGGGATTTAATAAGTGTGAAAACACTTATCCTTTTACCACTTATTTCCAATAATAACAAGACCAAAACGTGTATTTTATGTCGTAAAAGTCGGAATTATGCGTTGGTTGTGTTTTTATTGTGTTTTAGGACCAAAAGATGCAAAAGGAAGAAAACATGGGCTATCACGGGCTTTTATCAAAGAAAAAGACTAAAGACGAAGTCAAAAGATCGAGAATGCAAAAAGAACGAAAGTCCAAGGCCAATTCTGAAGATTTATCGAAGAAAAAGTCTAAAGACAGAAGTTTAATGAAGTCGAAGAACTCAAGTCTAATTATAGAACAAAATTATAAGACAAGTTGAATTTATATCGACAATTCCGAGACGACGTCGAGAAAGACAAAGAAATTAAGTCGAGTCGAGAAGAAAGAAATTAGATAGCTTAAGCATGTAATCTCCCCACCTCCTATAAATACCCTCCTAATGAGTCATTAGGAGGGTGTTAGGTGTTTTAGTTTTTAATAGGTGTAGTTTAATTTTGAAGTGTGTTTTATTTTTCTCTCTAGTTTTTATTTCAAACTTGTTAATCTTTCCATTAATCTTGTAATCTTTTTACATTCATCTTTAATCAATCAAGCTTATTTTCTTAATTCTCATTCTACCTTTCTTAATCTTTTTCTTAATCTTGATAATCATGTAGTTAATCTCATCTCTTTGATTAAGTGATTGTTTTATTAATGTGATTGATCTTGTAGTTTTGATGTGGTGGATGTTTTGAGCTTATTTTGGTATTTGATCTTTTAGTATTTGGCTTATTTTTTATTAAGTTGTTTGGATAGATTAATAGGATTGCTTATTAGTTGATTCTAAATGTTTTGATTACTTTAAGTTTTTATAGTTTAGAATTTGTGGCTTATTTAGTTCTTCTTAAAATTTATTTGGTTAAAGTTTTGGTTAATTGCTTGTTTGGTTTGTGCTTATTTGTGGCTTATTGCTTAAGTTTGGTCGTTACTGTTACTTCTTGTCTGCGTTCTATCATTTTCGGAAAAGGGTTTGTTTCTCTGAAAACGTACCTTTTTCTGAAAAGGCTATTTTTCCGATTTTTATGAAATATTCCTTTTTCTGAAAATCTCCTTTTCCCGAAGAAACCCATTTTACTGAAAAGATAAGTATTCCGAAAAAACGCATTTTCTTGAAAACTTTGTTATTCCGAAATTATCACTTTTCCTGAAAACAACTTTATTCCGAAAACCCTTCTTTCTCTGAATTCGTCATTATTCCGAAAATACACTTTCTCTGTAAATCTCCTTTTTCCGAAAAAACCTATTTCTCTGAAAAGTTCATTTCTTCGAAATCATTCCTTTTTCCGAAAAACCAAGTATTCCGAAAATACCATTTTTAATTAAAACACCGTCTTTCCGAAATTACTCTTTTTTCTGAAATTGTCATTTTTCCGAAGAATCTCTTTTTCCGAAAAGGCTGTTATTACGAAGATATTCTTTTCCCGAAATTCCCAGTTTTCTGAAAACCTTGTTATTCCGAAGAAACCATTTTTCTGAATTCATCATTATTCCAAAGATGTCAATTTTCCTGAAATTTCAATTATCTTGTTTCAGACTTAGTTAAATTTTTAATTTACTGAATTGTTGCTATTTTCCAAATTTTATTTTTTCCTACCTTTTAACTTAGCATTGTTTGAACTTGTTTTATCTTAGATTAAATTTTCAAGCTTTCAACGACATTTTTACTTTTAGTAGAATAGATAACCAAACCATTTACTTTCCACCAAGAACAACCGAGTCGCACTTTCTATCGGAGATCAATTCGAAAAGATCGGACGATAATATTTTATACTTCGCTAAAAGCTGTGTATTAATCAATGATGGGTAAAGATGATGATGGTACCTGTGAAGACACTTCCTTGATGATAGCTGATGACTAGAATACGTCAACCATATATGCAGGTCTATCAACGTTCAAAACCTGTGTGTCAACGCCCAACTTACTCTTGTCAGCGCTTGGTGTGTCAGCGTCCAAAATCTGCTTGTCAACGCTTACCTTACTCTTGTCAGCGCTTCTTGTGAACTTCTCCATCATTTCTGTAAATGATAAATTCAAATTTGTAGGAGTAACCAAAGAGACATCAAAACCTGGTTGCTTCTTCAAATCTGTAAGAGCTTCAGCCACACCCAAAGATTCTCCATCATGTGAGCCTTTGTCACTCACATGTATCTGCTCATCCTCCCCTTTGGAAGAATCCTTCATACCACGCCTATTGTTAGCACCTTATAAAAGAACAATCCTCTCCCTTAATTTCTTGAGTTCAAGGCCTTGTACTGACAGTATGTACCAGGTCTGCATTTTGCTTTTGCAAGCTAATGCAGACAGCCGTCAATTCCAACATTGTATATGGTTCCAATCTGCCCTCCTCTAGAATGGGGATTTGACCTCCCAAGATAGAGCCATGGGGCATGAATGAGGTCTTAATGATGGTAGGACTGACTTGGCCTGCATCTAAGCCAGAACCAATAGTCCTAGCCTCACCCATGTCACCAACCACACTTGTGGTGGTAGTTCTTTATGCAACATGGCTAGGACCACCAGAGGAGAACACTCCAATGGTCCTTTGGCATTTTTCAGGGGGTGTAGAAGATGATGTGGATTGGGAGTTTGAAGGTTAAGGGGTGTTTGGGTCTGTTGTAGAAAGGTGTCAACGTTTGGATTAGAAGTGTCAACGCCAACATTTAACGTGTCAGTGTTGAAGGAACCTTGGTCAAGTTCCATATGTTGAGGTGAAGGTGATGGTTAAGGTAATGGGTCAAGTTGTGGTTGTGGGTCAGGTTGAGGTTGTGTTGCTGCAATAACAGCAAGCATGGCTTGGGTAAGGGGTAATTCTCTGTGAGGGGCTGAATTCATCTTACTAAAAATAGCTTTCTTTTGCACAGGGATCGCATAAAAATCATCATGATCCCTGGTGCAGTACTTTTACTCATCAAAAATCATTTGTAAAAATCTTGGGTAAGCCAGAGTCATTTTATTACCCTTGTTTTTATACATGCCATAAAAAATCAGTTTAGAAAAATTATACTTTTGCCCATTAGTAATACACACAATTGCACTAGCAATAGATTTGTTAATTTCTTTATGTGCAGTACATTTGGGACCTAAACATTGTAGGATGACATGTATTAAGTACTTCCAAGCTGGGGGAAATTCTTGTTTATTATATTTATTTAAAGTACCCTCTTCAGGGAAAGGATACCCCAAAGCTTGAAGTCCCTGTTCTATCTCACCAATGGGTAAAGTGGTTATACCATCTGCATCATTAAGATGCAAAGCCTGGCGAACCAAGGCTTCAGTAACCACCCATGAACGCCGATGGAAAATAGAAGTTAATATAGTCACATTATTAAGCGTTGAGGAACTAACAGTGTTCCAAAACTGTTTAATATGAGTGACAGGGATAAGAGGAGCATGAGAAAGAGCATACCGTAATGGCGATGCATTCAAATACGCCACCATCTGAGTGTATTGAGTAAACAAAGCATCATCAGCCTCCAAATAGGCAACCATGTTATGCTGACTCCTGAATCCCAATACCAAGTCACTCGGTTTAAACTTAGGCGCCATTGATGTAAAAAGTTGTGTGAAAGGTTATGAAAGATGAATTATAGGAGAAAAATTTGTTAGACAAGAATAAGCAAGTACCCTTTTACAAAATAAGGAGCCAAATTTATAGGAGAGATAGGCACATGTGATTGGTCAAAAATGAGGCAAGTATTTTCAAAATATAATGATGAAAATATTGAAAAGAAAATAACGTATCTTGTTCATTAATTAAAAGTTATCAACTCCCAAAGTTACGGCCCCAATTTTTGTCAAAAATAACAACTGGGTAGGTCCCAGTGAGTGTCAACGGTCAAAAATAACCCATCAACGCCCAACGGCTATATTCTTATCACGTTGGAAAAAGCCATGTCAACGTCTAAATTGGTCATAACAACGTTTGGAAATATATCTGTCAACGTCCAAAAATAAAAATAATAAAAATGAAAAAGGACCTTAACAAAGTGATTTATCCTAGTGAAGATAACCTATAAACTGAAAGTTACGATAGGGTGGCAAGCACTATCCAATCTAGTGTCCCTTGCTAACCAAAGTTCTTAACAGTGAAGTTATCTCATAAAATCCCTTGTAACCTCCCAGGTAAGCCCAATATAAATCATACCCAAGTCTCCCAACAGACCACACCCAATTTTAGGCCAAAAAGGTCTTCGCAGCGTACATAGTATATCAACTTTGCATGCTACAGTGCCTCATGAGTTAGTAAACTAATTCATACTCACCATTGGACACAATCTAAAATTGTGATAAGATTATTATAAGAATACCCAAAAAAACCTAAAAGGTTCCTAAACCTCCCCTTAAACTATGATACATAAGTTGCCAAATAATATGCATGTAAATAAAAATTTATGTCAAGATAGGAATATAAATATTCCAACCATCATCCATAAATAAAAACATGCTCCAATAATGCTCCAAGAATCCATAAGCAACTATGTATCCAATGGTACAATGCTAACAACGCCTGCATAATTAGATTAAAAACCACAAAACTAACATGTTGCTGACAACGTCACATTAACACTTATCAGCGTTAAAATAACCTTTGTCAGCGTTAGACAAATAAATTGGAAAATCTAATTTTGTATAAAGACCAATAACAAATGCATATCCTGTACATACTTTTACAATAACATCCCAAAACACATATTAAGTGAGATTGATCATTCCAATACTTGTTACCAAGTATTAAAATCTTCTAGTATAAAAAGGTTTAGTTAATAAATCAGACACATTTTCTTCTGTGTCAACCCTATCTGGTTGTATTAAACCCTTTTCAAAACAATCTCTTATAAAATGATGTCTCATTTCTATGTGTTTTGTTTTAGAGTGATGTACAGGATTTTTAATAATGAATAAAGTACTGTTATTGTCTACAAAAATCTTGGTATGCATGAAATTATACCCATCATCCAACAGCTGGTTCTGAATCCATAAGACTTGTCCACAACAAGCAGCTGCAGCAACATACTCTGCTTCAGTTGTAGAATTGGCCACCACTGTTTGTTTCTTGCATTTCCAAGATATCAATCTACTCCCAAGAAACTGGCATCCACCAGTTGTGGATTTTCTATCAAATTTGTCACAACCATAATCACTGTCCGAATATGCAATAAGCTCCAATGGTGAATCTTTTGGATACCATAATCCTAGGTCTGGATAACACCTAAGGTATCTAAAGATCCTCTTGACAGCATGAAGATGACACTTTTTGGGAGTCACTTGATGGCGTGCACAAGCACACACAGCAAACATAATGTCAGGTCTTGAAGCTGTGAGATACATCAATGAACCAATCATTGATCTATAGTGCCTGACATCCACTTCTTTTCCATCTCCAACTTTTCCCCAAGGGTGTTCCCTATCCATGGGTGTGCTAGCCCGTTTCTCATGTGGAGAAAAGCCAAACTTCTTCAAGATTTCTGCTATATATTTATCTTGAGAGATGAAGATACCGTCTTCTTTCTGCTGTACTTGTAATCCTAGAAAGAAGTTCATCTCTCCCATTGCACTCATCTTGAACTTGTCTGTTATAAGCTTGGAAAAGTCTTCACTCATCTTTGAACTAGAAGAGCCAAAGATGATATCATCCACATAGACCTGTACAAGTAAGAAATCCTTACCAGTCTTCTTTGTAAACAAGGTCTGGTCTATGGTGCCCCTTTTGAATCCATTTTCCACCAGATAGGTGGACAATGTGCCATACCATTCTCTTGGGGCTTGATGAAGTCCATACATAGCTTTCTTCACTCTATACACCTTGTCTGGATGTTCTGAATCTTCAAAACCAGGAGGCTGCATTACATAAACCTCCTCTGCAATTGTGCCACAAAGAAAAGCACTCTTCACATCCATTTGATAGACTGTAAAGCCCATGTAGGAAGCATAGGCTAGAAAAATCCTTATATCCCCAATCCTTGCAACAGGTGCAAAGACCTCCTCATAGTCTATCCCTTCCTCTTGTGTATATCCTTGAGCCACTAAATGTGCCTTGTTTCTGACCATAATGCCTCTCTCATCCTTTTTGTTTCTAAGAACCCATCTTGTCCCAATAGGTCTGACATGTCTGGGACAATCAACCAACTCCCAAACATCCTGGATAGCAAATTGGTGAAGCTCATCCTGCATTGCTTCCACCCAACTTGTTTCTTTGAGAGCATCAAAAATCTTCTTGGGTTCTTGTTGTGACAGAAAATAGGCAAACAAACATGCTTGAACAAGAGGGGTATCAACCTTCTTGTGAATATTGGCAATAAATCCTCCAAGATTCTGATGAGACCTTCTAGTTTGCACAGGAGTCATCACATCACCAATAATTAGAGAAAGAGGATGATTTTTGATTGTAGAAGTAAGCACTCATCCTTCAATAAGTGTATTATCCTCAATCTCATTTTCCATGTTACTAATATCCTCTTCAGACTCTCTTCCATCATTATCTGAATTAACCTCTCCATTTCTGTTTGAAGGTTCACCTTGTTCAAAATTATTGGAAGAGAAAAGATGGTCAAAAGATCTGTCAACGCCTGAACCAAAGTTGTCAACGTTTGAGCCATCAACGCCTGAATTTGTCTTGTTAGCGCCAGAATTTCCTTTGTCATCGCCTGAAAGACCATGCATGTTTTCAACTGGTGATACTTGGGGACCACCTTTTTCCTTTCCAGCAGCAATAGCAGCAGCAAATGCATCTATCCATATGGGAATGGTAACATACTCAAGTATGGGTGCTGATTTGTCTGCTTGTAATCCAACCTCTTTATCAACCTGTTTACTTGAAATATCAACAACTGGTTCTTCCACAACATTTGAAGTCACCTTCACAATGTTTGGATTAGTAATAGGCATATAATTCAATGTCCTAGATAAAGGTTCCAAGTCAAATAACCAATTTGGACCACTTTCAGGATCACTAGGTTTACTTTCTAAAAACCTAACATGTACCTTTACAAGTATACGTTTTTCTTTCTTAAGGTAAACCTTATATCCTCTACTCTGCACATAATAACCCATGAAGTAGCCTGCCCCAAAGTAACTCATAAGGTGTTTTGTTATGAATCTTGTTCACTAATGCCCTATTCTGAACATAACAAGCTGTATTCACAGCCTCAGTCCAAAAAACAATGGGAAAGTGAGCAATAGCCAACATAGTCCTTGCTGCTTCTATGAGGGTTCTATTCTTTCTCTCAGCAACCCCATTTTGTTATGGGGTTCTAGCTACACTAAATTGTCTAGTAATCCCTTTTCTTGGCACAAAAGTCATCTAACAACTTATTTCTAAACTCACACCATTGTCACTTCTAAGCATCTTAACCTCATTACCAGACTTCTTTTCATTTTGGGGAATAAGGTTAATCAAAGTATCAGCAGTGTCACTTTTCAAAGCTAAAAAGAAAGTCCAAGTAAATCTAGAAAAATTATCAGTGATGACAAAACAGTAGGATTTACCATTCAAGCTTTCTATATTAGTTGGACCAAACAAGTCCATATGTAGCAAGTGAAGTGGTTTAGAACTAGAGTGCACTGGTTTAGACTTAAATGAGACCTTGTGTTGTTTGCCTTTAAGGCATACAACACAAGAGTGGTTATTGTGGAAAGCCTTTTCAGGCAAACCATCAACTAAACCATGTCTCACAAGTCTATCTATATTTTTAAAATTAATGTGCCCTAATCTTCTGTGCCAAAGATTACTCTCATCAACTGAAGCCTTAGCATATAGACATCACAAATTATTATGCATCCTAATTCCATTAAGATTCACATTATAAATGTCCTTATGCCTAGGTGTTCTATAATCAATGAATTTCTCATCTGGTATTTTAAAATCTTTGCTCAACACCAAGCATTCAATATCAGTGTAAAGAACCTTATTTTTGTCATCACAAACCTGTGATACACTAAACAGATTATAGTCAAGTTCTTTTACCAGAAACACGTTTTCAAAACACAAATTGTTGGTGAGAAGAGTGCCTTTGCCAGTGATAGTTCCATATCCACCTCCAAAGTACACTTTGTCACCATCTTTGATGGGGATAAAATTTGTCAGATAATCTTCCTTCCCCGTCATGTGCCTAGAGCATCCACTATCCTAATAGCCATAATCATTAACCTGCTTTTGAATGCCCTGCACATAAATAAAAAAAATTAGTTTTCTTTGGGAACCAAAGCCTGAGCAGACTTTGATTCATTTGGTTGTTCAACAAGAACAGACTTAGTCCTTATGACAACCCCTTATTCATCCCTTTTTGGATTAAACACCCAGTTTACCCCAATTGGTTTTGTTATGACCTTTGAAACATAATGAAATCTGTTACAGGTCATAGAAATCCCATCTGAATTATGGTTTTGATCTTGCTTAGGTCTCCATGTCAAGCTAGAAGAAGCTTTAGACCCTTTTCCCTTTGGTTGCAAATATTTACCATTATTTGGTCTGGCAACGTTCCTGTCAGCGTTTAATTTGTTCTTGTCAATGCTGAAATTACCCTTATCAGCGTTGAACCTAGGGTTTGCTACAGGAACCCATTGTCTGTTAGACCATGTATTGGTCTTCTGAAAAGGTCTTTGTCCATACGTATTAGACCCTCTAGTAAAGAATGGGGCTAGTCTAACAACTTGTGGACTTTGGTGGACAAAAGGTTTGGGTTTGACAGTGTTTGACTTTTTATCAGCGTTGACTTTTGAAGCATTGACACACTTATAAGCTAAATGTGAAAAACTTCCACAAGTATAACATGCTTTTCTAGACATAGCTCTAGGTCTAGAAGAAAAGAAACTTGTCCCATTATCACTAATTTGGCTTTTTGGTGACCTAGGTTTTCTATACATTTCTGCATATTTAATACTAGGTTTTCTATCAACGTTTAAGCCAAGGTCAACAGTCTTGCCAGTGGTTGGGTTTGTCACTTTTATGGGTGTAGACTCATTTGGGCTATCACTAAGCATGCCACCCTTAACAAACAAGGTAGGATTGGCTTTCTTCCATTGGTCCAAATCAGTCAACTTCTGCTTGTATTCCTCTACTGGGGGTAAGAACTCTTGGTGGAGGAATAAATTCCTCTTCTTGGAGTTCTAGAATACCAGTCCAAGACAAGTCCTTTCTAGGAACACCATAGAAGTTCCCAGCAGGTGGTGGAACACCAGCATACTCTTTCATCCCAATCCCAGTCATATCCCTAGAATCCCTTTGTTCACTGACACATTTTTCTAGGGTTTGTGAGGCTTTATCAAATCTCTGAATTTTAAGATCTACATTATCTTTCTTTTTTATAGCCTCATCTAACTTAGCCTGTAAAGCACCATTGGCTCTCTCCATGATGTTTCTAACATCAATACTAGAATTTAAATCATTAGTTAAAATGTTGATTTGATATTTTAGGTCAAACTCCATTTTCTTATACTCAGCTACATTCTTTTCAGTTTGAGTAAGAGCAAGTTGATAGTTAGATAACTTGCATCTTTCATTAACTACATCTGTTGTCAATTTTAAAACTTCTTTGTTTATTTTTTCAGTATTTAGACGACAACCCTTACTACAAAATGCATCATCGTATACCTCATTTTCTAATGAAGATGAGGAGTGTGCCATGAGAGCATAGTGAACATGCTCTTCTTCTTCCTTTTCTGCAACCAAAGCTTTGTTCTCTTCCTCATCCTTGGCCAAATAGCTCCAATCCCAGCCAACACCATCAATGTCTTGCATTGCAACCATAGCTTTGAAATCTTGAGCCTTGATGATTTGGCTTGAGGGTTTTCCAACATCAGATCTTCTTGGAGATCTGCATTCTCTCATAAAGTGTCCTATTCGATGACAATTATAACACTCAACCTTGGATTTATCAAATCCAACAGTGTCCTTAGCATTAAAAGTCATCTTCTTCTTAAATCTTCTATTCCATCTATTTGCCTTTATGCTTGCAAGAGCCATATTCCACTTTATGTCCATCTCCTCCAAATTCTCATCACTAATTTGCTCAAGGTCCTCATATGTAATCACTGAACCATTGGGAAATGAAGCAATGTATGCACAAACAGTATCTAGATCAATACCAGCGGGCTTAACTCTTGGAGAGTCAACATTGTATGTGTCAGCGTCTGAATGTGAGGCGTTGACACAGCTTGATCCAACGTTGACACAAGTTGATCCAGTAACGGGGTGCATGTATGACTCCTTTTGATAAAATTGACCTTCACTATGTGAGAAGAAGGCCATATTTCCATTGGTAGACTTGCTTCCTTGATCCAAAAGAGTTTCATTCTCTACCAGCCTCAGTTTATTGTAAACATCATCAAAAGTAGAACTTTTGTGAGTATTATTAGAAATTATATACCTTGCTTCAATCTTCCATACATCACTAAGACTTTTAAGAAAAATGGTGATGATATCAACATCACCAAGCACTGTTCCCAGAAAGGACAGCTTGCTTGTAATGTCAAGAAGTCTGCTTCTCACTCCACTTAGCTATTCATTAGATTGAGCTTTAAAAACAGCATACTCATGCAAGAGTTGCTTCTTTTTCTCTTGTACAGTATCAGCATTACCACCATAAGCAACCTCAAGGGCTTCCCAAAGATCTTTTGCAGACTCATAGCTTCTATATTTGTGCTGATTGGCTTGTCCCAAAGAGATTTTGAGAATGCTTAGGGTTTTCATGTCATTCCTTCTCTTTGCTATGTCCTCAGCTGAGACAGCTCTACCATCTTCAGGTTTTTCTTTTCGATCCTCTTTAGTAGAGCCTTGAACACTTGATCTTGTCAAGATGTCAGCTGCAATCTTTTGAGCTATATTGAATGTGTTTCCATATTTAATAATTTCCCATAGGGTGTAGTCATGGATTTGAAGATGCTGTTCAAAGTTAAACTTCCACAACTCAAAATTGTCTGGGTCTAGCATGGGAATCTTGATGTTGGGGGTTTAGGAGGAGGATGAGGGTAACTCTGGAGTAGACATGTTGTTTTTAGGATTTCTTGAAAATTAGGGTTTTTGATGATTTTAGGGTTTTTGTGTTCTTTAGATCAAAGTTTCTCAACAAGCTTTGATACCACTTGTTGATCCCAAACTTAGATCGATTTAGCTTGTGTAAACGAGATTAAATCAGGTTAAACACGTAGAGAAACTTTGTTGTGTATAAAACAATTTAAGTATTATGCGGAATTAATACTCAAACAAGAACACACAAACAATGTAAACCAAACTTTCACTTTGATTGATAAAACAAACTTGCGTACAACGAAAGTGTGAAATAGTATATTAAACTAAAACCTAAAGGCCTCCTTTTATCGAATAAGGAGCTTTGTACAAGAGTCTACGTATCAGCTATTTTAGGTGAAGATAAACATAAGAAATACATTGTCGATCATATCTTTACTAGAAACATACTAGAAACATAATACGTGTAGACTAAGTCTTCTATCAGTGCTTGACTTTTTCTTATCAACGCTTGACTTCTTCCTGTCAACGCTTGTCCTGTCAATGCTTGATTTCTTCTTAACAACGTCCAGATTGCTCTTGTCAGCGTCCAAGTGTTGGCTACATTTTATTCCCAACACTAGAAAGAATTTTATTTCGCCCATCATTGACATTTCAAATTTGCTGTGTATTACTTTTTCAAACCATTTCGAAAGTTTTGGGTTTGTAGACCCGAAAATAATGTCATCTACATAAATCTACACAAGCTAAATGTCATCGCCATATTTATAAGTGAATAAAGTTAGATCAATAGAACCTTTTGAGAAACCTTTGGATACTAGAAATTTCGAGAGCTCGTCGTACCACGCCCTTGGAGCTTGCTTTAGTCCATATAGTGCTTTGTGGAGAGGATACACCTTGTCAGGATAATGAGGATTGACGAATCCTTCCGGCTGTGTAACATAGACTTATTCCTTCAAAGGACCGTTAAGAAACTCCGTCTTTACGTCCATTTGATAAACTATGAATCCCTTATGTGCAACATAAGCAAGGAAAATCATGACCGCTTCCAAACGAGCTACTAGTGCAAATGATTCTTCAAAATCAATACCCTCTTTTTGGCCATACCCTTTAGCCACTAGCCTGGATTTATTCTTGATGACCGTGTTCTCTTCATCCATCTTGTTTTTCCAGATCCATCAAAGGTTTAATGGTATTACATCGTATGGTCTGTCAATAAGTTCCCAGACTTTAAGTCTTTCAAATTGTTGAAGTTCATCCGTCATCGATTCAATCCAAGCATGATCAGCCATGGCTTCTTTGATATTTGTTGGTTCAGCTGTACTCACGGTAAATGTGAACATACAAACATCACCATCGGTTTCAAGTTGTCGTCTTGTACGAACGGGCTGTGATGGGTTTCCAATTACTTGAACCAAAGGATGATCTCGGGTCCAATGATGTGCTGACGTGTGTCGTTGGTAGAACGTATGCATATTTGACGGATCAATATGGCGAGTCGAAGACTCTCTAGTTTCGTGTATCGGTGTACCAAATGGGTTGAAAAAGTCGTCTTCCTCATTTAATTCATAGTTTGCTTGATTTATGTTCTCTGGAGCAATGACAGTAGTTGTTGATGTTGTAGGAGCGGTTGTTGATGTGATATTACGAGGAGGTAAATCTGCAGCAACCCGTGTTGAAGTAGATGAAGTTGTATCCTTTTGTTGACGATGATCGGTATCATCATTCTTATCATGAGTGACAGTGGAAGACTTTGATACAACTTGTTACTCCCCCGTGAAATATTCATCATGCATTGGTCCATATAACATTTCCAACTCTTCAATTGTCATGTTTACTGTCATTTCTGCTCTTGGAACATTTCCTTTAACCAGCTTTGAACTTTACGGTTCATTGTTGTGGTCTTGATTTCCGAGTTCTGTGCGGTTGTAAACGGAAGTCGTTTGTCGTTGTGGATCGGGACTTAAACTGTTTTGTTCAAGTGCCATTTCTTTTAATTCATCCAATCGGATGTGTATAGTCTCGACAATCAATTTTGTTCTCTTGTTGTAAACTCAATGTCCCTTAGACTGAGTTGCATATCCCACAAGAATACATGCATCGCCTTTCTCTTTCATCTTATCCAAATTTTCACCATTTCGAATTATGTAACAAGTACATCCAAAAACATGAAGGTGTTTGAGTGAATGTTTTCAATCATGGATTATGTGATATGGTGTCTTTTCGTGTCTTGGTATAATTAAGGATCGGTTTTGTGTGTAGCATGCGGTTGACACGGCTTCGGCCCAAAAGTATAGTGGAAGTTTAGAAGCAGATAATAATGTTCGAGCAGCCTCAACCAAACTACGGTTTCGTCTTTCAACAACGCCGTTTTTTTCGGGTGTTCGAGCAATAGATGTTTCATGTTCAATTCCTTCAGCTTCAAAATAGTTTCTCAGAGTTGAATTAAAAAAATTATGTGCATCTGTCAGTACGAACCACTTTTACTTGAGCTTGAAGACCACGTTGTATCAGTTTAAGGAAGCTGATGAAAACTTTGGGTGTTTCATCCTTGGATCTCAAGAAGTGAGTCCATGTATACCTTGAGTAATCATCGACAATTACCATAAGATATTTCTTCCCATTGATACTATGAATACGCATGGGACCACACAATTCTATATGAAGAAGATCTAACCGTCCTTTAGAGCCTGGTGTAGTCTTTATTTTAAAGCTACTTCGTTTAGCTTTACAAAGCTCACAAGAAGAACAAAGATGATCTTTGATGAATTTCAAGCTTGGAAGGCCTCTCAAAATATCTTTCTTGGAAAGCAAGTTGATGGTATCAAAGTTGAGGTAAGATAGACGTTGTTGCCATAACCATGCCTGAGTCGTTGAAGCTTTAGCCATGAAGAAAATTGGAGTTGTAGAAGTTGTGTCTTGAAGTGAAATAGTGTAGAGATCAGTACCCCGTGTACCGGTAAGTAAGTCATTCCCATCATAATCACGAACAAAACATGTCTTCTTTCTGAAAGCAACCTCCAAATCTGCATCACAGAATTGACCAACCGAGAAAAGATTATGATTGAGCCCTTTGACGTAGTATACCCTTTTGATCGTGATATTGCCTTGAACCAAATCACCATATCCTAGGATCGGTGCAAATTGATCATTTCCGAATCGTACCGTACCCAGGAACTCTCCACGAAGTTAATTCGAAGCTTGAGATTCCCCGTCATGTGCTTCGTGCATCCGGAGTCCAGTATGAAGAGAATTATTTGTATCACCTTATCGATTGGCTCAGTATCAAAGATAGAACCATTGTCATCTTCAGTGACGTTAAGAACTTCTTCAACCTTTGCCATGTACGAGTAATGTGCTTCAAGTTCTTGATCGAAGGCTTCATCATCAGTATCATCAAGCATTGCTCTTTCCTCAACCGATAGTTTAACCCCAGCTTCCATCTTCTTGCATAGCAGCATCTTTTCTTTATGATAGCCAGAGTCCCTAACCCGTTTCGGCTTCCTACATTCCTTTGCCATATGCCCATATCCTTGACAATTAAAGCATTGAATCCTACTTTGCTGAACCACTTTAGTACCAACAGTTTCCCCATTCCCAGCAGTAGTAGCAATCCTATGAGTATCATACTTAGCAGTTTGTCGATCATACCGTGCAGAACCCTCAACATGTGTTGGATTACGTCAATCATACCTAGGAGGACTTTCATCACGTTGACGTGTGTCATACCTTCGAGGACTCTCAACATATTGGTTCCTTGTATTTGATGATGTTCAAAGATTGTTGTTGGTGGGTTTGAAGATTTTATTGTAGGTCTTCATAATGAAAGCAATTTGTTGCCTCATCTCCCTATCCTTCTGAGCTAGTTCTTCATCAATGTCCTCTTCAGATGATGGCTTAGGTGATGGTGATGGTGCTCTTGGTTCTTTGTCTCGTGATCTTGTGGGAGCTGAATACTTAGATGAAGTGGAGTATCTTGGTGAGGAGGATGTAGTGGAGTACCTTGGTGAGGAGGATGTAGTGGAGTATGACTTTGGAGCACGAGAGTGATGATCTTGAACGTGTTGATTAGTAGAAACCAAAGCAAGTGGATTAGCAGTCTTTGCTATCCTTTCAGCTCGAAGTTCATTCGCCTCATTTTGAAATTGTTTCAAAAAGTCGAAGAGCGTGTGATAGTTGACCTCGCCTAACTTACTTTGTTGTTTCACCAAAGTTACGAACCGTGTCCACTCTGGTTGAAGTTTCTGTAGAAATTACACATTGACTTGCATTGTGGAGACTTTCAAATTGTTTCTTATCATGTCATTCATCATCTTGTAGAACCTTGAGTAGTATGAATCAATTGATTCCCCATCCAATGAAGTAAACTTTCCAAAGTTCCAAAACAAGTTAGTTTTGACATCTTGCTTGTTAAGTGATTCTCCTTGTAGCAAGCGTTCAATGGCAAACCACATTTCTTTTGCAGTAGAGCATGCATCAACCATTGAGTAAATATCATCCACAATCCCACTTAGATTCAAATACATTGCTTCTTTCTCTGCATCAATCCAAGCAGTTTCTCTTTCGAAGTGTTCTCATATGTTTCCTCAATTGTTTGCTCATCGGAACC
Organism: Glebionis coronaria; assembly: GCA_025667525.1. Taxonomy (NCBI): domain Eukaryota; kingdom Viridiplantae; phylum Streptophyta; class Magnoliopsida; order Asterales; family Asteraceae; genus Glebionis; species Glebionis coronaria. Next base: position 196,168,501 of record CM046879.1, on the reverse strand, counting down.
GGTCGTCGAGTCGGTTGCTGGAATTGCAGGAATTGTTATTGTAGTGAGATTATAGGGTCCTTCTTTGATGCAACGTCGAAGAACATCACCATTAGGTTTTGTGTCAAGATATCGAAGGAATCGTGATTGCCATTGTGCATATCTACCAGTCACAAGCATTGGAGGTCTCTCTTTGTTACCCGCCACCATGATGTCGTTGTTAGTGACACGATACTCTTGAGTAGAATCCATGTTGAAAAACTTAAAATTGTTGAAGTGAAAAGGATCTTAAGTAGATGTGTTGTGATTGTTGTTGTCGATGAAAAATGTTAAAATCCCCTAAAAATTGTCTTCACAAGAAACCAACAATTCTAAGGTGAAAAAATCACACGAATGTTAAAAATTTTCACTTTTCTAAAAATTCCTATTTTCAGAATATTGGTATATATTCGGATAAATGGATCTATTTCGGATAAATGTGAAAATTTCGTAAAAATAGTGTTTTTCGGATAACTTGAGATATTCAGATAAATGGTGATCTTCGGATAAGTGAACGTTTTTCAGAATAAGTGAAATTTTCGGAAAAATACACTTTTTCGGAATAATGTTGGTTTTTCGGAAAAACTGAAGTTTTTCGGAATAAGTAAAATCTTCGGAATAACCAGTTTTTTCCTGAATAATGAATGTTTTTGGAATAGTGAACAATTTTCGGAACAGTGAACAATTTTTGGAATAACTTAGCTTTTTCGGATAACAAGGCTTTTTCGGAAAAATGAACTTCTTCGGATAAATTCACTTCTTCGGAATAAAAACACTTCTTCGGAATAAGCACACGTTTTCGGAAAAACAGGTAATCTTCGGATAAGTGAAATTTTCGGAAAAACTCACTTTTTCGGAATAATTTCACTAGATATCTTTGGATAAAGTGAAACAGAAGTGATCTTCGCAATGTAAAACCCTTTTCCGAAAACTTTTTTCGGAATGTCAAAACCCTTTTCCGAAGATATGTATTGGCTAGTAAGACTTACTGTTCTTCAAACCCTACCTCAAAATCAATCCAAAGACCCCAAAAATTCGTGATTTTAACCAAAAAAACATAACCAAATCTCTACCAAATCTATGTTAGTGATTTACAAAAAGATTTAGAACCCGAAAACACTTAAAAATATTAATTCGAGATGATTTTGATGAAAAATCAACCGAATCAATCACGAAAAGCAACAACCAAGCACAATCTACCCCGTGGCGATTGATACCAATTGTTGTTCCCTAATTTATTCACTTCACCATGGTTGAATAATATAAAATAGATGAAAAGAATGAAGATTTCTAGAGAGAGAAAGTAGTGAGAGAAAGTAGAGAGGAGATGGAGAAACTATGTGAGATTAGATTAAGAAAATGAATCAACCAACACCCTTCCTAACATGCTAGGAAGGGTATTTATAGCCTTTGCCTACATGTAGCTTAATGGGCTATAGTTTGATTGGGTCGGGCTTTAATAAATGCTTAGTACCTTGAAAGAGGCCTTTTAAGCTAGCCATCAAGCCCGTAATGTCATGATTATTTTAACTAACTATTACAACATTCTAATAAATGTTACAATATAAACCTATGACCGAACATTCTTGTTTGACTCAATATTTTGAGGCTAACAAATATAATTAAGAAAAAGCTCGAAATATTTTTTTATTAAACTAATATCTCAGTTATATTGTTTAAAGACTAAAAAGTATTTTTCCTAAATTTTAAAAACTATTTTTCTAATTTTTAAATGCTAAAAACAATTTTTAAACTAAAATAATGATTAAAATTAATAAAATAATGCTAAAAATAAACTTACTGTCTCAAAAATCATATTTTATAATACTTAACAGCAGAAAAATAGAAAATGTTGAAAAAAGTAATTTTTTACACTAAAAGACAAAATAGTTTGAATTAAAAACTATTTAAACTTAAATTAAATCTAAAAAATTAATAAAAAGAGTGAACAGTGAAACTTTTTAAAAAATCTTAAAATATTTTTCTGAATCTAAGAAAACTTGAAAAAATGAAAAATATAAAAATTTTGCACTAAAAGACAAAAACAGTATTTAAATAAACTAATTTAAATTGATTTAAATCTAAAAAATAGCAAATGAACAGTAAATTGAAAATAAACTTAATGAAAAATCTTAAAATAAATAAATAAACACAAGAAAATTAAAATGAGTGAAAAATATTCAATTAAGTTCACTAAAGACAAAAAACCAGAAAACTAACAATAACTTGTCTTGGACTTTTGTCCACTAGCTAAGCAGTGGGAACTAACAGCCTATCAGTGGGAAAATCTTCACACTGCTCTTAACAGGTCTGGGCACGAATTGGGTGATTATGAGCTTGTTTGTTGGAATTGTTTGGAAACAAGGGCACCCCACACTCATTAGAGTGTGGGAAGTCAGTTTAAACACAAAAAACAACAAGTCTATCACAAAAATCACATACAATAGGGCAAATAACAGTCACTGTGAAGCTTCTATGGGGTCTGTGAACAGTTATGTATAGATGGTCACCAAGTGAGTTTCAAAAGCCCAAAACTTGTTCAAAATGCTACCAATTGACTACTAACTAATTGCAATCCCTAAATAACACTATCCTCTAACAAATACAAAGATGTGGATTCACATATTACTAAATCAACACATTTTTTGCCACTGAAATCACTTGATTGTTTTTAAGAACTAACTTGCAATTTTTGTTATTACCTGATCAAACTTAAAACCAAACATGAAGAACACCTGCAACTAACAATATAGGCGTGTTTAACCTGTTTTTAACCAAATTCGTGTCACCCTATTTAGATAAAACCCAAATCCAAACACCCCCTTAAAATCTTATTAACAGATTTCTCAAACCAAATGCATTCAAAATCTTACAAATCTGAAGAAACAATCTAAACATGCATACAACTAATGAATAAGCATAAACAAGCATAATCAAAATATTTAACTAACACAAAAACAAATAATCAGGCAAACTCAAATAACTTCAAATATCACAAAAAATTTCAGCAAATGTGGAAGGTTCAAGCCCTTACCTAGGATCACTTACATCCAAGCCATCCTATGGCCAGCTGGGGCCATCTCCAAGTTAGCTAAGAGGAGTGATTTTAAGGCTATGGAGATTGCTGATGTAGAGAAGGACAAAAGGTGTCCAAACTCATGGACTACAACAGTCCAAGAGTTTATGTCTTCTAAGGTGCCTACTAAGATGACCCAAAACAGAGAAAAAACAAGTTGCAAAAAGCTGATCAAAAGCTTTTGTCAAGAGCTTTTGAGTAGCTTTTTGTAACAGTAAATAACTACTAACCAAGGTTTTAAGAACCACTTTTTAAAACCAAACTTTTGAGGATTGAAATAAATTGAGCTAACATGAACTTAAGTCCCAAAGGTTAAATTTAGTTGTCACTTCCTCCAGCCTTTGGGATTTAGATTCAATAGATTACACAAACACTTTTCCAAGAAAAACTCCACCAAGAGAAATTTGAGATAACACTAAATTAAAATTGCAAGAAAATAAAGGTTTACACTAAATAAATGAACAAACTTTGGAACTCAGCTTATGCAAGACTTGTAAAAAGAGTACTGTAAATATTCATTAATTTTAAAAATATTACACAAGCTGGAATAAAGGGCACATTCACAGAATGAGGGCTCCTTTTATAATGGTTCATAGAACTCTCTAGAATGACTTAAAACATAAACCCTAATCACTAAAAAACCCTATTTTCCCTTGGACGAAATTTGAAATTTCAGTCAATCTTGGTTCACATGTGATCATTTGGATGGACAGCTATTGTCTTTGCATCTTGGCCGTTTATCAAGCCTTTGGGACCAAGGAAAAAGATCCCACCATTAATCTGGTCGGGTTTAGAATTTTAGGATGAAAGTGATGGCAGGGGACCATGGGTGTGGCGTCTTGGGTGAGTGTGAGTGGAAAAAGGTAAGTAGGTTTTGGTGAGGATAGTTGCAATTACTAATCTGGATGAGTTGGGGTAAAACCCCTTTGATTAGGGTTAATTTGGTTTTTAGGGTTTATGGGTGAGTGGGTGTTAACAGGGAAGGTTTAATTGGGATTAAGGGTAATGAGTTTTTAAAAATCGTGTTTCCCTGACAAATATAGATTAATAAAAATCTGTTTTTTAAATAAAGTGAGTGGATGTGTGAGGTGGATGAGGGGAGCGGTGTGATTGGGTGCTTGACCAGTTAATGTGACGTGTCAACAGGTGTGTGGGTAATGTAACTTAGGTTGTCTGGGTTGTTTTGGTCCCTAGGTTCCCAAATGCTTGACACTTCATGTTTAAAACAAACCTTACTCGTTTTCCCTTTATAAACAAGTTTTGTTTTTTAGACTTTTGCCACAAAAAGTTTTATAAACTTCTTCCAAGGGTATTTCTTGTAATAAATGAATTCTTCAAGGCCCATTAATGCAATATCTTGAAATATTAGGAAACCAAATGCAATAATTTAGATTTGCAAGGGTATAATATGATAAGTCTTCAATTGTTGAGGGACCAATCTTGCCAAATCTTCAAACTTCAAGGACTTAAATGGAAAATCATGATTCGGGTCCGGTTCTTTGTGCGGCTTCGTTTCACGTGTTCGTTTTTGCTTCATTCTTGTGTTCTTTTGTTGATTTCACGATATTCGTACCTAAAATACACAATGAACAAACACAAGCATATTTTTGGGGTATTTTAATGATATTTTAAGCATTTTAAGCCCGATTTGGACGATGAGACTATGTATAATTGCAGTCCCATTAGCAGCGAATGGCGACCTTCACCTATATTATAAATTCATCTCATGTGCACTAACAACTCTTAACAGGGAATAAACTTACATGACGAACAAATGAATGAGGATCCATTCACATATGTAAAGGATGACATCGCTGGAGCTTCCATTGTTGATTTATCCCTTGTTTCTGATCTAGACTCCATGCCTGATGATGAATTCTACATTATTGAGGATGATGTCACACTCTCTGGATTTGAGGACATGGATGATACTGATGATCAAGTGTCCTCTGCTGAGCTTAAGCCAATTCCATTCTCCTCAATGGTCAACATACAAGAACTTGCTGCAAAGCAAGTATGGGACTAGAGGCAATCACACCAAGCCCAGTTCCAACTATGAAAAATATTATGGAACTGGGTGCTAGAAAGCATTGGGAGTACATGCAGCAGCTCAAACCCATTCTCTTCACCAAAATGAAAAATGTGCAGGCTCTGGGAGCTGAAGCACTCTAGGTTAAAAGAGGAGACATAAGCATCACCAAACCCAAAGTCACCAAAGAGGCCATCTTCTTTGAACTCAAGAGTCTCACAAATGCTGTATAGGACTCAAGTAACAACTTAGAAAGTTCTATGACTAAGTCAATGGAGTCAACTCTCAAGTATTTTTTTCCTTAGTTGCTTGGTTGTGCCCTACAGACACATCTCCCACCAGTGATTAATGCCAGCTTTGGTGAGCATCTTTCCTCTTCTCTGAAAGAAGCAGTCCAAGCAAATGTCGAAACCATTGCCAAAGCATCTAAAAATCATTTCGGGGAATGAAGTTCAGGAAATTGGGGGAAAGGGAAGCTATAAGAATCATATACCATTAGCCAAAGTAAAGTTTATCCCTTCAGATGATCTGTCTTCAAAAACCACCTCTATAGTTGAGAATGACTCTAAAGACGAGTCAGAGGATCTCAGCCCCTCACATCCTTACATAAACGTGCTGGGGCTGATCCTTCTGATTCCATACTTGGTCCCGTACCTGCCACCAAAGCCTCTGATACACCCAACCATGTCAAACCTACAACTAGAATTGCTGAAAAAACCTATAAAAAGGTTTCTGTGGCTAAGGAACCTAAAAAGACAAAATTAAATCTTTCTTCTGAAGAGATATCACCCACCAAGAAACTTCTTCTTACCCTAATGGAAGAAGTTAAAGGTTTGAAAGAACAAATCAAACCTTTGTTTGACAGTCCATCTTTATCTCTCATGGTGAAGGGTCCAGCAGTAGCTCAAAAAGAAGAACTATGTTCAGAACTTACAAACATTGTGGGTTTAAAAATCACTTGTCTAAAAACTGTTTAAAGAAACCCAAATGTATCACATGTGAGTCTACTGAACACACCTCCAGAGAATACGAGGAGATCATAGTTGTCCAAAAGGTCAGAGTAAAATAAGATCTAAAACTCCTCATAAGTCCTCTAGGAGACCAGAACCCAGACCTAAAGAATCTCCTCAGAGATCCAGACCCTCTCCTCATTGCAAGTACTATAGGTTCCATGATCATCACTTTGATGAGTGTGAACACTATCCTGAATGTGACATATGTGCGAGTATGTGTCATGAAACCAGAGTTTGCAACCAAAGAGGGGGAGAAAGGAACCAAAGACGACCCAATATCGCTGGTTAGCGACAGCATGGTCCCACTAGAAAGTAGGTTCATCATCGAAACTAACTTGGTTTCATTATATCTATGCAGGAATACTTGAAGAAATTTGTTTGGTATCTAGATAGTGGGTGTTACAGACTCATTACAAGGGTTAAACAATATCTGCATAGATATAAACGGGAGTCTGGTCCCAAGGTAGTCTTTGGAGATGACTCCTCAGGGGATACTAAAGGATATGGCTCAGTGGGTTGCAATGGAATCACCTTCACAAGGGTCGCATATGTCAATAGACTGAAGCATTACTTAATCAGCATCATTCAACTCTATGATGCTAGTTTCAAAGTTTTGTTCACCAAGATCCAAGGGACAATCTTCAATCAAAATGTGTTGTCCCAAATTTGTGATGATTAAGCAAGGAAGAAAGAAAGAAAATTGATGAAGTAGATGAATTCTAGAGAAAGAAAGTAGTAAGAGAAAGTAGAGAGAAGTGTGTGAAACTATGGGAAGATTATATTAAGAAAATGAACAATCAACACCCTTCCTAACATGATAGGAAGGGTATTTATAGCCTTGCCTACATGTGGCATAATAGGCTATATGTTTGATTGGGTCGGGCTTGAATAAATGCTTTGTACCTTGAAAGAGGCCTTTTAAGCTAGCCATCAAGCTGGTAGTGTTACGACTATTATACTACCTATTACAACGTTCTAATAAATGTTACAATAATAAACTATGACCGAGCATTCTTGTTTGACTCAATATTTTAAGGCTAACAGTCTCCCCCAATGTGAGGTCATTCCTCTTTGATATTTGGAATTCAATGGAGATTACGAATCTCGTCATATATGAGTCTTGAACGTGTAATAGTAGTCTTGTTCCTTCATGCTATGATGTTTGAGCCTTTGTCATTGTCTTTCGACTTTGTCTTTAAACTTGAGATCTTCAAATCATTCTTGACTTGTCTTTTCCATCTTGCAATCTTGTGACTTTATCCACATGTTCATACTTTGCATAATCTTGAAATCTTGCTAACAATTTCCTTTGAAGAGAGTTCATTCCTCTACATTAATTGATAAGGAAGATTTTGATCATCAGGGTTGCGGAAGTCTTTAGGTTTCTTGATTGTTGAATGTATCTTTGGGCATAAGTATGTGGTTTTGAATCTTCGACTTTGTCAACGCCACCTTCTTGAGACAAAACATAGACACAGACTGAATGGCTTTGACATTCGTCCTAAATTGGTAGCGTTTTACCTCCGGTCGGTGAAGATCGTTACACGATATTAAATATCGTACCTGTGATTAGGTAGATTCAATTAAGAATCTCCTTGACAGGATTTCGCGGCTGTACTAGCCGTTCTCTTTACTCGACCGTCTCAAAGCAAGACTGTGAACATAAAGAGTGAAACAATTGGATAGATATCCGCTTGATTAAAGTCGTCAATTCAAATTGGATAGATATCCACTTGACAAAACTATGTTCAGAACTTTCTTTCTAGTTGACACAAGCTTGATTCATAAGAATCTCGCAAGTTACCTACCGTAGCGCTATTTGATGTTGACGCTAGAAGAATTTCCATTCGTCACTGTGAATATTAATGAATATCACTCTGAATGTTCTGGCAAGATCATAAAGATATTGCGTAGAAACCTGAAACGAGTTTGAATCAATTCAGAATCAAACCACTGTTCCTTTTCAGTTTACACATGTTCAATTATAAAAGAATCTTACACATGACCTACCGCAATGTTGTTAGATGTTAACACTGGGAGGATTTCCACTCATCATTGTAAATTGTTGTTCCCATTCAATCCATAACACAAGATTTAGAAGAGATATTTAGAGAGAGAAAGAGAAGAAAGTAGAGAGAAAACAAGAGAGAATTTTGAAGGTTAATGTTTACTAGAGAAAGAAAGTAAAATGAACCAACACCCTCTTCCACATGTGGAAGAGGGTTATATATGCCACGGCTCTAAGGCCTTTGTAAGCTTCATCTTGGGCCGGGCTTGGCTTTCACTTGGGCATATAGCCCCTAACAAAGACAATATTAGCTTGAAGTCCAAGCCCACTTTTCCCGACTAACCTATTACTATACAAGACCAATAACGACTAAGATGACCTATTACATTCTTGTTCGACTATATAAAATATAGGGATAACAATCTCCCCCAATGTATTGGTCATCTTAAAAAGCTTAAAAAGCATAAGATGATTGAGTGAATACATTTTTGTAGAGAAGATCTTCTTGCTTTGGTCTTGTATCTTGGTCTTGATCTTGTTTGTAACAGCCTTGTTCCTTCATGCTTTCGTGATCTTTATCTTGAGCCTTTGTCATTTGACTTTGAGTGCTTGAGATCTTCATCTGTGCTCCTTGTGACTAAGATGACCTATTACATTCTTACATTCTTAGGTATCTTGATTATCGCCATCTTGTGCTCTTGTGACTTTTGAATCGACATCGGTTACACAGCTACGCCACTTTCTTGATATGCAGCAACACATATAGACACGGATAAAATGGCTTTGAACATTTCATCCTAACTCGGTAGCGTTTTACCTCCGGTCGGTGAAGACCGTTAAATGGTATTAAATACCATACCTGTGATCAGGTAGATTCGATTAAGAACCTCCTTGACAGGGTTTCCCGGCGGTAGTCGCCAGTTCTCTTTACTCGACCGTCTCAAAGCAGACTGCGAACGTAAAGAGTGAATCAAAAAGGATACGGTTATCCGTTTGATTAGAGTCGTCAATTCAGAATTCCTGGAACAAGTTTGATTCTATAAGAATCGCACCATTGTTGCTTTCCAGTTTTCCACAAGCTCGATTCATAAGAATCTTACATGTTACCTACCGCAGTGCTGTTTGATGTTGACACTGGAAGGATTTCCATTCGTCACTGTGAACACTAAGGAGTGTCACTCTGAATGTTCTGGCAAGATCACACGGAATTTGCGAAGAAACCTGGAATCAAGTTTGAATCAATTAAGAATCCAAACTTAGTTGCTTTCCAGTTCTCAAGAGTTTGATTCGTGTAGAATCGCACAAGTTACCTACCATGAGATTGTTTGATGCTGGCTCAAGCAGGATTTCCATCTTCATTGCGAATCGTATCACTCAGATGTTCTGGAAATATCACAAGGATAATGCGTAGGACTCGATTGTGTCCTAATGAGATGATAGATAGATCTCGATTTGCTCTAGACTCAATAAGTGCATTTTGGTAATCGGAGGCTGGAGCAGACTGCCACCTTTTCAATATTAACTGACTCGGAGTGAGAAAGTCAATAGATACGTGTTGATCTCCGTGACAATGAGACAAGTTTCTTTTGAGAGAAACTCGAATGGCTGGGGAAGGGTTGTGCATCGCATCACTGGGTCCATGACACTTGTCTTCAAAAGATGTGTTAACCCGGTTTCTATCTAACTTGCATAGAATATTCAACTCCTTCAATGCTTACCAATACGTCATCATTATCACCTTGTTGTGATTGTTCTAGTGCTAACTTAAGTAATTGGTCCGCATTCAGCTTCATTCCACTCCATCTTTCCTAAGGAGAACTATTTCTAGCTATGGAATGTCCTTGGGTAGATCCCTCCGGTTCTGGTTGGATCATAGGACTTAGTTTCCTATCCTAAACCACCTTTTGACTCCATCGTTCCGTCGTAGATAGTAGGTTGTTTTGGGTAAAGATCGTAACCATAAAACCATTGAAAACCATTCAAAGTGTTTAATAAAAATCAAAACTTTTAACACTTGAAGGTTTTATATTTTCAAAAAGCTCCCCCTACACACATGCATCGATATACGAAATAGTTTGGCATGTGAAGGAAAGAGTTGCACTTGAGTCTTTAAGATCACTTGTTGCGATATATTACATTTTAATCACATTTTCTCCCCTATCTCTAATATAAAAATATAATATTAGAGATACCAATAGATTAAAATATGACAATTTTCGAAAAATCGACGGGAGAGAAACATGTGTGCACGCATGAATCATGGAACATTGTTAGTCGGGTCGCTCCCCCTCAACAATATATGTGTGGCTTGAGACAAAATTTGACAAAATTTTAGAAAAACGACACCATAATATATGTTGAGGTACGGAGTTGAGATGCCTTTACCGATAATATATATATGACAGATTTATTATCATTTTCGGAATGTGTTGGATACATAAAATATGACAATTTTAGAGATGTACCCAACAACATTAAAAGGCTTGATTTTAAAACGCTCCCCCTCAAAAATTGATCAAAATAACATATGACATTTTGAGATAAAAACCTATTATGAGGAAGGGAGTGTTGAACACACAATTTTGAAAGATTTAGAAAAACCTTTTGAGAAAGTCTTGAAAAATTGTGTTCAACGGTTTTAAAATTATCAGGATAGAAGACTTCTCTTCTATTGCTTAGGGAAAGCGCACTGAAACGTACACTCCCCTTTCGGGTCCGTTTTTCATGAGCTCAAAACTTGGATTGTTTTGTGACTAGCTCATGACCGAGAAAAATAAATTTCCCGTTGTGAAGGATAAGTTATCATCCGTGATAAACTTTCCTTAAGTTGAAAATCGAGTTCTAAGCTGAAATTTACTTAGAAATCGTTTTTCATGAACTTAAAAACTTTGAATGTTTTTATGAGAAGCTCATGACCGAGAAATATGAATTTCTCATTGAGAAGGATAAGTTATCGTCCGAGATAAACTTTCCTTAGTTGAGGTCCGAGTTCTAAGCTGTGATGCGCCTAGAAGTCATTATGAGAGAAAAATCAAGCAGCTTCATTTGCCAAAACCTCCAAGTCTTCGGGAGTCATATACTTCATACCAAGACGACCAACGAGATACGCAAACCTATCTTTCGATAGTGCTTTTGTAAACAAGTCTGCCAGCTGGTACTCAGTTCTGACAAAGTATAATTCCACGATGCCGCGTTCCACTTGTTCCTTGATGAAGTGATGACATCGATGTGCTTGGTGCGGGAGTGCTGAACCGGATTGCAAGATATGGCTATGGCCGACTTTGAGTCACAATACATAGATATTTTATCAAAGTGGAAGCCATAATCCGTGAGTTGAGTTCTCATCCAGAGGACTTGAGCACAACAAGCGGATAGAGCCACATATTCTGCTTCAGCTGATGATAGCGAAGTGCAATCCTGCTTCTTTGACGACCAGCTGACAAGCTTGTCTTCCCCTAGAAACTGTATGCTACCAGAAGTGCTTTTTCGACTATCAAGACAACCTGCGTGATCAGAATCTGAAAAAGCTGTTAGATGAAAACCGGTTTCCCTCGGATACCAGAGTCCCATGTGAATGGTATTCTTAAGGTACCGAAAGATCCGTTTAACCTCTTTGAGGTGCTTTTGAGTAGGTATGGCTTGATATCGTGCACAATAGCATGTGGCATGATGAATATCAGGCCTGCTGGCTGTAAGGTACATAAGTGACCCGATCATACTGCGATATCGCGTTTGATCTACGGGATATGAGTACAAGTCAGCGTCTAGGGATGTGGTCGACAATGGTGTACCAACGCGAGCACATGAGGTCATACCATGCTTTTTAAGTATCTCTTGAGCATACTTAGCTTGGTTAATGAAGATACCACGTGGGGATTGATGAATCTGGCGGCCTAAAAAGAATTTTAGCTCCCCCATCATTGACATTTCAAATCTGTTGTGCATTAATTTTTCAAAACGTTTTGAAAGTTTTGGGTTCGTAGAACCAAAAATAATGTCATCAACATAAACTTGCACCAGCATTATGTCATCCCCATATTTATTAGTAAAGAGAGTAGGATCAATAGAACCTTTGGAGAATCCTTTGGACACCAAGAAGTTTGAAAGTTCTTCGTACCATGCCCTTGGAGCTTGTTTAAGTCGATATACAGCCTTCCTAAGACGATAGACTTTGTTAGGATGATGAGGATCAATGAATCCTTCCGGCTGATTCACATACACTTCTTCCTTCAAATGACCGTTGCGAAAGGCAGTTTTAACGTCCATCTAAAAAACCGTGAAGCCCTTATGTGTAGCATAAGCAAGGAGTATCATGACTGCTTCCAAACGAGCGACTGGAGCGAATGATTCATCGTAGTCTATGCCTTCTTGTTGACGGTATCCCTTAACCACAAGACGAGATTTGTTTTTGATGATGGTTTGTTCTTCATCCAGTTTGTTTTTCCAGATCCATTTAAAATCTAAAATTGACATTCCATAGGGTCGGTCAACAAGTTCCCAAACATTTAGGCGTTCAAACTGATGAATTTCGTCTTGCATTGATTCAATCCACGCATGATCAGTCATGGCTTGCTTGATGTTTGTAGGTACAGTTGAACTCACGGTGAGTGCATACATACACACATCGCCATCGGTTTCGAGTTGTCTGCGTGTTCGAACCGGTTGTGAAGGATTTCCAATGACTTGCTCCAATGGATGATCACGTGTCCAATGGTGAGTGGATCGATATGGTTGGTAGAATGTATGCATGTTGGACGGATCAACATGTTGAGTAGAAGACTCTCCGACTTCGTGTACCGATGTACCGAACGGATTGATAAATTCTTCTTCGTCAGGTTGTGCATTGCTTGATTGTTGTTTCCTCCTTCAGCATTGACGGTTGGTGATGTTGGTTGTATGACTGTTTCTTGAATTTGTTGAGTATCCAATGGAATTGTCTCTTGAGCAACAGTTGCTGAAGTAGATGAAGTTGTGTCTTTTTTACTTTGTTCGGGTGCATCAGTAGTGGTGACAGCGGAAGACTTTGACACAACTTGATTGTTTCCATAGTAATATTCATCAAACATTGGATCATATAAATCAACCAACTCATTCATATGTGTCGTATCCGTCAAGTCTGCTGTAAGAGTACTTTGTTGACATTCTTGCACGGGACGTACACTGTTTTGTGTAGGTGCCATAGTTGGACAATGAGGTGCGGGACTTGAGCTGTTGTGATCAAGTACCATTTGTGGCAATTCGTCAAAGTTCACATGAATTGTTTTTACAATAATCTTTGTTCTCTTGTTATAGACTCGATATCCTTTCGACAATGTAGCATACCCCACAAAAATACATGCATCACCTTTTTCTTTCATCTTGTCGAGATTCTCGCCGTCTTTAAGAATGTAGCATAAAGATCCAAATACGTGAAAGGATTTGACAGTAGGTTTCATGCCATTGATGATGTAGTAAGCTGTCTTTTCATGTCTAGGGATAACGAGAGAACGATTCTGAGTATAACAGGCAGTTGGAATTGCTTCAGCCCAGAAGAATAGCGGTAATTTTGAAGCAGAAAGCATTGTTCGAGTTGCCTCAACCAAAGTACGGTTCCGCCTTTCGACAAAGCCGTTTTGTTCAGGAGTTCGAGCAATAGACGTTTGATGTTCTATGCCTTCTTCTTGAAAGTAAGATTGCAAGTTTTTTTTCAAAAATTCGGTACCCCTATCCGTTCTTACGGTTAAGACTTGAGCTTGAAGATTGCGTTGTATCATCTTGAGAAATTTTTTGAGAACCTCTGGTGTTTCATCTTTGGACCTTAAGAATAAAGTCCATGTGTATCTAGAGTAATCATCAACAATCACGAGAATATACTTTTTCCCGTTAATACTCTCTACACGCATGGGACCACATAAATCCATGTGTAGAAGTTCCAATCGTCCTTTTGAGCTTCGGGTAGTCTTTGTTTTGAAAGACTTCCGTTTTGCTTTCCCCAACTCACAAGAAGAACAAAGATGGTCTTTGACGAATTTTAACTTAGGAAGACCGGTCACAATATCATTCTTAGAAAGCAAGTTGATGGTGTCAATGTTGAGATGTGACAATCGTTGATGCCATAACCATGCTTGAGATGATGAGGCTTTAGCCATTAAGCAAATTGGATGTGTTGATGATGTGTCTTGAAGAGTTACTGTGTAGAGATCAGAACCACGAGAACCTGTAAGAAGGTCATTCCCATCGTAGTCTCTAACATAGCAAGTAGATTTCCGAAAAGCCACTTCCAAATCCGCATCACAAAATTGACCAAACGAGAATAAATTGTGATTTAGTCCCTCGATGTAATAAACCCATTTTATAGTGATATTCCCTTGAACCAAGTCTCCATATCCGAGTATCGGTGCAAATTGATCATTTCCAAACCGTACCGTACCCAGAAACTTCTCTACAAAGTTAATGAGAAGCTTGAGATTGCCCGTCATGTGCTTTGTGAACCCGGAGTCCATTATGAATAGGATGATTTCAACGAGCTGCAGAAGAATTAGAAGACAATGTAGCATTTGACAAATGGGATCCCTTGATAGAAACGGGTTCCAAAATAGTAGTGGGCCTAGATGCAAAGTCTACAGGCAAGCTGATATTCCTAGACCCAATCACTAAAGTGGTTAACTTAGGTACCCATTTGTATCCGGGTGGTGTAAATCTCGAATACCCCCGTCTACATGTCCTATTCATGTTCTCATAAAGCTTCTTTAACCTGCTTTGTTTACGTAGAGTAGTGGATTCTAACGCACTTAGTTTCTTAAGTGGTTGATCAGTGGATTGGTTCAAAGTTCTTGTGGGTTCACTAGTACTAGTGGGCACACGAATAGGCTTCCTAGTTCTAGTATTCACGCTATTATGATTAAGAGCACAAGCATCATGATTGAAAGTGCGAACACATTTTCCACATTCAACACAAACAAATTCAACATTCGAGGTCTTAGCATTTAAACTATCATTACATGCAGTTAGAGACGTTTTATTCTTAGAAAACTTAAAATTCCTACGATGGTCTTCTACTTCCAACTTCTTTCCTTGACTATTGTTAGGCATGACCTTATCTTGCATTCTATTGCTCTTAAGCTGTGGTCCGCTAACTCCAGTAGTGGGGATTACTCCTGTAGAAGAAGACACACGTTGATTAGCTTTCCTAATATTCTCAGGTAACCGTGATGTTCCAGTTTGAGTGGGCTTAGTGTTCATCTTATACATTCCTGGTGCTATCACATTTTACTCTTATCATTTCCTATCTTAGGCAAAGTCTGTGGGGATTGTCCCAATATAGATGATTTATGGCATTTAACCGCATTCGGTTGACGAATGATGGATGGTTTACCCAAAACAGACTTTCCTTTGATTTTCTCAATGAGTTTCTGTAACTCACTTAAGGCTATGTCCCTTTCTTTTAGCTGAGCTTTCAAATCATTTATTTCGAAATCTTTTTCATTTAGTAGACGAAACGAAGAAGCTGACATTTCTTGACGCTTTTTTTGATTATGAGATTTTTCACCTTTTTGTAAAGCAAGTTTAAGAGAAATGGAGTGTTTCTCAAGTTGAGAAAAACTTTTCGAAAGTTTGTTATATGACTGAATTTGTTTCGAAAGCTCTACTTCAAGATTGCGACATTTCGCGTCCGATTCTGACACTAGACATGCTACATGACAATATTGATCAAGATCGGTATACACACCAAGTATAGCATTCATATGGTCAGCATAAAAGTATTCCTTAGAAAGTCGATCAATTTCGTTAGAAAGTTGGTGTTCTTGTGTCTTTAATTTAGTTTGAAGAAAATCAACTTCATCTTCAAGAGATTTAACATAACTTAAATCAGTTAACATTTCCTCAGTGAGAGCAGTATAAAACATTTCCACATTTTTTGAAAGATCATCAATGGTTGGAACAATACATTGTTGAATGACGACTTCTACTTGTGGGTTAGGTTTAATATTCCAAATGGTATCCCTAGAAACTTTTTCATAGTCGACGACACCTTTGTACAAATTTAAAACCCCTTGTTTTATAAACTCAAATTGCTGAACACTTTTGCTTTTCTCATCCCATTTACGTTTTTCATCCAAAATTCGCTTTTCTAACAAAATTGATTGCTTTTTGAAACTCCTTTTTAAAGAAACTTTCTTTTGGGGTTCATCACTTGGTGGTGGAACACTATTGTACATCTTTTGTTCTTTGGAAAGTTCTTTTTGAGGAACAAACTTAATATAATTATCAGAATCAGAAAGGTTTATTAAATCACTTAAGTTTGATCGACTTTCTTCTTGTTGACGAATGATTTCGTCGCAGTCAGGGGAAAGCATAAGAGCAAGATTATCAACATAACAACCGATATCATAAAGAGCAGGCTTGGTACTTTGAGCTTTCTTGAGATATTCAGGCTTGACAAAACTCTTTTTCATATTTCTATTGAGCATATTCATAGTTTGAATAGACTGACCCGTTTTGTAAACAATTTTGTTTAACGTGTCGACTCTCTTTTCCAAAGCAAGAATTTTTTCAATATCCTTTTCTTCACGAGTTTTATAAAGCTCAGTTTGTTCTTTGTTAACCGACTCTAATTCAGTAATTTGGAGTTTATGTAGCAGCAGTTGTTCTTCAAGTTCCGATATCTTCTGTTTTGACATATGAATTTCGTGTGTTACTTCAGAACAATATTGTTCGTTGAGCACCTTACGTTCATATACCAAACCATTAGCTATTGCAACCCGTCGATCAGCTTCTTTTACATAATCACACTCTTTAAGCCTGTCTATCTCCTCGGCTAAGGATGCGTTTGCTTGCTTCAAACGTTTATTAGCTTCTTTGTTTTCATCAATTTCACGTTTTAAAGAGTCAATATTAGACGCAAGCAAATCACGGTCCTCATCCGAGTCAGTATCCTGAACAGCTTTTCCGTCATCATTACACATATGTTGTGAATCCGTAGAGATATTGATATCCTCCGTGTCCATTACATATGTGTCATTGATGTTTTCGGGTTGCTCAGGATGCCGTCGTTCATTAGCAAACACATTATAGTTATCATGTGATGGTACCTTTTCAAGTGGCTCAGAATCATAGATGGGTCCAGAAGTATCATCAGTCTCTGGGATCACTTCTTGAATCTTTGCCATGTACACATAATGTGCCTCTAACTCTTGATCATCGGCTTCATCATCAGTGTCATCACGCCAGTCAACTTCATCTGCTGTGAGTGGGATTCCTGCTTCTTCTTTCTTACACAGCATCATCTTTTCCTTGTGATACCCTGAGTCCTTAACCCATTTTGGCTTCTTGCATTCCCTAGCCATGTGCCCAAATCCCTTGCAGTTGAAGCATTGAATCCCAGTCTTCTGCACAACCGGAGTGCCTACAGTATCTCTAGCCCCAACTTGATTCAGCATCCTCTGATTATCATACCTAGCATCACGATCATACCTAGGTGCATGATCAACTTCCTTATATCTAGCATTGGATGATGATCTGAGGTTGTTGTTGGTAGGTTGTAGATCTTCTTATAAGTTGTGGTGAGTAAAGACATGAGTTCTTCAATCTTCTTGTCCCTTGAAGTTTGTTCATCATCACTGTCTCCATCTGACTCGGTGTCATACTTTGGAGGTGAATTGGGGACAATGGCTTTTCTTTGTGTTTAGCAGCAGCTAGAGGTTTGGTGGATGAGCTTGATGACTTTGAGGAATGTGTAGGTGGTTGTTGACGGGGAACGGGTTTTGTTGAAGTAGCAGCCACAAAAGCAATAGAATTAGCAGACCGTTCTGCCTTTTCAGCCCTTAGTTCATTCACTTCATTCTGATGTTGTTTCAAGATATCATAAAGTTTGTGATAGGAGATGG
Source organism: Glebionis coronaria (assembly GCA_025667525.1). Taxonomy (NCBI): domain Eukaryota; kingdom Viridiplantae; phylum Streptophyta; class Magnoliopsida; order Asterales; family Asteraceae; genus Glebionis; species Glebionis coronaria. The sequence goes on along the minus strand of CM046879.1, from coordinate 196,150,491 downwards.
TCTTGATATCTTCCCTTTGTATAACCAAGGTCACAAACCTTTGCCATTCCGGTTTGAGTTGAAGTAGAAACTGAACATTTGCATGATGATTGGAGATGGTGCACTGATTTTTGACAAGCTCATTCATCATTTTGTAGAATCTCGAGTAATATGAGTCAATGGATTCACCATCTTCAGATGTGAATTTTCCAAACTCCCAAAGTAGATTAGTCTCGAGATCTTGAACATTGATCGACTCACCTTGCTTCAATCGATGAATTACATTCTACATTTCCATAGCATTAGGACATGCATCAACTGTGGAATAGATATCGTTATCAATTCCAGTGAGTATGAGGTTTACAACATCAACTTCAGCTTGGAGGAGTTTCTTTTTCTCAGCAGAACATGTGTCAAAATCCTCCATAGCTCGTATAGTTGATGAAGTACCATCCTCTGCCTGTGTTGTAATTGGTCTGAATTCAAAAACTAGAGGTGGATTCTCAAGGCAGTGACGAAGAGCAGTTCGGTTTTCTTTTCCGTCGAGAAATCTGAGAAAACGAGATCTCCATTGAACGTAGCAATGGGCAGTGAGCACAGGTGGATTACCGTTGCCACCTTGTTCCAAACGAATTTGATTAGCAGTTGCAATGTTGATGTTGTTGTTAGACATGGTGAATACTTGTGGATGAATTGCAGATCTTAGTGGATTTGTTGTGATGATGTGTGGTTAAAATTGAAACTTCGAAAATTCAAAAAAAAAAATTTCAGTCCGACAATAAATTCCTCAGTCTGACAAAACGGTAAGCCGAAAAATTTTGTATCGACAAATTTTGAATTTGAGTTAGAAATAGCCAAAAACTAGTAGGGAAAAAATTTGATTTTACTTGACCTAAAAATTTTAACTTTTTTTTTTAATCTTCGTGTAAACTACGTTCCGAAACTAGTTTAGATAGTGGCTAAGTCTAAAAATTACTCAAACAAAATACCCATCGGAATGTCCATCGGAATACTTATCGGAATCTCCAGATCGGAATGTCCAGATCGGAATGTCAAATCGTAATGCTCAGATCGGAATGTCAAATCGGAATGTCCAAATCGGAATGTCCAGATCGGAATGTCCAGATCAGAATGTCAAATCGGAATGCTCAGATCAGAATGTTCAGATCGCAATGTGCCGTCAGAATGTTCAGATCGGAATATGGCTGAAACAAATTTGGCAGAGTAACGACTCAAAGATCCCTTAAACCCGTCGGAATCCCAGATCGCAATGCACGATCGGAATATCCAGCTCGGAATAAGGTATCGCAATACAGTGATCGCAAAGTAGAACCAGTTGGTTATTGCGATCAAATCCCTCACACTTGTACTTTCCGATGGTGAAACAAGCTTGAATTTCGGAATGAAGATAAACAAGAAATTTCGCAACTTTTGATCCAAAAGATTTGTGTTTTAGCCAAAACCAAGATACCCAAATCACTACTACTAGTACGTAGATGATTTGTATCAAGAAAAGACCATAAAAAACACAAAAAGAAAATTGGGATGTGAGATATGGATCAAAAAGCCACGAAAAATCAAGAACACCACACACGAATCTTCAATCACCTATCCACTATAGGCTCTTGATACCAAATGTTGTTCCCATTCAATCCATAACACAAGATTTAGAAGAGATATTTAGAGAGAGAAAGAGAAGAAAGTAGAGAGAGAAACAAGAGAGAATTTGGAAGGTTAATGTTTACTAGAGAGAGAAAGTAAAATGAACCAACACCCTCTTCCACATGTGGAAGAGGGTTATATATGCCACGGCTCTAAGGCCTTTGTGGGCTTCATCTTGGGCTGGGCTTGGATTTCACTTGGGCATATAGCCCCTAACAAAGACAATATTAGCTTAAAGTCCAAGCCCGCTTTTCCCGACTAACCTATTACTATACAAGACCAATAACGACTAAGATGACCTATTACATTCTTGTTCGACTATATAAAATATAGGGCTAACATAAATACTGAGTAGTATCACTCTGAGTGTTCTAGCAATATCGCAAGGATATAGCGTAGGACTCTCTTGATCTTCATCCGTGTGTCCTAACGAGATTTATTTATCTCTTGGCTCTAGACTCGATTTGTGCACTTTTAGTGGTCGGAGGCTGGAGCAGGTGCCACCTATTCATTATCAACTATCTCGGAGTGAGAAAGTCAATAGAAGTCGTGTTGATCTCCGTGAAAATAAAACAAACTTCTTTTGAGAGAAGCCTGAGTCAGCTGGGGAGGGGTTGTGCATTACATCACTGGGTCCATGATGCGTTTTCTTCATGATGTGTTAACCCGGTTTCTGCCTAAGTTGTATGGAGGGCTTCTTTCTTTACACCCTTTATCCTTACATTTCTTTTTCATTCTTCAACCCCTTCAATGCTTATCAAGACATCATTACTAGCACCTTTTTGTGATTGTTCCAGTGCTAGCTTCAGTACTTAGTCTGCATTCAGCTACGTTCACATTCTACTCCATCTTTCCTAAGGACTTGTAATAATCTATTGAATTGTCCCTGGGAAGATCCCTCCGGTTCTGGTTGGATCATAGGACTTAAACCTAACCACCCTTTTAACACCAATAACATCGTGAATTAAAGATGTTGTGGGTATTTGATCGTAACCATGAGTGCTTGAGTCTTTAGATCACATTTTAATCATATTTTCTCCCCTATCTCTAATATATAAAATAGTTTAATATTAGAGATACCAAATTTGATTAAAATATATATTGTGAAAAATAGTCTTGAAAAACTTTCGAGAGAAAAATGTGTCAAACTTAGCATGAATTTAGAACGCTCCCCCTCAAAATTTGATCGAATTGAATTGTCATGGTGAGGATGTGATCCACATTTCACTTTTTAAGGATAGGAGTTGTTGAACACACAATTTTTGAAAGATTTTGAATAATCATTGAGAAATTCTTGAAAAAATTGTGTTCAACGCTTTTTGAAAAACTCTATTTCTTTTTGGCGAAAAGGTTTTTTTTGAGCATAAACTTGAGTTCATAGACTTTGAATGTCTTGAAAAATCCACTCAAGTGTAAGAAGATTTCTCTTCTTTTATTGAAGGTAAGCGCACTAAATCGTACACTCCCCCGTGAATATAGATCCGGGTTGCAATCTGAAGGTGATTACAAGCCATTGTGTTGAGCTCAAAACGTTGAATGTTTGGTGACAAGCTCAACCCAAGATAGATTGCTCTACCCGTTGTTAGAAAAATTGTCTAAAATAAACATTTTCCTTTATTAAAAGTAGAAATGACATGTTTTGAAAAATATTTACAACTTTCATTCGAGCTTTATGTACACACCCGTGTCGTTATTGAGCGACATTTCTAGGCACGTCCATATTATCGATACTGAAAGACATGTCGAGAAGAATCTTTTTGGATTTTGAAAGATTTTTAATTTTGTGTTTTGCTTTTATGTGTTTTATATTTTTGTATTTTGCTTTTTCAGAGATATTTACAAGTAGATATTTTATAGATGAATCAAGCAGACTTCTTTGCCAGAATCTCCAGTTCTGCTAGAGTCAAACATCTCATACCAATTTTTCTAACTAGATACGCAAACCTCTCTTTCGAAAGAGCTTTTGTAAACAAGTCATCTAATTGGTAATCAGTTCCAACAAAGTATAGTTCAACGATACCCCTTTCAACTTGTTCCTTAATGAAGTGATATCTGACATCAATGTGCTTCATGCGGGAATGTTGTACCGGATTGAAGGAGATGGCTATGGCAGACTTTGAGTCACAGTACATAGGTACTTTATCAAAGTGGAAGCCATAATCCGTGAGTTGTGTTCTCATCCAAAGAACTTGAGCACAACACGCAGATAGAGACACATATTCCGCTTCGGCTGATGACAGTGACGTATAATCTTGCTTCTTGGAAGACCATCCCACAAGCTTATCTTGACCTAGAAATTTTGCACCACCAGAAGTACTTTTTCGTGTATCAAGACACCCTGCATGATCAGAATATGAATAGGCCGTTAGAAAGAAACCGGTTTCCCTCAGATACCAGAGTCCCAAATGAATGGTATTCTTTAGGTACCGAAAGATCCGTTTAACCTCCTTGAGGTGCTTTTCGGTGGTTCATGCTTGATATCGTGCACAATAACACGTAGCATGTGATATATCTGGTCGGCTTGCTGTTAAGTACATGACGGAGCCGATCATGGAACGATATATCGTTTGATCTATGACATCTCCCTCCAAATCAGCACCTAGATATGTGGTTGATAATGGTGTCCTAACGGGGTCACATGAGGTCATACCATGCTTTTTGATTATCTCTTGACAATACTTAGCTTGGTTAATAAAGATACCACTTGGGGATTGGTGAACTTGAATTCCCAGAAAGCATTTTAGTTCGCTCATCATTGACATTTCAAATTTGTTGTGCATTGCTTTTTCAAACCATTTTGAAAGTTTTGGGTTTGTAGACCCGAAAATAATTTCATCAACATAAATCTGCACAAGCAAAATGTCATCCCCATGTTTATAAGTGAACAAAATTAGATCAATGGAACCTTTTGAGAAACCTTTGGATACTAGAAATTTCGAGAGCTCGTCGTACCACGCCCTTGGAGCTTGCTTGAATCCATAAAGTGCTTTGTGGAGACGATACACCTTGTCAGGATAATGAAGATTGACGAATCCTTCCGGCTGTGTGACATAGACTTCTTCCTTCAAAGGACCGTTAAGAAATGTCGTATTTACGTCCATTTGATAGACAATGAATCCCATAAGTGCAGCATAATCAAGGAAAATCCTGACCGATTCCATTCGAGCTACTGGTGCAAATGATTCTTCAAAATCAATACCCTCTTTCTGGCCATACCCTTTAGCTACTAGCCTAGCTTTGTTCTTGATGATTGTGTTTTCTTCATCCATCTTGTTTTTCCAGACCCATCGAAGATTTAATGGAATTACATCGTATGGTCTGTCAACAAGTTCCCAGACTTTAAGTCTTTCAAATTGAAAAAGTTCATCTTGCATCGGTTCAATCCAAGCATGATCAGCCATGGCTTCTTTGATGTTTTTTGGTTCAGCTGTACTCACGGCAAGTGCGAACATACAAACATCGCCATCGGTTTCTAATTGCCGTCTTGTACGAACAGGCTGTGAAGGGTTTCCAATTACTTGAACCAAAGGATGATCTCGGGTCCAATGATGTGTTGACGGATGTCGTTGGTAGAATGTATGCATATTTGACGGATCAACATGGCGAGTAGAAGACTCTTCAGTTTCATCTACCGGTGTACCGAAAGGGTTGATAAATTCGTCTTCGTCAGATAATGCATTGTCTGCTTGATTTTTGTTCTCTAGAGCAATGACAATAGTTGTAAATGTTGTAGGAGCGGTTGTTGATGTGATATTCTGAGGAGGTAAATCTGCAGCAACCCGTGTTGAAGTAGATGAAGTTGTATCCTTTTGTTGACGATGATCGGTATCATCATTCTTATCAAGAGTGACAGCGGAAGACTTTGATACAACATGTTTCTCCCCCGTGAAATATTTATCATACATTGGTCCATATAACATTTCCAACTCTTCAATTGTCGTGTTGACTATCATATCTGCTCTTGGAACATTTCCTTGAACCAGCTTTGAACTTGACAGTTCATTGCTATGGTATTGAGTTCCGAGTTCCACGCGGTTGTAAACGGAAGTCGTTTGTCGTTGTGGATCGGGACTTAAATTGTTTTGTTCAAGTGCCATTTCTTGTAATTCATCAAATCTGACATGAATAGTCTCGATTATCAATTTTGTTCTCTTTTGTAAACTCTATATCCCTTTGACTGAGTTGCATATCCCACAAGAATGCATGCAACACCTTTCTCTTTCATCTTGTCCAAATTTTCACCAGCGCGAATAATGTAACACGTACATCCAAAAACATGAAGGTATTGGAGTGAAGGTTTTCGATCATGAATTATGTGATATGGTGTCTTTTCGTGTCTTGGGATAATTAAGGATCGGTTTTGTGTGTAGCATGCGGTTGACACGGCTTCGACCCAAAGGAATAGTGGTAATTTTGAAGCGGATAATAATGTTCGAGCAGCCTCAACTAACGTACGGTTTCGTCTTTCAACAACACCATTTTGTTCGGGTGTTCGAGCAATAGATATTACATGTTCAATTCCTTCGGCTTCAAAATAGTTCCTCATAGTTGAATTCAAAAATTATGTGCCTCTGTCAGTACGAATCACTCTTACTTGAGCTTGAAGACCACGTTGTATCAGTTTAAGGAAGGTGATGAGAACTTCAGGTGTTTCATCCTTGGACCTCAAGAAGTGAGTCCATGTGTACCTTGAGTAATCATCGACAATTACCATAACATATTTCTTCCCATTGATACTTTGAGCATGCATAGGACCACACAAATCTATATGAAGAAGATCTAACCGTCCTTTAGATCTTGGTGTAGTGTTTGTCTTAAAGCTACTCCCTTTAGCTTTAAAAAGCTCACAAGAAGAACAAAGATGATCTTTGATGAATTTCAAGCTTGGAAGGCCTCTCACAATATCTTTCTTGGAAAGCAAGTTGATGGTATCAAAGTTAAGATGAGAAAGACGTTGATGCCATAACCATGCCTGAGTCGTTGGAGCTTTAGCCATGAAGAAAATTGGAGTTGATGAAGTTGTGTCTGTTAGTGAAATTGTGTAAAGATCGGTATTCCGTGAACCGGTGAGTAAATTATTCCCATTATAATCACGAACAAAACATGTCTTCTTTCTGAAAGCAACTTCCAAATCTGCATCACATAATTGACCAACCGAGAAAAGATTGTGATTGAGCCCTTCGACGTAGTATACCCTTTTTATCGTGATATTCCCCTGAACCAAATCTCCACATTCTAGGATCGGTGAAAATTGATCATTTCTGAATCTGACCGTACCCAGGAACTTCTCCACGAAGTTAATTAGAAGCTTGAGATTCCCCATCATGTTCTTGGTGCATCCGGAGTCCAGTATGAAGAGAATTATTTTTATCACCTGCAGAAGAATTAGAACACGATGGAGCATTGATACCACGTTAGTTGTGATTTCAGAATCATTAGTGTCCTTAGCAACATTTTAAGGCAAACTAACATTCGTTGTCACATTTTCTCTCCTTAGTTTAGGCATCCATTTATATCCTGGAGGACATTGATTAGCAAACCACCATTTCCATGACTTGCTAGCAGACTCATATAATTCCCTAATTCTGCTTCTAGGGTTCCTAGTGGTGGAGTCTGATGTAATGCTTTTCTTAGTGGGGGTAGCACCAGAATGGTTCACTTTGCGTTTAGGTTTACTAACACTAATAGGCATCGCAACTTGCTTCTTAGTTCTAGTATCTACGCCTTTCACATTATTCATAGCACACATAGAATGATCATAATTAGCACATTTTCCACATTTCACACAAACAAACTTAACTTTTAAAGCATTCAAAGCAGTCGAATCATTCAAATCGTCATTACATGCGATTACAGACGTTTTATTCTTAGAAACATGCAAATTCCTAGGGTGTTCTTCTACTTCCTTCATCTTCCTTTTACTCTTGTGTTTCCAAACCTTATCATTCACTTGAGTGCTCTTAAGCTGAGGCCAGATAACACTAGCAGTGGAGACTACTCATGTAGTAGAAGACACACGAGTATTAGTGTTTATAGAAGTCTGAGGTGATTGACTAACTTTGTATGTGGGTTTAGTGGTCATTCTATACATTCATGGTTTAATCACATTATTGTGCTTAACGCTTGGTGCTTGAGTATTCCTTATGGGTTGATGCTGTGGTAACCTTTCCTTTCCAACTATCTTGGAGGCAAACACAGGTTTTGCAAATGAGGAATTAGAGAAAGCAGATGGTTTCCCCAAGATAGAGGATCTATTCACTTTAGAGGCATTGGGTTGTCTAACAACAGGTTTCTGAATGCTAGGTTCCACAACTTTCCCATCCATCTTAGAAATGAGTTTCTTCAACTCTGCTATTGCTATGTCTTTTTCTTATAAATGAGCTTTCAAATCCGCAATATCAAGACTTTTTTCGTTTAGTAATCTACATGACTCAGATAATTTTACTTCCAAAGGTGTATCATTTGAAAAAATTCCAACTTTGTTTTGCAAAGCAAGTTCCAGTGAATGACAATGTTTTTGAAGAAAATCATATCTATGTTGAAGTAACGAAAACTCTTTTTGGTCAATTTTATTGGAAAGCTCAGTTTCAAGACGTTCACACTCTTTGACTTGATCAAGATATTTGCATGCAACATCAGAATATCCATCAATATCAGCACAAGACGTAATATAAACACACATAATATCTTTTGAGAGACATTCGTGTAAGAGTAGATCATATGCTGTAGAAAACTCGTCTCTTTCAGGTTGATGGTCGTTCATTTCTTGTTCAAGAGATTCCACATATTTCAAATCTTCAAACATTTCTTGCTTAATTAATGTTTCAAATTCCAAAATATGTTTTTGCGTTCTTTCCGCAAGCGGAATCAAAATACTTTTCACAAGCACAATTATATCGTGATGAATTTCTTTGTTTCCTATCGAAAGTTCACGTTTTATCCAGTCATCATCAACAACTTTTTTGAAATTTTGAATGTTACTCTTGAGAATACTAAGTGCTTGCTTACTCTTGCTTACAGAAGCTTTATATGGCAAGTACTCAATAAATTTTGAGACGTTATTTTTCTTAGTGGTAAAAGCTTGTCTCCGTTTAATTCTTATTTGTTCACATTCGAAAAATATTTGCTCACGAGTATTCTGTGTTTGCGGTTTGAAAAGACCATAAAGACTATTTTCATAAGCATAATTATATGGTTTAACAAATTATTTATTAACTTTTGGTCCACTCTCTTCTTCCAAATCATTTATCTCTTCATTATACGGCCTAACAACAAGGCAATTAAGATCGGTCCATTGGGACTCATCAAGGTATAAGTGGTGATTCTCAGATTGAGCTTGCTCAAGGTACTTAAGATTTGCAAAACTAGGTCTATCCTTGAAAAATGAACGATGTGCCAACATTCTCATGGTTTGAATTGATTGATTAGTTTTGTAAACAGTTTTCTTGTAAAAATAAATTTGAGTTTCAAGTTCCACCATTTTGTCGATGTCATTCGTTTGCTTAGTTTTGAAATCCTTTTCCATCTTTTCAACCACAGCTTTCTTTTCATTAACAAGTTTAGTTTTATCCTCTTGAAGAAAACCGTTTACTTGAGTTAGCTCATTGACTTTAGTGGTAGCAAGATACGTTTTGTGACGTTCAGTACTCAAAGAGGTGTTATAATTACGTTTCTCTTGTTCTAGAAGCTTAAGAGTTTCGTTATATTTCTGTTGATAATCGTCTTTTTTGACGTTAATTAAACACCCTTTGTACCCCTCAATCTCATTGGTCTTTTGAAGAAGCTGAGCTCTGTAGCTATCAATTGTCTCACTAAATTTAATTAGAGCAGCTTTACATTCTTCAAAATTTTGAGTGAGCGTAGCGTTTGCCTTCTTTAATCGCTTTTGAATTTTTCTAGTTTCTTTGACATCGTTCTGTAAAGAAGCAACTAAGTTAGCAAGCGCAATACGCTCCTCATCATCATCATACTCATTTGCATGTTGAACATCCTTAGACTCATTATTGCACATGTCTGATGAATCGGGTGTGGTATTACTATCAACCGTTTCCATCATACATGTGTCATTAATGGCTTTGGGTAGCTCATAATGCTCATGAGTATTACCAAACACACTATATTCCTCTTTAGTGTGTACCTTATCGATTGGCTCAGTACCAAATATAGGACCATTTTCATCTTCAGTGACGTTGAGAACTTCTTCAACCTTTGCCATGTACGAGTAATGTGCTTCAAGTTCTTGGTCGGAGGCTTCATCATCAGTATCATCAAGCATTGCTCCTTCCTCAGCCGACAGCTTAACCCCAACTTCCATCTTCTTGTAAAGCAGCATCTTTTCCTTATGATAACAAGTATCCCTAACTCGTTTTGGCTTTCTACATTCTTTTGCCATATACCCATAACCTTGACAATTAAAGCATTGAATCCCACTTTGTTGAACCACTTGATTACCAACAGTTTCCCTATTCCCAGCAACAGTAGCAATCCTCTAAGTATCATACTTAGCAGTTTGTCGATCATACCGTGCAGAACCCTAAACATGTGTTGGATTACGTCGATCATACCTAGGAGGACTTTCATCACGTTGACGTGTGTCATACCTTCGAGGACTCTCAACATATTGACTCCATGTATTAGATGATGTTCGAAGATTGTTGTTGGTGGGTTTGAAGATTTTCTTGTAGCTCTTCCTAATGAAAGAAATTTGTTGTTTCATTTCCCTATCCTTCTGAGCTAGTTCTTCATCACTGTCCTATTCAGATGATGGCTCAGGTGATGGTGATGGTGCTCTATGTTCTTTGTCTCGTGATCTTGTGGGAGTTGAATACTTAGATGAAGTGGAGTATCTTGGTGAGGAAGATGTTGTGGAGTATGATTTTGAAGCATGAGAGCGATGATCTTGGACGTGTTGAGTGGTAGACACCAAAACAAGTGGATTAGAAGTCTTAGCTATCCTTTCAGCTCGAAGTTCATTCGCCTCATTCTGAAATTGTTTCAAAATGTCAAAGAGCATGTGATAGTTGACCTCGTCTAACTTACTATGTTGTTTCACCAAAGTTACAAACCGTGTCCACTCTGGTTGAAGTTGTTGTAGAAATTGCACATTGACTTGCATGGTGGAGACTTGCAAATTGTTTCTTGTCATGTCATTCATCATATTGTAGAAAAAAACTTGAGTAATATGAATCAATTGATTCCCCATCCAATGAAGTAAACTTTCCAAAATTCCAGAACAAGTTATTTTGACATCTTGCTTGTTAAGTGATTCTCCTTGTTGCAGGCGTTCAATGGCAACCCACATTTCTTTTAGAGTAGAGCGTGCATCAACCGTTGAGTAAATATCATCCCCAATCCCACTAAGAATAAAATAGATTGCTTCTTTCTCTGCATCAATCCAAGCACGTTTCTCTTTCGAAGTGTTCTCATATGTTTCCTCAATAGTTTGCTCATCGGAACCGGTCGTCAAGTCGGTTGCTGGAATTGCAGGAATGGTTATGGTAGTGAGAGTACAGGGTCCTTCTTTGATGCACCGTCGGAGAAGATCACATATTCGTTTAGTATCAAGATATCGAATAAAATGTGATTTCCATTTTGCATATCGACCGGTCACAAGCATTGGTGGTCTCTCTTTATTTCCCGCCACCATGATGTTGTTGTTCGTCACACGATACTCTGTAGTAGAATCCATCTTGATAAGCTTTAAAATGTTGAAGTGAAAAAGGATCTTAAGTAGATGTGTTGTGATTGTTGTTGTGGTTTAAATTCCAAAAATTGCAATTTTTCTTCAGTCCGACAATAAATTCCCCAGTCCGATAAAAAGGTAGACCAAAAATTTTTGTAATCGCCAAATTTTGAAATCGATCTAGAAATGTCCTAAAACTAGTATGGAAAAAATTTTAATATACTTGACGGGAAAATTTTAACTTTTTCTTCTTTTTTTTTAATCTTCGTGTAAACTATGTTCCGGGACTAGTCTAGATAGTGGCTAAGTCTAAAAAGTACTCGAAAAAAATTTAGCTAAACATATCATCGGAATGTCCATCGGAATGTGTTATCAGAATGTCCATCGGAATGTAGTATCGGAATGCTGTCGGAATGTAGTATCGGAATGCTGTCGAAATGTAGTATGGGAATGCTGTCGGAATGTATAGCTGTCGGAATATGAGCTGTCGGAATCACTGTCGTAATAAGAAACCCTTTTTCGATGGAATTATGTCGGAATAACTGTCGGAATATAAAACCGTTTTCCGATAGAGATCTGTCGGAATAATTGTGCAGTTCCGAAACTTTAGGTAAAAAAAATGATATTTTTGACAAGAAATCCGTGATTTTAACCAACCGAAAGCAACCAAAGCCCTACCACAACTATGTAGGAGATGTATATCAAGATTTAGAGCATGGAAAACACAAAAGAATTTGAATACGAGAGATGAAATAAGGATCAAATCATTCGAATCAAATACTATTGCAACAACGAATCACAAAACTACCCCATGGCGATTGATACCAATTGTTGTCCCAAATTTGTGATGATTAAGCAAGGAAGAAAGAAAGAAAATAGATGAAGTAGATGAATTCTAAAGAGAGAAAGTAGTGAGAGAAAGTAGAGAGAAGTGTCTGAAACTATGGGAAGATTAGATTAAGAAAATGAATAATCAACACCCTTCCTAACATGCTAGGAAGGGTATTTATAGCCTTGCCTACATGTGGCATAATGGGCTATATGTTTGATTGGGTCGGACTTGAATAAATGCTTAGTACCTTGAAAAAGGCCTTTTAAGCTAGCCATTAAGCCCGTAATGTTACGACTATTATACTACCTATTACAACGTTCTAATAAATGTTACAATAATAAACTATGACCGAGCATTCTTGTTGACTCAATATTTTGAGGCTAACAAAATGGTAATGTTGTTCTTGTTGCACCAAGATGAAGGGACATGTATGTTATTGACATGACATCATGTCCGGAAGGAAGCAACGCCTGTCTCTTTGCTAAAGCCTTTGAAAGTGAAAACTGGCTCTAGCATCAGAGCTCTCTCACCTCAACTTCAATAACATCAACAAACTGGCCAAGAATGATTTAGTTGTTGGACTTCCCTCTCTAACCTTCTCCAAAGATAAGCCATGTTCAGCATGTGAAAAAGGGAAGCATCACAGAGTGTCGTTCAAAACCAAACAATCATTCTCGATCAATAAGTGCCTCCATCTTCTTCATATGGACTTATTTAGACCAGTAAAACCTCAATCCCTCAATCACAACAAATACACATTAGTCATTATTGATGAATTCTTAATATTAACTTGGGTATTCTTTCTCCAAAGAAAAAGTGAAGCAACTGATCGGATGATGTCCTTCATAAGAGAAATAGAGAACTTCAATGACTGTAGGGTTAAGGCTATCAGAAGTGATAATGGCACAGAATTCAAGAATCATGACATGGAAGCCTTTTGTGATGAGAAGGGAATTTCACAAAACTTTTCAAACCCAAGCACCCTAGAACAAAATGGTGTTGCTGAAAGAAGGAACAGAACCCTCATAGAGGCTACCAGAACTATGCTCAACGAATCAAGACTTTCAAAGAAATTTTTGGGTGAAGCTGTATGCATAGCATGTTACATACAAAAGATATCCATCATTGTGAATAGACATGGTAAAACCTCTTATGAAGTTTATAGGAAGAGAACCCCTTATGTAAGCTACTTCTATGTCTTTGGTTGCCATGTTTTCATTCACAACTACAAGGATCATCTGGGTAAATTTGATGAACAATCAAATGATGACTTCTTTCTTGGATAATCTCCTACCTCCAGAGCATTTAGAGTATTCAATATTCGCAGGCAAGAACTAGAAGAACCCATCCATGTCACCTTCAATGAAGCAGATGTTGTCGTTTCTCACACCAACTCAAATACATGTGACGTTGACTTCAATGAATTCAAATCATACCCAGAGGATGATTTCTCAATCCCCAAGGGATCATCTCAAATAGGTCACAAGCACTTCCCTTGTGTTCATGCATTTGATCCTTACTCTATCTCTGATCTTTCCCCAGAGATTGTTGTAGCTGAATCACATACTCCACATTTAGCTGTGGAAAATGCTGATCCTGATTCTCTCAATTTGTCAAATGGATGAAGAAATCATATGTGAGGAAATTCCTTCATGGAATGAACCCACTGTGACTATAGAACCCGCAAAGACTCTTTCTCCTCAATTAAAATGGAGTAGAAACCAAGATATTCTTCTTGTAAATATTCTTTGTGAACCCTATGAAGGAGTCACTACCAGAGGAAACTTAAGATATCTGGAAACTACCTCAGCGAATGAATGCCTATTCGTTGACTTCCTCTCTGAAGATGAACCTAAGAACGTTGTTGCTGCTCTACTTGATGAAGGATGGGTTGTGGCTATGCAAGAAGAGTTGAATCAAATAAAGAGGAACAAGGTGTGGACTCTGGTAAAATGTCCAACTGGAAAGCAAGTGGTTGGAACCAAATGAGACTACAGGAACAAAAGGGATGAAGCTGGCATGATTGTTAAAAACAAAGCTAGGCTACTGGTGTTAGGTTACAATCAATCATAGGGAATTGATTATGATGAAAACTTTGCACCAGTAGCCAGATTAGAGGCTATCATAATTTTTCTAGCCTATGCAGCTCATATGGGTTTCATGGTATACCATATGGATGTTAAGAGTGCATTTCTCAATGGGAAGCTTGCTGAGGAAGTTTATGTTAAACAACCTCCAGGGTTTGAAAACACTGACTACCCTGACCACGTTTACAAACTTCACGAATCACTCTATGGGTTGTAACAAGCGCCTAGAGCCTGGTATGAAACCTTGTCAAAATTCCTACTTGAAAATAAATTTGTCAGAGGTAATATTGACCAAACCTTGTTCACTTATAAGTCCAAGGGTGGTGCCATTATTGTACATATTTATGTGGATGATATATTTGGTTCATCTAACAAAACCTTCAGCAAGCAATTTTCCAGACTAATGACCAAAAAGTATGAAATGAGCATGATGGGGGAACTAACTTTTTTCTTGTGTTTTCAAATTAAACAAAATTCAAAAGGAATTTCCATTTGTCAAGAAAAATATGTTAGAGACTTCCTCAGGAAATATGATCTGCTGGATTGTGCATAAGTGAAATGCCCCATGCTTCCTCCCAACAATTTGGGAGTTGATGACTCAGGGGTCTCTGTTAATGAGACCTTATATATTGGCATGATAGGGTCACTGATGTATCTCACAACGAGCAAACCAGATATCCAATTCTTCATATGTCTCTATGCTAGGTACCAAGCTAACCCCAAGGAATCCCACCTTGTAGCTGTCAAAAGAATTTTTAGGTATCTCAAAGGATCTCCCTCATTGGGTCTCTGGTATCCAAATGGATCGAGCTTTAAACTTAAAATCCTACTCAGACTCAGACTATGCTGGATGTTACCTTGATAGAAAGAGCACCTCTGGTAGCTGTCAAATCCTTGGAGGAAAGTTAGTATGTTGGAGTGAAAAGAAGCAAAACCCTGTGGCAATGTCATCAGCTGAAGCTGAGTACGTCACTGTCGTTGGCTGCTGTGCACAAGTTCTCTGGATGAAGAGTCAACTGGATGACTATGGAATCAACTATGAAAAGGTTCCCATATTCTGTGACAACACAAGTGCCATAGCCATTTCAAATAATTCGGTACTTCATTCTAGAACCAAACGTATTGACATCAAGTATCACTTTATCAGAGACCATATTTTAAAAGGTGATATTGAGCTTCACTTTATACCCACTGAATACCAGCTCGCTGATATTTTCACCAAGCCTCTGGCTGAGCCAAGTTTTACTAGGCTGGTTGCTGAGCTGAGTATGCTCAATATTGGAAAATAAAAGTTTGATAAGTGATCCCTGCCTCTGGGCATTTAAGGGAATTGAATGTAACTAGGTAGTTACATCTCAAGTGGAATTTATATATTCTCAATATTTATTTCAAATGATTTCTTTTTAATGTCAACAACTTTCCCGCTTTCCAAGGGGACAAAGATTAATCGAAGAGTCAAGAGGCCCCAAGTTTTTATGAAAAGTGATCTTTCATTAAATGCTCAAAAAGAAAAAACGGATAAAATATTTTCATTGCCCCTTGACTTATCTTTTCTGTCTATCACTTTCTCATTTCTCGCACACACTATTTCTCTCTCTAATCCTCAAAACCTTCAAACCTTCATCAATGGCGTCTTCAACATAAACCCAAAAGTTCTCCATCTTGGCTGCTTTAAACGTCAACATTAGCATCGATGATGGAAAGATCGCCTTGAACAATTGCATCGTAATCTTCGAGCACCAAAAACCTCTTTACTCTCCCATGCTAAACTTCTTGAAGAATAGCACCATTGCTGAAGCCATAACTAGAGCTTATTCATCCTGTTATGCTCAATATCTCAAGGAGTTCTGGTTTTCAGTCAAAGTAGATCAATCTACTATGAGTATTACCTTCCACCTCTCCACTCATTCACATCCCTTCACCTTTGATTTTACAGACTTTGCTAGAGTGATTACGTTGTCGGTGAATGCTAACATGGTCTTTGTGCCCAACAGCGACACTGTGAAGAAGGCACTCATGACTCTTAGACCTCATGATGATGACAACAAACCCTTCACAACCAGTGCTTTCCAACACAAATCTATAATCAAAGTCAACTACTTCTCTCCTATCTAGAAGACTCTGATGTTGTACATTGTAAAGTGTTTGGGAGGTAACCAGGGATCCCATGACCAGCTGAATGCATCTCAGCTAGCGATTGCCTACAGTCTTATTTGGGGACTCGACATTGGGGTAGCTCACATTCTTTACACTGATCTAAATGCCAAGCTGGAGAACAAAGGAAAGAAGAACAGGCTCTCCACCATCTACTACACCAGATATCTCTCTCTCATATTTGTGGATATCTTGGGAGAATCATATCACAACAAGGACTTACACTCTTTCTCACCCTTCTGCATCACACCAGCCTCATTAAAGACTCCCTCAGAGGATGAAGTTCCAATTACTAGACATATGATGAGGGTAGCTGGTATCATTGCCTCAAAAGATCCCTTGATCCCTCAACTTGAGGTGAATGCTGAAGGTTTGGCTGACAAGTCTTTGTCTAAGACCTCTGTGAAGTCTGTCTACCTCTCAGCCCAAGGGTCTAAAGGAAAAAAAGAAGAAGAGGAAGGAAAACTCCCTCACCTTTGAAGCCCAATCTTCTAAAGTTCCTACAAAGAAGAAGAAAACAAAGAAGATCTCATCTACTACTTTGGCAAATGAGGAGACAAAGCCCCATGCTGACAAACAACCATATTCTAGTGTCTCTAAGTCAGCTGAGACCACAAGGAACCCCCTTGACGCTGATATCTCTTAGGTATTAATCCGCCCTTATTTTTTCTTTTGGAGGTTCACAAGCCATCACTCTCAAACGTCTGTAAGAGAGAGTGATGAAGTTTAGGGTTTGTCTCAACCCTTAGAGTATCTATGTCTGCACCTAGCTCCTCTATGACCTCTTTACACTCGTGTCTCTGCACCAGGATATGATTTATTTGTGCTTATAATGCACCCCAATGATCATGCACCCTCTAGACTGTACTTTCGAAAATAACAACCAGAGTACTTATAAGTACCGACCCAAAGTCCCTGAACTTCACTCAGTCTTTGGGTCCCTCATGATTAAAAAAGACCTAAAGAATTTATTCTTTTGGGGAGGCTGAATGATCATCCTCAACCTTCCTATGGACATCGATATTAATGGCGATCATTACCCTCAGATTATTCACAACCAAAAGAGTCCCAAGTAGAAATTCTTATGGGGGAGCTGGATAATAACACCCAGCTATCCTAGGGGTAGAGAACGGCAACCATTCACCATATCATGTTTCACCTTAAAAGAGTCCCAAGGAGCAATCCTTCAGGGGGAGCTGGATAATTACAGCAAGCTATCCTAGGGGCAGCGAATGGCGACCACTCACCATATCTTAATTCACAATAAAAGAATCCCAAGGAGAAATCCTTAAGGGGGGGCTGGATAATCACACCCATCTTTCCTAGGGGCACCGAATGGCGACCTTTACCTATATTATAAATTCATCTCATGTGTGATGAGACTGCAATTATACATAGTCTCATCGTCCAAATCGGGCTCAAAATGCTTAAAATATCATCAAAATACCCAAATATATGCTTGTTTTTGTTCATTGTGTATTTTAGGTACGGATATTGTGAAATCAACAAAAGATCACAAGAATAAAGCAAAAACGAACACGGGAAACGAAGCCACACAAAGAACCGGACCCGAATCATGAATTTCCATTCAAGTACTTGAAATTTGAAGAATTGTCAACATTGGTCCCTCATTTTTTGAAGATTTGGCAAGAAAGGTCCTTGGAGAAATCATATTTGGCAAGAAACGTCCTCCATGTTTGAAGATATTACATGAATAGCCCTTTAATATTGCATTTATTGCAACATTAGTCCTTATTTAAAGTTTGAAAATAAGGTGGGCCAAATTCAGAAAGTAAATGAAAGTTGTTAACAAAGGATTTACATTGTTTTGGCTAAGAACATCAAATGAAGAGAGTGTTGAAGTATGAGGACCAAAATAGACCAGACAGCAAACTCCAAGCCACCACTCAGCCATTGACACGTCACACTGACCGGTCAAACAGCCAATCAAAACCCTCATCCCATCCACCTCACACCCCACTCACGTTTTTATTTAACAAAGTTTTTAATTAAACCTGTTTAAACCAAAAAGTGGGGGAAACACTTGTTTTAAAACATAAACCAAATTAAAACCCCTAATCTTTTTTCATTCCCAGCACAAGAACCCTAATCCCTAAAACTTGAATAACTCAAAATCATTCAACCAAACCATCCAGAATAATGATTAACCTTATGTTAATCATTTCCCCACCTTCAAACCCCACCCCAGCATACCCATGTGGCCACATCAGCTCTCCCCTGACCCATCACTTTCGTCCCAAATATCAAAATGGGACAAGATGAACGGCTATGCTCCTATACTTGGACCCAAAGCAATATTAAACGTCCAAGATGAATCCTACAATTGGCAAATCACATGATGTTTCAGAAATCACAAGATGGACCAAAGACCAAGTCTTCAAGGATTCAAACTGAAGGGGCATTATAGAGAAATCATTACTAGGGTTTTCTTTTTACATTTGTAGTCTAGAATATTCAATGTACATGTATAAATACATTCGGATGTGAATGTATTTTCTTGGTTCCAATATTTTGTAAAAAAGTTAAATTATTAATGATAATGAAACTTTAATCTTTTGAGCAAATATTTAGTTCCCATTAACTTCTTGTTTTAGTTTAATCAGTCATCTTTATTTTGCAAAAGAAGTGTAAGTTTTAAAATAGAAAATTGTGTTCAAGGTTTTTGGAAAAGTTTTCTTCAAAAGCTCGAATCCAAATTCACATGAAGTGAAAGTGGAGTGTGATTTTGTTTTCAGCTTTTACTTAAGTTTTTTATCAGGTTTCTTTAAAAGTTTCAAGATTGGTTTCATTGGTTTAGAAAAATTAGTTTTCAAGAAAATTCATATTTTTTAAGATATAAGCTATAAGCTGCTTAACCCATAAGACAAGCTTATAACATTATAGTATTGTTACCAATTAACTTTTGGTTGTTGCTTTTTCTTCTTAGCAGGAGTTCATATTGAAGACATATTGGGGTGTTTAGGACTGCTGTACTCCCACCTAGCATAATTTCTACTACAAACAGCCTTTTTACCATAAGCTATAAGCTCATTCTTTACTGAAAGGAGATGGCAATGTAGCCATAGTAGGTCCTGGATTGTGGGTCCCACAAGGTACAAAACCTAAAGGCTTGAACCCTCTTTTTGGTGAAAAAATTGTATTTATGTGATTTTGGTGGTTTGACTGTTTTAGTTGTTTGTTTATGCTCATTTATGCTTGTTATGCATGTTAGGGTAGTAATGAATTAGTTTTGAGTAGATTTGATAAGTCTTGGTTTGTAAAAGCTTGCTTACTAAATTTGAAGGGGTGTTTGGGATTAGGGTTTAAGCTAAAAAAAGTGACACATTTTTGGTTAAAAATCTACTTAGATGCACTTCATTAGGTCAACTAAAGTGTTTTCAGTATTTGATTTTTAGTTTGGAAGATTTTTAAAGGAATTTGTATGCTAAATATTTTGTGAAAACTGCCCAGTAAATCAGAAGCATTAAACTAGCTTGTTTTAGCAATTTTTGTTCATCAATCTTTACATCATGTTAGAATATAGGATTTTTTTAGGATTTGTATCTAATTATTTGTAGTTTGGGTAGGAATTGAGTGAATTTTGGTTATTCAAAACTCACCCATTTGCCAA
Organism: Glebionis coronaria; assembly: GCA_025667525.1. Classification (NCBI taxonomy): domain Eukaryota; kingdom Viridiplantae; phylum Streptophyta; class Magnoliopsida; order Asterales; family Asteraceae; genus Glebionis; species Glebionis coronaria. The sequence continues at coordinate 196,130,464 of CM046879.1, read as the reverse complement.
AAAGTTCAGCAAGACTTGCCCCTTGAATGTTTATGTATTGTAGTGACTGTATTTGTGATTTTATGTGTGATTCTTGTTAGTAACTTGTGTTTTTTCTAGTATAATCTGACTCCCTACACTCCATTGAGTGTAGGGGTGCCAATTGTTCCAAGCAAAACCAAGTATCAAAGAAGCTACACGCCAAAAGGTCCACAGACCTCTTTTTTTTGTTAAGGCAGTGGGAACAAAGTTCCCACTGTTAGTATTAAAGTTCCCACTGCTTGGGATAAGGACAAAACTAGACCAGCTGTCACTTTCGGATTTCTTACTTTTTTGTATGTAATGAACTTTTTTAGGAGTTTTTGGTTGATTTCAATTTTAATATTTTTGTTATTTTATTTCTGAATTTTTCATAAAGTTTATTTTCAGTTTACTGTTTATTTGCTATTTTTTAGATTTTAATCCAATTTAATTAGTTTATTTAATTTCTGATTTTTGTCTTTTAGTGCCAAAAGTTAATATTTTTCTATTTTCAAATTTTCCTAGTTTAAGAAAAATATTTTAAGATTTTTAGTTTAAAAAAGTTTTACTATTCATCTTTTTAAGTATTTTTTAGAATTAATTTAATTTTAATTAGGATTTAATTAAATCTATTTTGTCTTTTAGTGTAAAAAATTTACTTTTTCAACTTTTTAAATTTTTCTACTGTTAAGTAATATAATTTAGGATTTTTGAAATGGTATGTTTAATTTTAGCATTATTTTATTATTTTTAATCATTGTTTTAGTTTAAAAATTGTTTTTAGTGTTTTAAAAATAGTTCTTAAAATTTAGGAAAAATACTTTTTAGTGTTTAAATAATATAAGTGAGTTTTTAGTTCAATAAAATAATAGTTTGAGCTTTCTCTTAATTATATTTATTTTAGGGCTTTAATTAGCATTTAAAATTGAATATTTAATTAATAAAAGGCTTTAAAGTTTATTTGTTGAATTTTTATTCTTATTTATATTATTTTAGACTTAGTATTAATTTTTTAATTAATTTTTAGGTTTAATTTTTAATTTTGTCACGTTTTACGTATTTACGTTCGCGTTTTACGTCAATTCGTCGTAGTGTAATCATAATCGTAATTTGTCTTTATTTTTCTCTCTCCAAAACCAAAAACGTCACTAATCCAAACTTTGATTTACATATTGGCACTCATAATCAAACACCTCCTCCAAGAATGAACTCAGAATTTTCGTCTTCACGGTTTTCCTAAATCATGTCGATTAATACTTTCCGCCTTATACTTTCTTTTTCCTAAAAGAAGTATATAAAAACCTACATCATTATTATTATCGTGTTTGTGTGAGTAGTGCGTTTTTGCTTTTCAATTTTTGGAAAGCGTAAATATCGTACATACTCATTTTTGTTATTTTTCCTTAATATATTATAGTATCCAAATAAATTGTGTTTAATTTTACTAAATTAAACACAAACCAATCATTTTGCTATATTGTAGATATCCCATTATCGTTTTTGTTTTTCTTGTGAATATATTACTATATTGTACTTACGTAGAACAATAAATATACAAGTACTCCAAAAGCGTGAAAACGCAACCTTGATTCGGGATTTCATCACTCGATCATTGTATTCGAATCTAAAGCAAAAGTTTAAAGGCAAAATAGATAAATACTTTCGTGAGCCTTAATTTCGATTAACACAAACTATAAGGTGGGTATAAGGCGGTATTTCACGACCTAAAGGAAAAAGGCTCTTAAGTGCTTAGCGCCGCCTCGTTTCCTCCGCTTGCTTGTGCGTGTTTTGAGAAAGAGGGCTAATCGAGGGTTTGCCGCCCAAGTATTATCTACGTATCATATATATTTGCTTGTTTTCAAGATTAAACCCTCTTGAACGTTTTAGTGTTCCACCAACGTTCTAAAGTCATCGAAGGCGTTCACCCCACGTGATCGTTTTCATTCTTTGAGGCTCCTTTAATCGAGAAATCGATTCGAGGAGAGATTTGTAGATTTGAGTCTACGTAATACAACAAAAAAAAAATTAAAAACAATCAAAAACCAAAAAAAAATTGAAAAATCGAAAAAACGCAAAAAGAATCTTCTTTGCTACCCCCCATTCTACGCTAAGTGCATGCGCACTCGATCGAAGGATTATTCCAATTCTAGCGAAGCTTCGAATCGACGCAATCGTAATCGAAGGAATCGACGACGTAGACGAGATTTAGAAACCGGCGTTCCTAATATCGTTGTTGAAGAAACCTTAGACGAGATGGCCGACAATCGTTCGATGATGAAATTGCTCCAAGCGCCCACCGAGGGTTATGGAGACGCGATCGTAATTCCCGCTATCGAAGCGGAGAATTTTGAGATTAAGAGCGGAATGCTTTCGTTAATCCAAGCTACCAAGTTTCGAGGTCATGAAGCCGATAATCCTCACGACCATATTCGGAATATTGATCGTCTTTTATCCACGAGCAAGTTTAAGAATGTCAACACCGATGTCGTCAAGCTTATGCTTTTCCCGTACTCGCTCGATGGTGCCGCCAAGGATTGGTACGAGAAAGAGCCACCTAATTCCATAACTACGTGGAAGGATCTCGTTTCCAAATTCGTTAATCATTTTTTCCCACCGTCTAAGACAACGTTTTTCAAAAATGAAATTACGAGATTTGAGCAAAAACCAAATGAATCTTTTAGACACGCGTGGGATCGCTTTAAGGAATTGCTTAGGCAATGTCCTCACCATGGATTTTTAGAGTTGCACCAAGTCGATACGTTTTGCAAAGGTCTTAGTTTTCAAGAACAAGATTCGTTGAATTCCGTCGCCGGTGGCAATTTTTTATGTAAGACTCCGAAAGATGCATTAATGGTTATCGAGAATCGATCCAAGGTTTACCAACTCCATAACGCATCGAGTGTTGCCAATGTCGCCAATGTTAGTAGTTCTAATCGCGACATTGAGAGAGTTGATGCGAAAGTCGACAAGTTGACGAATGTGTTTACGTTATTTCTCGTTGAGATGCAAAAGAAAGACGCTCCCGCTACGGTGAAAGCGATTGAGGCATCGTGTACGTTTTGTGGTGGACCTCATAATTATTACGAATGTGTGGCTACGGATGGCCAAACGTCGAATGTGAGTGCGTTAAACAACAATTTTTCTGATCAAATTAAAAATAACGCGGGTCCATCACAAGGAAATTTTAATCAAGGCAACAATTTTTTGAATCAAAACCGTAACAATTTTCAAGGAAACAATTAACAAGGGAATTTTCAAAACCAAGGTTATAATCAAGGTCGTAATTTGAATTGGCAAAACCGAGATAACAACAACCACCAAAACTCGAGTTTTCAAAACAACAACAATCAAGGTAACAATTTTTCGAGTGGTAATCAAGGAAATTTTCAAAGAAACAATCAAAACCAAGGGAACTTTAATTCAAATCAAAATAGTTCGTTAAACGATTTTCAAAATTACATGAAAACGAATGAGGCTAATATGAGACGATTAGAGGGAGAAATTGGTACTTTGAAAAACGAATTTACTAATACTTGAAACTTCAAAACACGAAGATTGAGCAAGGAAAAATTGATATTAAAAAGATGTTTTCGGCTATTATGAACAAAACCTTTGGTGCTTCGTCGAGTTCGTTACCTAGTGACACCGTTGCAAATCTGAAGGAACAATGTAAAGTCGCCTCGTCTCGTGAGAAAAGTCGTGTGATTACCCCTTACCTTGATAGATTCCGAGTTGTTCCTTCTTCTCAACCCTTGACTTCTAAGACGTCTTCTTGTTCTAAAGTCGATGGGGTGAACATGGAGACCAAGGAAAAGAGTGCACACCCTCGTGTACCTCAAATTCCATCCATGGTTCAAGAAGAGAGTTTTATCGACCTCACCAAAGTAACCCTTGAAGAAACTTGTGCATCGATCCTTCTTAAAAAAACCAAAAGGCATACGCCAAAAAAGGAAGAGGATCCGGGCCAATTTCTACTACCTTGTGATTTTTCCGAGATTGAGGGATGTTTAGCCCTTGCCGATTTAGGTGCTAGCATCAATCTCATGCCTCATTCTCTTTGGAAATTGATGAGATTGCCTTCACTTACCCCCACGAACATGACAATCGAGCTTGCAAATTGTACACCATTAATACTAATTGGAATAGCCGAGGATGTCTATGTTAGAGTTGGAAAGTTTGTTTTTCCCACAGATTTCGTCATATCCGATTACGAGTGTGACCCTAAATTTCCCATTATTTTAGGTCGACCATTCTTATCGACGGATCGAACCGTAATCGACGTTCACGAGGGGAGAATTACTATGAGATATGGGGAAGATAAAATGGACTTTTTCACGAGTAAATCCCAAGAGTCTTATGATAATGAAAAAACCGAGGTTTCAAAACCTAATGTTTCAAATTCTAATGATTTCAAAATGTTTACTTTATCGGAAACTATGAGGCTTAATGCATGTTTTGAAAGAATTAAGAAAAACGGTTTTAAAGATGAAGATTTTAACGATAAAGAATACGTGTACCTAATTCAAAAGGGTATGTGTAAATTTATGAATGAAAAATCACTTTGGGATGTATTCGATGAACAAGTGAACGACCAATTCCGAAGGGCGACGTTAGTCCCATCACGACAATGACAAAAATTGACTCGTCTTCACCACCTTCGAAGGACCATGTCTTTGAGGCTTCAACTTCTAATTCTATTGAAGTGCCTCCTTTTCCTAGCCAAACACCCGTTGAGGCTAAAGGTTTCATCGACATCGATCCTCTCGTTTTAGAAAAGTCACCTAAGCGTAGCCCTAGTGCTTGTAAGAACATGGTTGTGAGTGCTCACATCGACTCTTTCTTTGACGATGACTAATAAGTGTAAAACACTTATCCTTTTACCACTTATTTCCAATAATAACAAGACCAAAACGTGTATTTTATGTCGTAAAAGTCGGAATTATGCGTGGTTTGTGTTTTTATTGCGTTTTAGGACCAAAAGACGAAAAAGGAAGAAAACACGGGCTTTCACGGGCTTTTATCGAAGAAAAAAAGAAAAGACGAAGTCAAAAGATCAAGAGTGCAAAAAGAACGGAAGTCCAAGGCCTATTCTGAAGATATATCAAAGAAAAAGTCTAAAGACGGAAGTTTAATGAAGTCGAAGAACTCAAGTCTAAATTAATGAAGAAAATTATTAAGACAAGTTCAAATCCCGAGACGACGTCGAGAAAAGACAAAGAATTAAATCGAGTCGAGAAGAAAAGAAAGAAGGAAGCACACCACACATGCACTTCCCACTTAGCCTATAAATACCCTCCTAATCACATCAGGAGTGTGGTTAGCTAGTTTTTAAGTTTTTCATCTTTTCTTTCTTGTTTTTAGAGAGAGAAAGTTCCAAACTTTTTGTCACTAAGTTTTTCATCTTTTCTTTCTTTTAATCTTTCAAGTTTAAGTTTTTTGTATTTTGATTTCATTAATCAAGTTCAAGTTTAAGTATTAGTTCTTTAATCTCTTTCTACCTTTCTTGATTTTGCTTATTCTTTGATCCGAAACTTCAAATTTGATCCGAATAGTTCTTCATTCGTTTTTGAATTTGATGTTTTAGTGTTTAAAAAAAAAGGTTCATCTTTTTGTGCTCACAAGCTTCATACGGTTTAGGCTATAAGCTCTTTATGCTTATTGGCTTATTTCATGTTTTAGCTTATTGCTTTTCGGATTCTTAAAAGGTTTAATCTTTACAAAAGTTTCTTTTATAAAGTCTATGATTTTATGTTTAGAAAGTTGTCAAATTAATCTTTTTGAGCTGTTTAAGCTTTGGGTAAGGTAGCTTATTATACGTGCTTATTGAGTTTTCAGCTTGCCACCAATTTCGGATTACTATTGCATTCCATCGCAATATTGGGGATTCAGACAAACCGACGGCTGCTTTTGTCTATCGCAATAACCCGTTGTGGTTTTACTGTGCGATAACTTGTTTTTAACCCCTTATTCCGATCTGGGATTGCGATCGCTCATTGCGATCGCATATTCCGACGGAACTTAAGGTTTCTATTAAGTCAAGACGCTGCCCAATTTTTGTTTGATTCATTTCGATAGAAATCACTGCATTCCGATCTGGACTTTGCGATCTAGGACATTTCGACAAGACATCATTGCGACAGATTTGATTTTGTTATTCTGATGGGTATTATGATGAACATTCCGATGGACTTTCACCTTTATTATTCCGATAGCTTTGCATTTAATTATTCCGATGGTTCTAGTTTTGGTGCATTCCGATAGAAATGATTTGTTATATTCCGATTAATTAAGTTTGTTAAGTTTTAAAGTTTTACAAGTTTTATATTTTAAGTGTTTTTTTCTAAATAACTTTTAGTTTAATTTTGTAAAAGCTTCTACTTTACTCAACGACAATCATTTGCTTTTAAGTTTAGAATTAGATAATCAAACCATCCTCTTGTTCACCAAAAGACAATTGAGTCGCACTTTTGACCGGTAATCAATTCGAAGAGACTTGGAACGACGAAATTATTTTATACTTGGCCAAAAACTTAGTATTAAATGGCGCCGCTGCCGGCTCTTTTCGTTAAAATTAACGGTTTTAGTGAGAGACGCATTGGATTTTGGGGATCCGTTCTTTTAGGAACGTTATTTTCCTTGCTAAAAATTCTCAAAAATCCATAAAAATATAAAAAATTTCAAAAATACAAAAACATAAAAAAAATCATAAAAGCATTTCTTTTCTAAAGGTTTTGCACCAAAAAGATATATATATATATATATATATATATATATATATATATATATATATATATATATATATATATATATATATATATATATATATATATATATAAAATATATATATATATGTATATATATATATATATATATATATATATATATATATATATATATATATATATATATATATATATATATATATATATATAAAAAATATATATATATATGTATATATATATATATATATATATATATATATATATATATTCTCTGTTTCTTTGGTATCTTTTTCTTCTGCAGGTGTATGCGTACTAGATCTTTAAATTATTCTGAGCCCGAGACTCGTGAAGATTTAGATATGGCTGGTGTGCAAAACAACAATAACAACCCACCTCTACCCAATTTGAATAACAATAACAACAACAACAATGTTCCCCTACCTGATTTACGAACAATGGAGGAACTGTGTCAACCCACCATGAACGGACGCGGAGGACCGATTGCGCCGATGCAAATCACGGCTCCTGAATTTTCGTTGAAGCATCACATGATCCAGCAAGTTCAAAACGCTTGCCCGTTTAGCGGATTACCGGGTGATGATGCCAACAAACATCTTGACAAGTTCATTACCATCACCCAAAGCATGAAACTTCCCGGTGCTTCCATGGATTTTCTTCGCCTTCACCTTTTTCCACACACTTTATCCGATCATGCTGAGAAATGGTTTGATCGTCTTCCCAAAAACTCGATTCATACATGGAATGACATGAGTCAACGCTTTTTGTCGCGCTACTTTCCACCATCCATGGTCACTAGTCTTCGCAACCAAATCAGTGGATTTACTCAAGAACCTGATGAGTCGCTTTTCGATGCTTGGGAACGTTATAATTTCTTGAACGACTGTTGTCCGAACCACAACATGCTCCCCGTTACATTGATTGATACCTTCTATAATGGGTTAACTTTTCGTGATCGTGATACGATTAATGCTGCCGACGGTGGTACATTCATGAAGAGAAGACCTGAGGAGTGTAGAGAGCTGATTGTGAACATGACCACTCACCACAAAATTTGGGATTCATCGGCATCCTCAAGATCAAATCAGAGAGTCAACGTTTCTTCTACTTCTTCAAACTCTGATATTACCGAAATGTCCCGCGCAATAGTCGAAATGAGCAAAAAGATTGAATTTTTAGCCACTAACCAATTTCCACAAGCTAAAGATGTAGCCACGTCTTGTGAGATTTGCGGGGATTCTCATTCATACACCGATTGTCCTTATACTCAAGACAATCTGTAAAATGTTTATGCCGCCAACGGTAACTTTTCTATGGGAGGCTATCAAGTACGTCCTCAAGGTGACCGCAATTTGCTTAGTTATCGTTCGAATAACTTTCTTTCACCACCCGGTTTTCAATCCCATAATAGACCACCACCACCTCAATTGAACAACACACAATACCCACCAAGTAACCAAGGCCAAAGAAGTAACTACCAAGGGAATTCTTCTAATAATCAAAGGAATTATAACTCAAATCAAGGAAATTTTAATAGTCAAAATCAAGGGGCTTTTAATGGGCAAAACCAAGGGTTTCAAAATAACAACTTTAACCAAGGTTTTAATAATAACAATGCTTATCAACAACAATATCCAAACCAAGGTTTTCAAAATCAAGGGCAAAAGACGAATTCCCCTTCAGTGGACTTGGCTCTTCAAAAATTGACTGATAAGCTGAGTGAACATGAGAAAATCATGACTGTTATGCAAGAATCGAGTGATAAGAAATTTATGCTAATGTTTCAAGCCATTAATCCCCAAATCCAAACCCAAGGTACTCTCCCTTCTAACACCGTGACCAATCCTAGGGCCAACGTTAATGCCATCACTACTAGGAGCGGTAAGATCATCGTTGAACCTTCTTCTTCACCAACTAGACAAGGACCCGCGATTCCTTCTTCTTGTGATATACCACTCGTTATGCCTTCGTCGGCACCTTATGTCCCACCGATACCTCAAGTTTATACCACACCTTCGGTTCCAAAACCGGTCCCTCCACCTTCTACTTCCACCCCTCCACCACCTAAGGATGTGAGTGAGAATTCCATTCCAAAACCTTCATCTCAACCCAATATACCTTATCCCTCAAGGTTGAGAAAAGAGAAGTTGAAGAACAAGGATGATATTCAGGTTTCTAACTTTCTCAAAATGTTTAAACAACTGCATTTCAATATCTCCTTTGCTGAGGCTCTCGCTCACATGCCTAAATATGCTAAGATGTTTAAGGATCTTTTAAGTGATAAAGAAAACTTGCTCGACATCGCCAATACCCAATTATATGAGAACTATTTTGTCGTTCTTTTGAGAAAACTTCTAGTTAAGCTAGGAGATCCGGGTCGTTTCTTGATTCCTTGCAACTTCCCTGGGGTAGAGAATTGTATGGCCCTAGCCGATCTAGGTGCTAGTATCAACTTAATGCCTTTAAGCGTTTGGAAACAATTGTCTCTACCCGAGCTAGTCCCCACCCGAATGACCTTGGAATTAGCTAACCGTACGGTTGCTTATCCAGTGGGGATAGCCGAAGATGTCTTCGTTGGTGTCTACAAATTCACCTTTCCGGGGGATTTTGTTGTCGTTGACTACGAGATGGACCCCCGTGTTCCATTAATCGTTGGGCGTCCATTCCTGAGGACCGGTCGCACTCTCATTGATGTAGCCGCTGGCGAATTAATCATGAGAGTTGGTGACGATAAAATCGTTTTCAACATGGGAAAACTTTCTAAGCAGCCTTCTGAAAATGCGAGCGTTAATTTCATTGACGTTCTTGATGAGGCTTGTGAAGAACATTTCAAAGACGCTTGTAAAAGTTGTTCTTCTTCTCTACCCATTGTTGAGACCGTTGCCTCTATTGCTCCATCACTAACTCCATTCGGAGAAATTGATTTCATCTTAAAAGAATTTGAAGCAACTTTGGGAGATGTGGACTTGCAATATGACGATTCTCCCTCCAATTGGGATGAAGACATTCGTACCATTGAGAAACTTCTCAATGAGGACCATATTTCTCCACCATCTCCTAAGGATATCTCTATCGATGATCCGACCTTGACTCCGCCGTCCATCGAAAATCCTCCGGATTTAGAGCTTAAGGATCTGCCATCTCATCTCGAGTACGTTTTCCTTGAAGACAACAAAAAGTCGCCCGTCATCATCGCAAAGGACCTGAAAGATGAAGAAAAATCCCGACTTATCACCGTGCTAAAGAATCATAAGAAAGCGATTGCGTGGAAGATCTCCGATATTCGTGGAATTGATCCTCACTTTTGCACACATAAAATTCTCATGGAGGACGACTTTAAACCCACTATTCAAAGCCAAAGAAGGGTAAATCCCAAGATCCATGACATTATCAAAAAAGTGGTTATCAAACTTCTTGATGCGGGCATGATCTATCCTATCTCGGATTCACCATGGGTTAGTCCGATCCATTGTGTGCCTAAGAAAGGCGGAATCACTGTTGTCCCCAACGAACACAACGAGTTGATTCCTACTCGTCTCGTTACAGGGTGGAGAGTTTGTATAGACTACCGCAAACTCAATGATGCTACGAGAAAGGATCATTTTCCCATTCCTTTCATGGACCAAATGATTGAACGTCTAGCGGGTAATGATTAATACTGCTTCTTAGACGGTTTTTCGGGTTATTTTCAAATACCCATCGATCCCCAAGACCAAGAGAAAACCACATTCACTTGTCCTTATGGAACATTTACTTACAAAAGAATGCCTTTCGGCTTATGCAATGCTCCTGGGACATTTCAAAGGTGTATGATGGCTATCTTCCATGACATGGTTGAAGAAACTATGGAAGTATTCATGGATGATTTCTCGGTCTATGGTGATTCCTTCTCTACTTGCCTTGCCAATTTGTAACGCATGCTTAAGCGGTGTGAAGACACTCGCCTTGTTCTAAATTGGGAAAAATGCCATTTCATGGTAAAAGAAGGCATTGTGCTGGGACATAAAATCTCTAAAGCCAGTCTTGAAGTGGACCGTGCTAAAGTGGATGTCATAGCCAAATTACCTCCACCTTTAACCGTGAAGGGTGTGAGAAGTTTCCTAGGTCATACGGGCTTCTATCGTCGTTTTATTCAGGATTCCTCTAAAATCGCTCGCCCAATGACCCACCTCTTGGAAAAAGATACTCCTTTCATCTTTTCCAAAGAGTGTTTTGAATCCTTCAATCTTCTTAAGGACAAGCTGACTAAGGCACCGGTCTTGGTTACCCCTAATTGGGAGATACCTTTAGAATTGATGTGTGATGCTAGAGACTTTGCTATTGGAGCGGTTTTGGGCCAAAGAGTGAACAAACACTTCCAACCAATCCATTACGCTAGCAAGACAATGACGGGGGCTCAATTGCATTATACTACTACCGAAAAAGATCTTTTAGTTGTAGTGTATGCCTTTGAGAAGTTCCGCCCCTATCTTGTTCTTTCCACCACCATTGTGTACACCGATCATTCCGCGTTGAAGTACTTGTTAACTAAGCAAGATTCTAAACCAATACTTCTTCGTTGGGTTTTACTCCTTCAAGAATTTAACATTGAAATTCGTGACAATAAGGGAGCCGAAAACCTAGCCGCGGATCATCTAAGTAGACTTGAGGATCCTTATCAAGGGGATCATCCGAATCAAGAGATCAATGAATCTTTTCCCCTTGAGGCCTTAATGTCTATTCACTCCAATCTTGATGACACCCCGTGGTTTGCGGACCTTGCAAACTACTTAGCGGGTGGAATTCTCATCGAAGGGTTAACATCCCAACAAAAGAAGAAGTTCGTTAAAGATGTTAAGACTTACTTCTGGGATGACCCTTATCTCTTCAAACAATGTGCGGATCTTGTCATTCGTCGATGTGTTGATGGGCCGGCAGCTTTACAAATCCTTGATGCTTGCCATAAAGGACCCACCGGTGGTCACTTTGGTCCCAATTACACCGCGAAGAAAGTATTCGACTCCGGATTCTATTGGCCCACCATTTATCGTGACACTCACGAAATGGTTAAGCATTGTGATGCTTGCCAAAGCCAAGGCAAGATCACACATAAAGATGAGATGCCTCAAAATTTCATACAAGAATGTGAAATCTTTGATGTATGGGGTATCGACTTTATGGGGCCATTTCCATCATCTAAAGGGAACAAGTACATCCTCGTAGCCGTTGACTACGTTTCCAAATGGGTTGAAGCTAAGGCTCTCCCTACGAACGATGCGAGGGTGGTTGTGAACTTTTTGAAGCATCTTTTTGCTCGATTCGGTGTTCCTCGTGCTATCATCAGTGACCGCGGGACTCATTTTTGCAATGATCAATTTGCAAGATTCATGTCTAAGTATGGTGTCAATCACCGTCTTTCCACCGCCTATCATCCCCAAACCAATGGTCAAGCCGAGATTTCTAATCGTGGATTGAAGCGAATTCTGGAACGTACTGTGGGAGAGCATCGTGTCGCGTGGGCCGATAAGTTAGATGATGCTTTGTGGGCTTTCCGTACCGCATATAAGACCCCGATTGGTTGCACACCTTATCGTCTTGTGTACGGGAAAGCATGCCACCTCCCTATCGAGCTGAACATAAGGCATACTGGGCCTTGAAGTGGGCTAACTTCGACATCAACAAACACGGTGATCTTCGCAAGATTCAACTCAACGAGCTTAATGAATTGAGGAATGAAGCTTACGAGAACTCATTGATCTACAAGGAGAAGACCAAGATCATCCATGATGCAAGGACTAAGAACCGCGAGTTTCACGTTGGTGATCAAGTCTTACTTTTTAACTCTCGGTTGAAGATCTTCTCGGGCAAGTTAAAGAGCCGCTGGTCTGGTCCATTCACCGTCGCTAAAGTCTTTCCCTATGGCACCATTGAGCTTTCTCAGCCAAATGGGCCCAATTTTAAGGTGAATGGCCAGCGCGTAAAGTTGTACTTTGGTGAGGACATCTCTCATGAGATGATTCCATCCCTCACCATGTTTCCCATGAACTAGTTTTGGGTCGAGTCAGGATCGTGACTCGGTTATCAAAAACAAGCGCTTCTCGGGAGGAAACCCATGATCTATCATTTACCGCTTTCATAATAAGTGTAGGGGGAGCCCCGTATGTGTTTGTTGTCTTGTTTCTTATTCTCTGCAGGGATTCAAGCTTCAAAGTGCACCTCGATGACTTTTGACGAACTGTGATTCCGTGTTCCCATCTTCCTGGTTCTATCTTAAACTGTCGTGATTCAATATTTCATATCTTATATGTTCACATTGAAATCACTATAGTTGTCCTTTCCTTAGCAAGATTTAAACAAAGTACACAATGTCATAAGTGTAGGGGAGTTTACTCCCACATGCTTAAACATTGAGGACAATGTTTATATCAAGTGTAGGGGGACTTCTATCGAAGTAAGTGGTCTTTTCCATGAATTTGCCCTCATTTTAACCGGAAAATGTGATTTTTCGACATTTTTCAAAATTTTTAATCTATTTTGGCCTAGTAGTATAGTAGTATTCTCCTTTGTTATCGTTATTTACTTTCCTTGCTTAAATAAAGTTTAATAAAGTGGTTTTAAATTTTTCAAAGTCGTGAATATTTTGACTCAACCCGAGTTTACTTATCCAAGTTTACTCTAGCTAGTATCCTTAACGTGTTTAAGTCAAGTTTTGCTAGGCTTTTATATAGGGGACTTTAAAATGCGAAAGTGTTAACTCTCACGGGTTAAAAACAAGAACTTTTCGCAAGTTCTTATAATTGATCCTAGAGAGTCATTTATCAAGGTAACTTTAAAATGCGAGTTCTAAACTTGAAAAAGTCTAAGAGTTTGCAAGATCCTATAGATGACTCGAAAACCCAAAACTTTTATTTAATTGGCTAAGCATCCACGAGTCTCATTCCTTGAGATTTTAAATTGTGGAGAACGAGAGATGATAGAGTCAATTATAAGTTTGGTATTCTTTCGTGAAGTTATGTGAGTTAATTATGAGCCTATTCTCCCATCGCTTGTTAATAAATATATCTGCAATAAATAAGGTTGTACGATTTGAAAAGTTACTTGTTGGGAATAAAATTAGCTAAGTCACTGGAACGCTGACAAGAGGAAATTGGACGCTGACAAGAGTAAACGGGGCGCTGACAGGTGAGACGCTGATAAGAATTATCAAGGCGTTGACAAGAAGAATCTTAAAGACAAAGACAAGGACTAAATCTGCCAATGATGAATTCTTCAAGCTGGGGGACAAAATATGAAGATAAGAATTCAGAATATATTCTTAATGTTTAAAAAGATTTAGTCAATAAGTTATTTGATTATGTTTATCTTATGTCTCTTCCTAAAATAGTTGATCTTAGCTTTTTGTACAAGGCTCCTTAAACTTATAAAAGGAGGCCTTAGGGTTAGACATAAGACACATCTTTTTCACACATCTCTTCCACATATCTCATAACACTTTCATTGTAATCATTCATTGATATTATTAATCAAAGTGAAAGTTTTGTTTACTTTGTTTTGTTCTTTGTTCTAAGTGTTAAATTCCGCATAACACTTAGTTTGTTCAATACAACAAAGTTTCTCTACGTGTTAAACTTGATTTAATCTCGTTAACACAAAGCTAAATCGATCTAAGTTTGGGATCAACAAGTGGTATCAGAGCTTGTTGAGAAACTTTGATTTGAAGAACGAGATCTAATATCGTGAGGTGAACTAAGCTAAGGAAGAAGGTGAAGAAGAATCTGATGATGTTTTCAGTTAAGGCCACGTCTACTTCAAGTTCCACAAGTTCCAATTCTTCTTCATGTTCTGATAATGAGGTATGTGATAACTCTTCTTGTAGGTTAAATACTGAAAGACTTATCAAAGAGGTTTGAAGATTGTTAGGAGATGTGAGTACTGAGAGATGCAAGTTGTCAAACTATCAACTTGCTCTTACTCAAACTGAAAAGACTGTAGCTGAGTATAAGAAAATGGAGTTTGACCTAAAAGATCAAATCAATATTTTAAAACATGATTTAAACTCTAGTATGGATATTAGAAACTTCATGAACAGAGTCAATGTTGAATTACAGGCTAAGTTAGATGAGGCTATCAAGAATAAGGATAATGTAGACCTTAAAATTCAAAGATTTGATAAGGCCTCACAAACCCTAGAAAAATGTGTTAGTGAACAAAGGGATTCTAGGGATATGACTGGGATTGGGATGAAAGAATATGTTGTCGTTCGACCACCTGCTGGGGACTTCTATGGTGTCCATAGAAAGGATCTCTCTTGGACTGGTATTCCAGAACTCTAAGAAGAGGAATTTATTCCTCCACCTAGAGTTCTTTCCCCAGTTGAGGAATATCAACAAAAGGTTATTGACCTAGAAGAGTGGAAAAAGGCCAACCCCACTTTATTTGTTAAAGGTGGGATACTTAGTGAGAGTCCATTTGTGCCTACACCCATTGAGAGTCCAGTTGTATCTACACCTATAACTGTGACAAATCCCATCACTGGAAAAGCTGTTAATCTTAGCTCCCCAATTAAGAAACAACCTAGTGTTAAATATGCTGAAATGTATAGGAAACCTAGGTCATTCAAAAGCCAAGCAAATGTTAATGGGACAGGGTTTTATCAGTCTAAGCCTAAGTTTGTGTCCAAAAAGGCTTGTTACTCATGTGGGAGCTTCTCACATTTGGCCTATAATTGTGTCAGTGGATACAATTCATTCGCTGACAATAGGTCATCCAATGTCAACCATAGACCTTTTGTCCACACTAGACCACAGGCTACTACACCAGCTCCTTTCTTCTCTAAGGAAGCTAATACCCATGGACAAAGGCCCTTTCAAAAGACCAACACTTGGTCAAACAGGCAGTATGTTCCTATAGCAAACCCTAATCTAGGCGCTGACAAGAACAAATTTAGCGCTGACAGGAACAAACTCAACGCTGACAGGTACAAATGCAGCACTGACAGCTCCAAGTTTGGTATGAGACCTTATTTTAGACCACATAAACAAAGATACTTGGTTAGTAAGGGTCAAGGGTCTAGGGCATCATCCCACATAACTTGGAAACCTAAACAAGAGCAAAACTCTAATTTTAATGGTATTTCAATGACTTGCAATAGATTTAAATATCTTAAGAAGGTCATTAATAGTCTCATTGGAACAAATTGGGTGTTTAGGTCACAAAGGGATGAACAGGGATTTATGGTAAAGAATAAGACCACTCTAGTTGAACAACTAGATAGATCCAAGTCTGACAAGGCTTGGATCTCCAAAGGAAACTAATTTGTTTTCTTTTTGAGCAGCCTATCCAAAAGCAGGTTAATGATCAAGGATATTGGGATAGTGGATGCTCAAGGAACATGCATTTTTGGTCTTTCCACTGTTATTATTTTTATCCACTAACATGTTATCTCTACCCATTGTTGTGGGAAAGGGTAGCCTCTGTTGGTGTGTGTTTTTGTGGTTTTTGTCTAACTATGCAGGAATGTGGAGCTACATTTGGATGGATACAGAATTGCAAACTTTTATTTATGATGGTTGGAGTGTTTACATTCCTATCTTGAGATAAAATTTTGCTTCTTCACATATAATGATTTGTATGCTTCTGTTAAGGGGAGGTAAACCTCTAGGTTTTTGGGTACTCTTAGAGCACTCTTGCACAATTCTAGATTGTGTCCACTGGTGAGTGGGGGTTAGAAATAATGAAGGCTCTTTTTGTTGGAATTTCTAAACCTCGAGGCACTGTAGCATGCACGTAGTTTATTTTACATGCATGTTGCCAAGACTTTTGACCTAGAATTGGGTGTGGTCTTATGGGTGACTTGGGGTAGATATATTTTTGGGCTTACTGGGGGAGTTGCAAAGGTTTTATACGAGTTAACTTTCTCTTTGGGGCATTTGTGAACAAAGGACTCTAGAGTTCATGTGTGTCTATCATGCTTTTGCATGAGTGTATGCATGAACAGTGTTTGTCATTCTTGCTTATTAAAGACTAGTTAATTTCCTTAGGATTATTACCTTTGTTTGTGTTTTAACTAAGGTTTTATGCATTCTCAAGTACATTTTAAGCTATGTCATCTTAGCTGATGTCAACTTTTTTTTTAATTTTTTTTATAGACCCAAAACGTTTCTTCACCCTTACATTTTTCAATTTTTGGATATCTGGAAGCCTAATGATTATTGAGATGTTTTTCCTAGTGATTGACATCTAGTAGCAGCAGAGATCTCTTTCACAAGGGTGTATAGTGTTATGGAGATGGCTGAGACTATTGGCACTAGCTTTAATGCAGGTCAAGTCAGTCTTATCATCAGTAAGTCCATCCCCATGTCCTATGAATCAACATTGAGGATTCATTTCCCGAATGTGGATGAGGACAGTATGAAACCTTTGACATTAATGGAATTGACGAAAATCTGTATTAGCTTGTAAAAGCATAATACAGAAATGGTACAAATTGTCAAGGATCATAGTTTTGAACTGATAGACTTGTTGTTTTGGAAGCTGATGCAAGGAGGACGTTCTTGGTTCCGTCCTTGTATATTGATCTTGGAGAGGAGTCTTAAAAAAGGGAGGAGCAATCGAATTTGAGTGACAAAAGTAATAAAGAAAGCTCCAAAGACTCTACATGTGCTGAAGATGATTAAGACCAAGTGAAGGCTAACTATACAAGTGATTTGAGTGATTGACTTTTCGAGATTTATTATTACTCAAATTCAGGGATAAGTATATTTGTAAGAATCCTCTCTGTATGTTTTATTTTATTCAGAAACTTGATTACTAGAGAAGATATCAAGTTTAGGGGAGGATTGTTGGGAATAAAATTAGCTAAGTCACTGGAACGCTGACAAGAGGAAATTGGACGCTGACAAGAGTAAACGAGGCGCTGACAGGTGAGACGCTGATAAGAATTATCAAGGCGTTGACAAGAAGAATCTTAAAGACAAAGACAAGGACTAAATCTGCCAATGATGAATTCTTCAAGCTGGTGGACAAAATATGAAGATAAGAATTCAGAATATATTCTTAATGTTTAAAAAGATTTAGTCAATAAGTTATTTGATTATGTTTATCTTATGTCTCTTCCTAAAATAGTCGATCTTAGCTTTTTGTACAAGGCTCCTTAAACCTATAAAAGGAGGCCTTAGGGTTAGACATAAGACACATCTTTTTCACACATCTCTTCCACATATCTCATAACACTTTCATTGTAATCATTCATTGATATTATTAATCAAAGTGAAAGTTTTGTTTACTTTGTTTTGTTCTTTGTTCTAAGTGTTAAATTCCGCATAACACTTAGTTTGTTCAATACAACAAAGTTTCTCTACGTGTTAAACTTGATTTAATCTCGTTAACACAAAGCTAAATCGATCTAAGTTTGGGATCAACATTACTTAGCTTCTAGCACAAGATCGTTTAAAAGTTGCTCGGTACTAATTAGAGTTCATAGCCAAGGCATAACTTATTGAAGCGGGATGCGAAGATTGGCGAGTCCGAAAAGGCCCAAACAAGGCATGAGGGCTACATTTTGTTGCTAAAGATCCAAAAGTGATGTGAAGAATCATTTATCGAAAATCAATATGAAGGATCGAGACACACGACGAAAAGCAAATACTCCCCTAAAGATCATGGAGAAGTCTATCCGAAAAGACCCTAGCAAGGTATGAGGATAAATAGATCCAAGTCCTAAAAGGAGGCGGATCGTTGTATGTCAAAGTCCAAAATAAAGATTGGATAAAAATGAACGGAAGTCATGGTCCAAAGATGAAGAATCTCTCAAAACTTCAAGTGAAGAAATTCCTATTATGAAGAGAAGACCATAATTTCAAGAACGTCTCTCAAAGATTTGAAGTATGAAGTCGCTGCCAAATATCGGTCCGAGAAAGGTCTCAAATCGTGAAGCGAGTTATGCCAAGATATGAACTTTAAGAGGTCCCGAGAAGCAGTTTTAAAAGATTTTTTCCTTTAGCTAACTATTGATTAAATCGTCCCACTTTATTTTCGGACTAAATAACTATCGAAATAAGTCAAACAATGCATCATCGTGATCATTCAAGACAAAAATAAAATATAAAGATATACCTAGGAATAAGGGAGTCTAAGTAAATAATTTTCCCACATGAATTCGTGTTAGTTTGCTAACTTATGATAACAATGATCTCGTTTTTAAGCTTGGTATGGGGAACGTGAAACTTGAGGATGATAAACGTTCATGGCAGCCAAAACCCCAAAGTAAGTTTTTGATTTCTTTACTTGTTTTGTATATATTTCTATCTATTTATTTTTCTTAATTTTTAGTATTTAGTAAAGGCCAAAGTGGGTTATTTATGATGAAAAATGTAAACCGTGCTTTAAAATTAATGCATTGCATGAGGGCATTGCAATGGTCAAGTGTAGGGGATTTAATAAGTGTGAAAACACTTATCCTTTTACCACTTATTTCCAATAATAACAAGACCAAAACGTGTATTTTATGTCGTAAAAGTCAGAATTATGCGTGGTTTGTGTTTTTATTGCGTTTTAGGACCAAAAGACGAAAAAGGAAGAAAACACGGACTTTCGCGGGCTTTTATCGAAGAAAACGAGAAAAGACGAAGTCAAAAGATCAAGAGTGCAAAAAGAACGGAATTTCAAGGCCTATTCTGAAGATTTATCGAAGAAAAAGTCTAAAGACGGAAGTTTAATGAAGTCGAAGAACTCAAGTCTAAATTAAAGAAGAAAATTATTAAGACAAGTTCAATCCCGAGACGACGTCGAGAAAAGACAAAGAATTAAATCGAGTCGAGAAGAAAAGAAAGAAGGAAGCACACCACACATGCACTTCCCACTTAGCCTATAAATACCCTCCTAATCACATTAGGAGGGTGGTTAGCTAGTTTTTAAGTTTTTCATCTTTTCTTTCTTGTTTCTAGAGAGAGAAAGTTCCAAACTTTCTGTCACTAAGTTTTTCATCTTTTCTTTCTTTTAATCTTTCAAGTTTAAGTTTTTTGTATTTTGATTTCATTAATCAAGTTCAAGTTTAAGTATTAGTTCTTTAATCTCTTTCTACCTTTCTTGACTTTGCTTATTCTTTGATCCGAAACTTCAAATTTGATCCGAATAGTTCTTCATTCGTTTTTGAATTTGATGTTTTAGTGTTTAAAAAAAAGGTTCATCTTTTTGTGCTCAGAAGCTTCATACGGTTTAAGATATAAGCTCTTTATGCTTATTGGCTTATTTCATGTTTTAGCTTATTGCTTTTCGGATTCTTAAAAGGTTTAATCTTTACAAAAGTTTCTTTTATAAAGTCTATGATTTTATGTTTAGAAAGTTGTCAAATTAAGCTTATTGAGCTGTTTAAGGTTTGGGTAAGGTAGCTTATTATACGTGCTTATTGAGTTTTCAGCTTGCCACCAATTTCGGATTACTATTGCATTCCATCGCAATATTGGGGATTCAGACATTCCGACGGCTGCTTTTGTCTATCGCAATAACCCGTTGTGGTTTTACTTTGCGATAACTTGTTTTTAACCCCTTATTCCGATCTGGGATTGCGATCGCTCATTGCGATCTCATATTCCGATGGAACTTAAGGTTTCTATTAAGTCAAAACGCTGCCCAATTTTTGTCTGATACATTCCGATAGAAATCACTGCATTCCGATCTGGACTTTGCGATCTAGGACATTCCGATAAGACATCATTGCGACAGATTTGATTTTGTTATTCCGATGGGTATTATGATGAACATTCCGATGGACTTTCACCTTTATTATTCCGATAGCTTTGCATTTAATTATCCCGATGGTTCTAATTTTGGTGCATTCCGATAGAAAGGATTTGTTATATTCCGATTAATTAAGTTTGTTAAGTTTTAAAGTTTTACAAGTTTTATATTTTAAGTGGTTTTTTTAAATAACTTTTAGTTTAATTTTGTAAAAGCTTCTAGTTTACTCAACGACAATCATTTGCTTTTAAGTTTAGAATTAGATAATCAAACCATCCTCTTGTTCACCAAATGACAATTGAGTCGCACTTTTGACCGGTAATCAATTCGAAGAGACTTGGAACAACGAAATTATTTTATACTTGGCCAAAAAAATTAGTATTAATGACGATGGCGATTTTGCCGAGATTGATCACGTACTTCGAAATCCACATGCAATTTTTGATTCTCCTAAAAAGAAATGTGTGAAGTACGATGATTACGAGATTGAGGAAATCATTGAACGAGAGCTAGCTCTTTTGCCTCCACTCCCACTTACGAGTGAGGTTGATCTTTCCAAAATCAAGGATGAACTAAATGAGTTGGAACGTCTTATTTTCGATGACGAACCAACTCATGTGACCGAAAATCCAATTCTCGAGGAGTTACCTAATCAACACTCCTCAAATGAGAATTACGTTTACCACATTCGTGAGGATTTAATTTATCAAGAATCCCCACAAATGAATGATGGTTTCGTGCTTGATCGTGATCTTTTCGAGAGTGTTTCTAAGATACTCAAGGAGGGGAATGAAAAACCTTGGTTTGACAAGCCTATCTTTGATGAAGAAATCAATGATATCGACGTTCATGAGGATGACGAGTATGTTGACCCCGAGGGGCTATGTTCTTTATTGATCGACGTTTTGAGAACTTATATAATCCACCACCCCCTCCCACCAATGACTTAAATGTGAGGTTTTTTAGCGCGACTAATTTTGAATTTGACACGCCAAATATCTTCGACATCATTCAATCGGGTTTTCATTAAGAGTTTTTAAACGATGAAAAAGGAAAGGATTTTAAATTTGATTTAAAAGAGTTTTCTACATGTTTAACTCCGTCATCACCGCATGTTATGAGTGCTACCACCTCATCTACTCCTTTTGACGATGGTGTGTGTGGATCTAGTGTGGGGGAGGCCCCTTATGTTCCTTCACATTTCTCCATCGAGGACGAGATTTACGATCCCATAATTGCTTGTAAAGGGAAATCTCGGTCTTCCACCAATGCAATAAATGGAAAACTTATTTATTTGCTTGGTGTGAGTCTACCTCGAGTAGCTCATTTTGTTGACTTACACATTGCCCCACCTTTCTACTTCTCATTTGTTTTTTCTACCCCTTTGGGGTTTTACTATCGGTTGAAGTAGCGTTGTTTCGTCTTTCATCTGAAAACGAGGACGCTATCTTTGACCCTGGTATACGTGTATCGGGTTTTTAAAAGTACTCCATGTACTTTTGGGCATTTTTTATCATGTAAGCCCCACCAAAAATGACCAAACCATGATTATCCCTAAATGATCACATTTGTGGGGATTCGAGTCGAGCTTTTGACTCAGTTATCAAAAACAAGGTGCCTCATGGGGGATTCTCATGCTTATCCTTGTAAATATTTTTGTTTCTCTATTAGTGTAAACGAGGGGACTTGTGCTCTTCCAACCTTTGTTCCGTGGTTGTTTGTTATTGTGATTTATTAGGTTCATCGTCATCATTGAAGCCTCTCGTGTTCGTTTTATGGATCACTCGAGCTTCGATCGTTGCCTTTAAAGATTCCGATATCCGATGGTATCCTTTTATGTTCTAACGTTTATCTTATTAGCATAATTCATAAACGGCTTTTAGGTTATTCGTTTTACCCTTTCCATGCTCGAGATTAAGCATTCGACTTCGTCTCTAGTATGGGGGTGTTTTCATTTCTAGACTTGAAACACTGAGGACAATGTTAAGTTTTAGTATGGGGGGTGAGTTGATACTTCACCTTGCTTACGTCACCACGCAATCCAATTTTCATCCTTTTGTTATCGTTTTATGCAAAATAAGGTAAAAATGGCCAAATTTTAAAAAATTTCGTATTTTTCATAAGTGTTTAAGACACGAATATAGGTTTTCCGTTGGTGAGAATAAGAGTAATTTTTTATTCGACCGTGCGTGTTGAGCACTTAGCTTCGATTCCTTAACTTTTTAGGGTAAGTATCTTAAATGAGGACAACAAATGATTGAGTTATTTATAAGTCTCGTAATCTTTCACGATCTCATGTGTAGTAATTATTAGCTTATTCTCCCCACGCTTTTATAATAAATTGTTAATAAATATTGATTTAGCGGTTTAGTCACTATTGTTGGTTTCTAATTTGTTTTAGTAGCTTCCATGTAATTAAATTGGGAAAACATTAAGGTATCGCCAGCGTCACGGTTTTGTAGTATTGGCAACCCGAATAATCGAAAGCTTCACCCAATAATAAGATTTCAAGTGCTCACCTAAATTAAGCAAAAATTTGAAGCTCACAAGGCCGAAAAATCTATACCCAAATTGAAAGTGAATCAAGCCTTAATCTTTGAAGCTTTAAAGATCCAAAATTGGCTTTAGCTTGAGGATATACGTCTTTGGCGATAATAAACACCTCATGGCGAGGTTAAATAAAAGGCAAGGCAAGACCGAAGTCATAATAAAATCTCCATGGCGGAGTTGAATAAACGATGGAGGTAAACCTATGATAATAAGGCCCTTCCGTTAGGGGGCGTATAAAAATCTTGGTAATAAGTCTCATGTTCAAAACCGTTATAAAATCGTGTTTATCGATCCTTCTTGTTGACTTAATTTTTTGACATCGTTGTCTATTAGGATGAATTATTAATATAATGATTTTGGTTACACCGTTAAAACTCTATTTTTAGACTTAATCTCTATTCACGCATAAGTCAATAATTTATCCTCGTGATCATTAAGACAAAAATAAAATATAAGAGATACCAATTAGGTATAAAGGAGTCTAGGTTCGTAATTAACACTCATGAGATATGATTGTGTTGCTAACTTATAACAACAATGATCTCGTTACACGCTTAGCATGGAATCGAGTGAAAATTGAGGATGACGAACTTATCTCTATGAGGCATTCACGTGTTCTTATTCTTTGACCCTAAAAGTCACTTAATCGTGATGAAAACAATACATTACGTCTAAAACACGTGTAGTAGTTTATTTAAATTTATGTCTTCAATAAATGTCATCATAAAATGAATTTTGGGAGTGCTACGATACTTAATTCTAGCATTGCGTGGGGACACGGCAATGGTTTAGTATGGGGAGTGATGAGACTGCAATTATACATAGTCTCATCGTCCAAATCAGGCTCAAAACGCTTAAAATATCATCAAAATACCCAAATATATGCTTGTGTTTGTTCATTGTGTATTTTAGGTACGGATATCATGAAATCAACAAAATATCACAAGAATAAAGCAAAAACGAACACGGGAAACGAAGCCGCACAAAGAACCGGACCTGAATCATGAATTTCCATTCAAGTCCTTGAAGTTTGAAGAATTTTCAACATTGGTCCCTCATTTTTTGAAGATTTGGCAAGAAAGATCCTTGGAGAAATCATATTTGGCAAGAAAGGTCCTCCATGTTTGAATATATTACATGAATAGCCCTTGAATATTCCATTTATTGCAACATTAGTCCTTATTTAAAGTTTGAAAATAAGGTGGACCAAATTCAGCAAGTAAATGAAAGTTGTTAACAAAGGATTTACTTTGTTTTGGCTGAGAACATCAAATAAAGAGAGTGTTGAAGTATGAGGACCAAAATAGACCAGACAACAAACTCCAAGCCACCACTCAGCCATTGACACGTCACATTGACCGGTCAAACTGCCAATCAAAACCCTCACCCCTTCCACCTCACACCCCACTCATGTTTTTATTTAACAAAGTTTTTAATTAAACCTGTTTAAACCAAAAAGTGGGGGAAACACTTGTTTTAAAACATAAACCAGATTAAAAACCCCTAATCTTTTTTCATTCCCAACACAAGAACCCTAATCCCTAAAACTTGATTAACTCAAAATCATTCAACCAAACCATCCAGAATAATAACCTTAATGTTAATCATTTCCCCACCCCAGCATACCCATGTGGCCACATCAGCTCTCCCCTGATCCATCACTTTTTTCCCAAATATCAAAATGTGACAAGATGAATGGCTATGCTCCTATACTTGGACCCAAAGCAATATTAAACGTCCAAGATGACTCCTACAGCTGGCAAATCACATGATGTAAACTCACAAGATGGACCAAAGACCAAGTCTTCAAGGATTCAAATTGAAGGGGCATTATAGAGAATTCATTACTAGGGTTTTCTTTTTACATTTGTAGTCTAGAATCTTCTATGTACATGTATAAATACATTCGGCTGTGAATGTATTTTCTTGGTTCCAATATTTTGTAAAAAAGTTAAATTATTAATGATAATGAAACTTTAATCCTTTGAGAAAATATTGAGTTCCCATTTACTTCTAGTTTTAGTTTAATCAGTCATCTTTATTTTGCAAAAGTAGTGTAAGTTTTAAAATAGAAAATTGTGTTCAAGGTTTTTGGAAAAGTTTTCTTCAAAAGATCGAATCCAAATTCACATGAAGTGAAAGTGGAGTGTGATTTTGTTTTCAGCTTTTACTTAAGTTTTTTATCAGGTTTCCTTATAAGTTTCAAGATTGGTTTCATTGGTTTTGAAAAATCAGTTTTCAAGAAAATTCATTTTTTTAAGCTATAAGCTATAAGCTGCTTAATCCATAAGACAGGCTTATAGCATTATAGTATTGTTACCAGTTAACTTTTGGTTGTTGCTTTTTCTTCTTACCAGGAGTTCATATTAAAGACATATTAGGGTGCTTAGGACTGTAGTAGTCCCACCTAGCATAATCTCTACTACAAACAGCCTTTTTACCATAAGCCATAAGCTCAGTCTTTACTGAAAGGAGATGGCAATGCAGCCATAGTGGGGCCTGGGTTGTGGGTCCCACAAGGTACAAAACCTAAAGGCTTGAACCCTCTTTTTGGTGAAAAAAATTGTGTTTATGTGATTTTGGTGGTTTGACTGTTTTAGTTGTTTGTTTATGCTCATTTATGCTTGTTATGCATGTTAGGGTAGTAATGAATTAGTTTTGAGTAGATTTGATTAGTGTTGGTTTGAAAAAGCTTGTTTACTGAATTTGAAAGGGTGTTTGGGATTAGGGTTTAAGCTAAAAAAAAGTGACACATTTTTGGTTAAAATCTACCTAAATGCACTTCATTAGGTCAACTAAAGTGTTTTCAGTATTTGATTTTTAGTTTGGAGGATTTTTAAAGGAATTTGTATGCTAAAAATTTTGTGAAAACTACCCAGTTAATCAGAAGCATTAAACTAGCTTGTTTTAGCAATTTTGTTCATCAATCTTTGCATCCTGTTAGAATATAGGATTTTTTAGAATTTGTATCTGATTATTTGTAGTTTGGGAAGGAATTAAGTGAGTTTTGAAGATTCAAAACTCACCCATTTGCCAAAAAGTTCAGCAAGACTTGCCCCTTGAATGTTTCTGTATTGTAGTGACTGTATTTGTGATTGTATGTGTGATTCTTGTTAGTAACTTGTGTTTTTTCTAATATAATCTGACTCCCTACACTCCACTGAGTGTAGGGGTGCCAAATGTTCCAAGCAAAACCAAGTATCAAAGAAGCTACACGCCAAAAGGTCAACAAACCTCTTTTTTTGTTAAGACAGTGGGAACAAAGTTCCCACTGTTAGTATTAAAGTTCCCACTGCTTGGGATAAGGACAAAATTAGACCAGCTGTCACTTTCAAATTTCTTACTTTTTTGTCTGTAGTGAACTTTTTAGGAGTTTTTGGTTGATTTCAATTTTAATATTTTTGTTATTTTATTTCTGAATTTTTCATAAAGTTTATTTTCAGTTTACTTTTTATTTGCTTTTTTTAGATTTTAATCCAATTTAATTTGTTTATTTAATTTTTGATTTTGTCTTTTAGTGCCAAAAATTAATATTTTTATGATTTTCAAATGTTCCTAGTTTAAGAAAAATATTTTAAGATTTTTTGTTTAAAAAAGTTTTACTGTTCACCTTTTTAAGTATTTTTTAGAATTAATTTAATTTTAATTAGGATTTAATTAAAACTGTTTTGTCTTTTAGTGTAAAAAATTTACTTTTTAAATTTTTCTACTGTTAAGTAATATAATTTAGGATTTTTTAAACAGTAATTTTAATTTTAGCATTATTTTATTATTTTTAATCATTATTTTAGTTTAAAAATTGTTTTTAGTGTTTTAAAAATAGAAAAATAGTTATTAAAATTTAGGAAAAATACTTTTTAGTGTTTTGTTAATATAAGTGATTTTTTCATTCAATAAAATAATATTTTGAGCTTTCTCTTAATTATATTTAATTTCAGGGCTTTAATTAGCATTTAAAATTGAATATTTAATTAATAAAAGGCTTTAAAATTTATTTATTGAATTTTTTTTCTTATTTATATTATTTTAGACTTAGTTTTAATTTTTAATTAATTTTTAGGTTTAATTTTTAATTTTGTCACGTTTTACGTATTTACGTTCGCGTTTTACGTCAATTCATCGTAGTGTAATCATAATCGTAATTCGTCTTTATTTTTCCCTCTCTAAACCAAAAACGACACTAATCCAAACTTTGATTTAACATATTGGAACTCATAATCACACACCTCCTCCGAGAACGAACCCGGAATTTTCGTCTTCACGGTTTTCCTAAATCGTGTCGATTAATACTTTCCGCCTTATACTTTCTTTTTCCTAAAAGAAGTATATAAAAACCTACATCAATGTGCACTAACAACTCTTAACAGGGAATAAACTTATATGACGAACAAATGAATGAGGATCCATTCACATATGCAAAGGATGACATCGCTGGAGCTTCCACTGTTGATTTATCCCTTGTTTCTGATCTAGACTCCATGCCTGATGATGAAGCATACATTATTGAGGATGATGTCACACTCTCTGGATTTGAGGACATGGACGATATTGAGGATCAAGTGTCCTCTACTGAGCTTAAGCCAATTCCATTCTCCTCAATGATCAACATACAAGAACTTGCTGCAAAGCAAGTATGGGACTAGAGGCAATCACACCAAGCCGAGTTCCAACTATGCCAAATATTATGCAACTGGGTGCCAGAAAGCACTGGGAGTACATGCAGCAGCTCAAACCCATTCTCTTCACCAAAATGACAAATGTTCAGGCTCTGGGAGCTGAAGCACTCTGGGTTAAAAGAGGAGACATAAGCATCACCAAACCTAAAGTCACCAAAGAGGCCATCTTCTTTGAACTCAAGAGTCTCACAAATGCTGCAGAGGACTCAAGTAACAACTTAGAAAGTTCTATGACTAAGTCAATGGAGTCAACTCTCAAGTCTTTGTTGCCTCAGTTGCTTGGTTGTGCCCTACAGACACATCTCCCACTAGTGATTAATGCCAGCTTTGGTGAGCATCTTTCCTCTTCTCTGAAAGAAGCAGTCCAAGCAAATGTCAAAACCATTGCCAAATCATCTGAACCATCTCGAAAGCTCTTACAAGAATTGCATCAAGAGAAACTGAATGAGATTTGTCTCTTTATTCATCAAGAGTTCAAGAAGTATGCCAAGGCAGGTGCAGGTACAGCTACCTCTGGGGCTGCACTTGAGGGGGATAAATCTGCCACATCTTCCTCAACTGATGAACAAGATGATGGATCTAAGGGGAAGCATCCAATCAAGAAGCAGCCAAAACCCACCATTATTCCCACACCAATTCCTCTGCGATCTATCCCTACCAAGGACTTTGAGAAATTTGTTGCTCACCTCAACCAAGGCTATGAAATAACCTTCTCACCATCTCTCATCCCTGAAGTTTCAATAGACAAAGGCAAAGGCATTGCAACCACTGATTATCAAAGTGTGAAATTGTGTTCTTTACAAGTAGAAGGAGGATCTACTATAAGGCTCCCAGAGCTTAATAAGTTCAGAAGTGCTGGTGAAAAACCAATGACCCCAGAACAAGCAAAGGCTCAAATGATTGAACAAAAGAGGCTTGCTGATATTAAGGCTGTTGAACTTAAAAGAAGAGAAGCTCTAAACCAACTCTCACCCGCTGATAGAGAAGCTCAGAAGAAAAAGCTTCAAGAGATAGAAACTAAGAGAAGAAATCTTTAGAAGGAATATCTGAAACTTGTAAATAAGAGGACAGAACCAGGGAAAATCACCAAGTACAGTTTTTTCACTGACAAAGACAAATGGGTGGTTATGATTCTATATAGAGACAACCAGATTGCTAACTACAGAGCCAACCATGACTTTAAGCTAAAGAGTCTGGGACTCTCTAAGTGGCTAGAACTCTTGTCTCTTGCCCAAAAGAAATCTAGACCTGGTGCAGTCCAAATGAT
The DNA here is from genome assembly GCA_025667525.1 of Glebionis coronaria. NCBI lineage: Eukaryota > Viridiplantae > Streptophyta > Magnoliopsida > Asterales > Asteraceae > Glebionis > Glebionis coronaria. The sequence continues at coordinate 196,101,515 of CM046879.1, read as the reverse complement.
GAAGAACATCCAAGCTAAGCTAAGTTGGGTAAAAGAGACTGCCCACAAGATAAAGCTTCCTCTGCCCCTCAACTATCACAACAACAACCTCAGAGCTCAAGGAAAAGGAAAAACCCAATTGGGCTGCTTATTGATAAGTTGGTCATAGAGGATGTGATAGTCGATGGAATGTACAAAAATCAGGTGCTTCCAAAAGAAATCCCCAAACCTCTTAATGGTCAAGCTTACACAGAACCAGAGAAGGGGATGGCCTTCATGAACAGAAGCTGTGACTATGGCTTCCAGAGGGAGAGTGAGCTACATCTTGCATCCATTGTTTAGCTAATTAGACTCAAGCAATGTCTCTTACGAAACTGCAAGTTTGCTAGTAACTTCGAGTATGAGATTGAGCTGATCATCAATTCAAGAGCTGACAAAGTTGAAGCACAGAGAATCTGTGACCAGAACCTTGACCACTAAAGAACCTTTGTATTTTTCTTTTCTTTCACCTCTAGGTGCTCATGTAATAGGTTAGGTTCTTTTTTAATAAAAGTTGAGGTATGTTTGTTAATTTATGTGTAAGAAGAAGCTGTGTACTCACTTACAATAATTTCAAACTTAGTATAATTTATAAACAAATAGGGGAGATTGTTGGGCCAATAAAAGTTCTAACTATGGCCCAGTCTAGATTTGTTTAAATTATACTAAATGTTATGAGTCGCTGCGAAGACCAGCGACATAGACTAAACGAGCTGAAGGAAAAGCCTTAGCTGGCACACCTGAAACATTCAAGTCAAAGACAACATCAAAGGAGTCGAAGATTATCCGAAGTCATACTCACCAGTGGTTATGGACAAGCTGGGATGTAGAAGGAATTTACTAGTGTTCAAGGATCTCTAAGATGACAATACTCATAGATCACTTACAACCCTTTTGAAGACTGAGCAAGCAGAGACTTGCCTTACCTTTATAGTTTAGGCGGGAGAATCTCTAAAGTACTTTGGGCGGGACAAAGCAGAGATTCAAGATAAATCTGTGAACAGTTGGCATAACTGTTCACCTAAAGTTGGTTAAAGGTATGTCTCCTTACATTTAATGCGGTGTGCCACTTCCATTCAGAAGTGGACACGTATCAACTACTCCCACTAAGGAGGCATCCTCGTACCATTATAAATAGGGGAGAAAGAATATAAACATAACCCTTGTGCTTGGAAGATTTATCTAAGTCTTTTCTCCCATTTGAACCTTTGAGTCCCTAGCTGTCTACCATCGACTCTAAGGTTCACTCATAAACTTGAGTCTCGAATCAAGTTTGCTTGTCTAAAGGGTTCTTTCTTTATTGTCATTCAACGGGTGTATCCATAATACTTTGTAATACTTTGTTATAAGTTTAATAAAGCATTACACGTTTTAAAAGTAAATCACCTTGTGTTATATTTGTATACGAGTTATAGTATCAACAATTGTCATATTTTGGGACTTTCATATCACTTCACCATGGTTGATTGATGAAAAAAAGTAATAAAATAGATAGAAAATGGATGAAGTTCAGAGAGAGAAAGTAGAGAGAGAAAGGAGAGAGAATTGGTTGGAACTATGTGAAGATTAGATTTCTAGAGAGAGAAATAAAGCAAACCAACCACCTCGTAACATGCTAAGAGGTGGGTATTTATACCCCATGTCTATAATAGACGTTTGGGCTTAGATATCATGGGTCGGGCTTGTCTTTGGGCTTTAGGTCCTTAAACAAGGACTTGGTAGCTTAAATTCAAGCCCGTAAATCCTAACTATCCTACTACTTATTACAATGTTCTAATAAATGATACATATTAAACTTATGACCGAACATTCTTGTTTGACTTAATATTTTGAGGCTAACAAAATGCCATTCTGACGGAAACGATTTATTACTCATACCTACCTTATCATATCTTGATCATTAATATCATCATCACGAAGTTATATGAGCTATCCCATTAGTAGTCATATTTGTTATCATATTATTTCAAAATCATTTCAAAATGTTTGGTTATTATCTTAGATTACTAATTTGATTATCAAAACGAAACTAAGTCCTTACGAACGATCTTGGCTTACCACTAGAAACTATACTATACACGAAAGGGTATACTTGCCCGTGCTTGTGTTCTAGTCCCTCGTTTGGTATATCCTTGTTATATAAATTTGAGACTCGTGGAAGACGCATCAGAGTTTCAGACACTCCATAATCAAGGATGTGGACACTTCACTCTTCTCACACATCATATCAGCCGCACCACAAATCACAATTGCAACATGCTGTTACGTATTTCTTGTAGATCTTGAGACACACAGAAGCAGATGAAAGCCATTATAGAGGACGTTTTCAGGTGCCTCAAGTCACGTTCAACTAAGAAAAACGGGAAAAAAGCTGAACGTGAGTGGGAGAAATTACTTATCAAAAGTTATGCATGTCAACTTAGAGGAAGGAACAACTCAAAACACTATCCCAACACCCTCCACACTGCAAACAATAAAACCAACTCCCCAGACTTCTAATCCTGACACTCAAGAAGAGCAACACTTTGTCAACTCATTAGGTTAAATGACATATGCTGATTATAACTCAGGGGCTCAAACACTGGTAACAAAAATGAGTGTGAGAAATTAGACCTACCACCATAAAAAAGCCTCAAGTTCAATGTTGACTCTCTACCTAAGGTGGTTCAACAAAAGGCTCATTTGTCCTTTGCTAACTTTGTTGATTCTTTATTCAAAGGGACATCAACATCTTTCTCATTTGTCTCTCGAGAAAAGCCCAACAAAGGAAAACAAATCGTTCTAGTGGATACTGAACACAAGCCAAAGAAGATAGCTTCTATGATGAAGACATGTGGATCTACAACTAATGTTTCAAACTTTTCCACTTTCAAGGGTGTTGGTGAAACTCTATTAACAACTAAAGAAATTGAAGTCCAGCTACTTGAAATGGAAAGATTGAAAAGCATTAAAAGGCTAAAGAGCAAAATGAAGACAAGATAAGGAAGATGACACCTCAGCAAAGACAAGAACAAAGAAACACTCAGAAAAAGATTGAGCATAATCGCATAAAGAAAAATAAGAAGATTAAAGATGAATATGATGCATGTGTTAATAATAGACTCCACCCTAATGAGATCTCCAAATACAAATATACCTTTCACAAACCACCAAGAAAGCACAGATGTTTATCTAGAGAAACAACCAATAGGCCAACATGCACATTCATGAAGACTTCAAACTAAAGATGCTTGGCTTAACAAAGTGGTTGGAGTTACAAAATTTGGCTGCAAAGAAAAGTGGACAGGTTAATCTATCTTTGCTTAAAACTCTGAAAGCCAAATTCAACTAGCTTGAAGAAACAGCTGCAAAACTTAAGGTTTATCCCCCACCTTATTTATTTGAAAAAGAGTTAATAAAGACTGAGAGGAAAAGAAAAAGATTTCAATTTTTTCTTCAAGAGCAGTTTGTAACTCAAGACATCAAAGTTGATGGTATGCCAAGAACTTAGTGATACCAAAGGAGATAATTGGCCCTATTAATGGAAAGACTTATACCGAACCAGAGAAAGGGATGATATACCTAAGTAGAGGATGTCAGTACTATTTTCAGAGGGAATTTGAGCTTCCCTTGGCATCCACAATTCAGCTACTTTGTTTGAAGAAAAACATGAAGATCAACATAGAGTATTCAAAAATATTATACAATGAAATTTAGATGGCACTTGAGTCAAGAAACGATATCAAAGAAGTTGAAAGTATCAAGAAAGGAGACTACTGATGATCAAGCCTGAAGACATTAGCCAAAAGTGGTACACTAGAGTTGGTATACTAGAGTTGGGACACCAGAGATGGTACACCCGTGGTGGGACAATAGAGGTGGGACAACATAAGTGGTACACTTACAAGAATAACTTAATTTTGATTAGCTGTAATTTTGTACTTGTATTATTTCTTATCAATAAAAGTATGTTTTATGTTATTATTGTATATTATATGTAAGAAGAAGTTATGTATTGACTTACAATAACAAGTTCAGATCTAGCTTTATTTATGTTTATATAAGGGGAGATTGTTGGGAAAATAAATCTGTTAGTTTTCCTTTAGTCATAGATTTAAGCATAAATACGTTGTACATTGTAAACTTGCATGTTCCAAGGTGACATGCATGTATTGAAATACTCACAAAGGTTCTAACCTTTGTGAGCATCCACAGAGATATTCAATTCAAAGACATTGTCAAGGAAGTCGAAGATTACTTGAAGATATACTTAGCTGTGATGGATAATAGCTAAGATGTATAGGGTAATCTCATTGGTTAAGGGTTAACAGGGGTGACTATAAACTGCTAAATCTCTGTACCCTTTGGATACTCTAAGTTTTTAGACGGGAACTATTTGAGTTAGAAAAATAGTAGTTTTGAATTAAAGCTGCCTAAAGTACGAGAATATGAGGAAAAGGGAAACTGTGTCATCTCTGTTTCCCGAAAGTGTTGAAGCAGCTTACCAAAATAGAAGAGCATATTTAACAGATGTCTGACCCCGTAAGTCTTGTTAAGTCGCTATCAACTCAGCCTATCAAGTTAACCTCGTATCACTATAAATAGAGACTGTATCCTAGAGTTAACGTCGTTTACTTTATCAGTCTTTAGTGCATTTACTCTATCAAACTTGTTGAAGAACAGTTGTGAATGTGTTCTTAAGTTTGCTAGTAAACTTATCACGTTTGTTAAGTTAACTTGTACAAAGGAAATATTACTTATTGTCACTCAAATTGTGTGATCCATTACACATTGTAGTATTTGTTATACAATAATAAAGTCTTACGTTTGAAAAATATTTCTAGAGTTGTTAATCTATAAGATCAACCGTTTCAGTCACGTTTTAGTAACTTTCAAGCACCTCCTAGGAAAACTAACAATCCTTGGCCTCTGTCTAAAACTCCTGAACCAAGGAGAAAGAATGGATGATAAAATAACCCCATAACTTGGATAAATTTCAGCAACAAAGTTACATGCCTTGGGGAATTTTCCCTTTGTTTCTACATCTTAACAAAATGTAACAAAAGCAAGGTGTAAAACCCGCTTTAAAATACGTTAGAACATTAAATGCATGAAAATGCAGGCAAATTAAAACTTTACGATTAACTAATATACAACACGTATCATGAACATTTAATGTAATTATTACGTATATTATTTAATTACGACAATTATTACGTATATTAATATTATTATTAACTCACGCAAGTATTTACGTATAATACTTAAAAACATAACAAGAATTAAAACACGACACTAAAACACGAACACACATGATAATATAAGTAAGCACGAAAAACGAAAACGAAAACATACAAAGGGGTGTATATGGCCGACGTCCAAAAGGAAAGGAAAAGGGCCCAGCCCATTAACTAATCCTTATTAGTAAACAAATAAACCTCCATGGATTTCATTATACACTTTTCAAGAAAAAAATTAAAACCCTAAAATCTCTTTTCTTCTTCCAGTTGGCCGCGACACCTCAAGAACACAAGGAGGAGATTGTTTCTTGATTGATATTAAATAATTACAAGTTTGTGTTCGTGTTCATTATTCCAAAACATTACACATACGGTATCTTTAAAAGCCTTCTTTCTTTTCAATTATTCTTTTATTAATTCATGTATTTAATTAAGATTAATAAGAAGATCATGGTAAATTAACTAAAACATGTAATGGGGGTTTTTGGTTCAGTTTATCATGGGAACCGAGACCTTAAAGGTCTCGGTGGGTTTTTGGTGCAAGCAGCCGAACCCCATAAGTGGTTGGCGCCTGGTTTGTGTGGCCAGCCGCAAGCGCCAACACCCCTTTAGGGGCTGTTGGTTGATAACACTGGCAAACCGAGAGTCTCATGACTCTCGGTGGGAACTTTGGTCGCAGCAGGGGAACCCCGGCTTGAGCCAGGGGCGTGTTTGAGCCAGTAGTGGCACCGGCATGCAGCCAGTGGCTACTTGGTGGTCGGGGCAGAAAGCCACAACCGAAAGGCTGTGGTGTTGTTGTGGTGTTCGAGGCAAACCGAGACCTCCAAGGTCTCGGCATGTCGTTGTTTGGGCTCGGGTAGAACCGAACACACCAAGGGGGTGTTTGGTTAACATTTTGCTAAATACTTTATGTTATAATTATTAATTAATTAATAAATACTTATAATATCATGTATTATATTATTAATTAATAATCATATGTTAAGACTAAAGTATTATTATTATTAAACTTTACTATATTATTGTCATTAATAATCATGACTTATAATATATGCTTATTAAACTATAGCTTATATCATTTACTTATTTAATAAGCTTATTACTAAATATAAAAACATGCTAAATATGGAAACATACTAGTTATGGAAACTTTCTATTTTTGGAAACGTACTAATTATAAAAACTTACTAGTTATGGAAACTTGCTATTTTTGGAAAGTTACTATATATGGAAACCTGCTATTTTTAGAAAGTTAATATATATAGAAACCTGTTATTTTTAGAAAGTTCTCATTATGAAACAACAAGTATATTAACACATAAAAATACGAAATGCACTAATCAAAACACATGAAATACTAAGAAACACATGATTAAACATGAAACATGTAAAACAAGATAAGGACAAGTAAAACAAGTTAAGAACACGTCAAGTAAACTAATAATCAGTAAATATACGTTAAACAGACAACTCATTCATGTCCCTTTCATTATGTAGCACCTATGAAGTCGGAGTAGATCTTCCGCTTTCGTTTTCATCTTTATTACAGGACATAAGGTACGGTATTTCGTCCTTTAGTACGGACATTCTGTTCATATATTTAGGATTCCTCGTTTGCATCCATCTGTTTTCCCTAGTAGTTTACATTTAAACTTATCAGTAATTAATATGATTAGCATTTTAAATTGCCTGAGCTATATACATGTATGCCAGTTCCACCTAGTTATGGAGGTACTATAACCGTAACACTTGAGGCACCGGTGTTATGACTCTTCCGCAGTGAGAGTGATTTCTCGTGGCGTCCCTTTCATTTATTTAGCCTTTATATTATTATAATGTGGGGTGAATGGGTGCATCCTAGTACATGTTTAGCAGATTACAAGGTAACTGTGATGTGTGCTCTACATCCGTTACATGGAGCTGATACCTCCACCCAAACTATTATAACTAGAGGCAACCCCTCTAATTGCATGATGAGGTCACCCCTCTATTTATTCATGAACGTTGATACCTTCATGACCTATATGGGCTCTTAGGCATTTAAAATATAATTTTTATGAAATAAGCATAAGTATTTTCAGAATATAAACCAGTTTATAAAACATACTCCAGGTTTTCCAGGACTTACATTATTCCGTTTCACTTTCATTTCATTATTTGCTTATGTTTATGTTATTCATATCATTGTCATATATCCGCACACTGAGAATATTGCTCAAATCGTATTTTCTTTCCATGTCCCCATACGGCAGATACTAAAGGGAAAAGCTAGGCAATCAAGAGTACGTGCATTTGGATGGAGGCTCTCTTTACTTCATTACATTTAATGCAATTATATACTTCTGCTTTGCTGGACATTGTTTAGTCCTTTTTCTACATTCTTTACTTATGCATTGTGTGTGGAGCTTATGTCTGGGACCGATGTTTGTTTCCGGTTTCCTTTATGGTCATTAATGTTTAGACATTTACCTTGCATGTTTTGATGACACGCCATAATTATTAAGTAACGGTCCACTTATCCAAGTGGGGTGTTACAATTATGGTATCAAAGCCCAAGGTTTTGACCTGTAGGCTCTAATATTTGACATGTGACTAGTGGGTAGTCACCAGGATCTTCCTAAACTGACAGTAAATTTTATTCATTTATTTCATGTATCATTGTTTTCTACTAATTTTGACTAAGTAATGGTTGGTACAGGACTGACCATATTTAGTCGCATGTGCTTTTCTTTGAATTTTGTTTTGTGGGCCGACCCATAGGCGTCCACCTTTGCTCATGTCAATTTTTCGTCGGCTATTCCTTCATATATTCTTCCATGCATCTCTTATGTTTACACTATGTTTCTAATAGATTAATCATTTTCTTTTCCACTTTGAAATTGTCAGATGGTCAACACACGTACCAACGAGGAACTTACTGCAGCTATGCTCCCTCATATTCGAAATCAGATTCGGAATGAGTATCGGGATCATCAGAATCAGAATCAGAACAATAATCCTCCTCCTCCACCTGTCACCCTACACACATGGCTAGACAGATTTAACAAGCAGAAACCTCGAGCATTCGAGAAGGCTGAGGTCCCGTCTGATGCTGAAAACTGGATCTTGCACATGGAGAAGATCTTTGATGCCATGGGTTGTGATGGAGTGTACAAGGCATGGTTGGCTTGCTACAAGTTCGAAGGTGATGCGCTAGCTTGGTGGAGAGCGTACAAGTAGACGAATGGAGGTGATACATGGTTGGCTACTTTGACATGGAATCAGTTCTCTGAGTTGTTCTATAATCAGTTCTTTCCAAGGGCTGAGAAGGAACGACTAAAGAGGGATTACCATGCTATTCGTCAAATAATTGGTGAGAACAGCACGGAGTTCATGCAGCGATTCCTCAAGTTAGCTGGATTTCTGGGCGCTGATGCATGGACAGCTGAAGAGCAAGCGAAGCATTTCCTCTAGGCTCTTCACTCTTCGATTACTGATCGGCTACTATGTGCCACTTTTACCAATGTGTCACAAGTGGCAGACGCAACATGTAGCTTAGAGATGCTCTATGAGAGAGATGACTATGAGGAGCCAGCTCGTCCTGAGAAGAGGTATAAATTTCAGTCATCAAGCGTTACCATCTCATTGAAATTAGTATTTTCATTTTTATATCTTGTTTCTATCCAATTGTATCTTTCAGGAAGAAGGGTGGAGACCGGTCCCAACCGGCCACTCAGTAGACCAACAACAAGGGGCACGGTCAAACTAATGACCGATATGGATCAGACAGGCGTAACGGTCGTGAAAACTACCTTAGCAATGCTAGTTACTCCAATAACCGCAGGACCCTAAAATTTTAAACTCTTATACGTTAAGCTGGTGTATGTCATAAATTCTAACATTTCAGCATCATAACACGAACTCTGCGAGTGAGCGTGACCAGAACACTAAGCGTCAGCAGCCTAATCACTCATCTTCATCTGGTATTATAACTTAAACTCTCAGTGTAGTCATGTTTATATTCCGATAATCATGTCTCACGCATATCTTTTGAAATAGGGTCTCAGGTAGCGAGGGCACCCCCTGGAGGGTATACCCATCCTATCTGTACCACTTGCGGACGTAGGCATCCTGGACCATGCCGTCGTGTTGCCGGTGTCTGCTTTAAGTGTGGGCAACCAGGCCATATATTGAAGGACTGCAAGTAAGGAGAGATTTTTGGTACATCTAGTACTTCTCCTCCGAAACCACCAGCTTCGAGTCGTGTGTTCACTACTACTAAAGATCAGGCGAACAAGTCTTCAGGTACCATTACGGGCATCTTATTTATGTATGGACATGCTGCTTGAGTTTTATTTGATACGGGTGCAACTCACTCAGTTATATCCATTACATATGTTTCCCGTATTAATAAGACATCTACACCACTTTAGAATATTTTAAGTATATCTATGCCAATGAGAAACTTTGTGCGCATTACCCATGTGTACAGAGACCTTCCCTTAGAATTTGATGATAAGATCCACCCTATAGACGCACTTCCTTTGGACATGTGCGAGTTTGATTTAATCTTAGGCATGGACTGGTTAGCTAAACACCATGCCACTATCAATTGCCATACGTATCGAGTGATATTCGGCGATGTTCAAGATCCAGAGTACATTCATAATGGTTTCATACCAGGAAAGTCTATAAAAATCATTTCTGCTTTACAAGCCCATGCTTTACTAGCTAATGGCTATGAAGGCTTCTAGCTACAATTCAGGACATTACTGCAGAAGCTCCATCGATTCAAGATCAGCCAGTTGTTTCAGAATTCCCCAATGTTTTTCTAGAAGTACTTCCGGGTATACCACCTATCCGCGAAGTCGAGTTTGGCATTGAGCTCATTCCTGGAGTTGAACCGATCTCCAAGGCTTCTTATCGCATGTCTCCCATAGAGATCAAGGAGCTGAAAGACCAGTTGCAGAAGTTACTAGAGCGAGGTTTCATTCTTCCGAGTGTATCACCATGGGGTGCACCGGTACTTTTCGTCAAGAAGAAGGACGACAACATGTGTCTGTGCATCGACTTTCGTGAGCTGAACAAGATCACGATCAGGAACCGTTATCCATTGTCGCGTATCGATGATCTATTCGACCAACTACAAGGTGCCAAGCACTTTTCCAATATTGATATACGATCAGGTTATCATTAGCTGCGAGTGAAGGAGCATAATATCCTTAAGACTGCTTTTCGCACAAGATATGGTCACTATGAGTTCGTAGTCATGCCTTTCGGACTCACCAATGCTCTAGTGGTATTCATGGACTTAATGAACCGCGTCTTTCACGAGTTTCTAGACAAATTTATCATCGTATTCATCGATGACATTCTCATCTTCTCAAAATCCAAGGAGGAACATGAGGAACATCTTCGCACCATACTGCAGATTCTTCGTCAGAAGCAACTGTATGCAAAATTTTCTAAGTGTGAATTCTGGTTAAACAAGGTGGCATTTCAGGGCTACATTGTCTCTGCAGAAGGGATCACCATGGATCTTGCAAAGGTTGAAGCTATCACAAAATGGCTAAGACCAACGTCTGTAACTGAGGTTCGTAGTTTTCTGGGTTTAGCTGGATATTATCGCAGATTTGTGGAGAACTTTTCATGGTTAGCCTTGCCTTTGACCAAACTGATGCGTAAGGGAGAGAAATTCGTCTGGAATGATGAGCGGGAGAAGAGCTTTGAAGAACTTAAGCAGCGATTGTTTCTGCACCTATTCTTACTGTTCCATCTGGTACAGGTGGATTTCAGATTTATAGCGATGCTTCGGGTAAAGGACTTGGTTGTGTACTCATGCAACATGGGAAGGTGATTGCCTATGCATCACGTCAGCTTAAGCCTTATGAGGAAAATTATCCTACCCACGATCTGGAATTAGCAGCAGTTGTTTTTGCACTCAAAATCTGGAGGCATTATCTATATGGTGAATCATGTGACATCTTTACTGATCACAAGAGCCTCAAGTACATATTCACTCAGCGAGAACTTAATATGAGGCAGAGACGGTGGTTAGAGTTACTCAAGGACTATGACATCAACCTTCGGTACCATCCTGGTAAGGCGAATGTTGTGGAAAATGCTCTCAGCAGGAAGTCGGGCATGATTACTGGTATCAAGGTGGAAGAAGAGATCATACGTGATCTAGAGCATTTAGACATTGAATTCCTCATACGTGGACAACATAGATACTGGGATAAAATGAGAATTGAGCCAAACTTAATCTCTCGGATCGAGGAAACTCAGAAGGATGATGGTGAGATATGGGTTATTATTCAGAATATTGACCAACAGACAGAGTTTCGTATAGACAAAGACATCATCGTATGGTAGGGTACCAAGCTATGTGTTCTGGATGAACTTTCACTCAGGGAAGCTTTACTGACTGAGGCTCACAGCTCTCCATTCTCCATTCATCCCGGATCCACCAAATTGTACCATGATCTCGAACAACATTTTTGGTGGAGTGGCATGAAGCAGGATGTTGCTACTTTCGTTTCTAAATGTATGACCTTCCAGGAGGTTAAGATAGAACATCATGGAGCTTGTGGGTAACTACAACCATTAGAGATTCCCGAATGGAAGTAGGACAAGATTTCCATGGATTTAGTCATTGGACTTCCACAGACTCAGAGGAAGCATGATGCTATATGCGTCATTGTCGATCGTTTAACCAAGTCAGCTCATTTTCTTCCAATTCGCAAAGATTATCCAGTTAGCAAATTGGTATATATATTCTTGCAGGAGATCATGCGACTGCATGGTAATCCATCAGATATCATATCAGACATAGATCCTCGATTCACGTCTAAATTCTATAAGGGTTTGCAGAAATCTTGGGGCACCAGACTGAAGCTTAGCACAACCTTTCATCCTCAGACCGATGGTCAGTCAGAGTGTACCATTCAGACCTTAGAAGACATGCTGCGAGCTTGTGTATTAGAATCGACAGGGAGTTGGGATGACTACATTTTCTTAGTTGAGTTTGCCTACAACAACAGTTGGCATGCGAGTATCAAGTGTGCACAAAGTGTCGTGCTCCAGTCTGTTGGGATCAGGTTGATAAGTGAATCACTGAGGGTTAGAGGTGACCTATTAGAAGTTTGCCATCGCCAAGGCGAAGCTGTATGAAGATCGTGCTCGTCAGAAGAGCTATGCTGATAAACATCGTAGAGCATTAGAATTTCAGCATGGTGATCGTGTTTTCTTGAAGGTATCACCAGCACGTGGAGTCAAGCGTTTTAGACTTAAGGGCAAGCTCAGTCCTTGTTTCATCGGGGCGTTTGAGATTCTTGAACGTGTCGGTGAGGTTTCATATCGTCTAGCGTTACCTCCTCAGCTATCTCATGTTCACAATGTGTTCCATGTATCCTTACTCAGAGGTTACAACTATCATCCGTTGCACATGATTTCGTATCCACTCGATCAGATTCGTGAGGATCTATACTATGTTGAGGAACCCGAGGCAGTTCTCGATCATCAGGATCGGGTCATGAGGAGAAAGACGATCCCATTTGTCAAAATCCGTTGGAGGGACCATTCCGAGCGGGAAGCCACTTGAGAAACGGAGGAGTCTATCTGGACTTCTTCCCCTCATTTTCAGCTTTGATTCGAGTATGTCCTTTTCAGCTTATCGTATCTCTAATTCGAGTACGAATTATTCTTTTAGAGGGGAAGAGTTGTAAAACCCGATTTAAAATACCTTAGAACATTAAATGCATGAAAAAGCGGACAAATTAAAACTTTACGATTAATTAATATATGTTGGGAATTATTTGTTAAGTGTCAAGTACCGTTAGTGTAATTTAAGTACTGTTAATATTATGCAAGTACCGTTAGTGTTAACGTGGTACATAGTAATTACTGCTACTTATAAAGTAAGTACTGCTATATTGATTAGGACGAATATATCTTTGTATAAGATATGTCATAGTTATAGTTAGAGTATATCTTATGTGATATACTTAAATAGTTAGAATATTGATAATATATCGTCTGTGATATATTTATCTTTATAGAATATTCTAAGATTTCTAGGGTTCCTTACTCTATAAAAGGAACATAGGTACAATGTCATTCATGTACCTCATTCAAGTCGATTAATAAGAGAATGGAATAGTTAAAAGTAATTATGTTCTTCTGTGCTTTATAAGTTATATTCCGCATAACTTATTTTGTTTGAGTAAGAGTTCTCAAAGTGTTTTAGTTTTATTACAAACTACTATACTAGTTCTTAACAGAATATAGATCCAATCAAAGGGATCAACAAGTGGTATCAGAGCTTGTTGAGAAACTCTGAAAAAGAAGAACACAACCCCTAACACTTCACTCACACCAAAACTCAATGTTTCAACCAGAAGGTGATGATGCTCACTTAGATGATGTTCAAAACATTGATCCTATACCACAGGGACAGCCACAAGTTATGCATCCTGCACCAGTACAAGGTGCTCAAGCCGTGAATGCTATAGCTACCTCTACAACCACAACACCTTCTCATACTCTATCTGTCGTTAAACTCCCAGTACTCAAGGGTGACAATTATGAGACATGGGCTATGCAGATAGAACATTACTTGAATCACATAGATCACACTGTGTGGCAAGTTATCAAGAATGGGAACACACCTAAGAAGCTACACTGGTTTCCAGACGGTACATGCTATGCTCTACCTGTTGTGACTGCTGAGGAGGTACAAGCAGAGTTCAGAGAGAGAAAATCCAGAACTGCTTTGGTTATGGCTCTTTCAGAAGACATCTTACCAAGCTTTCATCATTATAATGATGCTAAAGCTATGTCAGATGCCATAAAACTTATATTTGGAGGTAATGACAAATCTAAGAAGATAAAGAAGATTGTTCTTAAGCAAGAATTTGATAACTTCTCAATTTCCAGTATAGAGGGAATACATGGTGGCTATGGAAGGTTCAGTAAGCTACTTATTCAATTGGCAGTTTATGGACAAGTAATTCCTAATGAAGAAGCTAATCTAAAATTCTTAAGAAGTGTTCCACCATAGTAGAAAGCAATGGCTATGCACTTCATCACAAGAGATGATCTGGAAGCAATTCCTTTTGATCATCTCTACAACAATATTAGAGCATACGAGATGGATGTGAAAGGCATTGAAGTGACTAAGGCAGCAGCTACTACAAAGTCTAACTTGGCTTTTGTGTCAGATGGAAACAGTGGTACTTATTTTCATAATACCGCTAGTGGATCAAGCAGCGGTACATACTTCACAAATACCGCTGGAGGACTTACAAGCAGTACTTACCCACAAAGTATTGAAGGCAGCCCCATAGTCTCTCAAAATCCACATGGAAGGTCTTCACCATTGTTTAGTGACAATGATGCCTTCTCATTCTTCGCTGGACAAGACAACATGCCAATATTAACACTCAATGACTTATTCCAAATGGATGATGCTGATGTTGATGAGATGGATCTTAAATGGCAAACTGATATGGTGTCAGTAAGATCTAATAGGTTCTTCAAGAAGACTGGAAGAAAGATGACTGTTGATCCTAATGAGCCATTAGGATATGACAAGTCCAAAGTTGAATGCTATAACTATGGAAGGAGTGGACACTTTGCAAGAGAATGCTCTAGAGACAAAGCTGAGAGTAGCAGTCAGAAGTCCAAGCACAGCTATAGAACCAGTCCAAGAATAACTGAAAGCTTTCTAAAAGGGAACAACAGAAGTCCTAAAGAAACTAAAGCATTGGTAACTGTAGATGGAGTGGTGAACTGGGCTAAAGATAAAGAAGAAGAAGAGCTTGGTCTAATGGCCCTCTCACATGAAGATACTGAGGTACTTCCTTGTTCTAAAGACTGTGTTCTTAAATTTAATAGCTTAAAAGTAGAACTAGAGGAACAATATCAAAAGGTTAACACATGCACTATAGAATTAAATGCTTTTAAACAGGGTGTTGTTAAATTAGAAGAAAATAAAGTTTTGTATAAAAAGGCTCAACAAAACTATGAAGAGAAAATAAGAATTTTAACTCTTCAAATGAGGGAAAAAGATGTGGAAATTAAAGCTTTTGAAAGACAACTTTTAAAAGTGTCAACAGAAAATGAAGCTTTAAAAGCCAGTCTTTATAATGAAAGGGAAGTGATTAATCATTGGCAGAAATCCTCTAAAGGATTGGGAAAATTGATTATTTCACAAATGGGGTATTATGATAAATCAGGCCTAGGATATATTGAGGACCAACATGGGATAACTTTAACTGACAAGGACTTATCAAAAGGGATTTTTGATAGTTCTAGTGAGGTAGATAATACACCTGAGAATGATAGATATGCTGAAGGAATGAAGGCAGTTCCTCCACCACTATCAGGAATTTTCATGCCCCCTAGTAATGATACAAGTATAGAGTTAGAAGAACAAAAGGTTAAAAATACCTCAAACTCTAGTACTTTGTCCCAAGAAAAGACTGTTGTGACCAAAAACATTGTTTATCCACCTTTAATGAACAACTTTGTTTCTAAAGAATCTAAGACCAGTTCTGCTCCCAAGCATATAAAAACTCCTAGCAAGATATTGGAAAACAATGTAAAACATAATAAAACCAAAAGGGATGGGCTAGGTTTTGAGAAAGTTAAGTCAAAACAACCTTTTGGGTCTTCTTTAAGAAGAAAAGGATGTTATGTTTGTGGTAGTCTAAGTCATTTTATCAAATATTGTACTTTACATGAAGATAAAATTGTGAAACAAAAGGCTGCACAAAAGGTCATGAAAAACAGTAATGGGAAAAATGCACAAGTTAATAGGAATCAGAAACTTAAGAATGACAAATCTAAGTTTGATCACTCAAGGGTAGCCAAACAGGATAAAAATAACTCTACCAAAAGTTTTGTTCCTAGAGCAATACTTATGAAACAAGGACTAGTACCTTTGAAGTCTGGTAAACCATGTACCAGTAAGTCTAGACCTGCAAGTATTGCTAGACCAAACTTAAGTACTGTTGGTTTAAAGTCTGTCAAACCAAAGTCCTCTAAAACTTCTAACAATGTTGTTGAAAAAGCTAAAACATCTAGAAGTAAGGATAACAACAAACCAGTGCAAATGTGGGTTCCTAAAAGAGAAAAATCATGTGTTAAAGCAAGTACTGTAATAACTAGGTTTTACTCAGTTATGAAAAATTGTTCGTTGAAATCGGTCTAATCGAATTGACTATTGGTTAATGTGCGACTCAATCGTCTTTTGGTGGGAAACAAATAGGTTTTTCGTTGTAGTAAAGTAAAATCGCAAAACTTTAAGGTAAATGACGGTTAATTAAAACTAAAACTAATTAAAATGTAAATGGTGCAGAATTAAGACTTTTAAAAGTTAATGACGAGAAATGAGATGACGTAAAATTAAAGCTTGACGAAAAATAAATTTGACACTGTAAAAAAAATGTAAACTTGAAATTTAAAATAAAGAAAAACGATTAAAATAACGCAAAAGTAAAATGGTGGGAAAAATAAGCTTTAAAAATTAAATTAAAAATTACTAGAAAAATACTTGGTAAAAACAGAGATTTCGGGAAGCGTGAAAAAATTGAAAACTTAAAACGTAATGAAAAGTAAGCTTGGAAAAATAAGATAAAAACAAAGACAAAAGTTAGATCGCAGTCATGATCGTTACTCACGATCGTACCCTGGATCGTACTCTCGATCGTGGCCCAGATCGTAATGAGCGATCGCAGCCAAGAAGCTTAAGATTGGATCGTAACCACGATCGCAACAAGTGGATCGCAGTGACGATCGTACTCTTCGATCGTACTACCAGATCGTACCCACGATCGCAGCCAATAAACGTGGCTTGGATCGTAACGGCCAATCGCACCCTGGATCGTACTCTATGATCGTACCCACGATCGCAACAAGTGATCGTGGTGTGGATTAAGGAGTGTGATCGTACTGAACGATCGTACTATGGATCGTAGTAATGGATCACAAGTAGAAACCCTAGGGGCTTATGCGATCACACTTACTCGGTCGTACTGGGTAAACTCTTAAGAAAGTTACGATGGAATCAAATAAGTAAATAAGCATAATCAAATAAGCACTTAGACAATAAGCAAATACCAAAAACTAAACCAAAACAATAATAAGACGAATAAAATAAGCACAAATTTAAAAACTTTCAAGATACAAAATAAGCAAACTAAATAAGCAAACTTTAAAAAGTTGAAACTTTTAAGAAAACTTTAAAACTAATAATCTAAATACAAAATAAGCCAATAAGCATGTCAAGCTCAAAGCTTAAATCGTATAAAACTTGATTAGATAGAAATGAAAAGATAAACTTTTTAATCAAATAAGGAATAAGATTAAGCAATATTAATGCTTAATCCGAATCAAAAATCAAAAGAACAAGAAATGTAGAACAAGAATGATAAAGAAAAGCTTGATTAAAGGAAAATAAAGATTCAACAACAAAATTAAAAGACTTACTTGAATTAAAGGCAAGAAATTTAAGGTGCAAAACAAGGTAGTTAAATTGACAATTAAGTAAATGACATGAAATTAAAGTGCATAGATATGAAAATGGTGGAAGACTAGTTTGTCAAAATAGCCAACAACAATGAAATGAGAAGGAGTGCATCTATTTATAGGGAGGAAGGGAAGGAAGCATGTGTTGCTCTTTTCTTTCTTCTTCACGTCTTTTCTTTCTCGTCTTTTCGTCTTCTTAATTCTTCGACTTTTTCGACTTTGTCTCGGGATTAATTAAACTCGTCTTGTAATTTCTTCATTAATTAGACTTGAGTTCTTTGGCTTTATTAAACTTCCGTCTTTAGACTTTTCTTTGATAAATCTTCAAAATAGGCCTTGGACTTCCGTTCTTTTTGCACTCTTGATCTTTCGACTTTGTCTTTTGTCTTTTTCTTCGATAAAAGCCCGTGAAAGCCCATGTTTTCTTCCCTTTTCACATTTTGTTCCTAAATCACAACAAAAACACAAACCACGCATATTTCCGACATTTACGACATAAAATACATGTTTTGGCTTGGTTATTATTATAATTAAGTGGTAAAAGTATGGGTGTTTTCACACCTATCAAATCCCCTACACTTGACCATTGCAATGTCCTCATGCAATGCATTAATTACAAAGCAAGTTTTACATTTTCCATCATAATCAATCCACATTGGCTTTTATTAAAGAGATAGAAAATTATAAAATATTCAAAGGAAGAAAACAAATAAAAAGATCAAAAAATTACCTTAGGGTTTTGGAAATGTCATGAATGTTCATCATCCTCAAGTTTCACGTTCCCCATACCAAGCTTAAAAATGAGATCATTGTTATTATAAGTTAGCAAACTAACACAAACTCATGTGGGCCAATTATTTAGACTCCCTTATTCCTAGGTGTATCTCATATATTTTATTATTGTCTTGAATGATCACGAGGATGCATTGTTGACTTATTTCGGTAGTTATTAGGCTGAAAATAAAGTAGGACGATTTAATCAATAGTTAGCTAAAGGACAAAATCTTTTAAAACTGCTTCTCGGGACCTCATAAAGTTCATATCTTGGCATAACTCGCTTCACGATTTGAGACCTTTCTCGGACCAATATTTGGCAGTGACTTCATACTTCAAATCTTGAGAGACGTTCATGAAATAATGGTCTTCTCTTCATAATAGGAATTTCTTCACTTGAAGTTTTTGAGAGATTCTTCATATTTGGACCACGACTTCTTCATTTTTCTCCAATCTTTATTTGAGATTTTGATATACAACGATCCGCCTCCTTTTAGGACTTGGATCTATGTATCCTCATACCTTGTTAGGGCCTTTTTGGATAGACTTCTCCATGATCTTTAGAGGAGTATTTGCTTTTCGTCGTGTGTCTTGATCCTTCATATTGATTTTTGATAAATAATTCTTCACATCACTTGGGATCTTTAGCAACAAAATGTAGCCCTCATGTCTTGTTAGGACCTTTTCGGACTCGCCAATCTTCGCATCCCGCTTCAATAAGTTATGCCTTGGCTATGAACTCTAATTAATACCGAGGAAATTTTAAACGATCTTGGGCTAGAAGCTAAGTAACTTTTCAAATCGTACAACCTTATTTATTGCAAATATATTTATTAACAAGCGATGGGAGAAAAAGCTTATAATCAACTCACATAAATTCATGAAAGAATACCAAACTTATAATTGACTCTATCATCTCTCGTTCTCCACAATTTAAAATCTCAAGGAATGAGACTCGTGGATGCTTAGACAATTAAATCAAAGTTTTGGGTTTTTAAGTCATTTATAGGATCTTGCAACTTCTTAGACTCTTTCGAGTTTAGAATTCGCATTTTAAAGTTCCCTTGATAAACGACTTTCTAGGATCAATTATAGGAACTTGCGAAAAGTTCTTGTTCTTAACCCGTAAGAGTTAAGACTTTCGCGTTTTAAAGCTCCCTATATAAAAGCCTAGCAAAACTTGACTTAAACACGTTAAGGATACTAGCTAGAGTAAACTTGGATAAGTAAACTCGGGTTGAGTCAAAAGATTCATGACATTGAAAAATTTAAAACCACTTTACTAAACTTTATTTTAGCAAAAAAATAAATAATGATAACAAAGGAAAAACTACTAGGCCAAAAGAGATCAAAAATTTTGAAAAATGTCGAAAAATCAATTTTCCGGTTAAAATAAGGACAAATACAAGAAAAAGACCACTTAACTTCGATAGAAGTCCCCCTACACTTAATATAAACATTGTCCTCAATGTTTAAGCATGTGGAAGTAACCTCCCCTACACTTAGGACATTGTGCACTTTGTTTAAATCTTTCTAAGGAATGGACAACTAAAGTGATTCCTATATTAATATTGCAGAATATAAAATAGTGAATCAAAAGAGTTTAGGATAAAATCGGGAAGACGGATACACGGACTCACGGGTCGTCAAAAGTAATCAAGAATGGATCTTTGAAAGCTCGAATCCCTGCACATGATAAGAAAGAAAACAACAAACACATACTAGGGTCTCCCCCTACACTTATTATAAAAACAGAGAAAAAGGATAGATACTGCGGGTTGCCTCCCGAGAAGCGCTTGTTTTTGTTAACCGAGCCGTGAGCCTGACTCGACCTTGATTAGCATGGTAATAACCTTGAAGAACATCCACCAGGATCAAATACATGGTTTTCGTCCATCAAATAGCACAAGCTTAAGGCGAACAAGGCAAGCCAAAGAAGAGTAGGCAAGGTTCCCTTAAGCAATTGTTGAGCACAGTGGTAGCAAGTGTGATGAGGTGCAAGCATATCTCCATAAGTTCCAAAAATCTTTCCTTTTATTTCATCAAATGGATACTGTGATGGCTCATAAATCTCCCAATCTCATCCTCAGAAGGTGGATAGAGGGGTGTCAAGACATAAGTACTGCGGATATCGGTGTTGGCCGGCTTCTTCTCCTTTGAAAGGGGTTTCTTCATATCCAAAGGAGGATAAAGACCATAATCATCAAAGTCCAAAGGAGGAGCATCACTCTCATTTGGGAAGTAAGTGTTGACAAAAGTAGCAAAGTCTTCCTCAAATGAGTAGTCATCCAAAGTAGGATCAAGTGTTGTTGGTGAAGGATCTTCATCAAAAGTAGGTGCAAAGTCATCATGTGAAGAATCACTCGAAAGAGTATCAGCCTCATCAAAATCATCATAAGTGGGCATGTCTGGATACTCAGAAGTAAAATCATCAGAATCATCCATATTAGAACTCGAATCATCATCGTAGTCATCATAGATCGGTGGAGACTCATGAATTGGTGGAGGATCAGAATTGGAGAGAGAATCATCCACACCATCTTAGAACAGTGGCTTATCATAGCAAGAATCGAATAGAGGATTGTTGTAGACGACAAAATCAGCAAGCACATTAATCATATTCGCTGATTCTCTTCCATTGGATTTGGTTGTGATCTTCCCTATTTTAAAAACTTGTGCATCATTCCCGACCCTTAAGATTAACTCACCTTCGGCAACATCGACTAATGCTTTTCCGGTTCTCAAGAATGGCCAACCAAGTATTAACAGAATACGAGGGTCCATTTCATAATCAACAACAACAAAGTCGACCGGAAAAGTGAAGGTGCCAACTTTAATGAACACATCTTCGGCAATACCAACGGGGTAAGCGAGAGTGCGATTTGCTAGCTCAAGAGTCATCTTTGTTGGTGTAAGATCGGGTAATGATAACTTTTTCCAAACACTTAAAGGCATCAAATTTATACTTGCCTCGAGATCGGCTAAGGCAGTAAATTCTTCGGTTTGGTTAAAAGTACATGGTAGCACAAAACGACCGGGATCTCCAAGTTTCTCCGGAAGTTCTTTAAGAAGGACGGCAGAACGGTTTTTATTCAATCGAGTATTAACAAACTCGGCCATCTTCTCCTTCTTATTAAGCAATTCCTTAAACATCTTAACAAATTTAGGCATTTGGGCTAAAGCTTCAACAAGGCTAAAGGTGATGGTCAGTCCCGAAATCTTCTTCAAATAGTTCGACACTTGAATGTCATCCTTGGTTTGTATTTTGGCCTTGTCTAAGCGAGATGGATAAGGAATGTTGGGTTAGTTGGTGTAGGTGTAGCAGGTAAAGGTTGAGATGTTGAAGGTTTAAAGGTGGAAGGTGGGGTTTGTGAAGGGTTGTTCTTGGATACTTCAGTAAGAGGTGGAGACGGTAATGGAGAACTAATACTAGGCGTGGGAGTAGGAGGGATAAATGGTGGTGGAGGAGGTGTAGATGGAGTAACTGGGGGAGGGGTAGATGGTCCTACTAAGGTTGCTCCACTGCGTGTAGTAATAGCACTCACATTCGCTCTTGGATTGGTGACGGTATTAGAAGGAAGAGAGCCTGAAGTAGAGGGTTGAGTAGTTGGTAAGAAACTAGCCAGCATATTCTTCAAATCATTTGTTTGAGTGCTAAAAGAGGTTTGTATATCATGTCGAAGCGTAGATCTAATATCATTCCCTTGCTTAGTGATATCCCCTTTCAAGTTGATAATTTGGCTTTGTAGATTCTTAATTTGCTCTCCTTGGGTTCTCATAAAAGCTTCAACATCTTGATTAATAGGTGGGGCTTGTTGAGCGTGTGGGTGATAAGGATTAGAAGCTCGAGGTGGGTTTGGGTTGCTTCTATTGTAGTTGTTGGGGTTGTGGTTTTGAGGAGAAAAACCGGGTGAAAGAAAGTTGTTAGAACGGTAATTTAGCAAATTACGATCACCTTGAGGTCGGGCTTGGTAGTTTTCCGTTGAATAGTTACCATAAGCCGCATACACGTTTTCCGGATTGTCATGAGTAGAAGGACAATCAGTGTATGAATGAGGACCGCCGCAAGTCTCACAAGAAGTTGCAACATCTTTAACTTGGTGTTGTTGATTTGTAGCCAAAAGTTGCATATTTTTACTCATTTCGACCATTGCGCGGGTCAATTCGGTGATATCAGGGTTTCATGAAGTAGAAGAAACATTGACTCTCGGGTTATTCCTTGAAGATGCGGATGAATCCCAATTTTTGTGATGAGTAGTCATGTTCTCTATAAGCTCTCTACACTCCTCAGGTCTTCTTTTCATAAATGTGCCACCGGCGGCGGCATTAATCGTATCACGATCACGAAAAGTTAAACCATTGTATAAAGTATCAATCAAAGTAACGGGGAGCATGTTATGGTTTGGACATCGATCGATCAAAACATTATATCGTTCCCAAGCATCAAAAAGTGATTCATCAGGTTCTTTTGTAAATACACTAATTTGATTTCGAAGGCTCATGACCATGGATGGTGGAAAGTAGCGCGACAAAAAGCGTTGAGTCATCTCATCCCAAGTATGAATTGAATTCTTCGGAAGACGATCAAACCGTTTTTCGGCATGGTGGGATAAGGTGTGTGGAAATAGGTGAAGGCGAAGAAAATCCATACTAACCCCGGGCAACTTCATGCTTTGAGTTATGGTAATGAACTGGTCGAGGTGTTTGTTGGCATCATCATCCGGTAATCCGTGAAATGGAAAAGTATTTTGAACTTGTTGGATCATGTGATGCTTCAACGAAAACTCCGGAGCCGTTATTTGCATCGGCGCAATCGGTCCTCCTCGTCCATTCATCGTAGGTTGACACAACTCCTCTATTGTTCGAAGGTCGGGTGGGGGAACATTGTTGTTGTTATTCATGTTGGGGTGGGGTGGATTATTGTTGTTGTGCACACCAGCCATGTAACACCCCATTTTGGAAATGGAAATATCACAGAAATTATGGCGTGTCATCAAAGCATACAAGGAAAATGTCTAAACATTACTTGACCATAAAAGGAAAATACCAGAATCAAACATCGGTAGTCCAAAAGTAAAGCTCATCACACACAAACATAGTATAATAAAGGAAAGGACTAAACAATGTCCAAAACATAAGTATCATAATAAAGGAAATGCATAATAAAGAAGGCTAGATAGCTTCCAGTCCATATGCACGTACTATTAGTGTCTACGAGCGTCCCTGAGTACCTGCCATTTTTGGAACATAGAAAAGGAAAACGGCTGAGCAAATACGCTCAGTGCACGGATGTACAATAAAGCATGAATAGGATAAGCATATAACATATAACAGCGGAAGAAAACTAAGTCCCGAGTAACCTGGTTAAGTCTTAATAAAACTGGTTTAAATAGTTTGAAAGTCTTATGTTTATCTTATAAAAACTGTTTATCATATTTTACCATTAGCCAATATAGGTCATGAAAATCCACCGTGCATGAATACTTGGAGGGGTGACCTCATCATGCAAATTAGAGGGGCTGCCTCTAATTTAATATACTGGTTTTTGGGTAGGAGGGATCAGCTCCTTGTGAAGGATGCAAGGCACACACCACATTCACCATGAAATCCTGAATAAAACATGTAACTAGGATGCACCCATACGCCCCACATGATAAATATAAATAAATGGCCAAAAGCTGAAGGGACGCCACGAGCAATCACTCCGCCGTGGTGAAGTCATAACATCAGTGCCTCTAATGTTATGGTTATGGTACCTCCATAACTAGGTGAAACTGGTCATGCATGTATATGGCTATAGGTAATCTTAATTAAACATAAGCAATCAAACACATAACTTATACTACGGGAAAACAGTTGGCTGCATACGGGGAATCCTAATAAGGAAAGAATGTCCATACTGAAAGGACGGGAATCCGTACCTTATGTCCAGTGAACGAAGAAGATGAACTGAGAGGAATCCTACTTCCGAATCACTAGTGCTACATAAATATATACATGAATAAGTATCGGCTTACTAAATACGTAGCTGGTTTTATGTCATGTCTTAGCTTATTTTATGTGTTCTTACCATGTTTTACTGTTTTTAAGCCTTAAATTGTGTTTTATCTTATATTCTGTTTAATCTGATTAATAATTTCTGGTATTTCATGTATTATTATACTTACTGTGTAATAATAAGTAACTTTCCAAAAATAGCAGTTTCCTAAAATAGAAAGTTTCCTAAAATAGAAAGTTTCCAAAAATAGAAAGTTTGCAAAAATAGATTTACTGCTTAAAATAGATAAGTTTCTAAAAATAGAAAGTTTCCATAAATAGATTAGCTGCCTTATTTAATTAAGTTTCTAAAAATAGAAAGTTTCCATAATTAGAAATAAGCTGGTTAAATAAGCTAAGTATATAAGCCTAAGTGTTTTCATGATTATTTTCTAAGTCATATGATATAATGTATAGTTTAATAATTATTTCATGTAATTAAATAAACTATAGATTAAAATATTTAATTAAAGTATAACATGTTTTTAATTAAATAAGTTAAATACTTAGGTTTAAAAATGTATTATTATATATTAATAATATAACCTAAGTCATGTTAATTAATTAATTATATCCATGGTTTTAAAATAATTAATTAATTATAAGTCTTAAATATACAAATACTTAGGTTAATTAATTTCATGGTTATCATAATTAAAATAACCTAATTCATGTTATTAAATTAATCATATCATTTTATTAATTTAATTTTAACATAAGATCATAAACATAAAAAAAAAACTAAACATACACCATGAACCGGATCTAAGCTAAAAACAATGAACCGGACATGAAATCGACACCGTACCCCGAACCAACTTGGGTTACCCCGTGTTTTACTGCTACCGTGGGACCCACACGCACCAACCAAGACCGTATGGTCTTGGTGGTGGTCGGCTTGGCCAAACCGAGACCCCTTCGGGTTCGGTGCAGCCTGCGGCCAAAAACAAACACCCCTTAAAACACCCTTTTGATTTTATTTAACACCAAAACATGTTAGATCCATGTTTAATTATTATGTTTTTTGTAAAAACATCACATGTTCTTGATTTATAAAAAGATTAAATCAAAAGAAAAGGTTTAAAAAGGATTTACCGAATTCGTGGATCAAAAGGACGAAGAACCAACACGATCAATCACTAAAACTCCAAGATCCAAGATCACAAATCACCTCTTATGGTGGTTTTAGGGTGGCGGCACAAAGAAGACAAGGGAAGGAGGTTTTTAGGTTTTCTTAAAAATCTTCTGTAAATATTAAAATGAGTAGTGAAAAGATATTAACCCCCCTTTAGTAAATTTGACAAATGGGCTTGGCCCATTTGCCCTTGTTGCCGCGGGTAGGGACCCCACTTGGGGTACCCGTACCTTTTTCCGTGTCTCGTTGTTAAGTTAAACGTTTGTGATTATTTGTGGTCGTGTTTTAAATGTTCTCGTTACGTAAATACCGTGATCTAATATATTTAATTACGCTCGTAATAAATATATATACGTAATTAATAATAGTTCGTGTTTTAATTACGTTCATGATTTCATGATCGCATGTTCGTGATTAATTATCGTCAAATAAATATTACGTGATCGTGCATAGTAAATACTTATCGTGTTCTAACACGTACGTAATACGAAAAATCCTAACACGTAATCGTAATCATGCTATATTAGGAAAGTTTTAATCTAGTACGTACGATCCTAAGGGTACTATGCATGGTAAAAGCATGCGGGTTTTAAAGCCATATCTAAATCTTCACGAGTCTCGGGCTCTGAATAAGTTGAAGATCTAGTACGCATAAACCTGCAAAAGCAAAAGAAAAAGATACCAAAGAAATAGATAATATATATACACTATAAAAATAAAAATAAAAATTATTTTTGATTTTTGAAAATTTTTAATTTTTATGGATTTTTAACAATTTTTAAGTTTTATTGATTTTTGAAAATTTTTGAGCAAGAAAAATAACGTTCACGAGTGAACGGATCCCAAAATTCAACGCGCCTCTCACAAAAAACCGTTAATCTTTACGAAAAGAGCCGACAGCGGCGCCATTTAATAACTAGGTTTTACTCAGTTATGAAAAATTGTTCGTTGAAATCGATCTAATCGAATTGACTATTGGTTAACGTACGACTCAGTCGTCTTTTGGTGGGAAACAAATAGGTTTGTCGTTGTAGTAAAGTAAAACCGCAAAACTTTAAGGTAAATGACGGTTAATTAAAACTAAAACTAATTAAAATGTAAATGGTGCAGAATTAAGACTTTTAAAAGTTAATGACGGGAAATGAGATGACGTAAAATTAAAGCTTGACGCAAAATAAATTTGACAATGAAAAAAAATGTAAACTTGAAATTTAAAATAAAGAAAAACGATTAAAATAACACTGAAGTAAAATGGCGGAAAATAAGCTTTAAAAATTAAATTAAAAATTACTAGAAAAATACTTGGTAAAAACAGAGATTCCGGGAAGCGTGAAAAATTTGAAAACTTAAAACGTAATGAAAAGTATGCTTGGAAAAATAAGATAAAAACAAAGACAAAAGTTAGATCGCGGTCACGATCTTTACTCACGATCGTACCCTGGATCGTACTCTCGGTCGTGGCCCAGATCGCAACGAGCGATCGCAGCCAAGAAGCTTAATATTGGATCGTAACCACGATCGCAACAAGTGGATCGCAGTGACGATCGTACTCTTCGATCGTACTACCAGATCGTACCCACGATCGCAGCCAATGAACGTGGCTTGGATCGCAACGGCCAATCGCACCCTGGATCGCACTCTATGATCGTACCCACGATCGCAACAAGTGATCGTGGTGTGGATTAAGGAGTGTGATCGTACTGAACGATTGTACTATGGATCGCAGTAATGGATCGCAAGTAGAAACCCTAGGGGCTTATGCGATCACACTTACTCGATTGTATTGGGTAAACTCTTAAGAAAGTTACGATGGAATCAAATAAGTAAATAAGCAGAATCAAATAAGCACTTAGACAATAAGCAAATACCAAAAACTAAACCAAAACAATAATAAGACGAATAAAATAAGCACAAATTTAAAAACTTTCAAGATACAAAATAAGCAAACTAAATAAGCAAACTTTAAAAAGATGAAACTTTTAAGAAAAGTTTAAAACTAATAAGCTAAATACAAAATAAGCCAATAAGCATGTCAAGCTCAAAGCTTAAATCGTATAAAACTTGATTAGATAGAAATGAAAAGATAAACTTTTTAATCAAATAAGCAATAAGATTAAGCAATATTAATGCTTAATCCGAATCAAAAATCAAAAGAACAAGAAATGTAGAACAAGAATGATAAAGAAAAGCTTGATTAAAGGAAAATAAAGATTCAACAACAAAATTAAAAGACTTACTTGAATTAAAGGCAAGAAATTTAAGGTGCAAAACAAGGTAATTAAATTGACAATTAAGTAAATGAAATGAAATTAAAGTGCATGGAAATGAAAATGGTGGAAGACTAGTTTGTCAAAATAGCCAACAACAATGAAATAAGATGGAGTGCATCTATTTATAGGGAGGAAGGGAAGGAAGCATGTGTTGCTCTTTTCTTTCTTCTTCGCGTCTTTTCTTTCTCGTCTTTTCGTCTTCTTAATTCTTCGACTTTTTCGACTTTGTCTCGGGATTAATTAAACTCGTCTTGTAATTTCTTCATTAATTATACTTGAGTTCTTTGGCTTTATTAAACTTCCGTCTTTAGACTTTTCTTCGATAAATCTTCAGAATAGGCCTTGGACTTCCGTTCTTTTTGCACTCTTGATCTTTCGACTTTGTCTTTTGTCTTTTTCTTCGATTAAAGCCCGTGAAAGCCCATGTTTTCTTCCCTTTTCACATTTTGGTCCTAAATCACAACAAAAACACAAACCACGCATAATTCCGACATTTACGACATAAAATACACGTTTTGGCTTGGTTATTATTATAATTAAGTGGTAAAAGGATGGGTGTTTTCACACCTATCATACTGCTAAAGCGGTACTTAAGGCAAAGAAGTCTGAGCACATAGAGTCACCCTATGTCTTTGATTACATAACTGAAACCATGAAGTCTAAGAGCAAAATTAGCATTACTGGAAATGCTTCAAAACAGACTCTTAAGTGTGTAGGTCCCACAAGATCTGAGCCAAATGTGGCTTGGGTCCCTGTTAAAAACTAATAAGTTTTATTTGTGTTCAGGGGCATCTAATTGATGAACTGAAAGATAAAGGTATAGTAGATAGTGGATGCTCAAGACACATGATAGGAAACAAAGATTTTCTTGCTGAATTTGAAGAATTCAGAGGAGGACCAGTAGCCTTTGGAGGTAGCAAAGGCAGAATCACTGGCAAAGGGAAAATCAATACAGGGAAGTTGGAATTTGAAGATGTGTTCTTTGTGAAAGAATTGAAAGAGTCCAATCTCTTTTCTGTATCACAAATGTGTGATAAGAAGAACAAGGTGTTGTTCACAGAAGGTATTCTTTACAAGCGCTCTTTCTTACAGCCGTGGTTGCGGTGTGTTGGGCCACGCCAGGCTACTTATGTGATCAGTGAGATACATGAAGGGTCGTGCGATATGCACGCAGGTCCCCGATCTATAGTGGCACGAGCTCTACGCACAGGTTATTATTGGCCTACTATGCATAGGGATGCACGCGACATGATTCGTAAGTGCAGTGATTGCCAAGTGCACAGACCAGTATCGCGACATCCGCAGCAGGAACTGACACCCATTACATCCCCATGGCCATTCTATAAGTGGAGGATTGACATTTTAGGACCTTTTCCCGTGGCTGCAGGGGGAGTTAAGTTCTTGATCGTCGCAATGGACTACTTTACACGATGGATAGAAGCTAAAGAGGTTAAATCCATTACGGGCAAGCAGGTTAAAAAGTTTGTTTGGGAAAACATCGTGTGCCATTTTGGCTTGCCAGGAGAAATCATCTCGGACAACGGAAAGCAGTTCGCGGATAATCGTTCAAGGACAGGTGCGCAACATTGAATATCACGCGGCGTTTCGCATCTGTTAAGCACCCGCAGACAAATGGTCTTGTGGAGCGAGCAAATAGAAGCTTAGGTGAAGGCATCAAGGCACGCTTGGATGAACGAAGTGCCAAATGGGTAGATGAGCTACCACATGTTCTATGGGCACATAGGAATATGATTAAAACAGCCAATGGGGACACTCCATTTGCGCTGGCCTACGGGACTGAAGCTGTTATACCAGCAGAAATTGGAATGCCGACCATCCGCACAACGGAGGTTAATGTCGTCACAAACGACGAGCAACTCCGGATTAATCTGGACTTGTTGGAGGAAAAAGAGAAATAGCGGCTATCAATGAGGCCAAGTCCAAGGCACGGATGAAGGCTTATTATGACGCCAAGGTTAAAGGTGCTTCCTTTCGATCGGGAGATTTTGTTTATCGTACCAACGAGTCAAGTCGAGCGGAGAATACAGGAAAGCTGGGCCCCAAGTGGGAAGGGCCGTATGAGGTAACGGAAGCCTTAGGACGGGGCGCGTATAAGTTGCGTGACATGGATGGCCGCGACCTGGAACGTACATGGAATATCTGCAATCTTAAAAGATGCTATCTTTGAAAGGCTACGGCTTCCGCATGGACACTTCGCTATAGTTGGCTTCAATGAAGATCCATGTATTCTCTTTTGTTTTGTTTTTCATGCTTTCTAGGTTCTATTTGTTTTAGTATTTCTCATTCTTGTCAAAACAAAAATCGTAAACGTTCTAATAAAATGTCGTGGTGCCTAGCTAGCTCCACGGCTCGTTCTTGTGCAAATTATTGTCATGTCTTTTAGATTCTATGTGCAAAATATTGTCGTATAGATTTAGTTGTTATTTCTATCATGTGTTGTCTCTTATTCATATGCATTCGTTCAAAACCGTACATGTACTATTCGCCTCCAGGCGGGGTAAGAGGATTAAGTGAACCTAATAATTCAACTTATCACATAAGAGGGATGCAACCCCAGTGACGTAGATCATGTATCCTTACTATACACCTTATTTACAAGACCTTGTAATAAGTTCCCATATACCGCACCTACGTAGTTCTTTGCATGGTAAAGACGCACGTCGCACGTCTAGTAAAATATAGACTTGGTTTTATTCTGGGTAAGACATGACATGTCATGCAATATAAATACATGATATCTAAAGAAAATAAACAAGTTTCAAATTCAAAACACAAAATAGCCGTGGTCATCACGGACTTACATAAATATAACGAGTTATAACAATATTGTCAGTTCTAGCCGTGTACATACACGGACGAATAAGGTATGAATGTTCGCAATATAAGTTACAGAGTGTTGATCCCAAACTTAGATCGATTAAGCTTTGTGTATACGAGATTAGATCAAGTAATACACGTAGAGAAACCTTTGCTTATGAATAAAGTAACTAAGTGTTATGCGGAATTAACACTTAATCTAAAACACAAAGATGTTAAACAAACTTTCACTTGTATTAGAATGATCGAACTTGATTACAATGAAAGAGGTTTAACTTGTGAAAACTTATGAAAACTGATGATTAACATTAACCTAAAAGATCTTCTTTTATAGATTAAGAAGTCTTGTACAATAAGCTACGAATCAACTATTCTAGGTAAAGATAATAATAGAAAATACAATGTCGAGCTTATCTTTACCATACACAAATAAAGAAACAAATAAACAAAAAGATTCGTATGAAGATATATTCCATCAGTGTTAATCTTCAAGGCTGTCAGCGTTGACTTCTTCAATGTCAATGCTTGGCTGTCAGCGTCCAATGTCATCCTATCAGCGCTTGAATTCTTCTTATCAGCGTCTAGTGAACTGACCCATAATTTATTCCCAACAATCCTCCCCTAAACTTGATATCTATTCCAATGATCAAGTTTCTGAATAAAAACTTAAGGCTTAGGAGGAATCTTGCAAAAACTTCTTATGTTGGTGATAAACATATCTAATCAAGTCCTTGGCCACGTCACTAGTATAATCAATCTCCAAGGGTGTCTCCTTCATCTTCTCCAATACTTCTTTGGACAAGAAATAGTCAGCATCCACAAGTAGATACTCTGAAAACTTTGTAGAGCTCAAATGAAATACACCACAAGTAGAATAAAGCCTCCAATGAAGATTACTGAGATCATCTTCAAGATCCTTCCATATGGTAGGATCTGCTTCTCTTGGACCACACAAAGTCAAAAATGTGTTCCATAGTCTTATTCCATTTGCTGAAGTAGGTGCTTCAGCTGTATACTTGGCCTCTATTAATCTCCATAGATGCACCAAGTCTTCTCTGTCTATGCTTGCAAAGATAGAAATAATTGAAGTGAAAGTATGTACCTCCTTTCCAAACCTGCCAATCTTCCAAAATCCACACTCATCTTCATCAAAACTTATGATTGGATTTCTGTCATCTAGAGGTACTACATTAACCAAATCTGAAGCTTCCAATGGAGAAAGCTTGAGATGCTTCCTTATAACAGTTTCAGTTGGAAAATACACATCCATATTTTTAGGAAATTGGAAAGGATCTCCTTTCTTCACTGGTCTTTGAGCAATCCTCATCTCCTTTTGGATCTGCGTTTCCTCAGCAAGCTCTTGTTTCCTTTCTTCTGAAAGAAACTGGTAGACATTATTTTCTTGCACATTCCTCCAAATAGGATGTGCCCTATACTCTAGCTCCTCAAAAGATAAAGCCAGCAACTTCTTGTATGTCCATCTAGGTTGATGACATCTAAGCAACTTGTAATACAACTGCCTTCTATCTCTTTTGAGCCAAGTCTTGACCTCTTGTGCATTAAACCTCAAAATCACCTTTATATCATCTTGTACCCTGAGAAGAACTTCCAACCCCCAAATTTGATCTGACAAGCTCATCCCTGGGTTGTCCATAACCTTGTCTTCCCAAGCATGGTACATTCTGGTGATTTCTGGAAGGTCCCAATCAATCTGATTCTTCAACTCACTCAATCTTTCCTTTGCTAACTCATCCCCATATTCAAGTCTTTCTGGATCTTCAATAATTTGAACACTTGAATCTGAGCTATCTCCTTCTTTATCATCACCACTCTCTTCCTCACTCTCAGAAGTAGCAACAAATGGTGATCTACCACTCCTCTTCAAATCTCTTTCGAGGACACATCTTTGATGATTGTTGATGACTGGAATACATCAACACCACCTGCAACTTTGTCAGCGTTCAAGTTACCTTTATTAGCGCCCCGATTACCTTTGTCAGCGCTGGATGTGTCAGCGTTCAAACCTGTATCAGCGCCCATTGTTGCTGTGAAAGATCCTTCCAAGTTCAATAGAGTTACCTTGGATGTATCAATAACTGGGTGCTTCTTCAAGTTGGTGAGTACTTCAGCAACATTTAAAGATTCACTAAATTGTGAACTCTTCTCACTGGCTGTATGAATCAGCTCATCCTCTTCATCCTCCCCTTTGGAAGATTCCTCCATCCTACTCCTGCTACTTGGATTCTCCAAAACAGTTACCCGCTCCCTCAATACTTGGAGTTCACGGCCCTGATTATTGACAATTTGTACAAGGCTAACATTTTGCTTTTGCAAGCTAATGACAGCAGCCGTCAATTCATTCAATGTCATAGGTTCCAATCTGCCCTCAGCTAGAATGGGGATTTGACCTCCCAAAATAGAATCATAGGGCGTGGATGAGGTCTTAATGATGTTGGGACTGTCTTGACCAGCATCTAAGCTTGTGTCAATAGCCCCAGCCTCATCCATGGCACCAGCCACACTTGTGGAGGTGGTTCTCTCTGCAACAAGGCTAGGACCACTAGAGGAGAACACTCCAGTAGTCCTTTGGCGTTTATTCAACCTAGATTGTAATGGGGTGGAAGATGAGGTAGATTGTGTGGGTGTTGGTTGGTTAAGGGGTGTTTGGGATTGTTCAGGAATGTCATCAACGTTGGGATTGGCTGTGTCAGCGCCAACATTTTGAGTGTCAGCGTTGACATTGGGTTGGTCAACTTCCATGTGGTCAGGTGAAGGTAATGGTTCAAGGATAGTCTCAAGTTGAGGTGCTGGGTCTGGTTGTGGTTGAGCAGCCTGAATTACTTCAAGCATAGCTTGGGTGAGAGGGATAGATCTGTTTGTGGAGCTCATCTTGTCAAAAATGGTTTTCTTTTGCTTAGGGATCTCATAAAAAGTGTCATGATCCCTAGTGCAATATTCTTGTAAATCAAAGACAATTTGCAAAAATCTTGGGTAAGCCAAAGTCATTTTACTTCCCTTATTTTTACACATTCCTTCAAAAATCATTTTTGAAAAGTTATACTTAAGCCCACGTGACATACAAACCAAAGCACTTGCAATTGACCTGTTTATTTCATTAAAAGCAGTACATTTTGGACTTAAGCATTGAAGAAGGACATGTATCAAATATTTCCAGTCAGAGGGAAATTCCTGCTTATGATATTTATTTAAAGATTTACCAGCAGGAATAGGATAACCCAATTCCCTAAGACCTTGTTCTATTGTTGCAACGGCAAGGGTAGTCACACCATCAGCGTCATCAAGACGCAAAGCTTGGCGAACCAAGGCTTCAGTGACCACCCATGTTCTTCCATGAACAGTAGATGTTAATGTGGTCACTCCATTAGCTGTTGTGGAACTAACATTGTTCCAAAACTGTCTAATGTGTGCGACAGGGACTAATGGTTCATGAGAAAGTGCATACCTTATAGAGGATGCATTTAAAAATGCCACCATTTGTGAATACTGAGGGAACAAATCATTATCAGCAGCCAAGTAAGCGACCATATTATGTTGGCTCTTGAACTCCAATGTCAGATTGGTTGAGTTGAACTTTGGTGCCATGTTTAAAGCTGTTTAGGTTATGTGATGTGGGAAAAATCTAGGAGAAAAATGTTAGACAAGAAAATATGAATACCCAGAACAAAAAGTTTAGCCAAATTTATAGGAGAGATGCATGATTTGGATTGGTCAAAAATGAGGCAGTTATATTCAAAGAGCAATGATGAAAATATTGAATCAAATATAACTTATCTCATGCATTAATTAAAAGTAACAACTCCCCAAAATTACGGCCAAAGATTAGTCAAAAATAACAACTGGGTAGGGCCCACTAGGTGTCAACGGTCAAAAATAGCCCATCAGCGCCCAACGGCTATATTTTCTTGTCAGCGTTTGCCTAAAGCCTTGTCAGCGTCACGATTGGACATAACAGCGTTTGGAGAAAAACTTGTCAGCGTCTAAAAATAAAAAAAATATTTAAAAAGAAAAAGACCTTAACAAAGTAATTTATCCTAAGGGAAATATCTTACAAGTTGATAATAATTACTGGGCGGCAAGCACTGTCCATTCATGCACACTTGCTTAAGCAAGATAGACACAAATGTCCTCTAGTGTCCCTTGCTAACCAAAAGACTTACCAACAAAGTTATTTCATAAAATTCTTTGTAACTCCCAGGTAAACCCATAACAAAACTATTCCCAAGTCTCCCATCAGACCATAACCAATTCTAGGCTAAAAATGTCTTGGCAGCATGCATAGGTTGTCAACTTTGCATGCTACAGTGCCTCATGGTTTAGTAAAACTAACCCATACTCACCTGTGGACACAATCTAGAATTGTGATGAGAGCATTATAAGGATACCCAAAAGTCCTAAAGGTTCCTTAAACCTCCCCTTAAATTATGATACATGAGTTTCTCAAAATATATATGAACATTAAAAATTTATGTCAAGATAGGAATATAAATATTCCAACCATCATCCATAAACAAAAACATGTCCAAATAGCTCTTCAAAGATCCATAAGCAACTCTGTATCCAATGGTATAAAGCTACCATCACCTACACATTTAGATTGAAAACCACAAAACTAACAATTGTTGCTGACAGCGCCCCGACAACACGTATCAGCGTTGAAGGAACTCTTGTCAGCGTTAGACAATAATATCTCTAACAACGGCAAAATAACACTTGAAAGCGTTACATTTACCTTTGTCAGTGTTAGAAAAATAAAGTGGAAAAATCTAAATCATCACAAAGACTAATAACAATGCATTATCCTGTACATACTTTTACAAAAAGGTTCCAAAACACATATTAAGTGAGATTAACCATTCCAATATTTGTTACCAAATATTGAAATCTTCCAGTATCAAAAGGTTTAGTTAATAAATCAGCCACATTATCTTCTGTGGCTACCCTAGCTGGTTGTATTAAACCTTTCTCAAAGCAATCTCTTATAAAATGATGTCTAATTTCTATGTGTTTGGTTTTAGAATGATGTACAGGATTTTTAATAATGCATAAAGTACTGTTATTGTCTACAAAAATCTTGGTATGCATGAAATTATACCCATAATCCAACAGCTGGTTCTGAATCCATAAGACTTGTCCACAACAAGCAGCTGCTGCAACATATTCTGCTTCAGTTGTAGAGTTTGCCACCACTGTTTGTTTCTTGCATTGCCAAGATATCAATCTACTCCCAAGAAATTGACATCCACCAGTTGTGGATTTCCTATCAAACTTGTCACCACCATAGTCACTGTCTGAATATGCAATAAGCTCCAATGGAGAATCTTTTGGGTACCACAAGCCAAGATCTGGATAACATCTTAGGTACCTAAAAATTCTTTTCACAGCAAAAAGGTGACATTCTTTGGGAGTCACTTGATGGCGTGCACAAGCACACTCAGCAAACATGATGTCAGGTCTTGAGGCTGTAAGATACATCAATGAACCAATCATTGATCTATAGTGCCTAACATCCACATCCTTTCCAGCTCCAATTTTTTCCCAAGGGTTTTCCCTATCCATAGGAGTGGAAGCACTCTTTTCATGTGGAGAAAAACCATATTTCTTCAAGATTTCAGCTACATATTTGTCTTGGGAGATGAAGATACCATCTTCTTTCTGCTGAACTTGTAAACCTAGAAAGAAGTTCATCTCACCCATTGCACTCATCTTGAATTTATCTGTCATAAGCTTGGAAAAGTCTTCACTCATCTTTGGATTTGTGGATCCAAAAATGATATCATCAACATAGACCTGGACAAGTAAGACATCC
The DNA here is from genome assembly GCA_025667525.1 of Glebionis coronaria. Classification (NCBI taxonomy): domain Eukaryota; kingdom Viridiplantae; phylum Streptophyta; class Magnoliopsida; order Asterales; family Asteraceae; genus Glebionis; species Glebionis coronaria. The sequence continues at coordinate 196,064,888 of CM046879.1, read as the reverse complement.
TTACCTTTCTTCTTGGTGAACAATGTCTGATCTATGGTGCCCCTTTTAAAACCATTTTCCACCAAGTAGGTGGACAATGTACCATACCATGCTCTTGGGGCCTGATGAAGTCCATACATAGCTTTCTTCACTCTATAAACCTTGTCTGGATTCTCAGGATCTTCAAAACCAGGAGGTTGCATGACATATACCTCCTCAACAATTGTCCCATAGAGGAAAGCACTCTTCACATCCATTTGATAAACAATGAAGTTCATACAAGAGGCATAAGCCAGGAAAATTCTTATAGCTTCAATTCTTGCAACAGGAGCAAAGACCTCTTCATAATCTATTCCTTCCTCTTGTGTATATCCCTGAGCTACCAAACGTGCCTTGTTTCTGACCACAATACCCCTTTCATCTTTCTTGTTCCTTAGAACCCATCTTGTCCCAATTGGTCTCACATATCTAGGACAATCAACCAGCTCCCAAACATCCTGTATAGCAAATTGGTGAAGCTCATCCTGCATTGCTTCCACCCAACTAGGTTCTTTGAGAGCATCAAAAATCTTCTTGGGTTCTTCTTGTGACAGAAAACATGCAAACAAACATGCTTGTACAAGAGGGGTATCAACCTTCTTGTGTATATTGGCAATAAATCCACCAAGATTTTGATGGGATCTTCTTGTCTGAACTGGAGCCATAACATCACCAATGATCTGAGATGAGGGGTGATCCTTTGCTGTGGAAGTGAGAACTCCTCCTTCAAAAAGTCTGGTGTCCTCAACTTCACGCTCCATGTTGCCAATATCTTCTTCATCAGACTCTCTTTGATCAACAGGAATCTCTTCATGGACATCGGAAGGTCCACCTTGTTCAAAATGTGAAGAGAAAAGATGTGCAAAGGTGTCATCAAAGTCTGAACCTTGCTTGTCAGCGCTTGGGCTAACAACGCTTGAACTGTTGTTGTCAACGTCTGATCCATCAGCGTCTGAATTGCTCTTGTCAGCGCTTGATTTCCCTTTGTCAGCGCCTGAAGAACCATGCATGTTTGTATTTGGTGGTATTTGGACACCACCATTATCTTTTCTAGCAGCAGTAGCAGCAGCATAATACTCATCTGTCCATATAGGAAGTGTAACATATTCTTGTGTGGGAGATGACTCAACTGCTAGTGGTCCATCCTTCTTAGCAACCTGTATACCTGAAATATTACCAATTCTCTTTTCCAAAACACTTGAAGTTACCTTCACAATGTCTGGATCAGTAACAGGCATATAATTTAAAGCTCTAGATAAAGGTTCCAAGTCAAACAACCAATTTGGACCACTTTCAGGATCACTAGGTTTACTCTCTAAAAACCTAACATGTACTTTTTCAAGTATATGTTTCTCCTTTTTAATGTAAACCCTATATCCTTTGCTCTGCACTGAATAACCCATGAAGTAGCCTTCATCACCTTTTGTATCAAATTTACCTAGGGCATCACTAGTTTCTAAAACAACTACATGACAACCAAAAGGCTTGAGAAAGCCAATATTTGGCTTCCTTCCCCAAAGTAACTCATAAGGTGTCTTATTATGTATTTTGTTGACCAATGCCCTATTTTGAACATAACAAGCTGTGTTAACAGCTTCAGCCCAAAAGGCTATAGGAAAGTGGGCATCAGCCAACATGGTTCTGGCTGCTTCAATTAGGGTTCTGTTCTTCCTTTCAGCAACCCCATTTTGCTGTGGGGTTCTAGCTATGCTAAACTGCCTAGTAGTCCCTTTCTTGGCACAAAAATCGTCTAACAACTGATTTCTAAACTCACCCCCATTGTCACTTCTAATAATTTTGACCTCATTACCATTCTTCTTCTCAATCTGGGTAATGAAATTAATTAGACTTTGGGCAGTTTCACTTTTCTTGGCTAAAAAGAAAGTCCATGTAAACCTGGAAAAATCATCAGTGATAACAAAACAATATGATTTACCCTTCAAACTTTCTATATTAGTTGGACCAAAGAGGTCCATATGCAATAAGTGAAGTGGTTTAGAACTAGAGTGCACCTGTTTAGATTTGAATGAGACCTTGTGCTGCTTGCCCTTAAGACATGCAACACAAGAGTGGTCATTGTGGAAAGCCTTTTCAGGCAAACCATCAACTAAACCAAGCCTCACAAGTCTATTGATATTTTTAAAGTTTATGTGCCCTAATCTCCTGTGCCAAAGATTACTTTCATCTACTGAGGCTTTAGCATAAAAACATGACATCATTTTATTATTCATCTTAATTCCATTAAGATTCACATTATAAATGTCTTTATGCCTTGGTGTTCTAAATTCTATGTATTTTTCCTCAGGGAGCTTGTAATCTTTGCTTAACACCAAGCACTCAGTATCTGTGAAAAGAACCTTATTTTTGTTATCACACACTTGTGATACACTAAACAAATTATAATCCAGTTCTTTTACCAGGAAGACATTCTCAAAACGTAGATTATTGGTAATAAGGGTTCCTTTTCCTATGATGGTGCCATAGCCCCCTCCAAAGTATACCTTATCACCATATTGAATAGGAGTGAAGTTTGTCAGATAGTCTTCCTTTCCTGTCATGTGCCTTGAGCATCCACTATCCCAATATCCATAATCATTGATCTTCTTCTGAATGCCCTGCACATAAAGAAAACACATTAGTTTTCTTTGGGAACCCAAGCCTTGGAAGACTCGGATTCATTTGGTTGTTTAACAAGAACAGACTTGGTTCTCATAACAACCCCATTTTCATCCCTTTTTGAATGAAATTCCCAGTTAACCCCAACTGGTGTTGACATGTCCTTTGAAATATAATGAAACCTGTTGTATGTCATAGAAAGGCCAGTAAAATTAGGGTTTTGGTCTTGTTTTGGTCTCCATGTTAAGCTAGTAGAGGCTTTAGACCCATTTCCCTGTGGTTGCAAATACCTAGGTTTGGCAGTGTGTCTGTCAGCGCTGAAATTGTTCTTGTCAGCGCCCCGATTGCCTTTATCAGCGTTGAACCTAGGGTTTGCTACAGGAACCCATTGCCTATTGGACCAAGTGTTTGACTTTTGGAAAGGTCTTAGGCCTTGTGTGTTAGACCCTCTAGAAAAGAATGGGGCTGGTCTAACAACTTGTGAACTTTTGTTCACAAAGGTATTGGGTCTGACAGTGTTTGACCTATGTTGACTTTTGTCAGCGCAGAAATGGTTCCTATCAGCGTTGACATTGGAAGCGCTGACACATTTGTATGCCAAATGTGAAAAGCTACCACATGAGTAACAAGCTTTTCTAGACATAGTCTTAGGTCTAGAAGCAAAGAAGCCTGTTCCATGGTTACTAACTTGGCTTTTTGGTGACCTAGTATTCCTATACATCTCTGCATACTTAACACTAGGTTTTCTAACAGTTTGTGGGCCAAGGTCAACAGCTTTGCTAGTGGTAGGGTGTGTGATTTTAATAGGTGTAGGATCATTGGACTCCACAATATTATGGCTCGTGATTGGTGTGGGCTCATTTGGACTTTCACACAACAACCCTCCCTTAACAAACAAAGTGTGGTTAGCTTTCTTCCACTCATCTAGGTCAGTCAGTTTTTGTTTGTATTCTTCAACTGGGGAAGTCACTCTAGGTGGAGGAATGAATTCCTTCTCTTGGAGTTCTGGCAAGCCAGTCCAAGATAAGTCCTTTGATTGGACACCATAGAAATCCCCAGCTGGTGGTGGAACACCAGTATAATCTTTCATCCCAATCCCACTCATGTCCTTAGAGTCTCTTTGTTTACTAACACACTCTCCTAGGGATTGTGTGGCCTTATCAAATCTCTGGATTTTAAGACTCACATTATCTTTATTTTTGTTAGCCTCATCTAACTGAGCTATCAAATCAAGATTAACCCTGTTTGTGATATCTTGAATATCTTTACTTTGATGTAACTCATGTTTTAAGATATTTATTTGATCCTTTAAATCAAACTCCATTTTCTTATACTCAGCTACTGTCTTTTCTGTTTGGGTAAGAGCAATTTGATAATTAGATACTTTGCATCTTTCAGTACTTGCCTCATCTAATAATTTTACTATCTCTTGATTTAGTTTTTCAGTATTTAAACGACAACCCTTAGAACAGAAAGCATCATCATATACCTCATTATCTGATGAAGAGGAGGAGTGTGCCATGAGAGCATATTCAACATGCTCTTCTTTAACTTCAGCAACCAAAGCTCTGTCCTCTTCCTCATCCTTAGCCATAAAGTTCCAGCTCCAGTCCCATCCTCCAACGCCATCAATTTGTTGAACAGCAACCATGGCCTTGGGATCTTGGCTCTTAACCATTTGGCTTGAAGGCTTACCAGCATCAGATCTTCTTGGAGATCTACATTCCCTCATAAAGTGCCCCATCCTATGACAATTGTAGCACTCCACTTTGGATTTGTCAAATCCAGCAACATCCTTAGCATCAAAGGTCATCTTCTTCTTGAACCTTTTATTAAACCTGTTTGCTCTTAAACTTACAAGAGCCATAGTCCACTTGATGTCCATCTCTTCCAATTTCTCATCACTTATCTGCTCAAGATCTTCATATGTAATCCTTGAATCACTGGGCAAAGAAGCAATGAATGCACACACAGTATCTAGATCTAAACCAGCAGGTTTAATTCTATCAGCGCCAAAGTTGTGAGTGTTAGCGCTTGAGTATAAAGCGTTGACAGGATATGATCCAGCGCTGACAGACTGTGATCCAGCGTTGACACATTGAGATCCAGTGACTAGATGTCCATAGGAGTTCATGGAATCAAATTGGCCTTCACTTTGTGAGAAGAAGGCCATGTTGCTACTGGAAGATTTATTATCACTCTCCAAAAGCCATTCATTCTCCAACAGTCTTAGTTTGTTGAAGATGTCATCAAACCTGGAGGTCTTGTGGGTGTTATTGACAAGAATGGATCTTGTCTCAATCTTCCATACATCACCAAGGCTTTTGAGAAAAGTAGCATTCAAGTCAGGGTCATCAATCTGAGTTCCCATGAAGGAAAGTTGACTTGTGATGTCAAGCAATCTACTTCTCACACTGCTGAGATTCTCATTGGGTTGAGCCTTAAAGACAGCATACTCATGCATGAGTTGCTTCTTCTTTTCTTCTTTTGTGTCAGCATTGCCACCATGTGCTACTTCAAGAGCTTCCCAAAGCTCTTTTGCAGACTCAAAGCGTTTGTACTTGTGCTGATTCTCATGACCTAGGGCGTGTTTCATGATGTTCAAGATTTTCATGTCCACCCTTTTCTTGGCTACATCTTCAGCAGATACAGCTCTTCCATCTTCAGGCTTTTCCTTCTTATCAGCTTCAGGACAATTAGGAAGAGCTATCCTTGTGGCAATAGCATTAGCAATCTTTTGAGCTTTGTTGAATGTGTTTCCATATTCAACAATCTCCCAAAGAGTGTAGTCATGAATAGCTATATATTGCTCAAAATTAGACTTCCAAAGCTCGAAGTTCCTGGCATCAAACATGGGAATTTTGATACTAGGGTTTGTGGAGTTGTTTTGTAGCTAAGCAGAAGGCTGATTTGTGCCAGACATGATGTTTTTAGGGTTTTGAGAGATTTAGGGTTTTTAGGGTTTGGTGTTTTAGGGTTCTTGCGTTACTTAAAGATCAAAAGTTTCTCAACAAGCTCTGATACCACTTGTTGATCCCAAACTTAGATCGATTAAGCTTTGTGTATACGAGATTAGATCAAGTAATACACGTAGAGAAACCTTTGCTTATGAATAAAGTAACTAAGTGTTATGCGGAATTAACACTTAATCTAAAACACAAAGATGTTAAACAAACTTTCACTTGTATTAGAATGATCGAACTTGATTACAATGAAAGAGGTTTAACTTGTGAAAACTTATGAAAACTGATGATTAACATTAACCTAAAAGATCTTCTTTTATAGATTAAGAAGTCTTGTACAATAAGCTACGAATCAACTATTCTAGGTAAAGATAATAATAGAAAATACAATGTCGAGCTTATCTTTACCATACACAAATAAAGAAACAAATAAACAAAAAGATTCGTATGAAGATATATTCCATCAGTGTTAATCTTCAAGGCTGTCAGCGTTGACTTCTTCAATGTCAATGCTTGGCTGTCAGCGTCCAATGTCATCCTATCAGCGCTTGAATTCTTCTTATCAGCGTCTAGTGAACTGACCCATAATTTATTCCCAACACAGAGGTGGTAGGAACTATCCTATTTCCCTCTTTCCCTTGGCAATCAAGGCACGGAGGACCTCGTCGCGAGCATTTTTACCATCCTGAACCCTAGTCATGTTGGCATCCAACGCCTCAGTTAAGAGTTTCTCACCCTTTATCACTTTCGAGGTTGAGTCATATGTTGGCAGGGTCAGTTGGATGGGGTTGGCTGTGAGCTTAGCCATGACTGTCTCGTTTGGAGCATCCTTCAGCGACTCAAGATCTTCTAGGAATGGGTGCTGGATTTCCCCAAGGGCAGCCATAGAGGCGGTCATCTTATCTTCAGCTAAATGGTATTGGTAGGCGTGTTGGGTGATGTCTTCATTTTTGCTTATCAACTCCATAGCTTTGATCAAACCCTCGTGCCTACCACGATCAATGTCGTCCGATACAACATATGCAAAAGCATGCAGCAAGTAAGGAGCCTCCATTACCTTGCTCATGGCAAGGCGCATCCCATGGCCCACCATCCATCTACGCCTGGCTATGGCCGTGAGCAAGGGAGGGCACCGCACTTCGGCGCAGTCCGTTGCTATCCTGCTCAGTTCTCCCTCCGCTACCGCAGCTCGCTCTTCCATGATAGTCTACGCATGGGTGAGTTCGTCCTTAATCGTATCACATTCTTGAGCAATGGTGAAGGCCTGTACTGTTACGGCTTTAGTGGCGGCTTCGGCTGCGGATACCTATAAATAATACTTGAAATTACTACAAGATAATATGGGTCTTATGTGAGCAAATGAATATCAATAGAAGCGCGTACCTTCTCATTGGATGCAGTTAGGAGGGCCTTCAGCTCAGCAATGCGTTCCTCTCATGCATTGGCGTGGTTGGCTTGTTCCTTGACTGTTGATTCCGCTACAACCAAAGATGCCTACAAGGACGTTATAGTCTTCTCATTCTTTTCCACCAGTTCCTCTCTGCGAGCAATCTTCCTCTCAACACGGCTCACATTGGCCAAGGCTCCTTCCAGACGGCGTCGTAGGGCCGCACCGACTGTCACCTAGAGCGCTGTGGCTACATCATACTGCTCCAGCAGCGTCTCGTGATCGAGTTCATCCAAGTCTTGTGCCGGCGCTGGAGGAGTTATGTGATCCATAAATTCTCAGCACTCGGACTCCGCCTTTAATCTTGTTAGGCTGGACAAGTTCCAGGCTGGACGAAGGTTGGTGTCAGGTCCCTCAGAACGTGGCTCCTCTTCATGAGTTAAAGGGGGGGATGGAGGTCTCAGTGATATCAAGAGTGAGGGTTCCCTTTCCACCTTCTCCTGTGCTACTATCGACGAGTCCGCCCTGTTATTAAAACACACTTATTAGTTTTTTGTTCGTGGATTATATCTTATGAAGTATTGTTGGTAATTACGTAGTGCCAGTTATGGGTTCTGTGGTAGTAGGAGCCACGGCATTCACAGGGGTTGCCTTTCAGACTTGATCATCAACATGCATCGAAGGGTTGCCTTGGGCCGTAGAGGTACTGCTTCCCTCTTGGAACTGTGGGTGGTCCTGCCTTAGTTTCTTTGGGGGAGCATTGTGTGCCCCTACCTCAGCCTCCATGTTTTTCGCTACCTTCCTGGTAGTCTTGCGATTTATAGATTTGGGCTTTGATGGCTGGGGGGATCCATAATCCTGTATTGTTTCATCTTCTTCACCGGTGCGATTGATAGATGGATCGGTGAGTTGTTCTTCTTCATCTTGGTGCGGTACGGTATTCTACAACAGCATCTCCTCACCGTCTTCATTATGGAAATCTAGGGGGACTTCTGGATCACGGGCTCTTCCTCATCCGAACGCTGCTCAGTTATTTCTTCCAGTGCGATGGTCATGTTGACGGTGGCCTCTAGTAAGGGGGTTCACCTTCTTTCAGTGGTCAAGATCCTTGTGGAACTTTGCTTGGATCGCCTTGGCGTAATAAGCCGAACAACTTCATATCTGCGGACATTTGCATACATACGGGTTAGTAATTTCACAAGTACTGTAGGACATGTTCGCATCTAAAGTATAGAAGACCTACCCTGTCTACGCTCGGTCAGAAAGCACGGATATCTATCCTCCCTCCCATAGTAATAGCGGCTGATCCCTACTAAGCAGAGGAAGTTCTCCGGCAGACCCTTATGGAATTTCGTACGGTGGGTGTCTAATTTCAAATCCTTACTACTATATTCCTTGGATTTGGTAGGATAGTCGACGGGTACTCTGGTTTTGAAAACAAAAGGGGTGGGGAATACTTTCTCATCTACGAAAAAATAGTGGTCATACCAATTCTTAAGGGAATCTAAGGGTTTCTTATAAGTCATGGGGGCGGTCGCAGATCGTTTCTTAAACGATAGCCACCCATTCACCATTTGGGGGGAGTAAAAAACCCTAAATAGATTCACGGTCGGGGTTACCTCACATGTATAGCAGGTAATCTCAAACTGGTTGATCTTACATGCCCCTATGCAGTGAAGTTGGGTTATATGGAAGTCGTAGTACAGAAGCAGATCTACTAAGAACCTAGATAGAGGGATGCGGTAGTTATCCGAGTCAAATAGACGTGTATACACGCCTATCTTTCCCTTAGGAGCATCCGTAATAGCTTCACCGTCACCTAGATAGGTCGGATGTACGCTTTCAGGAATATAATACTTAGACAAAAAGTCTATGTATTTCTCCGCAGGCATCACGTTGAGGAAATCTGTAATAATAGGGTTATCTTTCACCATGTTTTATAAAATTGATTAGAGAGGCGTGATGATCTAACCTGCGGTGGTGAAAATCTGTGGGATAAGAAGAGAAGAAATGAAGAATTGAGCTCAAATATGACAATGGCGGATAAGGGTATAAACTGTGTGTTTACACACTAGCACACACCAACTCTTTTATAGGGTTGCCTCGATTTACAAGGTAACATGGATGTTCGCCACGTGTACACCACTACGCCCATCTAACGGATGGGATTTCTAACACTTCAGAAACGTCAGAAGGGACCCACGAGTCACTTCTTGACAGTTTTACGTGGCTCAAGGGTGGGCCTTTTTGGTGCACTTTTGTAGGCATGCGTCTGGCTAATGACTACCATTAATGCATTCATTAAAGTTTTCCCGGTCGGCTTATTCTGTAGTGCGGTCGTATTTGCAACAGCAAGGTCTACAGGACATTGATTAGTCTAGAGGTTACGCCTACGGAGGTAACAACTAGACTGGGGGGACATGATGACGTATAGTCCCAAACCGGGTCATGAACCCGGCTCACGGGTACTACCCCTATCCGGACCGTTACTAATGGGTTGAATTAGTATCATTTGAGCTTATGGGCTTCGTATGAACAGTGACCGCATATATGCGTGCGGCCTACGGCCCGGTACAGGGTTAGACAGAATCATAATCTTATTATGAATAGGATTTACCCCAAGGTAGAGGATATACACACACCATAATTAGAAGATAACAATCAAACTAATTATGGCACTTATCCTTTGCTTGGGGCCGAAGCATCGGTCACAGCCCATTAGGGTTTCACTGCCTATATAAGGAACCCTCAAGGGTTCCACAAAGGTATTACATTCTACACACTCTCAACTCCCATCCGATTCTTAAACCCTAACCGATTACTTACTCTCACGCCGGAGTCTAATCGTGGGATACATTCCCACGATAAGCCTAGCGCGTGTTGTTTTTGTATGCAGGATCCCAACAAGATATTTCACTTGGTGCAGGAGCCGGAACCCAGCCAATCCGAATTAAGCCTAATTCGGGTCTAGCAAGGATCATCCAACTTTTGTATACACATGTGTTTTTGATGTAATTGCAGGTTAATAGAAAAGGATAAAAGAGGTTACAATGATAGTGGAAAGCATGAACTAGTCAAAATTGTGAGGTACTGTTATAACTCCAAGTAACGCTAGCACAAATTCAAGTACCGAGTATGTTCCATGTACCGCTACATGTCCGTTGTACCGTTAAGGGTATCTTTTGTAAATTTGGTGGTTTCTTCACGCTTGGGTTTGTTATTTACTTAAATACTTACTCCAATTACACAATTGATTCACCTAATCTTTTATTTTTGTCTCTTTATTCTATAACCTTCTCTCTAATTTTTTCGATCATCAAAAATACTAATGGCTGCTTTACAAGTGATCTCTAAGCATAATTTGGTTGCGAATCTTGCTACGAGTGATGACTCTCTTGGATTCAATGAGATTCTTGGTTTCTTATCTCGAAGTCATGTTCGTTTTGCACTCACTGTAAGTCCAGTTGTCTCTATTTCCATTGTTGAACACTTTTGGAACACTACTTTGTTAGGTACTTGGTTTAATCAACCTTGCATTAAGGCTAGGGTGAATCATAGAAATATATATGTAATTGAGGTACTGCTAAAGGCAAGTTTGAGATTAAATGATGAAAATGGACTTAGTATGCTTAATAACACCGAGATTCATGATGGCCTTGCAGCCATGGGCTATGGGGGTGGTAGGGAAAGTCTTACTTTCTTTAAAGCTTTATTTTAACCTCAATGGAAATTGCTTTTTCATGCTATTATTCACTGTTTAAGCTCTAAAAGTACATCTTTTGATCAAATTCATGCTGCATTGGCATCAGTTGGTATTTATCTAGCAAATAACAGGGTTTTTAATTTTTCAAGATTAATTTTTGAAGGCATGACTAGGAATTTGGAAGGAACTAAAAAGTTTTTGATGTATCCTAGATTCATTCAGACTTTAGTTAGTGATCAAATACCTAACCTACCAGAGTTAACTAATACATGGGATGTTCCTACATTCACAAAGAGAACTTTATCGTTCTTGACCAAACAAGGCAATGCCTTTACAAGAATAGTTACACCATTGTTTGCTCATAGGTTAGCCCAACCTGCCAATCAAGAAGGTGAGGAACCTAGCAATGCTAGTGCTTCTCAGTAAACTCCTTCTCACCAGAGTTCCCATTCCCTAGAAGATTTACAATCTTCTTCTCACAATGTTAGTGCTCCACCAAACAATGATGAGATGATCCATACACTTGTTGCTTCTATTGCTGCTAGTGGTTCACCACAAGCACAAGCACCAGAGGTGGTGGATGTTGCAAATTTAACTGATTTGTGTACTAGTTTGTCCCAACAGGTACATGTGTTGCAGAAAGAAAAGCTTGTTCAAGACAAGAAAATTGCTGAATTGGAAGCTAGCCTAATCAAGTTGAGGAACAAAGTCTCACCTTCGATGAGGCAACATAGATCTATTCAGAAGGCTGCACTCAAGAAGCAGAGATTCAGGAACCATAAGAAAAGGCAACTGAATGCAACCAAACAGGGGAGGAATTATAAAGAACAACCACCTTCTTCTGATAATCAGACAAGGATCTCTGGAAATGACATCAATTTTGAGCTAGATGAAGATGTCATGGGGACTTATGAAGATGGAACTGGTTTAGAGACTGGTGTGGATGGACCTTCAAATATGGAGATTCAACAGGAAGAACCACAGCCTACTCATGAGGAGCCATAAGTTGAAGAAATGATGGTAACTCAGCGAGCACCAACACCTCAATCACCACTTCAAGTGAATTGGAGTACTTTCTATGAGAAGTTGGAGGAAATTAACATTCAGTTTCCTATATCTTCAAATCCACCACCACAAAGACAAGTATGGTTTCAAAGGAAACAGACTTTGCAAGTACTGTCTAGATCAAGAATGAGCAATGGATCAGACAAGACTGAAGAGGTGCAAGTTGAAACGATGGATTCCATGGAAGAAAGGGTATCTGGGGATACACAAGTGATTGAAGAAACAAGTGTGTCTAATACTGGTGAAGTCAACATTGTTGAAGATCCAAGTACTGCTAAGCCAACTAAGCCGACTGCAAGTACTGCTGACATTGTTGAAGACCCAAGTACTGCTAAGCCAACTAAGCCGATTGCAAGTACCGCTGGTGATCATCCTTCACTAGAAAGTCAAACTCCTTTTGGAGAGGATGAGACTTTATCCCAATTACTGCTTGACTTAAGAAAGAAGAATTCAGCTGAGAAGACTAAACAAGCAAAGGCGGAGAAACAAACACAACAAGAAGTTCTTGCCAAAAAGGATCAAATTCAAGGTAAGAAAGTTCAAGCTTCACACCCCACTAAAGGTATAGTTATTCAACAGCAAGTTGATGAGGAAAGACCTTTCAAGCTGAAGAAGAAGCTACCTAAGATTAATCCAAAGGATAAGGGGAAGAAGCAAATACTGTCAGAATCTGAAAATGAAAGTGATTCAGATGATGACATAAGCAAAGTCATGTACAGATTTAATAAACTGGACCATGATAAGGAATATGCTTTCAGAATTCAAGCATAAATTCATGAAGATGAATTACAAGAAGAACTTACAGCAAAGCAGCATTTGCTAGAAGCTAAGAGAATGCAGCAAGAATGGAACATACAAGAGTATGATAGGATTCAAGCTGAATTACATGTAAGTGAGCTTCTTGCAGACTTATTGATAGCTGAAGAGAGAGATGCTTATGATGAAGAAGAGAAATCAAAGTTGATTGATGATCTGGTAAGGGAGCAACAAAGATTCTTTGCTGAAAAGAGAAGAAGAGAAAAGATTAAGCCTCCAACTACTATGCAGATTAGAAATCAAATTATGAATTTTCTCAAGAGAGTTAAGGGTTTTACTCATATTCAGCTGGGCATGAAGAATTTTGAAGAAATCAGGACTTTGTATGAGCAAAATAAGAGAACTGAATTAAATTTTGTTGAGATTGGATCTAAAGCAGATAGAATGGCTGTTGAAAGACATAGAAGACATCTACAACAACAAAGACAATTTGGAAGTACTCCTAGAATTGAGCCAAGTACTGTTGAACCTACAAATACATCTCCACCTATCAATACCATTAATGTGAGGAAGAATAGAAAGGAGAAGGTAAGTTCAAAGGAGGAAGAGACTGCTCAAAGAATGAATAAAGGAGATGAAGCTCAAGATATTGAAAATGTACAAGCAGTACATACACAGTCAACAGTACATACTAAAGAGACGGTACATACAAACTTGGGAGAGGGTTCAACAGAACTTGAGGGAACCTCCAAGGGTGTTAAAAGAAAAAGGTCAACAAAGACAAAGAAGAAAGCCAAGAGGGCTAAATCAACAGAAGAAGATAGTGATGATGATGTGAGCTTGAAGAAGTACTTGAAGATTGTAAAATTTGAAGATCAATGTATTGATACAGAGATTTTTGGAAAGAGATCATCTATTGCTAAATGGATTTACTCTATGTCTCAAAGACTTGAAGTTCATGGAATTCAAAGAACTGATGGCACAACAAGGATATTCAGACTTTTGGAGGATATTCTTCACATTCTTGACAGACAAGATATTCAGGATCTTTTAAGGTTAGTTCAAGAAGCCAGTGCAGGTAAAACTGAAGTATCACTATTATATAGGGAATTTCTCTTTATGTATGAGCCACACAACTATGATCAAGAAATGTTGAAGGTATTAGAGAATCAGGTTCCTAGTTACTGGAGATATTATATGTCATGTGGATTGCATATTTTGGATATAGATGATGTTACATACTATATGCTGTAAAAGAAGACTTACCCATTCAAAAGAAGATTGTTGGAAAGAATGTTGGAACAACAATTGAAAGTTATAAAAGAATCTGTTGATGCTGTGGAGTTGATCAGAATGGTTAAACAACAAATCAAGGATTTGAAAGATGAGGAAGAAGCTGAGAAAGAGCCTTAAGTGTTTGACATTCAGTCACACTTCACAAATGGTTCTCAGTTCACCATGTCTAACATACATAAGAACTGGCTAGTCGATAAGCAAACGGTTTATGGTAAAGACTTCTCAAATCCGTTGAAAGTTGGTAGTTTGCTAAAAACTATATGGTTCTAACTCACCTTGTTTCGAGACAAAGAGTTGGCTAGTCCTAGACAAACGGTACTAGGTAAAGACTTCATCAAATCCGTTGATGGTTGACAATTTACTAAAAATTGTAAGGTTATAAGTACAACTTATTCTTTATGAATAAAGTATAGGCTATTCTAGAGTGTATGGCTAACTGGTAAAGAATTTATCAAATCCGTTGATAGCTGGTGATTTGCTAAAAATCATGAAGCCAATACAGATTGGTTTTTGTTGTTAACTGTTTTATTTCAGGTATGAAGATTGCAAGCAAAGAAGTATTCAAAGAAGAAAATACTTAGAAGGTTTTGTCTCATCAAATCAAGACTGAAGTTCATGATTCAGAGTTCATAGATTTAGCTCAAAGAAGACAATTACTGATGCTGCAAAGATAAATGAATGTTTATAAGACACAAGAAGATCATAGTTTAAAGACAACGATGATATTCACGATGTTTGGAGATTATCTTATCAGAAGAAGATCTACACTGAATTGTTTGGCTACATTCAGTTGGATACAAATACAAATTACCAAGTTCAATCCAAGGATGAAGGAAAGAGTGAAGACATGTATTCTAAATACATCCAGTACAAGAGAAACAAGAAGAAAACAAGTTATCATTCTTGTTTAGGGGAGGATTGTTGGGAATTATTTCTTAAGTGTCAAGTACCGTCAGTGTAATTTAAGTATTGTTAGTATTATGCAAGTACCGTCAGTGTTAACGCGGTACATAGTAAGTACTGCTACATATAAAGTAATTACTGCTATATTGATTAGGACGAATATATCTTTTTATAAGATATGTCATAGTTATAGTTAGAGTATATCTTATGTGATATACTTAAATAGTTAGAATATTGATAATATATCGTCTGTGATATATTTATCTTTATAGAACATTCTAAGGTTTCTAGGGTTCCTTACTCTATAAAAGGAACATAGGTACAATGTCATTCATGTACCTCATTCAAGTCGATTAATAAAAGAATCGAATAGTTAAAAGTAATTCTGTTCTTTTGTGCTTTATAAGTTAGATTCCGCATAACTTATTTAGTTTGAGTAAGAGTTCTCAAAGTGTTTTAGTTTGATTACAAACTACTATACTAGTTCTTAACAGAATATAGATCCAATCAAAGGGATCAACGATATACAACACGTATCATGAACATTTAATGTAATTATTACGTATATTAATTAATTACGACAAGTATTACGTATGTTAATATTGTTATTAACTCACGATAAGTATTTACGTATAATACTTAAAAACATAACAAGAACTAAAACACGACACTAAGACACGAACACACATGATAATATAATTGAGCACGAAAAACGAAAACGAAAACATATAAAGGGGTGTTTATGGCCGGTGTCCAAAAGGAAAGGAAAAAGGCCTTTGACCCAGCCCATTAACTAATTCTAATTAGTAAACAAATAAACCTCCAGGGATTTCATTATACACTTTTCAGAAAAACAATTAAAACCCTAAAATCTCTTTTCTTCTTCCTTTTGGCGGCGGCACCTCAAGAACACAAGGAGGAGATTGTTGCTTGTTTGATCTTAAATAATTACGGGTTTGTGTTCGTGTTCATTATTCCAAAACATTACACATACGGTATCTTTAAAAACCTTCTTTTTTCAATTATTCTTTTATTAATTCATGTATTTAATTAAAATTAATAAGAAGAACATGGTAAATTAATTAAAACATGTAATGGGGGTTTTGGTTTGGTTTATCACGGGAACTAAGACCTTAAAGGTCTCGGTTGGTTTTTGGTGCAAGCAGCCGGACCCCATAAGGGATCGGCGCCTAGTTTGTGTGGCCAGCTACAAGCACCAACACCCCTTTACGGGCTGTTGGTTGATAATAGTGGCAAACCGAGAGTCTCATGACTCTCGTTGGGAACTTTGGTCGCAGCAGGGGGAACCCCGGCTTAAGTCGGGGGTGTGTTTGAGCCAGCAGTGGCATCGGCATGCAGCCGGTGGCTGCTTGGTGGTCGGGGCAGCAAGCCATAGCCGAAAGGCTGTGGTGTATTTGTGGTGTTCGAGGCAACATCCAAGGTCTCGGTGTGTTGTTGTTTGGGCTCGGATAGAACCGAGCACACCAAGGGGGTTGTTTGGTTAACATTTTGCTAAATACTTTATGTTATAATTATTAATTAATTTTATTAATTAACTCATGGTTTAATTAAAATTAATTAATAACAAGACTTAGGATATAACTATTAAATATAATTATCATGACATAATTACATGGTCACTTATTTAAATAAACTTTAGGTTATAATAATTATCAATATAATTATTTCATGTTACATTTAATTAATTAAGGAACTTAGCTTAATTAATTTATTTCATATTAACCAAGGTTTAGTTAAGTTAATAACATGCTTTAATTTAATACAATAATCATTTAAGGTAAAGTTTAATTAATATAATCCTATAACATTATTAATTAATAAGTACTTATAATATCATGTATTATATTATTAATTAATAATCATATGTTAAGACTAAATTATTATTATTCATAAACTTTTACTATATTATTTTTATTAATAATCATGACTTATAATATATGCTTATTAAACTATACCTTATATCATTTACTTATTTAATAAGCTTATTACTAAATATGGAAACATGCTTAAATATGGAAACATACTAACTATGGAAACTTTCTATTTTTGTAAACTTACTAATTATGAAAACTTTTTATTTTTGAAAACTTACTATTTATGGAAAGTTTCTATTTTTGGAAAGTTACTATATATGAAAACCTTCTATTTTTGAAAGTTACTATATATAGAAACCTGCTTTTTTAGTAAGTTACTTATTATGAAACAAAAATTATATTAACACATAAAAACATGAAATGCACTCATCAGAACACATGAAATACTGAGAAACATATGATTAAACATGAAACATGTAAAACAAGATAAGGACAAGTAAAACAAGTTAAGAACACATCAAGTAAACTAATAATTAGTAAATATACGTTAAACAGACAACTCATTCATGTCCCTTTCATTATGTAGAACTTGTGAAGTCGGGGTAGATCTTCCGCTTTCGTTTTCATCTTCATTACTGGACATAAGGTACGGATATTTCGTCCTTCAGTAAGGATATTCTGTTCCTATATTTAGGATTCCCCGTTTGTATCCATTTGTTTTCCCCAGTAGTTTACATTTAAACTTATCAGTAATTAGTATGATTAGAATTTTAAATTGCATGAGCTATATACATGCATGTCAGTTCCACCTAGTTATGGAGGTACCATAACCGTAACACTTGAGGCACCAGTGTTATGACTCTTCCGCAGTGAGAGTGATTGTTCGCGGCGTCCCTTTCGGTTATTTGGCCTTTATATTAGTATCATGTGGGGCGAATGGGTGCATCCTAATACATGTTTAGCAGATTACAAGGTAACTGTGGTGTGTGCTCTACATCCGTTACATGGAGCTGATCCCTCCACCCAGACTATTATAATTAGAGGCAACCCCTCTAATTGCATGACGCGGTCACCCCTCTATGTATTCATGCATGCTGATACCTTCATGACCTATATGGGATCTTGGTCATTTAAAATACAGTTTTTATGAAATAAATATAAGTCTTTTCGGAATATAAACCAGTTTATAAAACATACTCCTGGTTTTCCAGGACTTACATTATTCCACTGCACTTTCATTTCATTATTTGCTTATGTTTATGTTATTCATATCATTGTCATATATCCGCACACTAGGCAATCAAGAGTACGTGCATTTGGATGGAGGCTCCCTTGACTTCATTACTTTTAATGCAATTATATACTTCTGCTTTGCTGGATATTGTTTAGTCCTTTTTCTACATTCTTTACTTATGCATTGTGTGTGGAGCTTATGTTTGGGACCGATGTTTGTTTCCGGTTTCCTTTACGGTCATTAATGTTTAGATATTTACCTTGCATGCTTTGATGACACACCATAATTATTAAGTAACGGTCCACTTATCCAAGTGGGGTGTTACACAAGGAATGTTTGGTACTAACAACTTTGGACCAATAAGATATTGAGGATCATATGTTTAAGTTGTGATATATTTAAATAGGTATGATTGGGAAATAATTTAGAGCTCGAAAAATGGATTAAAGATAGTGGATGCACTAAGCATATGACGGGTTATTACAATCTCTTCTCATTATACAAAAGCACACAACGAAGGTAACATCATTTTTTTTACTAAATTAAGAGGGTGAATTATTGGCAAATGTATTGTTGACCCCTTTGATCGTTTAGATCTAGATTGTAGACTTAAACTAAGTAGAATAAATTTTACTAAATTTTAGTAGAAACTTTAAGTAAATATCAAAGAGTATCCAAAATCTACTCTTTGACACTATGAAGATTGTATATGTAATGTAAGATGAAACTGAACAAAGTACGTCAACCACACACTTCAATATTTAAAGGATTTTTCTATCTTGTGCCCTAGGGGCACATGATAAGAAGGTAAAAAGTACACAGGGTCCCACAGAAAAGTACACAGGGATTCACATTTTACAGATCCCTGTGTACTTTTCTGTGGGACCCTGTGTACTTTTTATGTACTTTGTAACTTCTTATCATGTGCCCTAGGGCACAAGATAGAAAAACCCTAATATAATATGAATACTCTAATGAAGAGTATGAAGGTTACAAAACTTTGAAGTCTAAATCACAGAGAAATATATTAAATACCTAACCCTAGAATCTCCTTTTATAATGCAATGATTCATTTACAAGATAAAGATTAAAACAAATAATTTAAACATATAAGATATACATACAATATCTTCTAAATATAACCTACGCGTCTTTGGTCTTTATCCTCCGAGCAGCATTAATATCTCTGGCATTATTAATGTTTGACCATAGCTGCTTTAACTAGACACTACCAACATTAACATATAACTACTAGTATTAATAAAATTAATACTTATAATGCAAAATATAATTAGTACTAATTTATCTATATCTATATCTTATAATAAAGGAGAAGAGAAAAATACATTTCATACCCCTTGAAAAAAATATTTATCTAAAATATAGTCATGTCTAAGTTGGTCATTTCACATTATTAATTTGAATTTACACTAATTAAGGAAAGTAACAAAACTTATGTTGGAAGCCTCACATTATTCGGCCTAGATTTCTGAATTTTCATTCAAAAAGCACTCAAAGCCCCGATTCATTCAACAAACAAAAGTTTTTATTTTTAATTTTGATCCTTTTATCGATCATCATCAGAAACAAACACAGTTTTGCAGCTTCGACTTCATTCATGTTGCACTGTAGGTTTATTGTTTTGAATATTTTTTTATGATTGTTTTAATCATTTTATTATTTTCGTTTTATAGATTAGGTGTTATGAATCCATCAATTCAACTAACTGAAGGTATGTGCATTTCTCTCTTATTGTGATTGAAAAGTTCATGTGTATGTGCATAAGGTGTTTGATAAAATGCCTAATTAAACTTATTATTCATAAGATCACTTTATGTTATAGAATGTCTAACATAAGTTACATTGATGAGGCTGTTGCGTGTGGTGCAGAGCGGAGAGGGTAAACTAAAGGTATAATTCATCCTCATTCATATGGTTTCATCTTTTAATAATTATTATATCTGAAGTTGGTTATTTGCATAGTCGAGGGATCTAAGTTGCTTTTATTGGCGTGTGAACAGGATTGGATTACATACTTACATATGTTGTTGAAGGCATGTATTAGTATGACTTAGAACATGTCGGGATAAGCTTTTTGAAATAGCTTATTCTTTTCTATAAAAAGACTTATTAGCTTATAGTTGTTCTTAAGATAAAACATACTGTAATAAAATTTAGACAACGATTATACTATATACAAGCATTGTGCATATATAATCATTATGTATAGAGTATGACTAACTGTATGATTTTGACCATTCAGTAGCTTAGCAAACCTACACGTTATAGCAAACTATGTGACCATTTTTCCCTTTCTCGAGTGAGATGAATGAGAGTCTCAGATGGTGTGCCAGGAAACTATGAAGGCCTTAAAGATAACCTTGATCAAACACTCCTTAGTCTTGCTTAGATTAGTGTATTTTGTCGGCTTATGGGCTTAATAGAATTTGAAAAGATTGCGCACTTATAAAGCTGAGTGTATGGACATTAATAAGATATGTGCACTGATTAAGGTATGAGTAAAAAAGTCAGAGCTTTTGAGCTATTTCAGAATTTAAAATATGACAATATGCGGGAAAAATATGTTAATCCAAATGCCCAAAAGCGTGCATTGTAATGAATGTTTTTAAGTGGATTTTAATTAATCTGGATGTAAGGTTTGTGATTAAAGTTAGCTAATCTAAAATTTTGTTTTGAAATTGGTGTTTTATGTAGTGTTGTATTGGCGAAGACGTAGCAGACGTAGGATGCTAACACCTGACTACTATGGCAGCAACATTGGAGAGAAGGAATAGGAGGCAAAAAGGTAAAAGAAGTGGACTTTTGATAAGATAAAAAGGTTCTGTCTTTCTGGAGTTCATTATCACAGTAGGTGTCAGGAAGCAAAGAAAGTATATCAGTTGCAATCTAGCCATACATAGAACATCAGACGATATAAATGATTGAATGCACTCACTTGCTGTAAGTTATATTGTTTGTACATGAACTAGATCTAGGTGATGCAGGGTCTGTATTGCAGGACAAGTAAAAACCCCTGGTGCACATGGGAAAAATATCACCAAAGCAAAGAACAGGTACAAAGGTGACTCACGTCCATGGAAAACCCTCACCCTGTGAAGAGCGAGAATGTAGAAGAAACTGCTGCACAACCACATGAGGTTGATGAAGAATCATGTCCTCTTTGTTAAAAAACCTCAAAGTATTCTTTATAATAAGTCATTTCTAAACAACTGTTATCATTTATGTAGGAAATCCACCGGATACTTCTCATTCACCAGTTATGTGAGTTATAGGGGAGAAATATAATATAAGAGATTGTTTCATTTTTCTTAGTATTGACTAATGTGCGTGTTGGGCAGATGTATAGGTTTGTGTTAAAATACACTTTAACCGAATTTGTTTTAATGAGTTACGCTGCAAAGGGTGTGTATGGCTACTGTTAAACCAGTAGCCAAACACCCCTTCTACTACAAAATGGGTGTTTGCCTGCTGTTAACACTGGAGCCACACACCCCTTTTGCAATAGAAAGAGGTATTTGGAGCTCGAATTAACATATATCTAGCATCTTTAAAGTGTAGTCGTTGGAGGCTGTCAAGTAGAAGGCGTGCTTAACAACAAGATAAAGGTAGGTCACCTTATTTCACTTACGAAACCCTTACTTTTTTATATAGTTTATAATAAAGGTTATTTGCACTTGGGATGTTCTCATGGTATCAAACAGACTGAACCTAGAGGTGGAAACATGGGGGGGGGGGGGGGGGGGGGGGGCAAATAATCTTTTTAAAATAAAAAACAGATGAACCTAGAGTATCAAACAGTTGCTTTACGACACGACTGAGATTTTGGTTTAGGAAGATTATAGTTACGTTGAAATCTTACTATTTTTTTTCATGGCGTTGTTTATAGTTGTCTACTTATGTTGAGAGAATAGCTACAATTACTTGCGGAATCGTGTTGAGGTGACTATCTGAACCAGAAGTAGAGCAACTGATCTCATTGCATATCATGTAATTATGGTTAAAGTATCTAAATAAATGATTAAGTCGGGAAAGTTATGTCATTCAATAGGTCTTGTAACTGTAATGTATGATCAGAGAAACCATATGTGAGTCATTCATTGGTATTGGTTTCCTTATATGCAGCCCTGTTATGCGCAGGTAGCTCTTTATATGAGACATGCACCTTTCTACTTATAGAAAGCATCAACTTTCTAAAACATACTATTGATTTGTCTCAAGTTTTAGTCTTTTATTTGGATTCATACAAATCCTAAAGTAACATTATTTATAAAACTTTGGATTTTATATACCAAATTAGGATTAAATATGATAAGATAAAGTTCAAAATTAAAGTATAGATGTTGGGCTTTATAAGTGTTAGCACAACACCTACATGCCTTCCTACATTTCACACGTGTGTTGGTGCTGGTAAATGGTGAATATTAGTACTTTGATATATAAAAAAATTTGGATAGTATCTTTCATATGGTAGGTTCGATATTATTGAAGAAACACTTATCAAAAATAAATTTTAGAATGGGTCGTTACTGTTTGAGCTTGGTTCTATACGAGTGAATAAAGACAGTTTGGATGTATAAGACTCAAAGAACACTTGCTAACACTTTCATATGTACTTCATGTTCAGCAAAATGATTGGTGTATACGCCTTACAAATAAGCTAATCCAAACAGCTAAAAAAAGCTAATATTGACCTTGCTTTATCTCACACCAAGAGAAAGCGATTCTCCAAAAAGTGTTGCCCATATATGTGAAATAGCATATCAGGGTTATTACTAAAAATGAGAAAATAACAAGTTGTGCAGGTGCGAGTAGTGTGAAAGAAGACAAGTGCACATAATCTCTTAAAATGTTACGACTTGCACGTAGCATATTACAATGCGAATTACGGGTAGATATAGGTATTAGAGATTTATAGGCGACACATAGGCAGATCCGGTAATGACTCAAAATAAGGAAGTTTATAGTACATACATAATCTCTTTAAATGTTACGACTTGCACGTAGCACATTATGATGAATTAAGGTAGATATAAGTATTAGAGATTTATAGGTGACACATAGGCAGGTCTGGTAATGACTCAAAATAAGGAAGTTTATATTACGGGTAAACATGCTGAGTATGGTTGGGTTGTTAGTGCTAACAAAGGACCGCTAAAACTATGCTAATGAGATCATATAAACTCGGATAAATCAATATATTAAAGTACCTTTAGGGTCACAAACGATTAATATATAATGGAATGTGAAAGTGTTGATCAGTCTATCATACATCTACCCTAATGTCAATGGCGCTGGCATATCCAATTAATGAATACCTTAAGAAACTTAGATCTCAAAGTCATTTGATGTCGAGTTTGTGGAAGTAGATAATAATGCTTTGTTTTATCTTAGGAGATACATATCTTTCTTAGAATATTGTTTTCGATTATGATTTGTGCTTAGTTAAGCATATATTTATCATCAATATTCGCTAATCAGTTTTGCATTATTTGGATCTATAACCTTTCTTTCTTAATGCTCAATTTCATAAATATGAATATATTGCTAAATAATCCTTTGAAATGTTTAACGTTTCAGGTTTCTAGCTATGTTAATATAAAGAGCTTGGTGGATCTAAAGATATGATTGTGTGTTTTATTGTTACAAAATTCTTGATGTTGGATTATTTTGCTCTTTTCAAAAATGATACATTCTCAAATTTATAGACCAAAAGAAATTAAGTTACTTATATAGTGTTTCGTTAATTTATTTGTATTGTAATTTAGCATTAATAGATTCTTTACACGAGGCTAACATGTAAATTATTTACATAATAACACAAATTAATATTTTATAAAAATACTGTTAACGGTTTCTTAAGGCTCCGTAAATTTTACGGGTCAATAAGTAGTACACAAAAACTTGAATGTGTATTTTTTTATAGATTATTTTAGGTAGTTAGTACAAAAAATTATTAACATATTTTTTTCAACTAAATTGTTTTATAATAAAAATAATTAATGTATAATTAGCAAAGTACTACTACTCCGTAGTTTAATGATGCAATACTACTACTTTTATTCGTGACATTATATGTTGATATGTAACCGGTTCGTACACGTGAGATTACAATCAATTTTAATTTATATATTAAATCGACTATAATAAAAGTTAATCACTTTTCATTTGTTTACCGTAAAGTTTCACACGCAAAATCTGACTTTTATAACAGCGCAATGATCTGATTCTTAAGGTTCCGTGATTTCACGGGTCAATAAACTAGTTCTTAACATGTATGACTTCTCTTAACTCCATGACTACTAAAAATATTCAGTATGTAGATAACTTATGTTTTAGTTTGCTTAGTATATGTCAAATATGTGCACGTAAGTGTAATGTGTTATTTAATGGCATGGTAGTGAAATAATCAAGGATGGTAGAAAAAAAGTGGAAAGACGAGATTTGTCTTACAATAATAGAGGAACATTATACCTTATAGCATAGGAGAGTAGGTGTAAAACCCGCATGCTTTTACCATGAATAGTACCCTTAAGATCGTAGGTACTAGATTAAAACTTTCCTTTTATAGTATGTTTACGTTCACGTATAAGAATTTTAAGTATTATGTACATGTTAGAACACGATAAGTATTTATTACGTATGAACACACAATAATTATTCAAACAATAAGTAATCACGAACATGCGATCATGAAATCATGAACGTAAATTAATCACGAGCTAATATTAATTACGTATATATATTTATTACGAACACAAATAAATATATTAAGTCACGGTTAATAATTAACTAGAACACATAAAACACGAACGCGATGAAACACGAACGAACACTAAAATAATTATACTCAGAAAAGGTACGGGTTACCCGAAGTGGGGCCCCCTACCCGCGGCTACACCAAGAGGATGGGCCAAGCCCATCTAATTTTTACTAACAAGGGGTTAAGGTAAAATCTTTAGTCATTTTTCACATTACAGGAAAAATAACAAAAACCCTAATCTTGTTCTTCTTGCTCTTCTTGGCCGCCGGCTATATATCATTAAAAGGGGGTGTTCGGTTGATTTTTGATCTTGAATTTTGTGCAAGCATTCGTGTGTGCTCATCCTCGTTTGATCCACGCATTCGGTATAACCTTTTTAATCTTTTTCTTTTATGTTTTGATTTAATAAATTACATAAGATCATGATGTTTTTAAAAAGCTAATTAAAAACATTTATTAAACATGTCTATGATTATGGGGTAAATCAAAATAAAGGTTTTTAGGGGTGTTTGTTCTAGCCGACGCCTAAACCGAACCCTCAAGGGGTCACGGTTTGGCTTATGAACCACCACCGAGACCTCATGGTCTCGGTTTGATGGTGTGGGTCCCACGACAGCAGCAAACAAAGGGAAACCCCAAAGTGGTTCGGGGGTTCATGGTTTCTAGTCACGATCCGGTTCATTGATTATGTTAAGGTTTATGATTTTAATAGTTATATGTTAAAAAATTAAATTAATAAAACATGACATAACTAATTTAATTAACATGACTATAAATTTAATTATTAGATCATGAAGTTTAACCTAAGTATTTATTTTAATTAGACTTTATAATTAATTAATTATTAAAAACCATGACTATAATTAATTAATTAACATGACTTAGGTTATATTATTAATAATTAATAATACATGTTTTAACCTAAGTATCTTACTTTATTTAATTAAAAACATGATATATTTAATTAAATACTTTTAACCTATAGTTTATTTAATTTACATGTAATAATTAATAAACTATACCTTATATCTATATGACTTAGAATAATAATCAGGAAACACTTAAGCTTATATAGTTAGCTTATTTAACCAGCTTATATCTAATTATGGAAACTTTCTATTTTTAGAAACTTATTTAATTAAGGCAGCTAATCTATTTATGGAAACTTTCTATTTTTAGAAACTTATCTATTTTAAGCAGTAATTCTATTTTTGGGAACTTTCTATTTTTGAAAACTTTTTATTTTTGGAAACTTTCTATTTTTGGAAACTTTCTATTTTTGGAAACTTTCTTTTTTTGGTAACTTTCTATTTTTGGTAACTTTCTATTTTTGGAAACCTGCTATTTTTAGAAAGTTACTTATTATTACACAGTAAGTATAATAATACATGAAATACAAGTAATACTTAATCAGAATAGACAGAATATAAGATAAATACAGTATAAAGCTTTAAACAGTAAAACATGACATGAACGTATAAAATAAGCTAAGACATGACATAAAACCAGTTACGTATTTAGTAATCAGATACTTATACACGTATGTATTTATGTAGCATTAGTGATACCAAAGTAGGACTCTCTTCAGTTCGTCTTCTTCGTTCACTGGACATAAGGTACGGATTCCCGTCCTTTCAGTATGGACATTCTTTCCTTATTAGGATTTCCCGTATGCAGCCAACTGTTTTCCCGTAGTATAAGTTTATATGTTTGATTGCTTATGTTTAATTTAAAATACCTAGAGCCATATACATGCATGACCAGTTTCACCTAGTTATGGAGGTACCATAACCATAACACTAGAGGCACTGGTGTTATGACTTCCCCACGGCTGAGTGATTGCTCATGGCGTCCCTTCAGCTTTTGGCCGTATTATTATATTTATCATGTGGGCGTATGGGTGCATCTTAGTTACATGTTTTCATCAGATTACTCAGTGTGAATGTGGTGTGTGCCTTGTATCCTTCACAAGGAGCTGATCCCTCCTACCCAAACCAGTATATTAAATTAGATGCAGCCCCTCTAATTTGCATGATGAGGTCACCCCTCCAAGTATTCATGCACGGTGGATTTTCATGACCTATATTGGCTAATGGTAGAATATGTTAAACAGTTTTTATAAGATAAACATAAGGCTTTTCAAACCATAAAACCAGTTTTAC
Organism: Glebionis coronaria; assembly: GCA_025667525.1. Lineage (NCBI taxonomy): Eukaryota > Viridiplantae > Streptophyta > Magnoliopsida > Asterales > Asteraceae > Glebionis > Glebionis coronaria. The sequence goes on along the minus strand of CM046879.1, from coordinate 196,038,169 downwards.
TTAGACTTAACCGGGTTATTCAGGACTTAGTTTCTTCCGCTGTTATATGCTTATATGCTCATATTGTTCATGCTTTATTGTACATCCGTGCACTGAGCGTATTGCTCAGCCGTTTTCCTTTTCTATGTTCCTAAAACGGCAGGTACTCAGGGACGCTCGTAGACTTTAAGCGTACGTGCATATGGACTGGAAGCTTTCTAGCCTTTCTTTACTTTATGCATTATCTTTACTTTGATACTCTTTCCATGGACATTGTTTAGTCCTTTCATTTACATTACTTATGTTTGTGTGTGATGAGCTTTACTTTTGGACTACCGATGTTTGATTTCGGTATTTCCCTTTTATGGTCATGTAATGTTTTAGACATTTATCCTTGTATGCTTTGATGACACGCCATAATTACGCGTGACATTCCATTATCAAAATGGGGTGTTACAATTATGGTACCAGAGACAAGGCTTCGACCTGTAGGCTCTCAAAATATGACCTGTGATTAGTGGGTAGTCACTATGGTCTTCCTAGAACTGACAGTCGTTTTTCATGCATTCATCATTTTTACGCATACATATATATGTCATTGTCGCAGGTTTATGACTAAGTAATGGTTGGTACAGGACTGGCCCTATTTAGTCGCATGTGTTTTATCGAAACTTTTAAATTTGGGACCGACCCATAGGCGTCCCCTCGCCATGTATTTTATTTTGGGTGAACTAACCATAGGCGTTCATTCTCGAGCATACAAAAGTTTTCATAAAACTGCATCATGCATTCATATACAAATTTTCTTGCATAAAATTTTTCTCTAGATTTATTGGTATAAATTTTTTTCATGTATATATATTTTATGTTTTGATCTGTTAATCATATCTTTTATGTTATACTGTCAGATGGTTCTCACACGCGAGCAGGAACAACTCAATGCAGCAATCCAAGCTGCAATGCAAGCTTTGCTTCCTCAACTGAGGAATGACATCATGGCTGAGGTTCAAGCTGCCAATAATCAGCAGCATAACCAAGCACCTCCTCCTCCTCCTCCAGTGACATTGGCAATATGGCTAGAGAGATTCAACAAGCTCCGTCCTCGAGCTTTCGAGAAAACAGATAGCCCCAGTGACGCTGAAAGCTGGTTGGCTCACATCGAGAAGATTTTCAATGATATGGGTTGTGACCCCGTGTTCAAGGCGAGGTTGGCATGCTACCGGTTCGAAGGCGATGTGTTAAATTGGTGGTTAGCATTGAAGCAGTCTGAGGGAGGTGACGATTGCGTGACTGGTTTGACATGGGCTCAGTTCAAAGATAGGGTGATGGAGCAGTTCTTTCCCAAGGCTGGGCAAGACAAGCTCAAGAGGGAGTACCATGGGATCCGACAGAGAGCTGGGGAGAATAGCAATGAGTTTATGCATCGCTTTCTTCGCTTAGCTGGTTTCCTTGGTGCAGCAGCAGGTACTCCTGAAGAGCAGGCACACCACTTTAGGTGGGCTCTTCGCACATCGGTCGCAAACAATCTAGTGTGTGCTACGTTCAACACTGTAGCACAAGTGGCCGATGCGGCACGTAAGCTGGAGATGCTGCATGAGAGAGATGAGTTCGGGGAAGCTGAGAAACCCGACAAGAGGTAAAAAATTTGTATTCAAGCGGTGATCAATCCGTATTCTTTCTATATGTCGATTATTCATCTCTTTAAATTGTATCTTCCAGGCAGAAAACTAGGGACCGGTCTCAGCCGGCTACTCAGCAGCAGCCTCATCAGCCCAAAGGAAAAGGTCAGACTAACGACCGTTCTGCTATGGATAGGCGTGGCGGTAATGATAATTACCGTAACAACGCTGGACACTCCAACGGCAGCAGGTCCTAATACTTACGCATTTTCTTATGATTTCATGTTATAACTCATATTCTGACACTCTAGCAAATCTTCTACCAGGAACCATGGAAACGGTAGGGACCAGAACCAGAGAGGTTCACAGCCTAGCCGTCCAGTCTTACGATTATTCGCATTGTCCTTTGTACCCTATTATCATGTCCCATGTAAAATGTTTTATCAGGTCCTCAGCCAGCCAGAGCACCTGCTGGAGGATATACTCATCCTCTTTGCTCTACTTGCCACCTTAGGCACCCAGGGCCATGTCGTCGTAACACTGACGCATGCTTCAAGTGTGGTCTTACTAGCCATATCATGGAGGACTACCGTAAGGGCGAAATGGAGGGCACATCGGGACATGCTGATACCAAGCCGCCTCCTATCACTGGATGTGTCTACACGACATCTCGAGATCAGGCCAACAAGTCTACAGGTACCATCACTGGAATCTTGTATATGTATGGTCAGGCTGCATGTGTACTTTTTGATATGGGTGCTACTCACTTGGTCATTTCTACTGCCTATGCTAAGAACTTTAGGATGCTCCCCATGCCACTAGATAATAGACTTAATATTTCCACGCCTTTGAGGGACTCTGTATTAATCACTAATGTATACAGGAGTCTTCCCCTAGAATTTGACGATAAGGTTCGTTCTGTTGACGCACTTCCGCCGGACATGAATAACTTTGACATGATTTTGGGCATGGATTGGCTATCCAAGCATCATGCTACCAAAGACTGCCATTCATATCGGGTCATCTTCGGTGATGTTAATGCACCAGAGTACATTCATAACGGGTTCGTACCCGGACGGTCTGTACAAATCATATCTACCCTACAAGCGCGTGCACTAATGTCACATGGTTGCGAGGGTTATCTAGCTACGGTTCACGACATGGATGCTGAATCTCCATTAATTCAGGATCAACCAATAGTGTCGGAATTCTAAGATGTATTTCCAGAAGAACTTCCGGGCATACCACCTGCACGAGAAGTGGAATTCAATATTGAGCTTATTCCAGGAGCTGAACCGATCTCCAAGGCTCCTTATCGCATGGCTCCCATAGAGTTAAAGGAGCTGAAGGATCAACTTCAAGAACTTCTAGAACGAGGTTTCATTCGACCGAGCGCATCTCCATGGGGCGCACCGGTCTTATTTGTTAAGAAGAAGGACGGTAGTATACGTCTTTGCATAGACTATCGCGAGCTCAACAAGATTACTATCCGGAATAGGTATCCACTGCCGCGTATAGACGATCTGTTTGACCAACTCCAAGGGGCCAAACACTTCTCCAAGATTGATCTTAGGTCAGGCTATCATCAGCTACGGGTTAAGGAGCAGGACATCGCCAAGACTGCTTTTCGTACCCGCTATGGCCACTACGAATTTGTAGTTATGCCATTCGGCCTGACCAATGCTCCAGCAGTGTTCATGGATTTGATGAACAGAATATTCCATGAATTTCTGGACAAGTTTGTCATTGTCTTCATCGATGACATCGTAATTTTCTCAAGGTCCAAGGAGGAACACGAAGACCATCTTCGTACAGTACTACAGATTCTTTGCCAGAAGCAGCTGTATGCTAAATTCTCCAAATGTGAATTCTGGTTAGACAAGGTGGCATTCTTAGGTCACATTGTATCAGCAGAAGGAATCACTATGGATCCAGCGAAGGTTGAGGCCATTACTAAGTGGCCGAGGCTGACATCAGCGACGGAAGTCCGCAGTTTCTTAGGCTTAACTGGCTATTACCGCAGGTTCATGGGGAACTTTTCTCGCTTAGCACTACCATTGAGCAAACTGACGCGGAAAGGGGAGAAATTCGTTTGGACTGAGGAACAAGAGAAGAGCTTTGAAGACCTGAAGCAGAAGCTAGTATCTACACCTATTCTTACTCTCCCATCTGGTACGGGTGGATTTCAAATCTACAGTGATGCATCGGGGAAGGGACTTGGCTGTGTTCTCATGCAACATGGGAAAGTGATCGCGTACGCTTCACGGTAGCTTAAGCCTTATGAAGAAAATTACCCTACGCATGACTTGGAACTTGCTGCAGTCGTGTTTGCATTGAAGATGTGGAGGCACTACTTATATGGAGAATCATGTGACATTTTCACGGACCACAAGAGCTTGAAGTATATCTTCACTCAACCTGAATTGAACATGAGGCAGAGGAGATGGTTAGAGCTGTTGAAGGATTATGACATTAATCTACAGTATCATCCCGGAAAGGCAAATGTAGTAGCAGATGCTCTTAGCAGGAAGTCCGGAATGATCAACGACATTAAAATTGAGGAGGAAATCATAAGAGACATGGAGCGACTAGACATCGAGATCATGGTACGTGGACAACACGGTTACTGGTCTAATCTTAGAGTAGAACCAGAGTTACTCTCTAAGATCAAGGAAGCTCAGAAAGATGATGGAGAAATCTGGGCGATAGTTCAGAATTTGGAGAAACAGACGGAATTCAGAGTAGATGCAGATGGTATCGTATGGCAGGGCACGACACTTTGTGTTCCTGATGATCAAGAACTCCGGGAAGCCTTGTTAGCTGAAGCTCATAGCTCCCCATTCTCTATACATCCTGGTTCGACTAAGATGTACCATGACATCAAGCAGTACTTTTGGTGGAGTGGTATGAAACAGGATGTGGCCACTTACGTCTCCAAATGTCTTACCTGCCAGCAGGTTAAGATCGAGCATCAGCGATTTGGCGGTCTCCTTCAACCGTTAGATATCCCAGAGTGGAAGTGGGACAAAATCACCATGGATTTTGTTACTGGTCTTCCGCCTACCAAGAGGAAGCACGATGCAATTTGGGTTATCGTAGATCGACTTACCAAATCAGCTCATTTCTTACCGATCCGCAAGGAAGATCCGGTAAGTAAACTCGCCGATACGTATAGAAGAGAGATCATGAGACTCCACGGTGCTCCATCCAGCATCGTCTCAGACAGAGATCCTCGTTTCACTTCGCGATTTTGGAAGAGTCTGCAGAAGGCTTGGGGTACACAACTTAAGCTTAGCACGGCTTTTCATCCTCAAACAGACGGACAGTCGGAGCGAACGATTCAAACATTGGAAGACATGCTGAGGTCATGTGCATTGGAATGGACGGGTGATTGGGACGATTACATCTGTTTGGTGGAGTTTGCATACAACAACAGTTGGCACGCAAGTATCAAGTGTGCTCCTTTCGAGATGTTGTATGGCAGAAAGTGTCGCGCCCCAATCTGCTGGGATCAGGTTGGTGAGCGAACACTTGAGGGACCAGAAATAATAGAGATGACCAATGAAAGGATCGCAGTAGCTAAGCAGAAACTTCAGGAAGCACGGTCACGTCAGAAGAGTTACGCCGATAAGCATCATAGGGACATACATTTTAACGTAGGAGATCACGGCTTCCTTAAGGTTTCGCCGGCACGTGGTGTTAGACGCTTCGGGATTAAAGGGAAGCTCAGTCCTCGTTTCATCGGACCGTTTGATATCATTGAACGAGTCGGTGAATTATCTTACCGGTTAGCGTTACCTCCGCAGCTTTCGCATGTACACAATGTGTTTCATGTGTCCTTACTCAGAGGGTACCGGTATCATCCCCTTCACATGGTTCAGTATCCACTGGAACAGATACGTGAAGATCTCACCTTCATAGAAGAACCCGAACGAGTTCTTGACAGACAAGAACGAGTCATGAGAAGGAAGACGATTCCGTTCGTCAAAATCCTTTGGAGGGATCATACCGAGGAGTCTATCCGGGCTTCTTACCCTCATTTCATATTTTGAATTCGGGTATGTTCTTCTTTTCCAGTTTACTTTATCTATAATTCGGGGACGAATTATTCTTTTTAGGGGGGGAAGAGTTGTAAAACCCGCATGCTTTTACCATGAATAGTACCCTTAAGATCGTACATACTAGATTAAAACTTTCCTTTTATAGTATGTTTACGTCCACGTATAAGAATTTTAAGTATTATGTACATGTTAGAACACGATAAGTATTTATTACGTATGAACACACAATAATTATTCAAACAATAAGTAATCACGAACATGCGATCATGAAATCATGAACGTAAATCAATCACGATCTAATATTAATTACGTATATATATTTATTACGAACACGAATAAATATATTAAGTCACGGTTAATAATTAACTAGAACACATAAAACACGAACGCGATGAAACACGAACGAACACTAAAATAATTAGACTCGGAAAAGGTACGGGTTAACCCAAGTGGGGCCCCCTACCCGCGGCTACACCAAGAGGATGGGCCAAGCCCATCTAATTTTTACTAACAAGGGGTTAAGGTAAAATCTTTAGTCATTTTTCACATTACAGGAAAAATAACAAAAACCCTAATCTTGTTCTTCTTGCTCCTCTTGGCCGCCGGCTATATATCATCAAAAGGGGGTGTTCGGTTGATTTTTGATCTTGAATTTTGTGCAAGCATTCGTGTGTGTTCATCCTCGTTTGATCCACGCATTCGGTATAACCTTTTTAATCCTTTTCTTTTATGTTTTGATTTAATAAATTACATAAGATCATGATGTTTTTAAAAAGCTAATTAAAAACATTTATTAAACATGTCTATGATTATGGGGTAAATCAAAATCAAGGTTTTTAGGGGTGTTTGTTCTAGCCGACGCCTAAACCGAACCCCCAAGGGGTCTCGGTTTGGCTTATGAACCACCACCGAGACCTCATGGTCTCGGTTTGGTGGTGTGGGTCCCACTGCAGCAACAAACAAAGGGAAACCCCGAAGTGGTTCGGGGTATGGTGTTGATTACGGGTCCGGTTCATGGTTTCTAGTCACGATCCGGTTCATTGATTATGTTAAGGTTTATGATTTTAATAGTTATATGTTAAAAAATTAAATTAATAAAACATGACATAATTAATTTAATTAACATGATTTAGGTTATAAATTTAATTATTAGATCATGAATTTTAACCTAAGTATTTATTTTAATTAGACTTTATAATTAATTAATTATTAAAAACCATGACTATAATCAATTAATTAACATGACTTAGGTTATATTATTAATAATTAATAATACATGTTTTAACCTAAGTATCTTACTTTATTTAATTAAAAACATGATATATTTAATTAAATACTTTTAACCTATAGTTTATTTAATTTACATGTACTAATTAATAAACTATACCTTATATCTATATGACTTAGAATAATAATCAGGAAACACTTAAGCTTATATAGTTAGCTTATTTAACCAGCTTATATCTGTTATGGAAACTTTCTACTTTTAGAAACTTATTTAGTTAAGGCAGCTAATCTATTTATGGAAACTTTCTATTTTTAGAAACTTATCTATTTTAAGCAGTAATTCTATTTTTGGGAACTTTCTATTTTTGGAAACTTTTTATTTTTGGAAACTTTCTATTTTTGGAAAATTTCTATTTTTGGAAACTTTCTATTTTTGGTAACTTTCTATTTTTGGAAACTTTCTATTTTAGGAAACCTGCTATTTTTAGAAAGTTACTTATTATTACACAGTAAGTATAATAATACATGAAATACAAGTAATACTTAATTAGAATAGACAGATATAAGATAAATATAGTTTAAAGCTTTAAACAGTAAAACGTGACATGAACGTATAAAATAAGCTAAGACATGACATAAAACCAGTTACGTATTTAGTAATCAGATACTTATACACGTATGTATTTATGTAGCATTAGTGATACCGAAGTAGGACTCTCTTCAGTTCGTCTTCTTCGTTCACTGGACATAAGGTACGGATTCCCGTCCTTTCAGTATGGACATTCTTTCCTTATTAGGATTTCCCGTATGCAGCCAACTGTTTTCGCGTAGTATAAGTTTATATGTTTGATTGCTTATGTTTAATTTAAAATACCTATAGCCATATACATGCATGACCAGTTTCACCTAGTTATGGAGGTACCATAATCATAACACTAGAGGCACTGGTGCTTTGACTTCCCCACGGCGGAGTGATTGCTCGTGGAATCCCTTCAGCTTTTGGCCATATTATTATATTTATCATGTGGGGCGTATGGGTGCATCCTAGTTACATGTTTTCATCAGATTAATCGGTGTGAATGTGGTGTGTGCCTTGCATCCTTCACAAGGAGCTGATCCATCCTACCCAAACCAGTATATTAAATTAGAGGCAGCCCCTCTAATTTGCATGATGAGGTCACCCCTCCAAGTATTCATGCACGGTGGATTTTCATGACCTATATTGGCTAATGGTAGAATATGTTAAACAGTTTTTATAAGATAAACATAAGGCTTTTCAAACTATAAAACCAGTTTTACTAAGACTTAATCGGGTTATTCGGGACTTAGTTTCTTCCGCTGTTATATGCTTATATGCTCATATTTATCATGCTTTATTGTACATCCGTGCACTGAGCGTATTGCTCAGCCGTTTTCCTTTTCTATGTTCCCAAAACGGCAGGTACTCAGGGACGCTCATAGACTTTAAGCGTACGTGCATATGGACTGGAAGCTTTCTAGCCTTTCTTTACTTTATGCATTATCTTTACTTTGATACTCTTTCCATGGACATTGTTTAGTCCTTTCATTTACAGTACTTATGTTTGTGTGTGATGAGTTTTACTTTTGGACTATCGATGTTTGATTCCGGTATTTCCCTTTTATGGTCATGTAATGTTTTAGACATTTATCCTTGTATGCTTTGATGACACGTCATAATTACGCGTGACATTCCATTATCAAAATAGGGTGTTACAGTAGGTCACTCAAATATATATCTAGTTCAATCTTTAGCATCTAAGGATTTAGTTAACAATCTACCTAAGCTTAAGTATAATAAACATTTGCTTCTAAAATTGAAAACAAGCTCACGCTAGTTATAAAACCCAAGTGAAGATAATTTATAACAATACAAGTGGCTCAAATGAAAAAAAAATTAAAAAAAAAGAATGCTTGAAAACAAAGCTAGTTCCATGACTATAGAATACATGCGATATTGTCATGTTTAAATATAGAGAAGAGTTATTTTTGATACCATACTTTTCTTTGAATATGAGAAAACTCATCTTCACTATCCATCTCATTTTGATCTAATGGATAAAATTAAATATATTTTATTTTTACTTATTTTTATAATTTTAATATCTCTTAAACCGTTAAGTGTTAAATGAAAATAATTATACCATCGTGACGAGCGATTAATTATCTTTCGACCAATATTCAATATGATATACTTTCGAAGAAAAAAAAATTCGTTTCTTTTCTTCTTGTTAAAATTTACGTGAAATATCATATATGATAATACTGTTTCATCATATATGATAAAAATGTTAAATCATATATGATATGGGTTTCTATCATATATGATAGGTTATATCAAATATGATACTGGTGATATATCATATATAATATTAGTATCATATATGATAATTTTCAAAAACGTGAAAAAAAATAAAAATAAAAAATAATTTGTCGAAAGTGTATCATTATAGCATATCTATAGAAAGATAATTAAATGTTCTTCGTAACGGCATGTTTTTTTCGCATAACGATTAACGGTTTAAGAGATATTAATGTTCGAAAAAAGTGAGTGAAAATATATTTTGTGTTTAATCTTATTCATTAGATTAAAATGAGATGTATGGTGTGATGAGTCCCCTCATATTTAAAAAAAAGTACTGTATCTAAATGAACTTTATCTGCCTAATACATTTAAATTATATAATTTTTTTTCAAATTTCCTTCGATTATATTTTAAATCCACCGATCAAATCATTTGGCATACATGTAAACTTATACTTACTTAGTCATAAAAATGATTTTTGATTCATGATTCATTTCAATATATTTGTTTATTTTAGGGGAAAGGCTGAATTTATGTAACGTATTTGTTCAAATTAACTAATGTACGCAAGATACCTTTTTTATTCCAGATCTACGCAACATACTTTCAAATACTTACTAATCTACGCAATATTGACCAAAATGTGACTTGTTTGACCGGTTACCACTTAAGAAAGTTACAGTTTGGTCCTTTGGTCTGCGTGGACTTCCACCGTTAGTCCTTTGACAATTTTTCATTAGAAAACTTTGTAATGATACTATGACTTTAATACACGTATTTTTATACACACTTTTTATACCTGTTATTATATACACGTTTTATACGCGAGAAATTCTGAATTTTGACAGACGATTTAAACGTCAAAGTTTATCCCGTAAACTCCAAAAAGCTCACGTTAAGTCAATGTATACGTTCTCTACAACTTTCATGTTTTATGCTTTTCATGAAAAAGACATTTAGATGGTCGAAACCCCGATTTAAAACTATGACAGCAATACTAGTATTTTCGGTAATTAAGTAAATCCGAATTTCGACGGTCTCGGTTAGTGCTAAATACTTACTTTGAAGTCTCTAAACCTATCAATGACTAAATATAGACATTCTATACGTAAAATATTATAAAACAAAGTGTAAAACTTATAAAAATAGTAGTATGATAAAAATGGAAAATTTAATAAGTGCACCAAATCGATTCCATTACGTATCTAAAAAAAACGTGTGAAAAGAAATTGCTCGAAAAACTTTTCGTTTAAAATTAAACTCAAATACAAAACATGTGTCTAAAAATGTGTATCGAAGTGTGTGTATACAAATGTGTATAAAAACTTGTGTATAAAAATGTGTGTATTAAATAGTGTAATATATATATATATATATATATATATATATATATATATATATATATATATATATATATATATATATATATATATATATATATATATATATATATATATATATATATAATTGCGTATAAAATATTTATATAATTGCGTAAAAACGTGTGTATATAAATGTTTTTACGTTTTTTTATACACACAGTTTTATATACTTTTTTATACACTCGTTTTTATACACGTTTGTATATACATACTTCGATACACATTTTTAAACACATGTTATGTGCTTGAGTTTAATTTTAAACGGGAAGTTTTTCGAGCAATTTATTTTCACTGTTATATTTTTCATATACGTAATGGAATCGATATGCGCTTATTAATTTTCCATTTTTTTATCATACTACTATCGTTATAAGTTTTAAACTTTATTAGATAATATTTTATATATAGACTGTCTATATTTAGTCACTAATAGGATTAGAGATTTAAAAGTAAGTTTTTAGCACTAAACGAGATCGTCGAAATCCGGATTTACTTAATTACCAAAAATACTAGAATTGCCGTCACAGTTTTAAATCGAGGTTTCGACTATCTAAATATCTTTTTCATGAAAAACATAAAACATGAAAGTTGTAGAGAACGTATACATTGACATAACGCGAGATTTTCGGAGTCTACGAGATCAGTTTTGACGCTAAAATTGTCTGTCAAAGTTCAAACTTTCTCGCGTATAAAAACGTGTATATAATTGCACGTATAAAAAAGTGTGTATAAAAACATGTATAAAAATGTGTGTATTAAAGTCAAACTATCATTACAAAGTTTTTAACGAAAAAAAATGTCAAAGGACTAACAGGGGAAGTCCACGTAGACTAAATGACTAAACTGTAACTTTTTTAATTGGTAACCGGTCAAACAAGTCACATTTTGGTGAATATTGCGTAGATTAGTAAGTATTTGAAAGTATATTGCGTAGATATAGAATAAAAAAAATATCTTGCGTACATTAGTTAATTTGAACAAAAATGTTACATAAATTCAGTCTTTCCCTTTATTTTACATGTACCAAACATATTCAGTGAGATTCTTTTTTGTGTTAACCAAACAGAGCCAACCGTGTTTCTTAGTGAACAATCGGGATTCATTTTCTGGGCGGGTTACATCCAACTTTTTAATCTACAAAACCATTAGCCATCGCTGCCACATCAGTAATGGTGAGTCATATCGCCTCATGTTGTTCCTTTACATTTTTAAAGGAAACTTAGGGTTGTGCATGTATCGTGCAGGATACCTCTGCTTTAGGCGTAGTGGTTGTTAGACAATGTGGCTATACCGCTGTTTTGAAGGTTGCAGCTGATGTAAACTTGGATGGAAAGCTCGTTCGCATGACATAAACATCGAGGACCAACACATGTAAACTGGGGTGCCAAAGCTTTGAATTACAGTTACAATACATGTTTTTCCCTTTCACCCAGAAAATTGCAACATTTGCACACACACATCATGACATAATGTAATGAAAGAGCGATTCTTAGATAAATATATCATATATGAAATGCACCCCAATTAAATCAGTGTCAATGATCTACAATTACTAGGTTGCCTTATTTACGACAGGCTGTTTTAGTAACACCTAATTTATAGTTTTACGTCACTAGACTAAATGACTAATAAATATTATATGTTCATGATAAATTTTAGAAGCACAACTGTTTTGATTCGTTTTATTTGATAAACAATAATTTGGGCTAGAATGAGCACAAGTCGAAACATATCTGCATTTATGTATGAAGCAGTTGGATATGTTGTCTTTCATCTTCTTCGCTTTTGTAGGTGCTTTTAGTTAGCTCACTTTGTGTCAAAATTCGACCTCATCGAGTACTCCTTAATTAGTCTTGAGAAGAATGAGTTTTCTCTCTCCAATAGCTTTGCAGGGCTGTCATACTCCGCTATTTTTCCTGTTTGAAATCACATTAGAGTAGTTCAGCTCTTATTCACCCGCATAAAGTGCGACTTTAAGAGTCAACCTTAGACTTGGCAATTTCAAATATGAGTCAAAAGAGTGTGATGATGCATGCTTACCATCACTAAGCACCAAGACGAGATCACTATCTATAACCGTGTGGATTCTGTGGGCTATCGTGACAATGGTTCTTTCTTTAAATTCTTGAGTTATTATCTTCTGTAAGATTCCATCTGTTGCAGAATCTATGGATGCCGTTGCTTCATCAAGAACAAGGATACTGCTTTTCTTAAGCAATGCTCTACCAAGACAAAACAATTGTCTTTGCCCGACACTCCAGTTTTCTCCTCCCTCAACCACTGCAAAAACCATATTAGTTTCTTCAACAATATAATTCAAAACAAAACTAAATTCCACATGAGGAATTCAAATAATCTCTTACCTGGAGATTCCAATTTCTTTTCCTTCCCACGTACTATAGCACCAAGTTGACATTTGTCCAATGCCTGAATTAGTAAAATGTAAGTTAGGGTCTTCTTACTGAAATTACATTGTACGAGTTATGATCATTGTAACTTCAGAACACAATACCTCCCAGATATCTGCGTCGGGATATTGGTCTAGTGGGTCAAGGTTTCCTCTAACTGTTCCTTCGAACATTGTGGGATCTTGAGGAATTATACTAAGTCTTGACCGCAAGTCATGAAGTCCTATCTTGCAAATATCTACACCATCTATTGTGATGTATCCTTCTGTAGGCTCTACAACTCTAAAAATGGCTTGTATTAGTGTGGACTTTCCGCTTCCCGTTCTACCAACAACACCAACTTTCTTTTTTCCGGGAAATGTGCAGGTAATGCTTTTCAAGACGGACGGCAGATGATCTGCATAACGAATCTGCAACAAGAAACATAAACTTATCAGAAATAGTGAGGTATTTTTTAGTTTTATGCATCTTCGATTTGTATTTTTCATTGTCTATGTTTGTCTTTATTTTCAAAATGAAGAACAGGGATACCTTTAGATTATTAAAGGATATTGTGCCATTTTGTGGCCATTCCTTTGATGGTCGAGAATCTTCAATTACCAATGGTGCCTCACTAGTTAGTTTTGAGTACTGCAACACTCTTTCCACTGAGATCATTTTGTTTTCTGCGTTGCATATATTCCATATAACAGATGCTTGCTGAACATTCAAATTGATTCCATATGTTACTGCCAATCCCGCAATGCCTGGAAAACAATAACAAAAACACATTCCGTTCAAATTTTAATCAGTTTCATAATCTTGGATCAGTTTTCTTGATCACATTAATGTAAATGACTCTATTAACACACTTGGATCAATGACTCCGTCTGGAAGGGTAACAAGGAGAACTAGTGAGAAGGCAAACACGAAGTTTGATAACTGATTCAGCCTAAAACAAAGCCACTCGACTGCCGCAACATTATGAAACCATGGTCTTGAGTGACTGTCAATAAGACATAGATTCTTCTCAATAAACCGGTCTTGTTGTTGAAAAGCACGGATTGTTGCAGCACCCATGAGTGATTCTGAAAAATGATGAAGGATCGGAGCAATTTCAATGCCTGCTAACCGCGCCAATTCTCTTGCTGTTGGTAGGTAATATCTCTGAAATGGTAAAAACAAATTGAGAGTTAAAAATTCTAATATATTTTGTGGATCCATAAAAATCAGTCTGAAATGAAACTTCTTACTTGGTACCATATACACACAGCTGTCACTGGAATAAGGATGGCGAATACTTCCCATGCTACTTGTGACATGACTGCCATTGTTCCAATAAGCTGAATCGTTGAAAATGCACACCATCCTATTCGGTTTGCTATCTCTAAATCTATCACACTTTGATCTGTGGATGCCTGTCCATTGGGAAGTTAGTTTGTTCTTAGATTCATTAAGTCATGATGAAGGAGTTAATTCGGATTATCTGTTATCTCAAAAGAGTAATAACAGAAATTCAGTTAAACGGAAACGGGTTGTAAGTCACCCAATTTTTCAAATGCACGCAATACATAGATTCTTATTGCAGTGTTATTGTTTTTGTAATCATAACTAGCACATTAGTTATTCACAAAATAAATCTCATTATATAGAATTATATGAAAATGTTTGGCAGGTCAACCCATTTTAACACAGCGTGTTTATCATGTACCAAAAATGAACTGTGCCAAACGTAACCTGCAATAAGTATCTAAATCTTGAAGCTTGTACTATTTCTAAAGTATCTGAAATTATAACAATCTCGAAGTTACTTACCCTGCTCAAGATTCTTCCAGTTGGAGTTGAGTCAAAAAAGGCCATGGGAGAGCGGAAAACACTGTGGAGCATTTTATTGAAAAGTTTTTCTGAAGTCAGAAGGCCTGTCACAGCAACAAGTGAAGCTCGAAGTAGTATACAGAATGCGCTTCCAACCGCTAGAAGTGTATAAACAAATAGAATAAAGCCCATCCCAGTCACTATCTGAGTTGAATCTGTTGGACACGCCCATGCCATCCAGTAATTACTGCCAATTTGTAGCAGCTGGAATGAAGACTGAGCCAGAAGTATGAACGGTACTAGAACACCACCTTTAACTAAAGTCAAGTAAGCCCAGTAAACTTCTTTCCCTATGCTTCCTTTTTCCCTTTCTTCTTCATGCACCAATTTCCCTTCCTTTTTCGATATCTCTGTGCATAAATTGTGTTCAGAATCATGCCTAGTTTGCTCCAGTTCAGTGATCAAAGTGGCTTCTTCATCTCCGACTGTTTGTTCAAATTCTCTACTTGAACTCTCAACTGCTATCACTGACTCTAGTGCTTGGTTGTGCGCTCCAACCAGAAGTTCAAATCCTATGTTTTGTGTCAATAGTTCATTAAAAGTTCCGGATTGAGCTATTCTTCCATTTTGCATAACCTGTTTAGAATCTTTTATCAGTAAATAACTAAAAACTTTAATATAATATATCAGGAAGATAGTTTGCTGTTTATTTAGTTACCAGAATGAGATCTGCGGCTGAAAGAAATTCGACTTGATGTGTGACGTAGAGCACGGTCTTCTCCTTTAGCATGCCCAGTAGGCATTCCTGTATAATTTCAGAATTTCAGGTATAAATTTGAATTTTTAATTAAAGTGGTATAATTTTCTTACTAACATGTATTAACGTTTTTCTTTAACGCCTATTATGACCTTCGTCCAATTTAAAGAACATCCAAATGTCTATCTAAAGATGGAAATATCTAATAGAGTTTACGAACCTGAAAGAGTTCGGTTCCTGTATGGGCATCAACAGCACTGAAGGGATCATCAAGCAGATATATATCTGCATCATCATAAACTGCACGAGCTATCTGAATCCTTTGCTTTTGGCCTCCGCTCATGTTTATCCCTCTTTCTCCAATTTCTGTCAAATCTCCGGTGGAGAAAAGCTCAAAATCTTTAGTCAATGCACACGCTTTGATTGTCTTGTCATACCTTGTTTTATCATAAGCATTCCCAAACAATATGTTCTCCCTGATGTTCCCTGTCAAGATCCATGCAGACTGCGGAACATAAGCCTTAGTACCACTGATCTTTATTTTTCCTGATAATTTAGGCATCTCACCAAGTACGCATGACAACAAGCTAGATTTCCCGGAACCTACGGTTCCACATATGGCTACCTTCATTCCCCTATTCACTTGTAACTGAATTTCATCAAGATTAGGGGTTTTTGATTCAGGGTCCCAACTAAATCTTCCGTTTTCAATTTTAACATCAAATTCTGTTTGACATCTTGGAACAAACTCAACCGTATCTGACTGAATTTCTTCTTCCTGAAGGTAAGAAGCCACACGATCTGCAGATACTTTCCCTTGTGCAATTACATTGAGTAAATCGGGTAGATTAAATATGGGATCTTGTAACATACGAAATGTGGCTAATGCTGAAAGAACTCTCCCAGCTGTTAGTGGAATCCCCATCAAAGCACACCCTCCAAAAGTCACCACAGAGATGAAACTTGGTGCACCCCAGAAAACAAAAGCACCAAAGGCGTTCAGTTTAAGTGATTTACACAGCCAATTATACTCGACTTTCCTAAAACCTTCGAGTTTTTGTAGATAATGAGTGTCCCATGCTTGAAGTTTTAGAGTCTTCATGCTTCGCAAAACTTCTGAAGTTGACTTCATTCTGGCATCCTTTGCCTCCATGATCTTCGACTGATACCATTTCTGCGCTCTAGTCAAAGGTATGTTCCCGCTCATTAACGCTATTGTTGCTGCTAATCCAACAAAGGATCCCGATCCAAGATTTATGTGAAGAATAAACATTGCTAACGAGATTTGAATAGGTAACATAAAGAATGTGTTCATGTACCACATAAAATCCGTTATTCGTTGGATGTCGACACTCATAAGGTTAATAATCTCGCCACTTGTGTGGCTTTGGCATGAGCGACTTGATAAGACAAGCCCTTTTTTGTAGATATGTGATATCAAAGCCGCCCTGAGCCGGAGTCCTAGTTGACGAGCACCAAAGATCCATTGTCGTTGTGTTAGTGTCTCAACAACTTTGGCAGCTAAGAAACCGAGCACGATTAGGTAGCCGCTGGTTAAACTTCTCGTTTTCTTATCGTTCAGAAAATTCACAAAGTCGCTGATAAGATATGGCCCAACATATGACGCAGCAGCACTTGTAATGGCAAAAAAGGCATTGATGGCAATTTTTTTTCTTGTGAAAAAAAAGACTGCTTTGTAGATTGAAGGATTGTTAGTGTCGCATTGCTTCAAGATTTTGTCAAAGTATTCTGATGTGAAACAAGCAGAATCCATGGTGTCAACATCTGGGACTTCATCTTGGTCGAGGGGTTTCTTGTTTCCATCGACGAACAAAGGGTTCATCCAAGAAAATGTAATGAGCTGAAAAACTGAAGCTTTTCCATACGGGCATTCTAGATTTTCTTGTGAAAGGTGTTTTCGGTTCCCATCTAGAAATGGTTCGGTGACAGGATTTTGATTAGCCGAGACTATGCCTGTTTTTCCTAGTATTGCTAGAAACAACAAGCAGGTTGAGGAAACAAGTCCAATAAAGTCGATGTATTCGAGTAGTCCTGGATGACCATCGTAGGAAACTAGAAACTGGACATCTAGTGTAAACCGGGAGACGGTTAGCAAGAAAGTGCATAGCCACCACGTTCTTAGAATCCAAGGGAAGTCAATGTTTTTGTGTTTTGGGATCATGTACAGTGCAATCAAGGTCATAACCCAAGAAACAATTTGCATGATTTCTGAGGATAGTATTGGGATTTCTAGTTTGCAATGTGCTTCACTTCTTGTCTTAAAAGTTAGCGGGATCATAATGTGTGTTCCTAGTAACAAAACGGAGCAGCATAGACTCAGTTTGTATGGCATGCCTATCTTCATATTGGTGGTGGACATTTCCCTGCTCGTGACTTTTGGTTTGTTGATGCACCATGACTCGATGAGTCTTTTCACAAATCCGATTAAGAGGACTGCAAGTAACCCAAGCTGGAGAATAATGCTGGCAGTTTCCCACAAGCAGGGTGAGCCTGGTTGCAGCCATGGTTCCAAAAACTCAGAAAGCTTGAAACCTGCTATACACCGTAACAACATTTATTTGACTATTTATATTTTTCTGTACACTTTTCAGTCATCTTTAATAAGTAACTTGTTCGTTAACTTCAGAGTACAACAAGTGCAGACAATTTAATACATTACTTGATATTCAACAACGTTATATGAGTTACATTATTGCTGTTCTTATGAGTTAGACAATAGAGAAAGAAGTGTTAATTGACTCATTAATTTGAACATGGCAACGGGAATATAGCATATAAAGACATCGATCTCTTGCTAGCACACACAACCAAGGAACCTTAATTTGTCACTTGGTTTGAATATATACTGCAGTATATAACATTCTAAGACCACAAGATACTTTTGGTGTTCTACCGCCTCACATTCCTTAGTGTTAAAACTAATAGTAAACAGTTGGATAATAAAAAAGGAATTGCATAATTTCCATCAAGAACATATTACAAGTCGAAAGCCATGATGTTCATCCTCCAAAACTAGTCCTATATTCTTTCATTTTTGTTCCCAAACAAGCATTCTCAAGTTCTAGTTTGCCATTACATTCATTTTACTCAAGTTCAAACTCCAAAACTAGTCATATATGGCTATATATATACCAGCTGGAAATGTTACTCCAGAATTGTTTTGCATGAAAAATACAAATTACCAAATATTTACGTGGGTACGATTTACTAACCTATTATGGTGTCGGAGCTGAGCATGGCTTTAGAAAAGAGCTGAATCATGACGGTGATGGTTCTAAACTGTTCCAGCAAATACTTCACTTCATTAACCTGGAGAGGTGATTTTAAACTATATAGCATTAATTTGAGAATGATCCATCACTGCACATTTACGAACTTAAAGTGATGTATTGTGTCTAGTTTTAGTACACTAAAGATGAGTACAACAAAAAGTACTCGCAAATGATATACAAATAATACCGAAAACAAAAAGATACATTTATTGATATGACATAAAAGATAAAGGAATGATATATAGAAAGAATGAAAAGTACAAGTAAGTGAATGATGAGTATGCTTGATTATAATATATGTTCCAAATATCTTTTGTATGGTCGTTTTTTAAGTGGCTTAATTTCAGGACATCTTTAATGGACTACACTCCTGCAATTCCATATATTAAGCAAAAAGTGCTTACTTGCTGAAGATGGTTTCTACATTTTCGGTTAAACATCAATACACAGTTCAAAGTATTTAAGACTAAAGTATTTTTTTTGCTTTCCATGGTACATACGTATCCAATTAGTTCTTATCAACAAAACAGAAGTATAAAATGGAAAGTACTGTAACCAAAAGTGTTAAAAGAGGAAAAGAAAGTTTTAAAGCAAATGATAATGCTTTTCCAAATGTAAAAGATTACGATCCATCCTTTTAAAGTAGTAGTTCTTTACACATAATCTGTTATACGTCACCATGTTCTTGGTCCCGTCCCTTTCTTTCAGCATGTTTCACCTTTTGTAAATGTAGTTCACAATCAACAGTCATCAGACCATAAAAGGAACTTATGTGGTTAAAACAGATGATGTTTTAGATTTATGGGGTTGCGGGTTTGCTTTTGCGGGTCTTCATTTCAAGTTTTACTTGGTAAGTTTGGACATGGCATCAACCGTGAGTTGGTCCATTCAAGGTTCGTCAAGCTATATTGATCAAAGAATATTGCTACATGTAGAATAAGGATGATTGTAATTCAAATGTCGCCAGCCAATCACCAGCTAGGAGGATATAGTATTATTCCTAAATGAATCCTAAGATCGAACTAAATATCAATAAAAACCAATATTTAACAATTTATAGAAATTGACACAAAGTGATACAAAGGAGTAAACCAGACGCACTCAAATAAGGAATCGACGAAATTGTCTGTCTATTGATCTCAATCCGTCAATCGATATGGTTTTTGCATACATATTGGTGAATCCGACTATAAGCGGTAAGACATATGCTAAGAGAAAATGTTTTTCCGTCAGGGCATTCTCTCTGGGTACAGTTATACCAACTTTTCAATTGCTCGTGCCTTCGAAACGCTTATAACATGGTGCAAGATTGTACTTGAAATATAGAAAAAGATATGCATCAGTTTAAGACTCTTGAACAAACTAGTTCGACTTTTAATATTCTAATGTCAAATCTTGTGGGTAAAAGAAACTAAAACTGTGAGTAAATTTCAAAAGTTAGCATACATTTTTCAGACCATGTATAGTAATAAGTAATT
The DNA here is from genome assembly GCA_025667525.1 of Glebionis coronaria. Classification (NCBI taxonomy): domain Eukaryota; kingdom Viridiplantae; phylum Streptophyta; class Magnoliopsida; order Asterales; family Asteraceae; genus Glebionis; species Glebionis coronaria. Next base: position 196,017,848 of record CM046879.1, on the reverse strand, counting down.
AGCTCGACAGATATGTGGTTGTTCGTCAAACAACAGTCGTTTAACAAGGTCTTCGGGTTTTTGTTTGCAGTCACTTTCACTAAATGCCTCACGCTAGCTAGTTTCAGGTTGCGATTGGTGATCGTGATCGATACGTTACAATATAAAATATAAGCTTTTCAGTGAGTTATTTTACCAGACGACCATATATAGCAAATGAACAGACAAGCGAATTCGCACAAAACTTACAAGTTATAAATGCTGTGCATGATAATCAATGATGATGGATCCAGTAATACTAACCTTTCATGGTGCTTAAGACGACCATGTTATCAGAAAGAATATGCCTTCTTTTCTGGCTTGAACGTATTTTGAGCGATACGAACGAATGATTCTGATTGATACCACCTTAGAGAGACATTCTACACTACAAAATATTTGTTGGTGATATAACTCTACACATAAGAAAGTACGTACGGAGATGCATACTAATAAGCACTTAAAATGTGTTCACGGGATGAAAACATTGAGAGAAAATGAAACGTTTACGATAAAATGGAGATAATCTAAATTTAGCGTATGCAGCAACAGTTTTCCAACAAGACAAGAAAAGATACAGACAAAACACTTTACATGATTTTCTCATCAAATTATTCTTAAAATCTAAATATGCTTCAAACTATTCAAGACCATCTCTTCAATGGTAAAGTGATTTTTGGAAAAGCTGTTACAAAAACGTAGTATTATAAAGGACCTTCTCTCATATTTAATAAAAAAAATTAAGATGTACCACAAAATCACACAAACTAAAACATGTTTTAAGTAGTATAATATACTAATGCATATGTATAACCAAAATAAACATAAAAAAAATTTACAACAATATATTACATGTAATACTATAATTAATATTATAATTAAAACACCCATTTACCACAATTTACAAATAAAACAACATATTGTACAAATGTCACTTCAGCCTATTTTCTTTTTCAAAACTAATCATACATGTACAATTTAAACATGTCTGTGGGTCTATTATTTATTGTTTTATATATGTATAATCGCCGACTCTGTGATTAAAAAACCACTCGGTGGTTGTTATATCTTGATGAAGAGATGTATGTAGTGTTTCGTTTATCTTGTCCTAATCAATTTGTGATTATTCCCGGATAGTCGCATCTCCTCCCGGCCTCCACCAACTCCGACCAGATCTGGTGGACACAATCTGATAATTATCTGAAAAAACAGACGACCACAATCCGGCGATGAGAAACACACACATGTTGTCAGTGATAAATACATCTCGCCATCAAATAGCAACAACGTCATCATATTAAAAACATGTGTTTTCTATATATATAATTGATCAATTTTGTTTATTAAAAATGTTGAGAAAAAAACTAACCTTGAAAAGATAGAAGCAGAACAGTTAACTAATATTGTACATTAGATACGCGAAAAAAATAAAGAACCGAACCATTGAAACTCTTGTTACCCAGCAATTGTGTGAAACTATGAACAAAAAGAGAATTGCGGCTGCAATTTAGATCCATAAACGTAGTGATGACCATTCATTGGTTTTGTTTCATAAATTAATAATTAACAAAAATGAAGCGACTGACTACACTCACGGCATAGGCTATGTCTGGCCTCGTGTGAGAAAGGTGTATGAGCTTTCCAACCAGTCTTTGATATCTTTCTTTGTTCGTGGGGACTTGATCCGAGAGAATTGAAAACGAGTGGTTCGTCTCAATTGGCGTTTCAATAGGCTTGCAATCAAGCATGCCGTTTTCAGCCAATAGATCTAGTACATATTTACGTTGGCACATGGAGATTCCACCTTTCGATCTTGCTACTTCAATACCCAAGAAATACTTTAGGTGTCCGAGGTACTTAAGTTCAAACTCAGTGGCAAGTATAGTTTGAAGATTCTTCATTTCTTCCGGGTCATTTCCAGTGACTACCATATCGTCAACATACACAATAAGACATGTCACTTTTCTGTTATTTTTAACAAACAATGTATTATCAGCATCACTTCGCTTAGACCCGATTTTCTTCATGAAGCTTGAAAACGTTCCGAACCAAACCTGGGGGGATTGTTTTAGACCATATAATGCCTTCTTTAGTTTACAAACTTTTCTGCTACACTTGACTCCTGGAGGAGGGTCCATGTACACTCCTTCTTCTAAGTATCCGTTCAAGAAGGCATTTTTTACATCGAATTTGCTTTAGAGGCCAATCTTGATTGGCAGCAATGGAGATTAAGATTCATATTATATTCATCTTTGCTACTGGAGCAAACGTGTCCCCATAATCGATCCCGTATTTTTGTGTATAACCCTTTGCCACGAGTTTCCCCTTGTATTGTTCTATGTTTCCTTCCGAATCTAGCTTCATGGTATATATCCATCTGCATCCAATCGTTCTTTTTCCTGGAGGAAGTTTCACAAGTGTCCAAGTTTGGTTCCTTTGTAGCGCCTCCATTTCTTCGTTCATGGCTTTTTCCACTTTTCATTTTTTATAGCCTCATGTACATCGTTTAGTATTGATATGGTGGACTATTTTTCAACCACTAGAGCATGTAGACTAGCCAAACGGTGGTGTGATACATAATTTCCGGTCGAATACTTCGCCTTTGCCTTCAGGTCTGGTTGGTACTGTTTCTTTGGAACACCCCGGTTGTCGGATATCTTGCTTCGGATATGTCATTCGTTTCCTACAAGACAGAAGTAGATGGGGTATCTGGATTGTTAGTGTTATTAGGCGTACAGTTGGGTCAGTATTTACTGACCCTGAAGCAACTCTAGGATTTGAATATAAAATCCCCCTAAGTGTTTCATGCTTAGTAGTAAAGCCAGTCTGCTAAAGGATGACCAAAGGAACAAAGTTCCTACTGAAGACTTTGTAGCTGAAGAACGTTCAACATTCCTCTTCCAGTTAACTTAGAAGACAAAGGAGTCTTCGCTTCAAATACTAGGCCGTCTAGTTGCTGAAGAAAAACTACTGAAGAAGAGCTTTCAGTTCAGTTTGGCTTGACAATACCAAACTAAATGATGTCGATCTCCTCTAGGATAATGAAGACTCTTTAGTATTCTGATGGTTTGCATTAGGCGGGAAAATATAACTTTAAGTCAAAGTAGGTTGCTTGTATACTTAGGTATAAGTACAACCTTTATCTTTTCTAGAATAGTTTATTATGTACTTTGTACTGTTTATCCAACATGGGCATCAACCACACACTGGATAAACCCATGCATTGAAACATGCAAATGCAAACCCTAGTTTTACACTGCCTATAAAAGGAGTGTACATTGAGAGTGAAATGGTTAACCAATACAAAAGTAGAAACTCTAGAAAACCTTTCTCTCTCGATATCAACTAAACCATATTGCCAAGAAGCATATGAACGTTTAGATTGGAGCTTAAACTTTAACTTTGGTTATACGTTTAAGTAGAGGAGATCACAACCCATTGTCATTCAACCACTTTATTATTCCGCAAACAAAGTGGGTTATAGATTCTTTATTTGATTCTAATAAAATTCTATACGTTGAAAAGTTATTGGTATTGTTGCATTAATTGTTCATAGTTCTTATCTATTGTTAAAACAACACACTTGAGTCTAGGTAAAGAGTTATTACTTAAGGTTGATAATTAATAACGAATTACTAGGGACCAACAAGTGGTATCAGAGTAGTTTGATTAGCTAAACTCTTATTTTATTAAACTACTCATTTAAAAGTTTTCAAATCAAGATCCAAAAATGGCTCAAGTTATACCACAAACCCTAGAATATAGGGGTGGCCAACTCAATGCTGCTCATGTACTAGAGGTAGCTAATTTCACAAAGTGGAAGAAGAGGTTTCTTGTCCACATGGTTGGGATTGAACCTCAATTCCTTGGAATCATTAAAAATGGTCCTTTTGTTCCCATGGTTGGGATCAATAGAAAACCTGAAGTACAATGGACTGCTGATGAGAGAAAAGCTGCTAACCTAGACTAGCGTCTCAAAAGTCTCATCATGTCTGTGCTTCTAGATGACCAAATGAATTCTGTTGTGAATTGCCAAACAGCAAAATCTACATGGGATGACCTTATTTTCTATCATGAGGGACCCTCTGATGTGAAAGAAACTAGAATCATGGATTTAAAGCTTCAATACAACACCTTCAATCACAAAGAAGGGGAAACCCTCACACATACATTCACCAGATACAAAGCACTGATGAATGAACTTGTGAATGATGGTGTTGAGCTTTCAAAACTTGAAATCAACACAGTTTTTGTTAATGTACTACCAAAAAAGTGGCTCAGTTTCTGCCAAAGCTTGAGAAATGCTAATCACATTAAAGATTGTGATCTGACCTCTCTTTTTGGGAAACTCAAATATGAAGAAAACCTAGTTGATAGGATTTATGAAGGCTCAAGCAAGAGTAAAGCATTAACCATTTCTACACCCTTGTCTACAGCCTTCTTCAGTGAGGCTGTCATTCAAGACTACCAAGATAATCCTGATGATGAAGAAGACACAAGAACTAGTGAGGAATATCTGAATGACCTCAAAGAGTAATTTCATGAAAGAGCACTTTTGGCCAAGTCTAGAAGGTTCTTTAAGAAAGGAGGCAAGTTCTCCAGCACCACAAAAGCTTCAGTTGACACTGAATGCTACAAATGTGGGAAGACTGGTCACTATGCTAGGGATTGTTACTCCAAAACATCCATCCCTTCCTATTCCTCACCAGCTCAATCAAGACCATTTGGTCAATCATCATTTCAACCAAAACAAATTGCTTCAACTTCTTTTCAGCAAAACAGGGTTGAACTTCGACCAACAAAAGTCTTTGAGGCTAAATACAGAGAAATCAAGGCTAGACTGGCCCTCATGAGCACTGAAAGTTCTTCGTCCAAGGATCCCAAGCAAGATAAGAACAAAGGGCTCGTTGCTGAAGCTTATGAATGGGATGAAGAAGATGTTTCTTCAGATGATGATGAATTGGTTAATGTAAAAGTGCTAATGGCACTTGCTGATGATGAAGGGTCAAACTCCAATGTTGTGGCCAGAGAAAGTGCCATAAATGGTGAATGGGTCAATATCACAATCAAAAAGGTACAAACTCTTCTTGAATTAGAAGATAAATATGACATTAAATTTTTCTTTGATTACCTGTGCATTGATATGAAATTTGTTGAAGAACAAAGAAACAATTTGCTTGAAAAATATCATAAACTTGTTCTAAAACTTGATGATTTTGAAAGTAAGCTAATAGAGCTAAAAGAAGCTAAACTTGATGTACTTACTTTTCAACAATTGAAAAAAGAGATTCTTGATGAAAATAACTCCCTAAGAGTTGAACTAAAAGAAGCAAAAGATATTGTTAAATCTTGGCTTAGAAACTCTGGTAGGGTAAATCAATGCATCAATGAACAAATTCCTGCTCAAAAAAGGAAAATGCTTGGTGCTGAAGGATCCTCCAGCACCAACTCTATTGTCTTTGTCAAAGCCTCAAATGAGGATGGTATCTCGATCCCTGACGTTGTAAGGTCAGTTGAAGAGAATTTACCCAATCATGACACTAGACGTATCCTTCTCCCTGAATTTCAGACAAATGCTTATTCTTCAGCACCTGTTGAGTCCTCAGTCACTGAGGATGACTCAGATGATGATTTAGAGAATGAATTAAGTACCCCACTTCCTCCTTTGGAGAAGCTGGCTAGTGATGAACCCTCTACTGGACCTAAATCAATCCATTCAATCATCATGTCTCACACCACACACAAAAGTAGTTCTTCCAAACATGTCAAAATTGACACTTCAAAGAACTCTTCAGCTCCTGCTGAAGGTTCACATATGGGAACTACCTCTTCAATTTTAACAAATAAACTAAAGAATGTTAAATCTAAGAAAGATGAGAGAATGTCTCTTGTCATGCAAGAGATCAATGATCTCAAATTGCAACTCAGGCAGCAGCAAACACCAACTCGATTCAGAGATGAACTTTCAAACTCTCCCCATTACAAGTACAAGACACAATTTAAAAGGGCTTGTGATCTATGTGGTCTAAACAACCATCTCACAGAAACTTGCCTAAAAGTGATTTATTGTACTAAATGTGAGAGGACTGACCATCACACTTGTGAACATACTCAATATATGCTTGCTAAAACTAGTGTTGATGCTCACAATACTGAAGCATCTCATTCCAGGCGCAATATGCCTTTCCCACCATGCATTCATTATGGTATGGGCAATCATCACTCAGATGACTGCCACTATTACCCTGTTTGTAATATTTGTGGAAGTTGTGACCATGACACTCATGGACATAATCGAATTATCTCACTCAGAAGAGGTATTAAACCAAGAAACCCAAACTCTATTACCAAATGTTGTGAAACTTGTGGAAGCAATGTCCACACTACATCTGATCACAATCATATAGAGTGGTTCAGAAGAGATGGAGCCCTCCAGGCTAAGAAAGCAAAAGTTGTTCAGACCTCTTCTTCTTCTGAGCAATCACACACATCCTCATCAAGAGGACCCTCTAGATCTAGAACACCTTCCAGATCTAAAACCCCCACCCATCAAAGGTGGGTTTCAAAATAAAACTGACCATTTCCTTAACTTGTGCAGTGTGATCTCAGGAAGCCTATTTGGTACCTAGATAGTGGTTGCTCAATGCATGTGACTGACACCAAAATTTATCTACACAAGTATAATGAGGAACTAAGTCCTAAAGTTGTTTTTGGTGATAACTCATCAGCTACTACTGAAGGATTTGGTTCAGTAAAATGCAATGGTATAGTTTTCACAAGGGTATCATATGTCAATGGATTGAAGCACAACCTCATCAGCATCAGTCAACTTTGTGATGCAAAGTATCTAGTGCTGTTTGATGACAAAAAAGGTACAATCTTCAACTCCAATCATGAAATTGTGATGATTGCTCCCAAAGTCAAAGATGTTTATGTCATGAACATGAACTCTACTCAGGAGACATGTTTCTTTGCTAAAGCTTCCAACATTACTAACTGGCTTTGGCATAAGAGGCTCTCACATCTAAATTTCAAAACAATAACTCTGCTGGCAAAACAAAATCTTGTTATTGGTCTTCCTTCACTTGTCTATTCCAAGGACAAACCATGCTCAGCATGTGAAAAAGGGAAGCACCATAGGGCCAGTTTCAAAACAAAGCAAACTTTATCAATCATGGAAAGTCTTCACTTGCTTCACATGGGCTTATTTGGCCCAATATCACCTAGGGCCATTTGTCATGAAAAATATGCACTTGTCATTGTTGATAAGTACTCTAGGTACACCTGGGTATACTTTCTGACAAAGAAAAGCCATGCACCAGATGTTATTATGTCTTTCATCAAAAGAGTTGAAAATCAAAATGACACTCATGTCAAACAACTCAGAATTGACAATGGCACTGAATTCAATCAAACACTGATCAAATTTTGTGATGACAAAGGAATTTCCCAAAATTTCTCATCTCCTTACACACCTGAACAAAATGGTGTGGCTGAAAGAAGGAACAGAACTTTGATTGAAGCAGCAAGGACAATGCTTGTTGGATCTGCTCTCTCTAAGCCTTTTTGGACTGATGTTGTAGCCACTGCTTGCTACACTCAAAATAGATCCATCATTGTGAAGAGACACATGAATACTCCGTATGAAGTCTTCAGGGGGAGAATTCCAAACATTTCATTCTTACATGTGTTTTGGTGTCCAGTATTCATTCACACTCACAAGGATCACCTTGGGAAGTTTGATGAAAAATCTGATGATGGTTACTTCCTTGGATACTCTCTAGTATCTAAAGCCTATAGAGTTTTCAACACAAGAATACAATGTATTGAAGAAAATTATCACATCACTTTCAATGAAAGTTCTGAAGCTCTCAAATTTACAAATCCATCAGATGATGAACTTCATATTCATGAATCTCACAATTATCCATCTGATGAATTTCAACATTATGAGCCTTCTCAAAGATATCAAACTAAGTTCCTCATATTGATCCATTTAAAGATATGACAAGTCCTACAAAAGGAAATCCTTCAGCATCAAATATTGATGGCTGTCAATCAAATAATGATCAGTCTCAAAATGATCAAAATGATCAGCAAAGCAACATAAATGACCAAAATGGCCAGTTTCAAAACAATCAGCATGCTGACACACATGATCAAAATGATCAATCAAATGAAGTTGTTGATGAACAACATGAGCCCTCTACTCAAAGCTCTCCAACTATCTCTAGGGAATTAGGTCTTGGATGTGTTGCTTCTGACCAAGAAGGAAGCCCTCCATTGATTGAACCTTTGTCTATTGAATATCCTTCAGCAAACACTAGAGATATCCCAAGTCCAAGTTATGGACTTCCAAGTTCTAGCTATAATCATGATACCAGTGCCTATTTCCCAGCTCCACAAAAATCTTGGACTATTAATAGTCACATACAGCTGGCGAACATAATAGGCAATCCTGGTAAAGGTAGAGTCAATAGATCAATGGCTAAGAAACTGAGTGTTGCTTCATCTGGAGAATGCCTTTATGCAAACTTTCTTTGAGAATTGAACCTACAAAGGTTTCTGAAGCACTCACACACCCTGGATGGGTGGATGCCATGCAAGAGGAACTAAATCAATTTGAAAGAAACAAAGTCTGGAAATTGGTTCCTCTTCCATATGGTAAGTCAACCACTATCACCAAATGGGCTTACAATCTCAAAAGAGATGAAACCAATGTGGTGACCAAAAACAAAGCTAGGCTGGTGGCCAAAGGATTTAATCAAGAGCCTGGTGTTTATTTTGATCAAATCATTGCTCCAGTTGCACGTATGGAAGCCATACAAATCTTTCTTGCTTATGCCACTTACATGAACTTCATCATCTACCAAATGGATGTCAAAAGTTCATTCCTAAATGGTGACTTAAAAGAAGAAGTTTATGTTACACAACCTCCTGGCTTTGAGAGTAGTAAATACCCAAACCATGTCTACAAGCTTTACAAAGCTTTGTATCGACTGAAGCAAGCACCAAGAGCATGGTATGAAATACTCTTAACATTTCTCATTGAACATAAGTTTGTCAGAGGAAAAATAGATAGCACCTTGTTTATCTATAAATCTAAAACTGACACCATTCTGGTACAAATTTATGTGGATGATATCATCTTTGGTTCAACAAGCTTGAAAATTTGCAAACAATTTGCCAAGCTTATGACCAGAAAGTTTGAGATGAGTATGATGGGAGAACTCACATACTTCCTTGGTCTCCAGATTAAACAATCTGACCAAGGCATCTCCATCAATCAAGAAAAACATGTCAAGGATCTGTTGAAGAAGTATGATATCAATTGTGCTTTAGTGAAGACTCCAATGGTACCCACTAACAGTTTAGTACCTGATCTCATGTACAATCAGTCAATGAGACTCGGTATAGAGGTATGATTGGGTTACTCACGTACTTAACTGCAAGCAGATCTGACATTCAATTCTCTACATGCCTTTGTGTAAGATACCAAGCTGATCCAAAGGAATCACACCTTACTGTTGTAAAGAAAATCTTCAGATACCTAAAAGGTACACCAAGTCTAGGTCTTTGGTACCCCAAATCCTCAGGTTTTGATCTAAAGGGGTATTCAGATTCTGGCTATGTTGGGTGCAATATGGACAGAAAAAGCACATCTGGTGCTTGCCAATTGCTAGGTGGCAAACTTGTATGTTGGAGTGCTAAAAAACAACAAACAGTTTCCATGTCTTCAGCAGAAGCTGAATGTGTGGCAGCTGTTGGATGTTATGCCAATGTTCTTTGGATGAAAAGTCAACTGGCTGATTATGACATAGAATATGAAAAGGTACCAATCTTTTGTGATAACACTAGTGCTATTGCAATATCCAACAATCCAGTCCTTCACTCAAGAACAAAACACATTGATATCAGATATCACTTTATCAGAGATCATATTGTGAAAGGGGACATTGAATTACATTTCATCCCCACTCAGTATCAATTAGCTGATATCTTCACTAAACCACTGGATGAACCAACTTTCAAAAGATTGATAATAGAGCTTGGTATGCTGAACATTGATGATACAAAACCTGAACCTTCAGCATTCACTGAAGAAGCTTGAAGGTTCAGCATTTCTTAAAAGTTTTTTATTAATGCTAAGTAGCAGTGTCTGAGTAAAGGAGTGTGTAATGTCATGTGTCCTTCTCACTTATGTGATTGTGTATATGATGTTGTCGCCTTATCTTATTCAATGATGCTGAACAAATGATCACTAGTCATCAAAAGTTTCCTTCAGCAAATTCTAAACAAAATTTTTAATACAACTGAGTAGCTAGGCCTGAGTAGAGGAGCGTGCAATGTCATATGTCTTGTTCACTTATGTGAACATGTATATGGGATTTTGTCGCCTCATCTGACGCACTGAAGCTCACAAGTATTGCCATCAGCTTCAGCATATCTGAGCAACAACATTTAAAACAAATCAATCATGTGATGAAAAGTATTAAATGGCATTGAATTTTCTTATGAATAAAATAAACATTCTTTCCAAAGGTGTCATTTGTTAATTAAGGAAATTTCAAACGTCCCCATCCACTGTCAACAACTCCCTGACACAAGAGGCGTTTCACTGTCCAAAGCAACAAAAAATCATACTTTTTGCAGAACATTAATGAGAGAGTTTGTGCCAAATGTTCAAAAGAAACCCTAAAAGATTTAAAAAAATCAAATGGTTTTAAAAACTTTTTACAAATCAGTACAAGTTTTTATATAATCCCTTACAATTGGATTTCATTCCACGCTTACAAATCTTTTCATCAAAAACACACACACAAACTCTCTCTTTCAAAAAACACACACAGAAACAACAATGGCTGAATCATCTTCTTCCCCAAAGGTTGCAAAGATCACACTCAACCCATCCACCCATGTGACTTTTCCCATTGAAGATATCATCTTCAAGCCCAACAACATCACCTTACTCAAACATGAATCCATTAAGTCTGTTCCTGGGGAACAAGTTATGACTTACTTGTCCAAAACTGTTTTAAGGTATGCATTATTGAAGGATCATGGTATGATGTTTCAAAATGTCCTAAAAGAACTTTGGTTCATAGCAGAGGCTTCTAACAACAAGAAGTCAATTGAGTTTGATTCTACCACAGTTGGGATTCATGGTAGATTTGGGTTAAAATAATTTAGAAGGGTTTTGGGTCTAAATTATTTGGAAAACCCTAGTGATTATGAGGCTATACCTGATGATTTTATGATTGTTAAAAATTTCTCTAAAGAAATTGGGTATACTGAAGAGATTGCTGAGAAAGGGGGGGGGGTTAAAAAGGAGTTGTTTGCCACCAAGGTGGAAGTTGCTGATCTTAATGAGTGTTTGGGAGGGAAACTGGAGGCCTTGACCAGATCAACCAAAAGGATGCTATTATTTTATATTATCTGGCAAGGGAATTAAAGCTGATTTTGGGAGGCTTATTTTTTAAGATCTCTATAGGAAGCTGGAGAAAAAGACAAGAGAGAAAAACGTTGTTTACACCAGATTTCTATCTCTCCTCTTTGCTGACCATCTTGGTGATGACTTTTCAAAAATCAATGGAGATAAACTAATTTTTCGACCATTTGATCTTACTCGCTGGAACATTCCAGTCAGCACCATTGATCCTCCTCATACACAACCCATATTGGACATCTACTCAGCAGATGGTCCAGTAGTGTACAAAGCTCCAAAAGATACTCCTCCAACTGGAAAAGGGGATCTGAAAGGCAAAAAGCCTGGAGCTTCATCTGGACCTCGTTAGAAGCGCACGTCAGTTAATAGTAAGAAGGTTATACGTGAGTCCAGAAAGAGGAAATCCCTCACATAATCTTCCTCAAAGAAGATTGCTGATGAATCCCAAGGCCATGTTTTGAAGAAGATTAAGTCCTTGGTCAAGGACAAGAACCCTAGCCAGCCGTCACCTTCAGTCTCTGCTAGAGGTGACATGCATAAAGAGGCCTAGAAGGCAACCACTCTCTCAACTTCTTTAGGAGATAAGGGTGAAGATGGAGCTCACCCTCAGCTCAGTAGTGTGGAGTCAGCATTGGTAAGTAATTTAAATCTGAATACAATTCCTATTTCATTACCAATTCCTATCATTTTTCACTCTGAGTCTGCATCAAAGAATGATGTGTCAGCAAATACAACAGCTGATGCTGACCATGGCCTATCTATTTCTGATGATGCAGTCCCCCCACAACAGGGTCCTACTGAAGGAACCAAAAACATTATCATTGATCTTAACTTATCAGGGACTCTTTCTCAGGATCCATCAGGTAAAACCAACCCTGGTGGTGAAGGACTTGAAACTGATCCTCACACTGGAGGTGATGCTTAGAAGACACCCAAGGAAGTGAATCTCACCACTGGCGCCAAGGTGGGACACTTGCCTTCATTTGTATTCAGCATGTCTGGTGATGATTTGGAAAAGGAACTTGGATTCAGTGAAAGAATTTCAGTCAACCTTGATGACAGTGATGAAGAGAATGTTGATGCAACACCAAAGCCACCATCCCCCAGAACTGAACAGGTAAAAGAATTAACAAATCAAGTGTTGATTCTTTAATCACAGGTGGCTAGACTAAAGGAAGAAAATGTGCTTGCTGATACTGAAATCTTAACTCTTAAAGCAAGACCAATTCCTCCTTTTGCTGAACAAATCAAGGATGTCATCATTGCTTCTTTGAAACCACTAGTCAAAGATGTGGCCACCACCACTTCCTTAAAGCAAGAGATGTCATCACTTATGGACTCCATCAACGGTGCTTCCATGGACTTTCCACCAGAATTTACACCAGTACCTGGCCAAGTTAATGCTTTGTGTGATTATGTGTCAAAGATAAAAGATAGAGTGGCGTTACTGGAAAAACATAAGTTGACCATATCTGATGAGGTTCAGCTGAAGTTAAATGTGCTTGAAAATGTTCCAGCCGTGCTGGCCAAGGTATCTGCCACTCTTGATCTTATTTGTGGCCTCTTCCCTGCTGGTGAGTCATCAGAAGCTGCTAGGCAGTCTTCTGTTGAGGGGGAGAAAAACACCATCCAGCAGCTCTTTCAGAAACATACCCAAAAGAAGGCTAAAAACAACTTGTTGTCTATGAGTCACCAATTACTGAAAAGAGCCCAGCAAAGGGTAAGGGGGAGTCATCAACCAAGAATGATCATGTGGATGGGCTGAACACAAGTGGAGAAACAACTGATAGTGGTTCACCCCCTTTCATACCCAAGAACAAAGGAGATTATACACTGAATGATCAACTGATCTAAGTTGGGGTGGCCACTCAGGAAGAACTCAACAAAATCTAAAAGCTTCAGGAAGAAGAAAAGCTAAGAAATTTGAAGCTGAGCTTGTATGAACAAATAGGGAAAGCTGAAATGGAAAATCTTTTCAAGAAGAAAATGTTATATGAAAAGTTTTGTATAACAAGGCTGAACAGAAGAAATCTCTCACCAATCACCAATGTTGATATGCTGACCAACAGAGGTGATATTCATCTCAAGTTCTATAGGGGTGATGGAACTGATGAGATCATTGAAAACTTTCAAGGAAAAGAACTTTCTTACACTGAGTGGACTGAAATGAGTGTGAAGATTGAGAAAAGGAAATCCAAGAGGTGGGATGAAGTTCCCACCAGAATTGAGCACTTTATGAGAAATCATGAAAGACTATGTGAGATTCTGAAAATCAACACTCAAGTTTCTCTGGAGGACCAAGATTCCATACTGGAGCTGAACAAAAGATCTAATATGATACAACCTGGTGTGGGTGACATTTTTGTCACTACAAATAAATACAAAGGATTTATTCAATTTCAAAATCATCTCACTGGCCATGTACTAGACGAACCAGAACTGGGAATGATAATGTTCAATTATAAAGAACGTCAAGACTTTGTGGGCATAAGTGAACTCGGTGAAATGAACAATGAACTTATCTCGAATGTTTAAAGGATCTTTTACTCTCAGCATGGAGGTCCAGGACGTACAGATGCTGCTAGAACCTTCAGCATGTGCTTGCTTGCTATACTAGACCACAAAAACTCAGATCCATCAACTCAGACTCCCATTATTAAAGAACTTAGGCCTAAGGAAAACTGAATAATCATTTGTACTATTTTTGTTGTAATTTGTAATGTTTCATGAATAAATGATTATCTGATGTTTATAAGTATTTTATTATTCAGTGCAAGTAAGAAGAAGTTGTTATGCTCACTTACTACTGACATTATACTTAAGCTATTTGTATATCCAAATAGGGGAGATTGTTGGTTCAGTATTTACTGACCCTGAAGCAACTCTAAGATTTGAATATAAAATCCCCCTAAGTGTTTCATGCTCAGCAGTAAGGCCAGTCTGCTGAAGGATGACCAGAGGAACAAAGTTCCTACTGAGGACTTTATAGCTGAAGAACGTTGAGCATTCCTCTTCCAGTTAACTTAGAAGACAAAGGAGTATTCGCTTCAAATACTAGGCGGTCTAGTTGCTGAAGAACACGTACTGAAGAAGAGCTTTCAGTTCAGTTTGGCTTGACAATACCAAACTGAATGATGTCGATCTCCTCTAGGATACTGAAGACTCTTCAGTATTCTGATGGTTTGAATTAGGCGGGAAAATATAACTTTAAGTCAAATTAGGTTGCTTGTTTACTTAGATATAAGTACAACCTGTATCTTTTCTAGAATAGTTTATTATGTACTTTGTACTGTTTATCCAGCATGGGCATCGACCACCCACTGGATAAACCTATGCATTGAAACATGCAAATGCAAACCCTAGTTTTACACTGCGTATAAAAGGAGTGTACATTGAGAGAGAGAGAAAGGGTTAACCAATATAAGAGCAGAAACTCTGGAAAACCTTTCTCTCTCGATACCAACTAAACCATATTGCCAAGAAGTATATGAACGTTTAGATTGGAGCTTAAACTTTAACTTTGGTTATACATTTAAGTAGAGGAGATCACAACCCATTGTCATTCAACCACTTTGTTATTCCACAGACAAAGTGGGCTATAGATTCTTTATTTGATTCTAATAAAAGTGTATGCGTTGAAAAGTTATTGGTATTGTTGTTTTATTTGTTCATAGTTCTTATCTATTGTTAAAACAACACACTTGAGACTAGGTAAAAATTTATTACTTAAGGTTGATAAGTAATAATGAATTACAAAGGACCAACACGTACCATTAGCTACCTCAGGATGATTGATAGTTATAGGTTCGGTTTCATCGACATTCTCGGTTCCAACGGTGGTTGTACTATCTTGGTTATCTTTTTCATCAACTTCAGCATCGTAATAAAGAGTGTCCTGATTTCCGTGGTCGAAGGAGGCATGTTCAGTTGGCTCGTGTTCATTTTTTTCGTTCTCATTGACATGGAGATCCAAACCAGGGGTAGATTCCATCTGTTGGTAGTGTGGGTTCGCTTCATCTTGTTTCTCCCCCTGAAGCGGGCTTGCATCTCCAAAGTATTGAACAGTCTCGTGAAAAGATACATCACGTGTCACATACATTTTTTCCATGATTAGATCATAGCATCGATACCCCTTTTTGTTAGTAGCATACCCCAAATAAATGCATCTAATTGCTCTTGGCTCTAATTTTCCTATGTTATGATGAACATATGCAGTGCACCCAAAAACTTTTGGTTCAAGGCCGTAATTTACGGGCATGTTTACCAATTCATGTAGCTTCTGTAATGGGGTTTTGAAGTCTATCACTCGTGAGGGACTTCTATTCATGAGGTATGCAGCAGATCGGACAGATTCATCCCAAAACTTTCGTGGAACATTCATATCAAACAGGGAGGCCCAGACTATTTCAAGTATTTGACGGTTTCGTCTTTCTGCTAACCCATTTTGTTGGAGTGAACTTGCACAAGATGTTTGGTGACGGGTTGAGTTTTATTTTCAAAATAGTTGCATCTCGTGGTTGTTATATTCCCCGCCATTATCATATTGTAATATCTGAATTTCCCTTTGATACTCGGATTTAATGATTTGGTGTAGTTCCTTAAATCCATCGTGTACTTCTCCTTTGTTTTTCAAAAGTGAGATCGAAATCATTCGAGTGCATTCATCCATAAAGGTTACAAAATACCGTACACCACTAGGCGTGGGGATCCGAGTCGGACCCCATACATCGGAATGTATAGTCATAAATGGAACTAAAGTTTTATTAGAACTCGGAACATACGAACTTCTCTTGTTTTTTGCTAACTCACAAGTGCCACGCTTAAAATCACTATCCAGTACATTCAAAAACAAATTTGGTTTAAGCTTCCTAAGGTACTTAAAAGATAGACGCCAGAGCCGGCGATGCCACAACCATGCTACAGACTTGTTTGCTCGACTTATTCCAGTATGATGCTGTAGAATATTGATAACCTATGAATCTATGAAGTGGGTTGAAGATTTCTAGAGAGAGAAACTAGAGAGAGAAAGTGAGAGATAAACTATGTGTATTTTATTCAAATGAGAAAATAGAATGTCAACAACCAACCCCTTTCCATGGTAGAAAGGGGTATTTATATCCAAGGCCTATATTGGGCTTGGGCCGACCCATGACAAGCCCATGGGTCGGTTTCTTACTTAACTTAATGAGTAACACTAACTACGAGCTATTACAACATTAATAATATTGTGGAATGACCGATACTTCTAATATACGTAAAAACGTATTTCTAACAATCTCCCCCTAAGGGAGTTCACTCCACGTTACAAAGTTCTAAACCTAGCATACTATACTAAGTCTTCGTTCTTCAGCTCGTAGTCTTTTCTTCTTTCTTTTTGTTGTGAATATGTTTATTTGATCTTTTAGGCTTTGGCTTGAGAGCATTGTTCTTTTGACCAATCACGTGCGATCTTTGCCTTCTTGTGAAACTTGCCTCCTCGTGACTCCATGTTCCACACACTTATGTCTTTTTGTTGAATTCTCGAAAGCTTCAGAGTTTGGTACAGCGGAAGACTTCATTTTGCACTTTCTTGAATTTTGCTGAACTTTGATGCAGAAAAACATAAGCATGTGGGAACGACTTCTACAGGTACACCGCAACACCACCGTCTTCAACTGGTACACAGCAACGCCACCGTCTTCAACAGGTACACAGCAACGCCACCGTCTTTAACAGGTACACAGCAACGACACGAATAAAATGGCTTTGACATTTTATTCTAATTCGGTAGCATTTTACCTCCGGTCGGTGAAGACCGTTGGACGATATTAGATATCGTACCCGTGACGGATAGTTTCAATTAAGTAACTTCCTGACAGGATTTCGCGGGTAAACCCGTTCTCTTTATTCGACCGTCCAAAGCTGACTGCGAACATAAAGAGTGAATCATTTGGATTAAAAATCCTTATGATTGAAGCCGTCAATTCATGAAACCTGGAACAAGTGAATTTCAGTTAAGATTTTCACCATCGTTGCTTTCCAGTTATCACGAGCTTAATTCATAAAGAATCTTGCACGTCACCTACCAAGTGCTGTTTGATGTTAACACTAGAAGGATTTCCACTCGTCACTGTGATCAATAAAGAATCACTCTGAGTGTTCTGGCAAGATCATATGATAATGCGTAGAGGCCTGGAACGAGTTTAAGTTCAATTAAGAATTAAACTACTGTTTCTTTCCAGTTTTTCACAAGATTGGTTCTAAAAGAACCGCACGTGTAACCTACCATGAGCTTGTTTGATGTTGGCTCAAGCAGGATTTCCATCTTCATTGTAATACTTGCGTATTACTCGGATGTTCTGGCAATATTACAAGAATACTGCGTAGGACTCATAAAAATCTCTTACTTTTCACAGTGTGTGAGAAAGCAAGGAATAAATGGAAAGTGTCCTAATGAGACTTTTGATGATCTCTTGGCTCTAGACTCGATAGTGCGTTTTGATTTAGTGATTGATGACTGGAGAGGAGTGCCACCTTTTCAATATCAGTCTATTCGGAGTGAATAAACCAATAGATAACGTGTTGATCTCCGTGTGATTAAAACAAATACCTTTTGAGAGATATTTGATTTAGTTGGGAAGGGTTGTGCATTGCATCACTGGGTCCATGATGTCTTTCTTCAATATCGAGAATCATTAACAAAAATGATCTCAATAGCATATGTATTGACCCGGTTTCTGCCTAAAGTTGTAAGGAGGGCTTCTTTCTTTACACCCTTTATCTTTACAATTCTTTTTCATTCTTCAACCCCTTCAATGCTTACCAATACGTCATAACTAGCACTTTGTTGTGATTGTTCCAGTGCTAGCTTAAGTACTTGGTCGGCATTCAGCTACGTTCACAATCTTTCTCCAACTTTCCTAGGACTTCTAATTCTATCTAGGGAATTGTCCTTGGGAAGATTCCATCGGCTCTGATGAATCATTGGACTAAACGTATTCCTACCAACCTTTTGTCACCACATTCGTCGTGAATTAAGCGTGTTTTGGGAAAGTATAGCCACCATGAAAAATCCTTGAAAATCACCTAAGGTACTTGTGATATTGAAATCAAAAGTTTTGTACCTTAGGTGTTTTGTTCATCAAAAACGCTCCCCCTTAACACGTGCTTTACACATATTAGGTTGGATTATCGTTAAGTCTTTTTCATCTTTTAGCCAAGTATCATTTAAGTCTCCTTAATCCCATTTTATCCCCTTATCCAAAATGTTAACCATTAATATTTGGGATATTGAATGGATTAACCGGTCTTTGGGTAAAAAATGAAATCGATGGTTGGCCATAGAACATGTTAATGCTCCCCCTTAAATTAATAAGGGATAGTTGTAGTGCTTTAGTATGATATATTTTGAAAGATTTAGAATCTCGTGAGAAATTCTTGAAAAATTATTATACCTAAACACTACATCAAACCGTAAAAGCACAATATTCACAAATTTACATATTCACAATTAAAAAATCAATATAAAGTGGACCTGAAATGTACGACCCATTAGATGGATCGTTGCAGTAGCTTGTGGTGCACTCCATATGGTCTACCACCAACGAATCTTTCTAAACTCCTCATCAATCTACGTTCACGGAGCTTTTGATCAATCTTCTTGATCACATACTTCGCCATTTGCTGATAACCCTGATGCGAATCCTCAGTCATCTCTGGTAAAGACCCACCCGAATTAAGATGCTCCAACTTTCCTCTGACATATAGGAGAGTCCCATCACTGTACTTATAAAGCTCACCCACCCTCATAAACTTCATTATCCCACGGCTGTTCAAGTAGAAAATCCCGTAATTCAGAACAGTAATCCCGGTATAGGGACATCTAGCGACATGTTGAGGTAGAACTTGATTCATTGGACGGGTGAGGTTAAGCTTCCTTTGGTAGCTTTCAACTCCCAATTGAAGATCTTCAACTCGTTTCTTGATAACAACGCTTCGTGTGAACATACGAAGTGTTGTATTCAAGGCAATGATGTCTTCACGAGCAATATGGGTGAGTTGATCCCGGGTATCATAAGCAACATGTCTTCGATATCCTCAAGGCGAATGATAGAAAAATCTCCCTGCTGGATTGTGTATTCTCTGTCATCCTCCCTTTTTAGACGAATCTCCGTCACATGATAATAGCCATTCTAGGCCTCAGTTTTCAGTCCCAAAATGCTGGAGATGCGAATATCGGATCTAACGTTGCTTCCTGAATTGACCAAGCAGCAACCCCTGTACGCCCTTCGGACTCGTTCGTCCCAATGAGATGCACCTATAACAGCATACATATCATAATTACGAGTTATCTTTGGGACCCAGAGTCGGTTTACCTTTTCCTCGATCCAGGGTATTGTCCCACAGTTAGCAGCTTTCAGCAAGGTCATCGAGGTTGCGTACTTTGATGAACCCTTGAGAAGATAATCAAGATCATTGGGGACGAAGAAGTCGAGAGCAATCTGATTATCTTGAGAAGGATCAAGTGGAGGTGGAGCTCTTTCTGATTCATGGAGGCCTGGCCTTTGAACGGTGTTAAGAGCTTTCAGGACCTCGTCAGCATAATACTCGAACTCCATTCGGGTTAACCTGGTTTTGGCGCGAATTCTCTTATCCTTTAGCGCTCTCTTCACCAAAGACGGAGTGACCGAAGTCTTATACTCATGAGCCAGAAATGCACACAAGTCAATCGGACTACGAATACGGAGATATAGAACATCTCTGTCAGCGTCTGTGATTGGATCATATTTAGCAGCTGCCGTGATCCAAGCTTGTGGCGGTGTAGTTTCATCAATATCCAATGTGTCCGCCCAGTCCCGTGTGCTTGACTCGGGAACAGTAGATTGTGGTTCTTGTTGTAGAGGAGTAGAAACATGAACATCTGCTGGTTCTGATTCAGGCATCTCGGCGGTGTCATGAACCGGCGAGTGTTGTGCAGCTTCAGGTTCAGTTACTGACTCTGCAATCACAGGAGCAACAACAGAACTAACAGGGTTAGTGGTAGCAGGTATAGACACAGCAATAGATGTACCAGGAATCGATGACGCCTTAGTGGCATTCACATCATGGCGCCACTTGGATCGTCTTGATTCCGTTGAAGTGGATTTTTCCTTTTCTGCAGCATCTTTCTTAGACTTGGTTCCAGACTTAGAAGGTTTCCTTGTGCTGGCAACCTTATCCCCTGTTTCAGGCTGTTTACCATCATCATCTGCATCGCTATCCTCGTTGCTTCCCTTAGCACTCTCCTCATTTCCATCACCACCATCATCACCATCATCATCATCATCATCCTCATCATCATCACCACCATCGTCACCATCATCATCATCTTCTTCTTCTCCTTCTTCTTCCTCTTCTTCTTCACCAGTACCCTCTTCCTGTTCACTATCATCTTTTTCCTCCTCAGGCAGAATGTGGTAAGGTACCACACTTCCAAACATTTTGAACAGCTGATCATCCTCCATGATTGCTTCATTCAGTGATTTGTAGAGTGTCCGTTGAATCTTAGATTTATCAAAAGATCAAAGTTCCCTCATACGAGCTTTGAGGATCTTCTTTAATTCAAAATCCGTTAAATCATAGGCAATTTTGTAGGCGGATTCAGAAGGATTGGATGACTTGATCATCAAGTTATCAGCCGCAAGTGTCTTCAACTCATCACGTAGTTTTGGCATAATGGACTCAACGGATTCTTTCACTCTCTCTTCAACAGAAGCTTCAAGTGTTTCTTTCTGCTCCTTGTATTTATCCCTCATAGCTTGAAGTCTCGTGATTCGTGCAGCATACTTATCAGCTTCAGCCTGCTTAACCTGAGCTAGTTCTTCTGCATGAGCTTTACGTGTCAACTCCATCTCTGCAGCGAACTTAGCAAGCATCTCTTCTTGGGCTTTCTTAGATGCTTCTTCACTTTGAACTCGTCTAAGTAGCTCTTGGCGAAGTTCATTCATCTCTCTTTTTTGATTATCCGTATGTTTATCCAACATTTCTGCCATTACAAATGCAGCCATTGAAGACGATGCAGAGCTACTCTGGGTTGGTTGAAGAGGCTCGGTTGTGACCACAGTACTGAGAATGGGAGTTATTGGAGGTGGAAGGAATGGTGTTGAAACCGGTCGGGTTGGTAAGGGTTGTATTGGTGGAGGTTGAGTTACTAAAGGCTGAGTAGGTACCATGATTGTAGGAGCACCGGACTCCTTTTCAACACTTGCTGAAACAGGGATGGATGTCTCCTTCGAAGTAGAATACTTTTCAGGTGATCCAAACTCATCAATATCCTCTGGCTCCTCGTAATCTTCTTCAACATTCATCTGTGCACCCGAACCACTACCGCCCGTATCTCTCCTACTCCTTTCAATAGCTATCTTCATTAATTTTCTCTCAGCCTTGTCAAGAGTAGGATCATCAACATCTTCTTCGTCACGGAGAACCAACTCATCAGCCGTACCCTTTCCCTTCTTAGCCTCAGTCTTCTTCTTCTTGGTTTCGGGTTCAGATAAAGCAGCTGGTTGCTTGCGTTTACCTTTACTCTTGACCGTAGTAGACGAGTCTTCTCCTGTCTGAAGGCTTGCTTTTAGCTTCTTGATTTCTAGTAGCAGTAGTTTGTAATCAGCAGAAGCTTTAATTTTATCCGTCAGAAGATAATCGGGAATAGGACCAGGAATAACAGCACCAGATGGTCCTTCATGCCTTAGATCCACAGTGTGATCAGCCTCTTCAGTGTGATGACGACTTGCTGCACGCTTATCAATAGTAACATCATTCTTCATAAAATAATTAATGATAAGCTTGATAAACCGAGGGTAAGGAAAGAAATTAGTCTTCAGCTTCTTGTTTTGGAAGATTTGAAAGTTAAATTCTTCCCACAACAATAATGCATAATCTGCATTTGAGCCTGTGTACATTCCATGGAAGATGTTCATAATTGGACTACGCAAAGCATCATGCCCACTGGTTTTAGGTGTAAGACATCTACTGAGAATACCCAAGATTGCTCTCCAAGGTTGACCTACTTTAGCGATGGTAAACTCAGACACAACTCGTATGTCAGGACATCCAAGAGCATCGAACATCTCCATGAGTTCGTCTTTAGTAGGATCCCTGGAAAATGACATACCTTTGGGTGTATCCCGAATTCCAAATATCTTACGGAAGTCTGAAACAGTAAGTGTCTGCTGCTTGTTGTCGAGAGTGAAGGTGATCTTGTTTGAAGTGCTTTCCTTGGTAGCTCAGAACTCATACATGTAATCATAAGGCACCGAGGCAGTACTCCTTAAAGCATTCTTAAAGTGAGAGTGATCAAGGATTGCTATGGCTACTTTAAATCCATGGTGAGTGGATTTTGAGACTTGCTTCAGCCGGTAATTGTTAGGTATGAACTTGAGGGTTCGTGCTTCGGCAATTGCGGCTGCTCTAGAGTCTTGGATTGCTTGTACTGTTGGATTAGTCATCGTATCTGCTTAAGATAAGACATAAAAGGTTGATGCACAAAAAAATATATAGATATATATCATTATGACTTCTAAGCATAATACATTTCAACAAGTACTTATAACAGGCAAACAACTATCAATCCAACAACTCTTCATTCGGAACTCTTCATTCGGAACTCTTCATTCGGAAGTCCTTCATTCAGAACTCTTCATTCGGAAGTCCTTCATTCGGAACTCTTCATTCGGAAGTCCTTCATTCGGAACTCTTCATTCGGAAGTCCTTCATTCAGAACTCTTCATTCGGAAGTTCGTCCGGAACTTCTTCATTCGGAAGTTCATCCGGAACTTCTTCATTCGGAAGTTCATCCAGAACTTCTTCATTCGGAAGTTTATCCGGAACTTCTTCATTCGGAAGTTCATTCGGAACTTCTTCATTCGGAAGTTCATTCGGAACTTCTTCATTCGGAAGTTCACTCGGAACTTCTTCATTCGGAAGTTCACTCGGAACTTCTTCATTCGGAAGTTCATTCGGAACTTCTTCATTCGGAAGTTCACTCGGAACTTCTTCATTCGGAAGTTCATTCGGAACTTCTTCATTCGGAAGTTCATTCGGAACTTCTTCATTCGGAAGTTCACTCGGAACTTCTTCATTCGGAAGTTCATTCGGAACTTCTTTCATTCGGAAGTTCATCCGGAACTTCCTTCATTCGGAAGTTCACTCGGAACTTCTTCATTCGGAAGTTCATTCGGAACTTCTTTCATTCGGAAGTTCATCCGGAACTTCCTTCATTCGGAAGTTCATCCGGAACTTCCTTCATTCGGAAGTTCATAAGCCTTGTTCATCCGGAACTTCTAAACGCACCCTATAAATGATTATTCTAGGCGCGTGTGTGAGATTTAAGGCAATCTAAGGCAACTTAACACAATCTAATGATATTCCGAATAAAACCCACCTAAAACCCTAGTCAATTAATCCCTAATTAGGCAAACGAACCCTAATTTGATAAAGTTGATTACCCGAATCAATTAACTTGATTTAAATGATGAATTAGGCGAATTATAAGTTAAAGATTCGATGTTATTACCTTTTAGATCGAAGGAAACGAATTGAGTGAATGAATCGAGAGTTTTTGAAAGCTTGTATGTGTGTTTTTGTGTTTGTCAATGGCGGCAATAATACAATGAAGAAGATAGAACAAAAAGACGGGGGGTTTGGTTTTGACTTAGGTCAAATTTTAACAAGTTTCACAAATTGTCACCTTTAACCCTACAGTTTTCACTCCTTTTCCCTTTTTATTCCTTATCTTTTCATTTTTTCTAACCATTGTTAAATTTCGCCAACACAACTTAAGCATCGCAACCTATTAGCAAATCTCCAAGATCTTAAAGCAATTCCTATCACATTGAACGAGCACAAGTCGTATTCTAAAGCAAGACCACTCATAAACCATTTAGCCAATTAATTTTCCTCAAACACTTTTGAAACTCGTTTTGATGACGAAGATGATTTAATATTTTTTCCCCCTTAAACGATGACCCGTTTTCTATTTAAAGAGCTGTAGTCATTGTTTAAAGAGTCAAATATTGATGAAAACATTTCCAATTAATGTCTTGAAAAGATTGATTCGTGGTGGCAATAAAATTTCTCTTATTTTGACAAATTAATGCACTGAGACGTACACTAACTCGTGTTAGACCAAGTTGTAAAGTAAACTTGATCCCTTTGCATGATTTGGCTTGTAAATCATGCCCGAGAAAATTAATTCCCGTTGTGAGCCAACGTTTTCCAAGGAAATACGTGACTTTAATATGAAAACCGGGTTGCAGTCTGAAATAACTACAAGCCAAAATGGGCATGTTTTAAAAATGTACAACTTTTATACGGACTCTATTTATGGCGCCGTGTCAATTTTGATCGACATTTCTAAAGCCGTAAATATTACCGTACTAAAAGACATGCCCGATTTAAAAAAACGAAAAATATTTTTGGTTTTTCTTGATTTTATAATATTTATGGTTTTTCTAGGTTTTATATTTTTTATGGTTTTTCTTGGTTTTATATTTTTGTATTTTTCTTTTTGTGGTTTATATATTTACGATAATATACATGATCACGAACAAAGGTTACGCCTGAATAGTTTACCACCACTATTCAGCTGATTCTTCTGCCAATTCTTTGAGAGTCGCTGGAGTGAATGATTTCATGCCAAGCTTGTCGATCAAAAACTCGATTCGTCCTCGATCTAAGGCTTTGGTGAACATATCTGCCAGCTGATACTCAGTAGTGACAAAATACAGCTCGATCACTCCGTTCTCCACCTGCTCTTTAATGAAATGGTAGCGAATGTCTATGTGCTTGGCCCGGGAGTGTTGAACGTAGTTGCAGCAAAGGGCAATGGCGCTCTTGTTGTCACAATACATCGGGATTTTGTTGAATCCCAAACCGTAGTCAGTTAGTTGTGATCTCATCCAAAGGACTTGAGCACAACAACCGGACATGGCGATGTATTCAGCCTCCGTGCTAGAGATTGCAGCGCTTTTCTGCCTTTTTGAAGACCAACTGATCAATCTGTCTCCAAGGAGTTGCACAGATCCAGAAGTGCTACGCCTCGTGTCTTGACACCCAGCATGATCGGCATCTGCGTATGATATTAAAGCAATATAGGAATCTTTCGGATACCATAGACCACGATGAAGTGTTCCTTTGAGATCCCGAAAGATCCTTTTAACAACATGTAGGTGCTTTTCGGTAGGCCTAGCCTGATACCGGGGACACATGCATACGGCAAATTGCAAATCAGGCCTGCTAGCAGTCAGATAGAGAAGGGTGCCGATCATCCCACGGTAAAGTTTTGGATCGACAATAGTCCCATTCCTATCTTCATCTAACTTGGATTTCTCCACCATTGGAGTGTCCAGGGGGTCACAATTTTCAAAGTTATATTTCTTTAAAGATTCTAGAGCATATTTGGATTGATTAATAAAGATGCCTCTGGGATTCTGAGAAATCTGTAATCCTAAGAAAAATGAAAATTTTCCCATCATTGACATCTGAAAGCGTGTGGACATTATCTTCTCAAAGCGTTTTGACAATTCTATGTTAGAGGCAGCAAATATTCTATCATCAACATAAATTTGTACCAGAATCATGTCGTTGTCCTCCTTGAGAGTGAATAGAGTGGGGTCCACCTTGCCTTTGGAGAAGCCTTCCGAGATGAGATATGTTGAAAGGAGATCGTACCAGGCGCGTGGAGCTTGTTTCAACCCATAGAGAGCCTTCTTAAGCTTGTACACATGATTAGGAAACTCCGTGCTAACGAACCCATCCGGCTGACTAACATAGACTTCTTCCCTTAGTTCACCATTCAAAAATGCCGTCTTCACATCCATTTGATAGACGATCATGTTCATATGAGCAGCATACGCAAGGAATAGTCTAATAGCCTCCAATCTTGCAACAGGAGCAAAAGATTCTTCAAAGTCTATACCCAAGGCTTGTTTATATCCTCTAGCAACCAATCTAGCCTTATTCTTCAATACTACACCCATCTCATCGAGTTTAACCTTATAAACCCATAACAAAGTAAGGATGTTAACCTTGTCAGGGAGAGGAACTAATTCCCATACTTCAAGTCTTTGGAATTCATTTAGTTCCTCTTGCATGGCTTCAATCCAAGATGATTGAGTCATAGCCTGTTGCCAATTTTTAGGTTCAACTTCGGAGAGAAATGCATCAAAGTAGCAATAGAGTGCACTCTCTTGTAATTGATGGCGTGTAGAGACTCGTCGATCGAGACTACCAATGACATTCCTAATTGGGTGATCTTTTGTCCATTTGGTGCTATGTTTTTCAATCCTAGGTGGTCTGGAGTGAACAATAGAAGGAGCTTTTTCTGAGGTAGACGCGGCTGAAGGGTTTTCAGGTATCGGTACACCAAAGAAAGGAAGCTCTTGTAGGTGAGCATATTCCAAATCGTGATCAATAGAATCCTCTTCAACATCATTAGGCACAAGTAAGGGTGACGATTCAGGTGTAGTTTGAGAATCACTTGGTAAAGGTGCATCCGGTTCAATGTTAATTGAAGATGCATTAGATAAAGCTTCATTTGCTTGAGCAACAACTTCAGGGATTGGAGCTATCACTACAGGTGCTGGAACTCATCATTTGGGGGATCAAAGAATTCATCAAGCAACGGTTGAAACAGTTTATCCCACTCGGGCCTTGTAGGTGGTAAAAATGATGTAGAAGTAGGATTATTGGGAACTAATCCGGAACTAATAGCATCGGTTCCCATCTCATGAAGCGCGGGTTCAGAGCTGTGTTGCTCAGAAGCCATCGCTGTCAGCACATCGAAATCTGCGTCCATAGTTTCTACTATTTTACCAAGACGACGGTTGTAAATTCGGTATGCTTTCTTGGAGGGTGAGTAACCAATGAAAATACCTATATCGGCTTTCGGTTGAAGTTTGCCCAAGTTCTCACTATTAATGTTTGGATAACAAAGAGCACCAAACACATGAAAGAATGAAACATCGGGTTTACGATCATGTAGAAGCTCGTAAGGTGTTTTTCCATGGCGTTTTCGAATGATAGAACGATTTTGGGTGAAACATGCAGTAGGCTTCTGCCCACAAGAACAATGGAGTGTTCGCATAAATCAGCATAGTCCTAGCAGCTTCCATAAGCGTACGATTCCGTCTTTTAACGACACCGTTTTGTTGTGGAATACGTGCAGCGGATGTTTCATGTGAGATACCAACATCTTCATAGTAAGCACGAAGAGTCTGGTTGACGAACTCTGTTCCATTGTCTGTACGAATACGGCGGACAGTAGTATTTAAACGTACCTGAATGAATTTCAGAAAAGTGATGATAGCCTTCGGTGCTTCATCCTTTGTACGTAGAAATCTAACCCATGTAAACCTTGAGAAATCATCCACAATAACAAGAATGAATTTCTTACCGCTCACACTTTCAGTTCTCGTTGGCCCACAAAGATCCATATGCAAAAGATGAAGTTTTTCTTGATTGGTGTCTTCAGCTTTGGGCTTGTATGATTTCTTGGTACTTTTTCCCCTTGAACACGCGGAACATAAATGATCCTTGTGAAATTTGAGCTTTGGAAGACCACGAACTAATTCGTTTTTAGCCAGATGATTAATAGCATCAAAGTTGAGATGAGATAATCTGCGATGCCTTAACCATGACTTGGTCTTAGATGCTTTAGAGAGAAGACATACTGGAGAGGCGGCCATCATGTCTTGTAAGGACAAAGTATAAAGATTTGCACCACGAGATCCCTTCAACAAATCTTTTCCTTCCAAGTTGCGGATGAAACAAGTGTGTTGTCGAAAAGCAACCTCTAGGTTGGAATCACAAAACTGTCCTACTGAAAATAAATTATGACCATGGCCTTCTACATAGTATACCCTTGAAATCGTAACGTTTCCAATATGATATTCACCATACACCATTATCTTTGCAATATGATCATTACCGAATTTAACCGTTCCAAGAAACTTGCTGACGAAATTTCGGAGCATCGAGCGATCTCCGGTCATATGCTTTGAACAACCAGAGTCCAAATACCAGAGGATGATTTGGACCACCTGAAAATATCACCAGACGAGGACAATGTAGAGGTATCGGAATATGAATGTTCCTTGTTATTAGCAGGTACAGATTTAATAATCTTAGATTTGCTAACTTTAGGTTTCTTAGATTTCCTAGCCTTCTTCTTCCTAGTTGGTGGTGTAGATTCTAGTTGGCTTAAATCCTGAGGTATTTCTTCACTGATAGGCACTATAGTGGGGGCTGACCTAATTAAAGGGCGCTGTTTCCATACTTTAGTGCTAGTGTGCCTAACTAAAGGACGCTCAGACCTAACCTCAATGGATGCATTCCTAGTTAAAGGGCACATTTTTCCATCTAATGTAAAGGTCCTACCAGTGGGACGCCATTGCCAGCCAACTTGGGCACGAGTTCTACCAGTTGGCTTCCATTCAAGATCATTCCTAATGGCATTCATTTCATTCACATGATCAATAAGACACAAATCATGACGTTGGGAAAACAAACATTCATTACAATTCCAACATTTCAAATCAGAATTCACAAATGGTTTAGGCTTCTGCACAGGCGCAGAGCTTTTAGTCTTAACATGATTCTTTTTATTTAAATCTGAACTAACATTCCTATGGTGAGCTTCTACTTTCTTCTTGTTGGTACTACTAGTGGAGGGCTTGATCTTATCTTTCTTGAGTGGCGATCCTTTAGCCTTAGTAGACTCTTTTACTCCTATAGAAGGCAAAGTGGGAACATTAGCAACAGATTTTAAAGGTGCCTTACTTGATGGTTCCAATGACGGTTTTGCTCCTAGGGTCTTATTGAATGGAGTTACAGCAATGGGTCTATTAATGAGTAGTGCAGAACCTGGTTTACCTATGTATTGTAAATATGCTAAGCAATATTGAACTCGCTTCATATATTCATGAGCTGATTAATAGTAGCTACTTGAGGGATCTAAGGCATAAAGATCTTCTAAAATATCCCTAACAAGATCTACATGCTTAACTGCATTCCTCATATAATCATCGTAGGTAACCGGGTTGTTCTTATGGAGCGGGTTCTTATAAAGCACTATTGACTTGGTTGTTGGAGCACTAGAGGACGGTGCAGAGTTGGTAGCTAAGTTATTAACAGCTTCTTGTCGGGTGAGAAGAAGTGTCTCCTTTAACTCGGCCAAAACCATGTTTTTGTCAATGAGTAGGATGTTTAAGTCAGAGATTTCCTCACATTTTTGGTTCAATTGTTCAACATAAGATTGTTGTTGTGCCGCATTAAAAGCGAAGCGTTCTTCTAGTGAACCATAAAGTTTGGACATTCCCTGTCTTGCACGGTCCATCTCCCCTAGAATAGACGAAAGTCTAATTTCTAAGTCCTGGTTTTTAGACTCTGCAGCCTCTAGTTCCAATTTTAGTGTTTCATTTGATGACACATCTCTCTTCAATCTCATAATCTCTTCCTCTAATGCCTTAACTATTGCAATCATCTTGTCACTCGTCTCAACACCGTTTTCACAACCATTTGTTATCAAAAGATCCTCATTTTGAGTTTGTTGTTTTAATTCTAAAGATATACAATGTTGTTCAAGTTGATTAAAGCGTTTTGAAAGTAAATTGTAAGAATCTTGTAGCTTAAAAAATTCAGCGTTAGATTCGTGACAAGAATGATTATCTACCTCATTTACAGTATCAGCAACATTTACAGAGAGATCACACACATCATCACATATATTCACAGCATCACATTTAATCATAGCGGATGTAAGCTCATTCGAATAATTAACATTTACAGTAGTAAGCACATCACACGAAATTACTTGGGACAAGAATCGGTCATATTCGGATAAAATCTTTTCCTTTTCAATTAATTGTAGTTCGTAAGCGGTGTCCATTTCATAAAACACTTTTTGAACTTCTGCAATTTCAAATTCAAGATTTTCCGAAAGAGATGCAAAACTTCCTTTTAGACTTTCGACAAACGGATTGATCTCATTCTTAAACACCTCGTTCATGTGTTCGAAAGCCCATTCTCCAGCGTTTAGGCCATTTGAAGTCGTACATTCCAAAATGTCCTTGTCAAAATTAGTAAAGTATTGATTAATCTCTTGCAAGTTTAACCATACAGTGCTAACAGGTGGAAGATCCTTTGGAATTTCCTTAGGTCCTTCCATTTTGACAAGTGTAGGAAGTGTACTAGGGTTTTCTTCATTTAACATGTAGGTTGGTGCTGTAATGAGATCTTTGTCCATATGGAAGCGAATTCTAAAATCTGTTTTAGCAAGCTCCTGATTCATTTTAAAATAATCACAATCGGGATATTTTGCAAAGTTGTATGACCGATTCTCATCAACTAGATCCTTATTTGTGCGATCATCGAAAATAACAATCGGGTCTAAGACCAATCCTAATTGGGTTGCATTATAAAGTCTAGGACTATGGATAAAAGCTTGTTTTGCATACCGTGGGTTAGGGGAAGGCCTTTTTGACGCGACAAGTTAAACTCTCTAAAAGATGCATCAAATAAGTGTATTAGTTGAGAGGCAGCGTATTGTCTTAAAAGCAAATAATCTAGGCTTCTAATCTTATTAGCCGCATTAATTTCCATTTCATTCTTCTTAGACTCGAGTAATTCAAAATCCGTTTGAAGTTTTTGAAAATTAGTGACCACTAACTCTTTTTCTTTAAGTTCGTTAGAAAGATCTGCTCTTAAGGTTTCAATTTCTTGCAAATGACCCATTTGTTTGTTTCGAAAATGATCATATTCAGGATTTGTTAGAACACTAGACGAAAGAACTAATTCCAAAGTTTGAACTTTCTCGTTGCATAAGGCAAGCTCATCAGACAAATTCTTATTCTTAGCTAGGGTTTCTAAGAGTGCAGCATTCATTTGGCGAAGTAATGTAGCAGGAACCATGACCAAATCTTGTTGAGCAGGAGTATGCGTATGCGAAATGGCTCCCGGTTGTGATTCACTCAAAGTCTGGGGACTCACATTGATATTACTATCATTGATTGTCTCCTCATTTGAAAGACTCACCACCGAAGACTCATTCGAATCAGCACGCTCTTGCACAACTTGATGTGGTTGAATACTAGTATCAGTGGTATTATCAGTGGTATTAATAAGTACCTCAGATCTTTTTTCTGGCCCTAGACTAGAGATAGTTTCCATAAGAGCTGCTTGTGCCGATTGAAGTTCATCACAGTCTGAATCATAAGCATCAAGATCATCTGCTTGGTATGCTGCATTCTGTGTGGTGACAACGTCTTGTTCAGCAATCCCTGGATCAGCAAGAAATGCAAGCTCCTCTTCATCAAGTTCCCTTCCTTGTGCCTGAGCGTTTACCAGATAAATCTTCTCTGCAAACCATTGACCATCCCTTCTCCTCTTGGGTTTCTTGCAATCCCTGGACATGTGACCTTCTTCCTTGCAGTTGTAGCATGTAATCATTCTCAACTTGCCTGTGGAATTAGCCCGTGGAGGAGTGTTGACCATTGGAGCAGGATGTGCGTGCATTGGTGGTTGATGTAGTAGGTCTCCCCTGATAAGGTTGAATAGGTTGAACCATTACCCTGCCATTCTCAATAGTAGCTTGTTGACGAGAATTGGATGAATTCCTCAGCTGATTGTTAGTAGGAGCTGGTCCTCTAAATCCTCGTTTGCTTAATGTCCTTATGAGATAAGCAGACATAGTGGCTAACACTTCAACTGGGTCAGTTCCTTGTTTGAATTCAGGAATGGGGACTTCATCATCATCACAATACATTGCTTGGTCTTGTTGAGCTGCATAAGCACTAGAAGGAATACTCATGTGATCAGAGTAGCTTGATAGATATGCTGCATTCTCTTGATAAGAAGAATATGAAGACTGAGCATAAGGTGCAATGCTTGCTGGGTGAGGTTGTGAAGCATATTGTGATGAAGGTGCATTAAACCGATATTGTTGCTGATGTGAGGTGGGTGGTTGCGGTAGAATCGAATATTGAGGGAAGCTTGGTGTCATGTAAGGTGATGGATGATAGGCTTGGTGTCCCAAAATATAAGGAGTGTTGTTGTGTGACAAGCTTGGTTGATTCACCATCAAAGCTAAAGAATCAGGGTACATACCTCGAGGCTAACGGTGCATGATCACATGTTTCTCATGCTGCTGAAGAAAAGCATAGAGTTGATCCAAATTGCACTTATGCAAATCCCTGGTTAACTTAACATCGGTAATGTACTCACCCCATTCAGCTTGAGGTAAAGTATTCAAAAACTTGGTGTTAACCTGGAATGGAGCAATCACGAGATTGTATACATTCAGATCATTCATGAGAGTGGTGAATCTGAAGTAGTAGTCGTGAAGCGTTTCCCCTGGGCTGTACGTGAATCTATCAAATAGATCATACAACTGACATTCCCTTTCCTGTTTAGTCAGAGACGTACCTTGTAGCAACACCTTTAGACGTTCCCATAAATCCTTTGCAACCGTATACTGACTTACCATTCGATAGATGTCATGTGGAAGAGCTTGGAGAATGGTTTGAAGAGCCTTTTCGTCTGCATCGGCAACAAGTTGTTGAGCTGGTGTAAGTTCTTCAAATTCCCGTGGTCGAGTCACATTGTTAACCACGATGGTACCATAATCAAGTGGACCATTCAGAATTGACTTGACCATAAGCCTCCCATATGTCGGTTTTCCCTTGATGTATGACATCATACGGCCTTGCCATGCTTCAAAGACTTCTTTAATGAGCATTGGAGGGCGATTATCCGTTCCCGTAATGACGGAAATGTCCGTAAGTGATGTCATCTGAGGCATTAATGAATTAGGATTCATTTTGTTCACTTCAAAGAGACAAAGATTATCGGTTGATCGAGCAGTGAAGTAAAGCTTGTGAATTGTGTTGAGTTTTTGTTGTAAGAAACCAAGATTAAATCCTCTAAAAAATCGTCGAAAAAACAAGTGAAATATCCCTTGATCCGGAACTTTTGTTGATTCGGAAGTGTTTATTCGGAAGATTTGATCCGGAACTTTCCTTGATTCGGAACTTTCCTTTGATCCGGAACTTTCCTTGATCCGAAACTTCCCTTTGATCCGGAACTTTACCTTGATCCGGAACTTTCCTTTGATCCGGAACTTTCCTTGATCCGGAACTTTCCCTTGATCCGTAACTTTACCTTGATCCGGAACTTTCCTTGATCCGGAACTTTCCTTGATCCGGAACTTTTGGTTCGGAACTTTTTGATTTGGAACTTTTTCTTGATCCGGAACTTTCCTTGATCCGGAACTTTCCTTGATCCGGAACTTTTGGTTCGGAACTTTTTGATCCGGAACTTTTGTTGATCCGGAACTTGTTGATCCGGAACTTTTTGATCCGGAACTTTTTGGTTCGGAACTTTTACTGGG
The DNA here is from genome assembly GCA_025667525.1 of Glebionis coronaria. Classification (NCBI taxonomy): domain Eukaryota; kingdom Viridiplantae; phylum Streptophyta; class Magnoliopsida; order Asterales; family Asteraceae; genus Glebionis; species Glebionis coronaria. Next base: position 195,983,982 of record CM046879.1, on the reverse strand, counting down.
AAACAGATACTTTGTTCGAGTAACAGTCGATCAAAAATATGAAGAAAAAACCCAGATTTTTACCAAGTTACCCAAAAAGTTTTGTGATTTCTACTAAAATAAGTGAAAACTAATACTTATCTACTAATCCCAATCACAAAATCACCAAAAACTCCAAGAATCAAGATGGATCTTCTTAAAGAACACTAATACAATCAAAAACTAAATAACAACACAAATCATTACCTTAAATCACCCCATAGCTCTTGATACCAAATGTAGAATATTGATAACCTATGAATCTATGAAGTGGGTTGAAGATTTCTAGAGAGAGAAACTAGAGAGAGAAAGTGAGAGATAAACTATGTGTATTTTATTCAAATGAGAAAATAGAATGTCAACAACCAACCCCTTTCCATGGTGGAAAGGGGTATTTATATCCAAGGCCTATATTGGGCTTGGGCCGACCCATGACAAGCCCATGGGTCGGTTTCTTACTTAACTTAATGAGTAACACTAACTACGAGCTATTACAACATTAATAATATTGTGGAATGACCGATACTTCTAATATACGTAAAAACGTATTTCTAACAGATGCGCTAGACTTTGATGTTTTTATTTGAGATAGTACAACCGCCCCCGCATAGTACCATAGCAAGAATCTGATGCATTGTCATATCCTGAAAGACACAATCATTTGGCCAAAAAATCACATAGCAGTTGAGAGCTTCAGTAATTTGATTAACGGATAGTAAATTAGATGGTAAGGATGGAACACAAGGACCGAATCAAGATCCACTGAGTTTGAAATCTTTATAGATCCTTCACTTGTTACGGGTGATGTACTTTCATTCATGATGCATATGTTTATTTGTTTTTGTGACAACCACGGTTTTGAGGTTCGTCACTTGGTCTTATTTTAGGTTATTTTATATGACTAGGTGTTTTATGTGCTTATGTGTTTATTTTGGGGTGAATGAGAGTGGTTTGAACATCGTTTATGAGTACGGGGTTGCTCTTAAGTAAATTGATGAACGATTATTTCATGAATCATGAGCTCACAATATAGTGACTAGGGGTGTCAAATAGGTCAACCCAACCCGAACCCGAACAGAACCCGATAAGGCCTTATAGGGTCGGGTTGATTCCGGTCAAGTTAACTTATTGGGTTTATCGGGTCAACCCGATAACCTTATAGGATCGGGTTAGGGTCTAAATTAATATGTTATCGGGTTAACCCGATAAACTTGATAAGCTACAACAACATATTTTAAAATTTATTATTTTCTAATCAAATCCCTCTTTATCATAGTCTACTAGCAAAAATTTCTAATAAATAAAGCTAGCAACATAAAATATATTATATTAAGTTTTTGAATTTGGTTCTAGTGCATTGTGGCTTATATTACTGTTTTTTTTTCTTTCTGTTTCAAGGTGTACCACAGATAGATAGGTAAAATAAGATGCACACTGTCCAAAAATCTAACCCTTTCACGTAATATATCTCGTTTCTTTCGTTATAAATTGCCAAAAAAAAGAACTCATATGATGTTACTCCATTTTGATAAATTTCGTGTTAAGTGATAGCATTTAAATATACAAAGCAAATGATATGATAAGATTGGAGGGTAACCCGATAACCCGATAAACCCGAATCTATAACCCGCAACCTGATAGACCCTAACCCGATAGACCCGATATGTTATGGGGTCGGGTTGCGGGTTAGTTTGTATTTTTTCAAAACCCGATAAGACCTGACCCGATAAGCCTCAAACCCGACCAAATAACCCGTTTGTCACCTCTAATAGTGACTATGAAATTAAATGGAGTTATTTTGGTGTTTTACGTATACGTATACGTATTATAGTGAATCGTATTTTTACGATTTAGGGTTTAGCATTTAGAGGTCTCGGATGATGTATTTAGCCTCGGGAATAATTTACGGGATGGTTTTAAGTCATTTTTGACTTAGTTATTTAGTTTTTTCATTGTTAGAAATACGTTTTTACGTATATTAGAAGTATCGGTCACTCCACAATAATATTCATGTTGTAATAGCTCGTAGTTAGATAATAGTTGTTAGTTACTTATTAACTTAAGTAAGAACCGGTCCATGGGCTTGTCATGGACCGGCCCAAGCCCATGTTTAGCTTGGTACTATAAATACCCCTTTCCACCAAGGAAAGGGGTTGGTTGTTGTTCCATACACATTTCATATTAATAAAATCTTCCATATATTTCTCTCACTTTCTCTCTCTAGTTTCTCTCACTAGAAAACATCAACCCACTTCATAGATTCATAGGTTATCAATTTCTACATTTGGTATCAGAGCTATGGGGTGATTTAAGGTAAGGATTGTGTTGCTTTTTTAGTTTTTGAATCTATTAGTGATCTTTAGGAAAAATCAATCTTGAATCTTGTTGTTTTTGGTGTTTTTGTTATTGGGATTGATTGATAAGGATTGGGTTTAGCTTATTTTGGTAAAAATCATAAAACTTTTTGTGGTTTTGGATCAAAAATCGGGGTTAAAAGCTTCTTTTTAAGTCTCGGAAACAATTTCTTCCAGTTTTTTCCGAATAGGATTCCGAATAGGAGGATTTTCAGCATAGACAGTTTATTCCGAATAGGATTCCGAATAGGAGGAGTTTCCGAATAGAAGAAATTTTTCCGAATAGAGAATTTTTTCCGAATAGAAGAAAATTTTCCGAATAGAGAATTTTTTCCGAATAGAAGAAAATTTTTCGAATAGAGAAGTTTTTTCCGAATAGAAGTTTTTTCCGAATAGAAGTTTTTTTCCGAATAGAAGATTTTTTTCCGAATAGCCAATCTTTCCGAATAGACACCAATTTTCCGAATAGCCAATTTTTCCGAATAGACACCAATTTTCCGAATAGCCAAAATTAGGAAATATTCCGAATTGCCATCATTCCGAATAGACCAGTTTCTCCGAATAAGCCAAATTGCCAAAATATTCCGAACTGAAGAAAACATTCCGAATAGGGGGTTTTCCGCATAAGGGTTATTCTGCATAGAGTTTATTCCGAATAGGGTATTTTTCAGCATAGGATTATTCCGAATAGGCATTATTCCGAATAAGGGTTTATTCTGAGTTTGGGTTATTCCGTATAAGCAAGTTCAAGGGGTATTTGAGTTTTTCCGACGATCTTTAGTGGATTTAATCTTGAGTTAACCAACACAACACAAATTCTCAACCTTTTTTCACTGCTCGATCAAACGATAATCTTTGAGTCTGTTAAGTGATCACAATGAATCCAAGTTCATTAATGCCTCAGAGGACATCTCTTACGGATATCTCGATCATAACGGGGACTGATAGTCGTCCACCGATGCTTATTAAAGAGGTGTTTGAGGCATGGCAAGGTCGAATGATGCAATATCTAAAGGGGAAACCGACATACGGAAGGCTTATGGTCAAATCGATTTTGAATGGTCCACTCGACTATGGTACCATTACGGTTGACAACGTGACTAGACCACGAGAATTTGAAGAACTCACTCCAGCTCAACAACTTGTTGCAGATGCAGATGAAAAAGCTCTTCAAACAATTCTTCAAGCTCTTCCCCATGATATTTATAGGATGGTAAGCAAGTATACGGTAGCAAAAGACTTATGGGAACGTCTTAAGGTGTTGCTACAAGGTACATCTCTCACAAAACAGGAAAGGGAATGTCAGTTGTATGACCTGTTTGATAGATTCACCTACAACCCAGGGGAAACACTTCATGATTATTACTTCAGATTCACCACACTTATGAATGATCTGAATGTATACAATCTTGAGATTGCTCCATTCCAGGTTAACACCAAATTCTTGAATACTCTACCTCAAGCTGAATGGGGTGAGTATATTACCGATGTCAAGTTAACCAGGGATCTGCACAAGTGCAATTTGGATCAAATATATGCCTTCCTTCAGCAGCATGAGAAGCATGTGATTATGCACCGTTCTCCTCGTGGTATGTATCCAGATTCCTTAGCTTTGATGGCGAATCAACCAAGTTTGTCACACAACAACACACCCTATATCTTGGGACATCAAGCCTATCATGCATCACCTTACATGACACCAACTTTTCCCCAATACTCGATCTTACCACAACCTCCCACCTCACATCAGCAACAGTATCGGTTCAATGCACCTTCACCACAATATGCTTCACAACTTCCTCCAGCAAATGTTGCACCTTATGCTCAGCCTTCATATTCTTCTTATCAAGAGAATGCAGCATATCAAACAAGCTACCCTGATCAAATGAGTATTCCTTCTACTGATTATGCAGCTCATCCAGATCAAGCACTGTATTGTGATGATGAAGAAGTCCCTGTTCCTGTTTTCCAACAAGGAGCTGACCCAGTTGAAGTGCTAACTACTATGTCTGCATATCTCACAAGAACTTTAAGCAAACGAGGATACAGAGGATCAGCTCCTACCAACAATCAGTTGAGGAATTCATCCAATTCTCGCCAACAAGCTACAATTGAGAATGGCAGGGTCATGGTTCAGCCAATTCAACCATATCAGGGGAGATCTTCTACTTCAACCAATGCTCGCACGATTACTCCTGCTCCTGCTCCAATGGTCAACAATCCTCCACGGGCTAATACAGGCAAATTGAGAATGATTACCTGCTACAACTGCAAAGAGGAGGGTCATATGTCCAGGGATTGTAAGAAACCCAAGAGGAAAAGGGATGGACAGTGGTTTGCAGAAAAGATCTATCTGGTAAATGCTCAGGCGCAAGGAAGGGAACTTGATGAAGAGGAGCTTGCATTTCTTGCTGACCCAGGGATTGCTGAACAAGACGTTGTCACTACGCAGAATGCCGCTTACCAAGCCGATGATCTTGATGCGTATGATTCCGACTGTGATGACTTTCAAACTGCAAAGGCTGCTTTCATGGCAACTTTCTCCAGCTTAGGGCCAGATAAGAAATCTGAGGTATTTATTAATAACACCGATAATGCCACTGATGCTAGCATTCAACCACATCAAGTTGGGCAAGAGAGTGCTAATTCGAATGAATCTTCGGTGGTGAGTCTTTCAAATGAGGAGACAAACAATGATAGCAATATCAATGTGAGTCCCCAGACTTTGAGTGAATCACAACCGGGAACCAGTTCGCATATGCCTACTCCTGCTCAACAAGATTTGGTCATGGTTCCTGCTACATTACTTAGCCAAATGAATGCTGCACTCTTAGAAACCTTAGCTAAGAATAAGAATTTGTCTGATGAGCTTGCCTTAAGCAATGAGAAAGTACAAACTTTGGAATTAGTGCCTTCGTCTAGTGTTCTCACAAATCTCGAATATGATCATTTTAGAAACAAACAAATGAGTCACTTGCAAGAAATCGAAAACTTAAGAGCAAATCTGTCTAGTGAACTTAAAGAAAAGGAGTTAGTGGTCACTAATTTTCAAAAACTTCAAACTGATTTTGAATTACTCGAATCTAAGAAGACTGAAATGGAGATTAATGCTACTAATAAGATTAGGAGTCTAGACTACTTGCTGTTAAGACAATACGCTGCTTCACAACTAGTTCACTTATTTGATGCTTCGTTTAAAGAGTTTAACTTATCACGTCTAAAAGGCCTTCCCCCTAATCCACGATATGCAAAACAAGCTTTAAGACATAGTCCTAGACTTTATAATGCAACTCAATTAGGATTGGCTTTAGACCCGATTGTTTTTCCCAATGATCGAACAAGTAAGGTTCTAGTTGATGAGGATCGGTCATACAATTCAGCAAAATATCCCGATTGTGATTATTTTAAAATGAATAAGGAGCTTGCTAAAACTGATTTTAGAGTTCGCTTCCATATGGACAAAGATCTCATTACAGCACCAACCTACATGATAGAGGAAGAAAGCCCTAGTACATTTCCTACACTTGTCAACATGGAAGGTCCTAAGGAAATTCCAAAGAATCTTCCACCTGTTAGCACTGTATGGTTAAACTTGCAAGAGATTAACCGATACTTTACTAACTTTGACAAGGTCATCTTGGAATGTACGACTTCAAATGGCTTAAATGCCGGAGAATGGGCTTTCGAACACATGAACGAGGTGTTTAAAACTGAGATCAATCCGTTTGTCGAAAGTCTAAAAAGAAGTTTTGCATCTCTTAAGGAAAATCTTCAGTTTGAAATTGGTGAAGTTCAAAAAGTGTTTTATGAAATGGACACCGCTTACGAACTGCAACTAATTGAAAAGGAAAAGATTTCAACCGAATATGACCGATTCTTGTCCGAAGTAATCTCGTGTGATGTGCTTACTATTGTAAATGTTAAATATTCGAATGAGCTTACATCCGCTATGATGAATTGTGATGCTGTGAATATTTGTGAGGATATTTGTGATGATGTTTGTGATATTTCTGTAAATGTTGCTGAAACTGTAAATGAGGTAGATAATCATTCTTGTCACGAATCTAACGCTGAGTTTTTAAAGCTACAAGATTCTTATAATTTACTTTCTCAACGCTTTAATCAACTAGAACAACATTGTATATCTTTAGAATTAAAACAACAAGCTCAAAATGAAAATCTTTTGATATCAAATGTTTGTGAAAACGGTGTTGAGACAAGTGACAAGATGATTGCAATTGTTAAGACATTAGAGGAAGAAATCATGAGATTGAAGAGAGAGATATCATCAAAGGAAACATTAAGAATGGAACTAGAGGCCGTAGAGTCTAAAAACCAGGTCTTAGAAATTAGACTATCAACTGTTCTAGGGGAGATGGATCGGACAAGGCAGGGACTATCCGCTCTTTATGGTTCACTAGAAGATCGATTCGCTTTTAATGCGACACAGCAACAATATTATGTTGAACAACTGAACCAAAAGTGCGAAGAAATCTCTGACTTGAACATCCTGCTCATAGACAAAAATATGGTTTTGGCTGAGTTAAAGGAGACACTTCTTCTCACCCGACAAGAAGTTGTTGATAACTTAGCTACCGACTCTGCACCGTCCACTAGTGCTCCAACAACCAAATCAGTAGTGCTTTATAAGAATCCGCTTCATAAGAGAAACCAGCTTACCTATGATGATTATATGAGGAATGCCATTAAGCATGTCGATCTTCTTAGGGATATTTTAGACGATCTTTATGCCTTAGATCCCTCAAGTAGCGACTATTATTCGGCTCATGAATATGTTAAGCGAGTTCAATATTGCTTGGCTTATTTGCAATACATAGGTACACCAGGTTCTGCACTACTTAATAATAGGCCCATTGCTGTCACTCCATTTAATAAGACTCCAGGAGCGAAACCGTCATTGGCACAATCAAGTAAGACACCTTTAAAATCTGCTGCTAATGTTCCCAATTTGCCTTCTACAGGATTAAAAGAGACTACTAAGGCTAAAGGATCGCCACTCAAGAAAGCTAAGATCAAGCCCTCCACTAGTAGTGCCACAAAGAAGAAAGTAGAAGTCCACAATAGGAATGCTAGTTCAGTTTTAAATAAAACGAATCATGTTAAGACTAAAAGCTCTGCGCCTGTGCAGCAGCCTAAACCATTCGTGAATTCTGATTTAAATTGTTGGAATTGTAATGAATGTATGTTTTCCCAGCGTCATGATTTGTGTCTGATTGATCACGTTAATGAAATGAATGCTATTAAGAATGGTCTTGAATGGAAGCCAACGGGTAGAACTCGTGCCCAAGTTGGCTGGCAATGGCGTCCCACTGGTAGGACCTTTACACTCGATGGTAAAATGTGCCCTTTAACTAGGAATGCATCCATTGAGGCTAGGTCTGAGCGTCCTTTAGTTAGGAACACTTGCACTAAAGTATGGAAACAGCGCCCTTTAATTAGGTCAGCCCCCACTATAGTGCCTATCAGTGTAGAAATACCTCAGGATTTGAGCCAATTAGAATCTACACCACCAATTAAGAAGAAAAAGGCTAGGAAATCTAAGAAACCTAGAGTTAGCAAATCTAAGATTATTAAATCTGTACCTGCTAATAACAAGGAACACTCAGATTCCGATACCTCTACATTGTCTTTGTGTGGTGATATTTTCAGGTGGTCCAAATCATCCTGTGGTATTTGGACTCCGGTTGTTCAAAACATATGACCGGAAATCGCTCGATGCTCCGAAATTTCGTCAGCAAGTTTCTTGGTACGGTTAAATTTGGGAATGATCATATAGCAAAGATTATGGGATATGGTGAATATCAGATTGGAAACGTGACGATTCTAGGGTATACTATGTTGAAGGTCTTGGTCATAACTTATTTTCAGTAGGGCAATTTTGTGATTCCAACCTTGAGGTTGCTTTTCGACAACACACTTGTTTCATCCGCAACTTGGAAGGAAAAGATTTGTTGAAGGGATCTCGTGGTGCAAATCTATATACCTTGTCCCTACAAGACATGATGGCCGCTTCTCCAGTATGTCTTCTCTCTAAAGCTTCTAAGACCAAGTCATGGTTATGGCATCGCAGATTATCTCATCTTAATTTTGATGCTATTAATCATCTGGCTAAAAACGAGTTAGTTCGTGGTCTTCCCAAGCTTAAATTTCACAAGGATCATTTATGTTCCGCGTGTTCAAGGGGGAAAAGCACCAAGAAATCTTACAAACCCAAAGCTGAAGACACTAATCAAGAAAAACTTCATCTTTTGCATATGGATCTTTGTGGACCGATGAGAACTGAAAGTGTGAGCGGTAAGAAATTCATTCTCGTCATTGTGGATGATTTCTCAAGGTTTACATGGGTTAGATTTCTACGTACAAAGGATGAAGCTCCGAAGGCTATCATCACTTTTCTGAAGTTCATTCAGGTACGTTTGAATACCACTGTCCGCCGTATTCGTACAGACAATGGTACAGAGTTCGTCAACCAGACTCTTCGTGAGTATTATGAAGGAGTTGGTATATCACATGAAACATCCGCTGCACGCACTCCACAACAAAACGGTGTCGTTGAAAGACGAAATCGTACACTTATGGAAGCTGCTAGGACCATGCTTATTTATGCGAACGCTCCATTGTTCTTGTGGGCAGAGGCTATTTCTACTGCATGTTTCACCCAAAACCGTTCTATCATTCGGAAACGCCATGGAAAAACACCTTATGAGCTTCTACATGACCGCAAACCCGATGTTTCATTTTTCCATGTGTTTGGTGCTCTGTGTTATCCAAACATCAATAGTGAGAACTTGGGTAAGCTTCAACCAAAAGCCGACATAGGTATTTTCATTGGTTACTCACCGTCCAAAAGAGCATACCGAATCTATAACCGTCGTCTTGGCAAGATTGTAGAAACTATGGACGCAGATTTCGACGAGCTGACAGCGATGGCTTCTGAGCAACACAGCTCTGAACCCGCGCTTCATGAGATGGGACCCGGTGCTATAAGTTCCGGATTAGTTCCCAACAATCCTACTTCTACATCATTTTTACCACCATCAAGGCCCGAGTGGGATAAATTGTTTCAACCGTTGTTTGATGAATTTTTCGATCCCCCGACTAATGAAGTTCCAGTACCTGTAGTAATTGCTCCAATACCTGAAGTGGTTGCTCAAGTTAATGAACCTTTATCTAATGCATCTACAATTCACATTGAACCGGATGCACCTTCACCAAGTGATTCTCAAACTACACCTGAATCATCACCCCTACTTGTGCCTAATGATGTGGAAGAGGATTCTACTGATCACGACTTGGAATATGCTCACTTGCAAGAGCTTCCTTTCTTTGGTGTAGCGATCCCTGAAAACCCTTCAGCCGCGTCTACCTCAGAAGAAGCTCCTTCTATTGTTCACTCCAGACCACCTAGGATTGAAAACCATAGCACTAAATGGACAAAAGATCACCCAATTAGGAATGTTATTGGAGATCTAGATCGACCAGTCTCTACACGCCATCAACTACAAGAGAGTGCACTATATTGTTACTTTGATGCATTTCTCTCTGAAGTTGAACCCAAAAATTGGCAGCAGGCTATGACCCAATCATCTTGGATTGAAGCTATGCAGGAGGAACTCAATGAATTCAAACGACTAGAAGTATGGGAATTGGTTCCTCGCCCTGACAAGGTTAACATCCTTACTTTGTTATGGGTTTATAAGGTTAAACTTGATGAGATGGGTTCGGTATTGAAGAATAAAGCAAGATTGGTCGCTAGAGGATATAAACAAGCCTTGGGTATAGACTTTGAGGAATCTTTTGCTCCTGTGGCTAGATTGGAGGCGATTAGACTATTCCTTGCGTTTGCTGCTCATATGAACATGATCGTCTATCAAATGGATGTGAAGACGGCATTTTTGAACGGTGAACTAAGGGAAGAGGTTTATGTTAGTCAACCGGATGGGTTCGTCAGTACGGAGTCTCCTAACCATGTGTACAAGCTTAAGAAGGCTCTCTATGGGTTGAAACAAGCTCCACGCGCGTGGTATGATCTCCTGTCAACATATCTCATGTCGGAAGGCTTCTCCAAAGGCAAAGTGGACCCCACTCTATTCACTCTCAAGGACGGCAACGACATGCTTCTGGTACAAATTTATGTTGATGATATAATTTTTGCTGCCACTAACATAGAATTGTCTAAACAATTTGAGAAGATAATGTCCACACGCTTTCAGATGTCGATGATGGGAAAAATTTCATTTTTCTTAGGATTACAGATTTCTCAGAATCCCAGAGGCATCTTTATTAATCAATCCAAATATGCTCTAGAATCTCTTAAGAAATATAACTTTGAGAATTGTGACCCCGTAGACACTCCAATGGTGGAGAAATCCAAGTTAGATGAAGATAGGGATGGGATTATTGTCGATCCGAAACTTTACCGTGGAATGATTGGCACCCTTCTCTATCTGACTGCTAGCAGGCCTGATTTGCAATTTGCTGTATGCATGTGTGCCCGGTATCAGGCTCGGCCTACCGAAAAGCACTTACATGTCGTTAAAAGGATCTTTCGGTATCTAAAAGGAACACTTCATCGTGGTCTATGGTATCCGAAAGATTCCTCGATTGCTTTAATATCATACGCAGATGCCGATCATGCTGGATGTCAAGATACGAGGCGTAGCACTTCTGGATCTGTGCAACTCCTAGGAGATAGATTGATCAGTTGGTCTTCAAAAAGGCGGAAAAGCGCTGCAATATCAAGCACGGAGGCTGAATACATCGCCATGTCCGGTTGTTGTGCTCAAGTCCTTTGGATGAGATCACAATTAACTGACTACGGTCTTGGATTTAACAAAATCCCGATGTATTGTGACAACAAGAGCGCCATTGCCCTTTGCTGCAACTATGTTCAACACTCCCGGGCCAAGCACATAGACATTCGCTACCATTTCATCAAGGAGCAGGTGGAGAACGGAGTGATCGAGCTGTATTTTGTCACTACTGAGTACCAGCTGGCGGATATGTTCACCAAAGCCTTAGATCGAGGACGAATCGAGTTTTTGATCGACAAGCTTGGCATGAAATCATTTACTCCAGCGACTCTCAAAGAGTTGGCAGAAGAATCAGCTGAATAGTCGTGGTAAACTATTCAGAGTATCCTTTGGTTGTGATCATGTATATTATCGTAAATATATAAAACCAAGAAAAACCATAAAAAAAATATAAAACCAAGAAAAACCATAAAAAATATAAAACCTAGAAAAACCATAAAAATTATAAAATCAAGAAAAACCAAAAATATTTTTCGTTTTAAATCGGGCATGTCTTTTAGTACGGTAATATTTACGGCCTTAGAAATGTCGATCAATATTGACACGGTGCCATAAATAGAGTCCGTATAAAAGTTGTACATTTTTTAAAACATGCCCATTATGGCTTGTAGTTATTTCTGACTGCAACCCGGTTTTCATATTAAAGTCACGTATTTCTTTGGAAAACGTTGGCTCAGAACGGGAATTAATTTTCTCGGGCGTGATTTACAAGCCAAATCATGCAAAGGGATCAAGTTCACTTTACAACTTGGTCTAACACGAATTAGTGTACGTCTCAGTGCATTAATTTGTTAAAATAAGAGAAATCTTATTGACACCACGAATCAAATTTTTTCAAGATATCAATTGGGAAATGTTTTTCATCATCATGTGCCTCGTTAAACAATGACTACAGCTCTTTAAATAGAAAACGGGTCATCGTTTAAGGGGGAGAAAATGTTTCATCATCTTTCACATCAACAAGATCTTCAAAAGTTTTCAAGGAAACTCACAAAGCTTAATGGTTAATGGTTGGATTGCTTTGGCATTTGTAGTGTTGTTGCTTATAAGCTTGTCGTGGAGAGTTTTGTGCTTGTGTTAAGTTAAGCTAATCACTAAGACTCGAATAGTTAACATAAGATAGGGTCAAAATGGCTAGTATCAACACTTGGTAACCAAAAGAATGATTGAATGAAGCAAAAAGAAAAATTGAGGGGGCAAAGTTGACAATATGTCTAACTTATGGAAAACTTGACCTAATCAAAGTTTACTCCCCCCCCCCCCCCCCCCGTTTTTCTTTCATAACACTGTTCTTATTTCTCTTTTGCCGCCATTGATATCCTTCCACTCAAACTCACGAAAACAATCAAACAAGTAACAATCACTCACGTTCTCAAGATCAAGATCATCAAAAAGGTATTCAAACGGATTAATTTTCATATACATCAATTCAATTAACTCTTTTTAATTGGAAATCAAACGAATCACATTACTGATTAATTAGGGATAATTAATTTGGGGGTTTTGCTTGGGTTGTGTTCGGAAAAGGTTTAATTGCACTATTTTTGCCTTTAGATCAATTGAAACAAACGGATTAAGTGCCTAATTAGAAAAAATTGTAACTGTTGCAAAACTTTCCGCGTAAGAACAACTTTCCGCATGGTGAAAATTTTTCCGAATAGAAAAGTTTTCCGCATAAGGCAAAAGTTCCGCATAAGGGAAAAAGTTCCGCATAGGAAAATGTTCCGCATAGGGTAAATTTTCCGCATAGGGCAAAATGTTCCGCATAGGGCAAAAAGTTCCGCATAGGGCAAAAAGTTCCGCATAGGGTAAATTTTCCGCATAGGCCAAAATGTTCCGCATAGGGCAAAAAGTTCCGCATAGGGCAAAAGTTCCGCATAAGAAAATGTTCCGAATAGGAAAAGTTCCGAATAGGAAATGTTCCGAATAGGAAATGTTCCGAATAGGAAATGTTCCGAATAGGAAATGTTCCGAATAGGAAATGTTCCGAATAGGAAATGTTCCGAATAAGAAATGTTCCGAATAGGAAATGTTCCGAATAGGAAATGTTCCGAATAGGAAATGTTCCGAATAGGAAATGTTCCGAATAGGAAATGTTCCGCATAAGCCCAAATGTTCCGAATGGAGGAATTTTTTCCGCATAGCCCAAATGTTCCGAATGGAGGAATTTTTTCCGCATAGCCCAAATATTCCGAATAGTGCTTTTATTCCGCATAGCCTAATGTTCCGAATAGAGCTGTTATTCTGCATAGCCAAATGTTCCGAATAGGCCTTTATTCAGAATAGGGATTTTATTCCACATAGGCTAATTATTCCGAATAGAAGATGTTTGAATGATTTCAAAGCTTAAGGGATTATGTCATATGTACAATGCTTAGGTTTAAAGTCATAATGATATTCATACTTGTTTGTATCAACCTTTGTGTTTTATCTTAAGCAGAGACGATGACTAACCCTACCGTACAACAACTACAAGACGACAGAGCTGCCGCCATTGCTGAAGCCAAGACTCTTAAGTTTGTTCCAAACAACTACCGTCTGAAGGAGGTATCTCACTCTACCCATAATGGCTTTAAGGTAGCTACAGCCATGCTTGATAAATCTCATTTCAAGTATGCGCTAAGGAGAAGTGCTTCGGTGCCCTATGACTACCTTTACGAGTTCTGGGCTACCAAAGAGAGGACGTCGAACAAGATCACTTTTTCCTTGGACAACAAGCAGCAGACGCTTACTGTGTCAGACTTCAGGAAGATCTTTGGCTTTCGACCGATACTCAAAGGTCTACCATCATACTCACCCAACCCAACCAAGGACCAGATGATGGAGATGTTCACCGCCATTGGATGTCTTGACATACGAACCCCGTCTGAGTTTACTACTGCCAAAATTGGTCAACCATGGAAAGCTATTTTTGGGATTCTTAGCCGATGCTTGACACCCAAAACAACTGGGTATGATGCTGTTCGTCCACCGATCATCAAAATGTTTTATGGTATGTTCAAAGGTATGGGTATTGATTATGCATCACTGCTGTGGGAGGAGTTTACTTTTCAACTCTTCACTAACACAAAGGGTAAAATCAAAACTTACCAGTACCCTAGGTTTATTAAGTTGATCATACATTACTTTATGGAAAACGATGCATCCATTAACAAGCTTGCAGGTAGTCGTCACCACATGATAGATGATGATGATTTGGTAGACTTAAGGCAGGAGACTCATTCGAATACGGTTATTCCTGGTCCTATTCCCAGTCATCTTCTGACCGATGAGATCATTGAATCTGATGATTACAAGAACTTACTCACGGAAATTGAGAAACAACGAGCAAGCCTTCTAGCAGGTGAAGACTCATCTACCACGGTTAAAAGCAAAGGTAAAAGGAAGCAAGCAGATTTGCCTGAGCCCAAAACCAAGAAGAAGAAGACAGAGGGTAAGAAAGGAAAGGGTAAGGCCGATGAGATGCGTCTACGTGACGAAGAAGGCATTGCTGATCCTGATCTTGGGAAAACTGAGAAACAAATAATGAAGATAGCCATTCAAAGGAGCAGGAAAGATACTGGTGGTAGTGGTTCAGGTGTAAGAGTAGACGTTGAGGATGAGTACATGGAACCTCATGATGTTGATGAGTTTGGGTCACCTGAAAATTATTCCACTTCGAAGGAGCCATCAATCCCTGTTTCTACACCACCTCCTCCACCTACTCAACCTTTAACAACTCAACCTCCACCAACTCAACCCTTACCAACCAAACAGGTTTCTACACCACTTCCTCCACCACCACCAAAGCCCATCCTTAGCACCGCAGTCACAACTGAGCCTATTCCCTCAACCCAGAGCAGCTCTGCAACATCTGCAATGGCAGCAATAGTGATGGCCGAGATGTTGGATAAACACATGGATAAACAAAAGAGCGAAATGGATGAACTTCGCCAAGAGTTACAAAGACGAGCTCAAAGTGAAGAAGCATCTAAGAAGGCTCAAGAAGAGTTGATTGCCAAGTTCGCTACAGACATGGAAGCTACACGTAAAGCTCATGCAGAGGAACTTGCTCAGGTTAAAAGGGATGAAGCTAATAGGCATAAAGCACGAATTGCAAGACTTAAAGCTATTAAGGATGACTTTAAAGAGCAAAAAGAAGCTCTTGAAGCTACTATTGAGCAGAAAGTGAAAGACTCCGTTGAATCCCTAATGCCTAAACTGCGTGATGATTTGAAGACGCTTGCTGCTGATAACTTGATGATCAAGTCATCCAATCCTTCAGAAGCCGCCTACAAGATCGCATATGACTTGACGGATTTTGAACTGAAGAAGATCCTTAAGGCTCGAATGAAGGAACTTGGATCGTTTGATAAATCGAGGAAACAACGGGCTCTCTTCAAATCCCTGAATGACGCTATCATGGAGGATGATAGGTTGTTCAAGACGTTTGGAAGTGTGGTACCCTACCACATTCTCCCTGAAGAAGAACGGGAAGAGAGTGAGGAAGACGAGGGTACTGGTGGAGAGGAGGAAGAAGAAGAAGAAGAAGATAAGAATGAGGAGGAGGATGAGGATGAGAATGATGAGGATGATGAGGACGATAGTGATAATGATGATGAAGATGAGGATGAGGATGATGATGATAAGGATGCAGATGATGATGATAATGATGGCAATGATGGTGGTGATGGTCACCAGGAGAGTGTTAAGGGGAGCAATGCGGATAAAGGTGAACAGCGTGAGAAAGGGGATAAGGGCGCCAGCTCAAAGAAAGTGGTTAAGTCTGGCACCAAGTCAAAGAAAGATGCAGCACCAAAGGAGAAGTTCACATCCACGGAATCCAGACGATCGAAGTGGCGTCATGACGTGAATGCCACTACAGGGTCATCTATTCCTGGTACATTTATCCATGCATCAATACCTGTTACCACTAACCCCATTAGTTCTTGTGTTGTTACTCCTGTGATTGCAGAATCGGTTACCGAACCAGAAGCTGCACAACACTCACCCGTCCATGACACTGCTGAAATGCCTGAATCTGAACAAGCAGATGTTCACGTCTCCACTCCTCAGCAACAAAACCCACAATCTACTATTCCTGAACCAAGCACAAGGAACTGGGAGGACACGTTGGAAATCGACGAGACTGCTCCACCACAGGCTTGGATCACGGTAGCAGCGCAGTATGATCCGATCACCGACGCCGACAAAGAAGTCTTGTACCTTCGTATCCGAAGTCCGATTGACTTATGTGCATTTCTTGCTCATGAGTATAAGACTTCGGTTACTCCATCATTGGTGAAGAAAGTACTGACGGATAAAAGACTTCGCGCCAAAACCCGGTTGACCCAAATGGAGTTCGAATATTATGCCGAGGAGATACTGAAGGCTCTGAATACCGTTCAACGGCCAGGTCTTCATGAATCAGAAAGAGCTCCACCTCCAATGGATCAAGATAATCAGATTGCTCTTGATTTCTTTGTCACCAATGATCTGGTATACCTGCTGAAGGGGTCATCGAAGTACGCAACATCCCTGACCTTGCTAAAAGCTGCCAACTGGGGGACAATACCCTTTATCGAGGAAAAGGTAAACCGACTCTGGGTCCCTAAGATTAATCGTAATTATGATATGTATGCTGTCATAGGTGCATCTCATTGGGACGAACGAGTCAGAAGGGCGTACAGGGGTTGCTGCCTAGTCAATTCTGGAAGCTCAGTTAGATCCGATATCCGCATCTCCAGCATTTTAGGGATAAAAACAGAAGCCAAGAACGGCTATTATCATGTGACGGAGATTCGCTTGAAAAGGGAGGATGACAGGGAATACAGAATCCAGCAGGGAGATTTTTCCATCATTCGCCTTGAGGATATCGAAGATATGCTGCTTCTGATGACCAGAGATCAACTGACACATATTCCTCGTGAAGATCTGATTGCGTTGAATACAGCACTTCGTATGTTCACACGAAGTGTTGTCATCAAGACACGAGTTGAAGATCTTCAGTTGGGAGTTGAAAGCTATCAGAGGAAGCTCAATTTAACCCGTCCTGTGAATCAAGTGTTACCTCAACATGTAGCAAGATGTCCTTATACCGGCATTTCTGTTCCGAATTCCGGCATCTTCTACTTAAACAGTCGAGGTTTGATGAAGTTTATGAGGGTGGGGGAGCTCCACAAGTATAGTGATGGCACTCTTATACAAGTCAGAGACAAGTTGGAGCATCTGAACTCGGGTGGAACTTTGCCAGAAATGACGGAGGATTGGCATCCAGGTTACCGGCAGATGGCAAAGTATGTCATCAAGAAGATCGATCAGAAGCTCCGTGAACGTAGATTGATGAGGAGCTTGGAAAGATTTGTGGGTGGTAGACCATATGGAGTGCACTACAGGACACTGCAACGATCCATCTGAAGGGTCGTACATTTCAGGTCACTCTATATTGGTACTATTTGTGAATATGTATATTTGTGAATAATGTGCTTTAATGGCTTGTTGTAGTGTTAAGGTATGATAATTTTTCAAGAATTTCTCACGAGATTCTAAATCTTTCAAAATATATCATACTAAAGCACTACAACTATCCCTTATTAACTTAAGGGGGAGCAATCATTTGTTCTATGGCCAAACATCAATTTCATTTTTACCCAAAGACCGGTTAATCCATTCAATATCCCAAATATTAATGGTTAACATTTTGGATAAGGGGAGAAAATGGGATTAAGGAGATTTAAATGATACTTGGCTAAAATGAAAAAGACTTAAAGATTATCCAACTTAATATGTGTAAAGCACGTGTTAAGGGGGAGCGTTTTTGATGAACAAAACACCTAAGGTACAAAACTTTTGATTTCAATATCACAAGTACTTTAGGTGATTTTCAATGATTTTTCATGGTGGCAATTCCTTCCCAAAACACGCTTAATTCACGACGAATGTGGTGACAAAAGGGTGGTAGGAATAGGTTTAGTCCAATGATTCATCAGAGCCGATGGAATCTTCCCAAGGACAATTCCCTAGTTAGAATTAGAAGTCCTAGGAAAGATGGAGAAAGAATGTGAACGTAGCTGAATGCCGACCAAGTACTTAAGCTAGCACTGGAACAATCACAACAAGGTGCTAGTGATGACGTATTGGTAAGCATTGAAGGGGTTGAAGAATGAAAAAGAAATGTAAAGATAAAGGGTGTAAAGAAAGAAGCCCTCCTTACAACTTTAGGCAGAAACCGGGTCAATACATATGCTATTGAGGTCATTTTTGCTAATGATTCTCGGTATTGAAGAAAGACATCATGGACCCAGTGATGCAATGCACAACCCTTCCCCAACTAACTCAAATATCTCTCAAAAGGTATTTGTTTTAATCACACGGAGATCAACACGTTATCTATTGGTTTATTCACTCCGAATAGACTGGTATTGAAAAGGTGGCACTCCTCTCCAGCCATCGCTCACTAAATCAAAACGCACAATCGAGTCTAGAGCCAAGAGATCATCAAAAGTCTCATTAGGACACTTTCCATCTATTCCTTGCTTTCTCACACACCGTGAAAAGTAAGAGATTTTTCATGAGTCCTACGCAGTATTCCTGTAATATTGCCAGAACATCCGAGTAATACGCAAGTATTACAATGAAGATGGAAATCCTGCTTGAGCCAACATCAAACAAGCTCATGGTAGGTTACACGTGCGGTTCTTTTAGAACCAATCTTGTGAAAAACTGGAAGGTAACAGTGGTTTAATTCTTAATTGAACTTAAACTCGTTCCAGGCCTCTTCGCATTATCATATGATCTTGCCAGAACACTCAGAGTGACTCTTTATTGACCACAGTGACGAGTGGAAATCCTTCTAGTGTCAACATCAAACAGCACTTGGTAGGTAACGCGCAAGATTCTTTATGAATTGAGCTCGTGACAACTGGAAATCAACGATGGTGAAAAACTTAATTGAAATTCACTTGTTCCAGGTTTCATGAATTGACGGCTTTTAATCACAAGGATAATTTATCCAAGTGATTCACTCTTTATGTTCGCAGTCAGCTTTGGACGGTCGAATAAAGAGAACGGGTTCACCCGCGAAATCCTGTCAGGAAGTTACTTAATTGAAACTATCCGTCACGGGTACGATATCTAATATCGTCCAACGGTCTTCACCGACCGGAGGTAAAATGCTATCGAATTAGAATAAAATGTTCAAAGCCATTTTATTCGTGTCGTTGCTGTGTACCTGTTAAAGACGGTGGCGTTGCTGTGTACCTGATGAAGACGGTGGCGTTGCTGTGTACCTGATGAAGACGGTGGCGTTGCTGTGTACCAGTGAAGACGGTGGTGTTGCGGTGTACCTGTAAAAGTCGTTCCCACATGCTTATGTCTTTTGCAACAAAGTTCAGCAAAAATTCAAGAAAGTACAAGATAAAGTCTTCCGCTGTACCAAACTCTGAAGCTTTCGAGAATTCAACAAAAAGACGTAAGTGTGTGGAACATGAAGTCACGAGGAGGCAAAGTTCACAAGAAAGGCAAAGATCGCACGTGAAAGGCCAAAGAACAATGCTCTCAAGTCAAAGCCAAAAAGATCAAATCAACATATTCACAACAAAAGAAAGAAAAGAAGAAAAGACTACGAGCTAAAGAACGAAGACTTAGTATAGTATGCTAGGTTTAGAACTTTGTAACATGGAGTGACCTCCCTTAGGGGGAGATTGTTAGAAATACGTTTTAACGTATATTAGAAGTATCGGTCGCTCCACAATATGATTTATGTTGTAATAGCTCGTAGTTAGTAATTAGTTGTTATTTTCTTATTAACTTAAGTAAGAACCGGTCCATGGGCTTGTCATGGACCGGCCCAAGCCCAATGTTTGGCTTGGACTATAAATACCCCTTTCCACTAAGGAAAGGGGTTGGTTGTTGTTCCATACACATTTCATATTAATAAAATCTTCCATATATTTCTCTCACTTTCTCTCTCTAGTTTCTCTCACTAGAAAACATCAACCCACTTCATAGATTCATAGGTTATCAATTTCTACATTCATAATTTAAGATTTTTCATAAAACTGTATATATTTTACGTCTTTTACGGTATACACGTAAATTTGACTACTTTTACGGTTTGGAGGTTTTGGAGGTTTTAGAAGCTGAAATAAATTAAGGTAATTTAAGGTGTTATTAATAATATATTAATAAGTAATAAAAAATATAAAAAAATAAGGGTGTGGGTCGGTTTGGGCGACGAAACACAAAAGAAAAAGTAAGGGAAAAGGAAAGTGGGCTTCTATTTGGACTAGGACTCTTGTGTGCACTATATATAGATTCCAACTAAAACAAAAACATAATATTGTTCTCCCTGGAGCTTTGGTTGACGGTTTGTATAAGGTTTTTAGGGCTCTTCATAAAAATCTTGACTTCCAATATTTTTAAGGTAAAACCTTCAATACCCTTTTCAATTAAATTGTTTTTATGCATTTGTAATCAATATATGATGGATTTAGGGTTGGGTCTAAATTAAAATCTAAATTTTAATTATATAATCATGATTAGATTAATTAAGGTTTATAATTATAAAATCTATGGGTAATTAATTAGGTTAATTATATTAAATTCGTCGTTAAAAACTAGGCAGAATTTTAGGTCACTTATTTTGATCATATCTAGAGTTTAGTAAACTTTTAATTTGCGATTCAAGTACCCCTGGAAAGGTATTTGAGTTAGCTTTTGAATTCAAGAAACGAGAACTAAATTGTAAGTCGGGAAGTGGTTAAAAACAGGTTACAACAGTCGGAGGTCAAAACAGTTTTGGATCAGTCGGTTTACAATTAAGGTTTTAAGATGGTTAGGGTACTTAAAAGTAAAATTGGACCTTCAAATGAACATGAGACTTAGTTTATATATTAAATAAGAGATCTGGTGAAGGGCTAAGAAAATAGGATAGGGGAAGACCCCTAGATCGTAACGAACTTTTCATATGTTCAAAATCAGTAAATTCTGGATAGGTAAAATATATACATATATATATATATATATATATATATATATATATATATATATATATATATATATATATATATATATATATATATATATATATATATATATATATATATATATATATATATATATATATATATATATATATATATATATATATATATATATATATATATATATATATATATATATATATATATATATATATATATATATATATATATATATATATATATATATATATATATATATATATATATATATATATATATATATATATATATATATATATATATATATATATATATATATATATATATATATATATATATATATATATATATATATATATATATATATATATATAGTTAGGTTAACGTGGTGTATTATCTTAAAATTAATAAAATGAAAAGTAATCCTAGCCATTGGATTGATAGAGGATGACATCACTTGATGAAAATTAATGAGTTGGCATCATTACAAATAATAATATCAGACGAGGGTACAATAGTAATCAATTCAATATCCATTTAAGTGATTTTTTTTACTGTCAATCAATTACTCCGTAGTACATTATTTAGATTTAAAAAAATGATTCAAGAAATTCTCACGTTTGATGTACTATATATTGCTCATTTTACTATCGTCCGACTTTTTTTATCTTTTGTTATCTTGCATTTTTTTATTTATTTCTTAACCCAATTGATAAATATTGATACATAATACAGCGAAATTACAACAACTCGTCAGACATTGACTAATTTTGTGAAAGAAATCATACCCACTAATACACAAGAAGAACCGCAAACTACTCGTATACAACCCGAACCTACTTGCGACAACTAATACTTACATGCTGTTTCTACACTTCTACTAAATTTAAGACGCAACCTTAAAATGCAAAATTACAACAAAATTATGATTCCATATATGTGTCCATTGCAGCTATCTATTACTAAAACATAAAAAAAACAATACATGTAGTGACACACGTCCTTGATACACATTGTTACATAACATAACTATAACTTGTTGGTACAGTAAAAGATTATAACATGAAAACTAATTCATTCGTACATTAATTGGTTAAAACTTAACAAGTACCCAAGGGTACAAATTAACTCCTGTAAAGTAATACGTAGTAATCGATAAACAAATCGTACACGAAGAGCAACCGATACACGAAGAAACCCGTACACGAAGAGCAACCGATACACGAAGAGAAACCCGTACACGAAGAGCAACCAATACACATGCAGCGGTAGAAACAACTCGTACACGATGAACAACTTGTACACAAATAACAACCCATGGACAAAGAACAACCCGTACACGAAGAAACGCGATAAACATGCAGGCTGCACTAGCAAGAAATCGTACACGAAGAACAAACTGTACATGAAGAACAACTCGTACACTAGCAAGAAATCATACACAAAGAACAAGAACTCGTACACTAAGAATAAATTATACACATGCAGCACTTGCCACAAACGACTCGTGCACCACCGAATTGTACACTACCGACTCGTAAACCACCGAACCTAAATGATACCGGTTGACTTTGATATGACACAAGCTAAGCTAGCACGATTCTTATGTAAATATAAAACTCATAGATCTTACAAGTAAGTGGCTAAGGTTTCACTATCAATATATAATTGTTGCCACATAAACCTAGATTTAAATACTAGAAGGAGTTTCGATGGTGATCGCAATGATGACGACAAGGGGTAAAAACGCAGTAGCTACGTTATAAATGGTGATGCTTTCTTTATATTAAGATGGATAAGATATATGGAAAAAAGGATATCAGTTGCATTTGTTACATTTAAAAATGGTTAGATTTAGATATAGAAAAAAAGGATATCAAGTATGGAAGAAATTATGATGGTGTTAGATTAAAATAGATGGTTCGTTAGAACTTGTAAGATTTTAAATGGTGACCGAGAGTACATTCTAATGGAAGGCTGAAATTGAGGGATGGTGACCGAGATAGTCAAGAAGAAATCTACTCATACACACAAATAATCAACTCGTACACCTTGCTCCGAGTCCTCGACTGTAACTCGTAAACCTTGCCTCGCGAGTCCTCGACCGTAACTCGTACACCTTTCCTCGCGAGACCTCGACCGTAACTCGTACACCTTGCCTCGCGAGTCCTCAACTATAACTCGTACACAAAAATTCTACTCGTACATACAAATAATCCATGTACGCTTTATAATTATGTACACCTAATCAACTCGTACACACAAATCTAGTAGTATAAATTGCCTCGCAAGTCCGCGACTATAACTTGACCTCTTGATACATAACAATCCATGTACACGCACCATATAATCATATACTCGTTCGTAACTCATACGTAACTGTAACACGTACACCTTGCGCAGGAGTCGGTGACTATAACTCGTACACCATAACGTATATCACATACTTGTTAGATGTTTAAAATAAAAACTATATGTATAAAAAGGCTAGAGTTTGGTGTGAAAATACAGTCAACATTCGCTGCATAACTTGTTGGCTCACAAGACCTGGATTTGAACCATTTTGGTTTTAAATCTTGTAGGAGACGATCAGAATTTCTTGTGGTGAATTTTTTGGCATTAACAGATGACTCGTAATTAGATGGTGGTGCAACTACTACGTCATTCCAAATTGAAAAAGCTTTTAAAAACGCTTGTAAATTTCTTACGACTTTGTCGTCGTGTCGTCGGAGTTCTTTAAATGCCATGTCGACGATTGGGCATTCCAGATTTATAGGGATGGACGTAAATATAGGCATGATGATTCGATTTGGTTTCTGATCTGACATGTAAAATAACAATTATGATTATGAGAGAGAGAGTGTGAGTGAGAGGTTACCAAAATATAAGCAGAATATGTAAAGTTTGTAACAGATATTGATTTAGAAAAAAATTACCGAAACACCCTTAATGGTAAAAAAGATAATTAAATTTTTTTGAGATTTTATTTAGTCAAATTAATGCCATCTCAGACAAATTAAAAGATCTAATGGTCTAAATAACTTTTTATTTTAACAATTTTAAAGAGGTAAACTATTTTAACTAAATTCTATATATATATATATATATATATATATATATATCAGGGCCTTAACAGTAGCTTTATGGTTGGGGCCAATTATGAGGGTTAGCTAACACATGTAAGGGAATAGAGTTTACTTTACAGAAAGTATGGGTTAGGTTAAGTGGGCGTTTGACTCACAGTTTGGGGTATAAAAATCAGGACTGTTTTGTGTAAAATGTTAACGAGATATGTTATGAACTTAACTAAGTTAAGGGCTTTAGAGAGGGGTATAATGGGATGATTTTAGCATATAAATGAGATTAAAATATAGGATAAGGTTAGACATCCATCATACATTGATGAGCCATTTTGGTATTTGGTTCATGTCTTGATTGTATGCGTTTGTGTGTTTAGCTTTTTGCTAGTGCGCAGATATTTAGAGAAGCTCAATCAGGTGAGTTTCATAGTCCCATGTCTTTAAATGATTTACTTCCAGATGGGATGGAAGAGACATTTACCTTGTTTTATAAATGGTTTGCTATGAATATGTATAGTGTTTTGATTTGGACTTTTGTGTTTTACTTATAGACTTAACTGCTATGTGTTTTACTTAATTTATTTTAGTATACTTGATATCAAAGGTGACAAGGCGGGGACTTGGGGACAATACGGGGTCTTGTGGCTTGGTTCTTAGGTGTATGGGCGCCTAATATACCAAGGGGGAAGGTAGGAAAGGCTTGAAGCCTAGGTTGGATTTAATAAGGGCTTATTATTGAATAGTTAATGCATGTTAGTATCACACTGTCCAAATGTTTGTATGATTTTGAATGATGTTTATTCACAGTTAATGTATTATGTTTTGGCGTTGGAGTCTAAACCTATGACTCTCACCAACATTATTGTTGACTTAGTGTCTCTTTCAGGCGAGTTTATGGTTAAGCCTGCGAATATGAGTGAGTAGACTTGGAAGCATAGGATTGCATATAGAAGGAGATCCTCGTTCCTTCTTAGTTTTTATTTGTCTTTTGAATAAGTGATACTTGAACACCTATATGTTGATTTGTTTGTGTTATTTGTTTGTCTTGGGTAAGAGGTAGGACTGTTACCTACTTACCTAGATGCCTGCATTGTTTGAGATATTGTCATGACATCTTTGTCACCTTTTTATGACATTTCTACTTCATTTAGTTTTCTCTATAGACACGCCATGTTGTGATGATATCCATAGCTCGCGCCCCATATTCCGCCATGGTGGGGTGTGACAGAATGGTATCGGAGACAATGGGTATAGAAAATTAGGTTGCCTAGTCTCGTAGCCTAGTTTATAGCTTAAGGGTCCCTGCATATAGGTGTCGTAGGAGTATGTGTGCATTTTATGTTAATAGAAGTTTTTGTTGGAGTATGCTCGTGTCATAACAACTAATTATACGGCTAAACACATATGGGCCTATAGGGTCACACACATATACACTGAGGTACCATTTTAATATATCGTGTTTATCGTATTTACGGTATATAAACAACCTTCGTAACTCGAGATCATTATTGGGCTTCTAACGACTAGTAGTGTACTTAGTTATTAGACTTGTAAAAGTGTAAGGCAAGGCCCATACAAAGCCCATTGAGTCCGGCCCATTAAGATGAAAAGAGAAGGAGTTACATTTGTGATAAATATGAGTTATTAGGTAAAAACTCAAATTTGTTACATCAAAAACATTACCAAAAACCCTCCCTCTTTCCTCTAATTGGGATTTGCACGGTTTTGAGATGAAAAAACCGTGGGTTTATGTTTTTTAATGATCTCCATCTTTTAATCTTGTTTATTCAAAGGGTGTTACTAGGTTACAGGGTTTAAGACTAGCATCTATTGGTATACAAGGATGTGTGGTGCAGATACATCATAGAGGTGATCTATTTTGATCACTTGGTTTCATATTTGATTGGTTTCTTGGTTAGATCGTGTGTTCGTGATGGTCTCCGTTCGATCTTACCGAATCACGCTACAAAGGTATACTTTTATGTCCCTTTTATTGATTAATCATATGACTCTATGGATCCGTTGATAGGTAATCTTTCCGCTGCGTTTATTATTTATTCATATCATGTTTATATGGATAATCACCTATAGCGGTATCACGAGCCATCATATGATGTCATATGATTATCGGGTATGCGTAAAAGTGGCCAAATCGCGTGTTTTTGGAGGATTAATAAAGAAAAAAAATAAAACAGCCCCAAGGGCTTAATTTTCGTGTTAAAACAGACCATAATATGGTCTTATTATCTGTATTTTTTATTCCATGGCTACGGGTTGCGCATATCTTAATTAGTTTTGTTGCCGGTACGTATAAAATGACCAAAAAATGCGTGTTTTGGCAGGATTTGTGAATCGGTTTTAGAAAAGCCCTATAAACATGATTTCTGTAATTATATGATGAATATAAGGTGTTTAAAATGTGGTTTTAATATCCTAAGGTCATCGGTTATACGTACCAATCGGGGGTTTAATTAATTGTTGATTATTTCTTCGATTTCGTTGGCTAACAAGTGTATCTTGTTGTTTATTTTATATCCATGGCAAATACATGCATGTTTGGTCATGAAATTAGCCAACACCTTGTTATATTCATAATCTTATGGTATTAGTATGTTTCGTATGCAAAGCCGATGAAAACCTAGACCAAATATGACATGTTGTGTATTGATTTGCATTTAATTTCAGTTTTGGGGATTTGCCATTGTTTCGGCTTCAGTAATATGTTTTTTATGTTGGTTATAGCCATTGTTTGGGAACTTTATAGTAGGTTAATGATAGGTTAGTCAAAAATCATTTGTAACCGATGCTTGGATGGGAATTGCTAAAGAATTAAAGACATATTGTGAAATTCGGAGCTACTGAGTGACCTGCACTAAAACGTGATTTCCCGGAGTTCTATAAGGAGATAGAAGCCCAAATTTGGTGTGCTGGTTCACAACGCATGGGCCTTCAAAAGTCTCAACTGGACCTCAGGCTAGGGAAGACTCCTTTTATGGGTTTTGGGCCCTAGAAGTCGACTAAAGTTTTTTGGCAGATTTGGGCCTCATGTTCATTTTGGGTTCTACTTGCTCTTGATGGTCTTGAAGCAAGTGGGAGCCCACTTTGTGGTTGTGTTGACTTACCCTTAGTTGTCTTCTTGGTCCTCGTGATGGCTCACGAGATCAAGCTTAGGTTTTTCATCGGTTCGAGGCTTTGCATACTTGTGGTTGTGTGGTTGCTTATTTGCTTGATATCTTGCTATAACTTGCAAATGTTTTTATAAAACTTGATACCAATCACAAACCATTTATAAAACTAAATCTTTGATTTAGTCTAAAATTTAAATACGATTTAAAACAAAATCTTGTTTTCATAATAATTCATAACATGTTATGAATGTTATTTTTTTATGTATTGTCTAAACTAATAATACTTTCACTTAGGTTTTATATTAGTCTTTAACTTGGACAACTTGACACGCATAGATTAAAACAAGATTAGACTTAAGTTAAGAAATGTTTTTAACTTGTGCTATGATGGATGAATGCATGCTTCCTCGTACACACTTTTGATTTGTAAATCAAACTTTTATACCCGTCTCAAATTTAAGTCATGCCGTCCAATTGTTTGAGATCACTTGCAATTACTTTTTGCATCTTGTGAGACGGATGTGAATTGTAACCCAAGGTGATTATTATCTATGCGCGAGACATAGACTTATTCTCGCATGTTCTCAAATTGGATGACTTAATCGGTACAACGGTGAGACCTTGACCGAGGAAAGGATGGGACTAAACATGCCAGTTTGACATTTAGTGAAATGTTTGTTTGTGTCATGAGTCCCATAAGGATCTAAGAATTGCACAAGATTTGCAATTGATGAACGTCATCTACCTGTTGAATCTATCATTGCTAGCAGATCAACTAATGTGGTGGTGGAACCTCAATGAGGATCTTAGCCTTTTCGTAAAATTAATTGTTTTTATAAACTTGGGTAGTTAATTTTAAAAGGATAATTATCGAAAATACTAAATATGAACTTTGTATTTATATTATTGATTTTGTGCAACACAAACCGTAAACAAAGTTTGTTTCCTTTTGTGTTAGAGGAAAAAAAACTAAGTCTTCTTTCCTTGTAAGAATAAGACTCGTTCTCATCCTTTCTCCTTGTATGAGAAAGCTGTAATAGGAACACTTGAATCTTCTCAATTCTAATCAATCTTAATACACACCTACTCAAGAAATCGCATTGTCTTGTAAGTCAAAACAATTAAGTACTGTTTCATATCTTAAAGTGTTAAGATATTGTATGAGTCTTGATTAGAAATTGAAGTCTCATTAAACCGTGAGAGGAAAGGAAATTACTAGCATGTTTTTAAAGTATATTTTCCTTACACAAACAAGTTCCATAAGATTCTACACACCTTTGAGGTAAAGTAGAAAGAGGAATTGCATGCAAAACTTTCAAGTTAATGGCATCAATGGAAATCTCATCACAAATATAGTAGAACTTGATACTTTTCTTTGAATATCTATGTACATGTTTACTAGTCTACAAGACTCACATTGGCTATAATGTGTAGACATTCAAAGAACTAGAAAGTATACAAATTGCTACTTGCTTTTTCACTAGTATAGATACATTCAAAATGTTGTCTAAACTAACGGGAGCAATGCATTTTTTTAACCATAGGAAACACTTGTAAAGTTGTCTTATTCAGTGGGAGCTATGAGCTTATCACCTTATAAGTGACCCACTTAATTTCTAGATTTTCTTGAAATAACATCATAGTTTTCTAAGCCTTATTGCATATTATTTTAAAAGATAACTAGTCGCTTTTCTAATGTCGCTTCCCGAAATGTTATCTAAAAATAGTTATGCATGATTGCTTATTAAACGTTTAAGTTCTACATAACCCTTCTATACAAGCTTGATTTAAGTATGACTTAAATCTTATTATATCTGTGATATTTTAATATTATTCATATATGATGTTGTGCCATACTCAAGTGGGAGAATTATTAGAGTGTGCAAGGTACAACACAATATGGCTTATAATATTCTATTAGGACTTATACATATTGATGTATGTTGCCTAATAGAGAACTAATGTCAAGAAATAATAAAAATTACTTCATCGCATTACCTAAATGTTTTAGCTAATAAGCATATGTCTTCTTGTAAAGACATAAATATGAAGTATGTAAATTAACTTGAAAATACTATTGAAGGAAAAAGTAGGCATTCAATAATACTTTATTTCTAGTATATTTATGTCTTCAAGTAAAGACATAAACATGAACTTCCTTGAATTGTTCAAAGACTTATAAAATAAAGTAAGTACTTGACTTGTTGTGTCTTCCTGTTAGGGCATATACAATGAAGTTATTGGATTGTTCAATATCTTATAAAGTATATTTAGCGAGCAACATGTTATGTTTTCTTGTTAAAACATGAACATGAAGTTCTTGAACTACTAAAATAATCATACTTTATAGCATGCAATCGGCTTGAATATATTGTTTATGCAATTTGGTTTGGCCAAATTATAAAATATGTGAGCCAAAGAGTATTATGTTATCAAAGGAATTTTGATATTGTCTCATAATTGCAACACTATGTCTCATGTGTAAAATCAAATACTATTGTTATTATTTGATCCTTGATAACATTAACTACTCTCTCTCTTGTATCTTATTAAGGTTAACAAAAATTTGAATATGCCCGTGCTTATTCAATATGGTTGCAAACAAGAAGGTAACTAAGAAACCATCAATTTATGGAATGGGATGACTCCTAGTAAGTCTTAGTTGAAGTCTTGAATTTGTTAAAATCATGTTAGACGTGTTATTAACAAAACTTGAATCAAGAAATTTCAGTATATTTTATACATCCCAAACAAGAACAATTCATTGTTGCTCGACATGATGTGTACTTGGAGAAAGTATCCTCTTACAAGAAGCAAGTGGGAGCCTTTGTGCATCTTTGTAGAAAGTAAGAATAAAATACAACCTTCTAAATACATTAGTGAACGACATAATGAGGCTGAGCATGTAAATGCAAAAGCCACAGATTGTTGTAACTCACATTCGCTTATCCGCAAGGATACCTCAAGCACCTGAAGATATGAATGTCATGTCAATGTTGAGGAATATGAGTTAGAGGGTAATTTTGAACCTCATAACTATCGAGACTCATTTTTAAATTTAGAATCTAATGAATGACTCAAACTATGAATGGTGATGTAGTCCATAAAAGAAAATCAATTTTAGAATTTGATTAGCTTTCACTAATCAGTAAGACTGATAGGTTATAAATGGTCTTCTATGAGAAGATAGATATGGACACAATTGTACACATTTATCGACACTCTCTTTGAATAGAGTTTAAGGCATGCTCAAGTAATTGATCATGATTTAAGGCTTTCTTTTCTTTACGAGTGTTAAATTAATAAAGATATTAATTACCATACTTGATTTCATGAATATGAAATATGGTAATTGGTGTACAAACTCTAGAAATCCAAGTGTGAATTAGAGCATGCATCTAGGAGCTGGAATCTTAAGTTTGAATCAAGGATATGATCATGATTAAAACAAAGATAACTCTCGAGTACCCTTAAAGCTAGTAGGAGCATATTATTTTGTTTGTTTTAAATCTCATATGTTGTTAACATATTGGAAATATTATTCCATCAAAGCTAGTTTTTAATCCTTGACTTGGAATATATTTCTATTGAGAGATAAAAGAAGTAAAACACATAACCTTAGGACATATGCTTATTATAATAAGACATAGGAGGTTAATAAGTCTAAATATGACACAGCATTGAGAAAGTCTCAAAGTTCAATTTGACTTGATAAGCTTGATTATGTACATGGAAACCTTTGGTTTACCTAGTGGATTCATTACATATGATATGTGATGTATTAAGACTAATTTTGATACTTGCATAAATGCAAGATTAACTGATCACAAAGTATCTAAGTGAAAGTCATTAGAATACTATATACTTGATCATCGTTTACGGATTTTAGCTAAGAAGATTACTGTTGAGTTTATACACTAATGCTTACTTTGATTGAGATGGTACTCAATACTAGTGATAGTAGGATTTCATCTTCAATGATAATACTACTACCTAGACGTGCTTGATGAAAAGCATTGTTGCACTACTCATTAGTAAAATAAGAATACTTTACAGTTTGGGAAGCTGTTAAGAAGATTGTCTTAAATAGGTGTTCTACTTGCATCAAATAACCTATGTAATGTACTATGGCGATGCTAGTATTATTGTATTAGCACTTGAGCGCACATATACAAAATGACAATCATCGTATTATTCAAAATCTTCACTATTTGTGAGTTTCTGAAATAAGTATTCTCAAAGTTCACTCAGATGACAACTCAACAGGTCCTTGTGTAAATTCAATGTCTTGTAGTCAAACATGTTCATCATGCTTGGAACATTGGACTTTGACCTTAGAGTAGTCTCATGTATATCTGGGTTTTTTTTGGTATTTGGATAATGGAACGTTAAGCAGTTTTACTAAATTATGAATTGATATACTTGGTAGATCGTCTTCATTTGTACTACTGTGTTCTATATTAGCATGTTTAATCCATGAATAATTTAGTTATTCTAAATTATCCACTTTCAGTTGACGATACGAGAGTATTGTCGAATTAAGACAAATGTGAGTTGGTCATATTCATTAGGAATGAATATTAATTGATGATGCCGCCAAACTCATATGTGTTCATTGGATGAACATTGGATTGACCCAACCTACGAGAATTCACTACATGGACCATCGTCAATAGTGAATCTCGCAAGTGGTTAAATATCTCATCCTTAGACTTGAGATTCAAGTAGGTTTTGTATGTGTGGAATGTCAATCTTTGATATGGTTAAACGCTGTCATGAACAAGGCTGCTATAAAGACCATTTTCAGGTGCGATGTGAAACAATGAACGACACGTGCAGTCAAAATAGGATTTGTTCCTCCACTTGTATTGGATTTAGATACTACTGGGCCCCTCGATGAATTGTACAGATGTTTGTGTGGCCACACCCAAATGTAATTAAGATGATTCTTGATTAATTTGGTAATCTAGTTCAATATCTATATCGAGAAATAGAATAGTTAAACTTAAGAATGACTGTTGATGCATGTCTAAAGTTTAACAGAGTATCTGAAACAAAAGGATGACTAATATCTAACTATTTAAATAAGATGTTTGAGAAACTATTCCCATACGGTTCTCGGGGCATTGGCGTGTTGCTAGACGCTAACCATTGCTTGTATAATTACATGATTATTATGACGTGCGCAAGTGGGAGCTGTTGGAGTATGCTCGTGTCATAACAACTAATTATACGGCTAGACACATATGGGCCTATGGGGTCACACACATATACACTGAGATACCATTTCAATATATCGTGTTTATTGTATTTACGATATATAAACAAACTTCGTAACTCGAGATCATTATGGGGCTTCTAACGACTAGTAGTGTACTTAGTTATTAGACTTGTAAAAGTGTATGGCAAGGCCCATACAAAGCCCATTGAGTCCGGCCCATTAAGATGAAAAGAGGAAGGAGTTACATTTGTGATAAATATGAGTTATTAGGTAAAAACTCAAATTTATTACATTAAACACATTACCAAAAATCCTCCCTCTTTTCTCTAATTGGGATTTGCACGGTTTTGAGATGAAAAAACCGTGGGTTTATGTTTTGTAATGATCGCCATCTTTGAATCTTGTTTATTCAAAGGATGTTACTAGGTTACGGGGTTTAAGACTAGCATCTATTGGTATACAAGGATGTGTGGTGTGGATACATCATAGAGGTGATCTATTTTGATCACTTGGTTTCATATTTGATTGGTTTCTTGGTTAGATCATGTGTTCGTGATGGTCTTCGTTCGATCTTACCGAATCACGCTACAAAGGTATACTTTTATGTCCCTTTTATTGTTGATCATATGACTCTATGGATCCGTTGATAGGTGATCTTTCCGCTGCGTTTATTATTTATTCATATCATGTTTACATGGATAATCACCTATAGTTTTTCTGGATGTTATTGGTTTTTACATGCGATGTTTGTTGAGTTTTGACTAGTATGGATTGAACCAGTCTTTCATACTTAGTCACTTGTTTTCTTGAATTTTAGGCTAGTATGGATTGAACCATAGTCGTTCATAATTAGCCACATGTTGTTTTCTTTTCGGGTTTTGACTAGTACGGGTTGAACCATAGTTGTCCACGCTAGTCATTATTGTACTTTGTTTTAATTGTACGTTATGGTACATAACATGATTAAATGTTAGTTTTGGTGTTTTATATGTAATACCTTCATATAAGTTGTTAAGTTATATTCCACAAATCTAATTAATAGTAATTAATTTGATGATTAAGTCATGCCTCCTAAGAGATTCGTAGTGGTTGAAGTTACCGGAATTAGGCAGATGGGAAGGATTCGACGTACAAACTATAGGAAAGAAATCCCACATGAGTGTTATCCATGTGAGGCTACGGAGCACGTGACTGAAGAGAAAGTGAACAACAAATGGTTTTATAAGGAAGTGCTAACAATAACATCTATGGAAGGGATAGGGAACGATTATGGAGGAGATATAAAAGGAAACCGGTATAGGCAGGAGATGTGTGAAATAGGAAGATGAGAAATCGGATGCAGACTCTACTGTTGATAGTTATTGTTTTGATAGTTTAAGTTGTTTTCCACACTTACGCGCAACATGACTTTGATTGATTTAATTTCGTATTTTTATGTGTTTCGGATTATGTCTATACTGTTTTAGCTAGACTATGTTATTTTAGTAGATGGAGTTTTAGACCTTAGCTTGTATGTTATGTGCTTATGCTAGTAGATGGATTTATGTGTTACGTGTAGTATTAATTTCTTATAACTGTTATCATAGGAGGGAGTACATTAGTGAAAGGGAACATGTATAATTATGGAGGCCTACATAATTATATATGTGCCACAACACTATTGTACTTTCAAGTATGATTGCATGAAAGAGAGTTAATGCATGCTTGCTTACGTATATTGGTTGTAGTTATATGTATATGGTAATTAGCATTCTGAGCGGGGTATCTAGTGGTTATTAATGAATGTCATATGTTATGTTAGTATGGTGAACAACCGAAAT
Source organism: Glebionis coronaria (assembly GCA_025667525.1). NCBI lineage: Eukaryota > Viridiplantae > Streptophyta > Magnoliopsida > Asterales > Asteraceae > Glebionis > Glebionis coronaria. The sequence continues at coordinate 195,949,565 of CM046879.1, read as the reverse complement.
GGAGCTGGAGGTAGTGGTGGTGGTGAAAATCCCGACTTGGCTGCATTGATTGATGCTCAACTAGCCAACATGATACCGACTATCATTCAGGAAGTGACTAATAACCTGAACAACAACAAATGACAGTCAGGGAGGTGGTAATAACAATGGTTGTACCTATAAGGCATTCATGTCTTGTGGTGTGAAAGAGTATGACGGCAAAGGAGATGCAGTAGCCCTCACACAATGGATATAGAATATGGAGAGCGCGATGGAAATGAGCGGCTGCTTGCCAGGACAAAGGTTCACGACTGGATTGTTTATGGGTAAGGCTTTGATTTGGTGGATTACTCAAGTTCAAGCAAGAAGGAGAGTAGGTGCAAATGCAATGAATGGGAATGAGCTAAAAGCCCTCCTGACTAAAGAGTTCTATCCAAGCAATGAGTTGGAGAAGCTGGAGAATGAGTTTTGGGGACATGTCATGAAGGGAGATGCTCATGCAGACTACACGGATCGCTTTCATGAGTTGGCAAGGTTGGTGCCTCATTTGGTCACTCCGGAGGCAAACAAGATCAAGTGATACATCGTTGGACTACCAACTCAGATTAGGGGGATGATTAGGACTACTCAGCCAAACGAAATGCAACAAGCCATTTTGACGGCTGTAGTGCTAACTGAAGAAGCAGTCAAAGGTGGTAAGCTAAGTACGACTGGAGAAAAACGCAAGGAGCCTGAGGAAGCAAAGCAGGACGAAAATAATTGGGAAGTCTATAAGAAGAGGAGAGATGGAAAGAATGTCGTGTCAATGGCTGATAGTGGGTACGTGGGTAATAGCCCAAAGTGTTCTACATGCTCTATGCATCATGGACCTAATAAGCCATGCATAATATGTTTTAACTGCCAAGGACTGGGGCATTATGTCAGAGACTGCCGAAAGCCTATTCTGAATGTTGCGTATGCACCAGCGACTAGAATGACACATAAAAGAAGAGCTTGTTTCGAGTGCGGAGAAATGGGACACTATAAGGACAAATGCCCAAGGTTGGAAGGAGCACCAGGACAAGCCGGAAACCCGTTAGTTCTAGAAGGAAATCAAGGTGATGAGATCATTGGGTACCGTATTGGAAGAAGATTTTTCTATGGAACTGGAATGGAAGAAGTGCAGGACACTAATGAGGTGACGGGTATGTATTTTGCTAATGATCACTCGCCACTATATTTTTCCTCTGGGACTGATTTTAGCTTTGTATTTCTCAAATTATGCCCTTGTTTAATACGAGTCCTAGTGTAGCAAAACGAGATCATATAGTTGGGATAGATGAGAGGTAAACTGAAAAAGGTAGATGAAATTTCCGAACCCGTAGTTTAGAATTAGGAATTCTAAGCTCACTGTAGATATAATCCCTTAAGGCATGGAGGTTAAAGTGATCATGGAATTAGATTGGTAGCAGAACGACGGACTGAGCTAGTATGCCATGCTAAGTCGTTAAGATTCTAAAGGCGATGGTGGAGTACATGAGTGAAGAGGAAAAAGGGGAGTTATACGTGAGAATTTCAAGTGGGAGTTTTAGAAAACCAATTTTTAGGGTAGGTAGTTAGGCATATCATGGAACCAGCAAGGGGCAAAGTGAAGTAGGATGAGGAAGCATTTTGAGAGGCTGAAGAGGTGGATTGGATAATGAGCCGATCTTGGCATTATCAAAAGGACTGGACGAAATCTGCAAAGCATGACGATACGTGAGGCAAGGATTAGGATGGGTGCGAGGACGACAAAGAAAGGCGATTATTTATACGTTGCAGGAAACGAAGATTTGGAAGAACTAGATAAGACTTAGTTACTGGAGCTGGGATGTTAGATCTGCCTAGAATGCTAGAGGCATTTGGTGTACGATACGTAGAGAATGATCTATACGGATTACGAACGTCTCCAACACACATTCAATCTTCTTGATTGAACATTTGGCAGAGATGATGGATGGATTTTGTTGGTGACCAAAATTTGCAAGGCCAAGTACCATCTGGGAAAGGCAAACATAGTTGATGAAGATATGGATTAAGAAGAAGGAAGTAAAGCCAAGAAAAAATTTAGCTATATGGATGACGTGTTAGGATGGTTTGGATGAAGGGTGTAAGTTGCACGAGTTGAGTTTCCTAAAGCAGAGAATGCGTCAACATTTTATGTTGCGTGGCTTAGACAATCATATGGAGTAGCTTAGAAAAGGGCGGTGTAAGGACGAAGTTGGTAGAAGGGATACATAATAGGGTGGAAGAATAAATACGATGAGAGTTGGGTAATAGTCGATAGACTGACTGAATCATCCCATAGTCTAAGCTGAAAGAGAAGTCACGAAGTTGAGAAGTTGGAAGGATGGCGTACGGATGTGATGGAATAAGAGGTTTTGCGTAAAAGTTAGCCTAATAGATATGGAATGCTTTATGAAGGATATCAAGGGAAGAAATGATGGGAAGTAAACATAGTATACCATTGATAGACTAATGGTTGGTATGAGCATACTATAGAGATAATTGGGAAAGACGCCTAGAGCATTGTCGTGAGATTTAAAGATAGTTGTAGAATGCATTTTATTAGGAAGAATTCTTCTACAAAGAGAGAGTCACCAGTGAGGGGGGTGTATTCCTTATTGATGAGAGTGTAGGGAATAAAAGGAGAACGCCTGAATTATAGACTGAAGACGAGATAGAAGATGATATCGAAATTAAGATTGTGGACAGACAAGCGAAAAGTAGCATGGATGAAGAATGGTTTGAAGAAGCAAGAGATTGTCAAGATCGTGGAGTGACGTCAAAGGGAAAAACGTTAGAGATAGGGGTTAGTAATCACGAGCAATGGAACGTTCACCTAGAGAGAGAGTGTAGCACTTGTTAGTATGAAGGATGGTTAGTTACTTGGTGCCGAGAATGGAAAAGCGAAGATATGGTGCTGATTATGACATGTTTCATGTGACTGTTATGAGAAGCTTTTGGCTGTGCAATCCTGCATATGCCATTGGATGTGATTAAGGTTAGGGGAACTTCCGGATGATGGAAAATCCGTAGAGGATAGAAGCCGTTAAGTCTGGTGATAGGAAATGTGGTAGAAACTGCTGGATTTAATTCATAGGAGATGAGGTGGATCACCGGTACAGTGGGATGAAGTTAGAAGCAGCCAACGTATTGGACCGGAGGTGGATCTAGAAGTTAAAGAGGTGGTGGCAGTGCTTAAGTAGAGATTGAAAATGGTGAAGGACCGGCAAGAGAGGCGTGCGGACGAGATGCGTAAGCCGTGGGGATTAGAGATTGAAGATAAGTTTATGCTAGAGGGTTTCACCATGGAAAGGAGTGATGCGGTTTGGGAAGAAAAGGAAGATAGCACCGAGATTCGTGGGTCCATTCGAAATCATCAAAAGGATCGGACTAGTGGCATATAGGTTGAGATTACCGGAAGAGTTGAGCAGTGTGCATGATGTATTTCATGTACCAAATTTGAGGAAATGCTTAGCAAGAACCGGCTTGCAAGTACCGTTGGAAGTTGTTAGTATAGATAGGAGTCTTCATTTCATTGGATGAGCCGGTAGAGATTATGGATCATAAAGTTAAGACGTTGGGAAAAAGGTTAAGATACCGTAGTTAAGGTTAGATGGAATTTGTAACGTGGACTAGAGTTCACGTGGGAACGAGAAGGGCTATGAGGAACAAGTATCCTTAGCTATTTGCTAATGATGATCCAAAAGAGTAAATCTTGGGACGATATCTCTATTAGGAGGGAGTGATGTGACAAACACGGTTTTACGGTTCGTCACTTATTCTTATTTTTAGGTTATTTTGTGTGACTAGGTGTTTTATGTGCTTATGTGTTTATTTTAGTGTGATAAGAGTGGCTTGGACATCGTTTATGAGTACGGGGTGCTCTTAAGTAAATCGATGAACGATTATTTCATGAATCATGAGCTCACAATATAGTGACTATGAAATGAATTGGAGTTATTTTGGTGTTTTATGTATACGTATATGTATTATAGTAAATCGTATTTTTACGATTTAGGGTTTAGCATTTAGAGGTATCGGATGATGTATTTAGCATCGGGAATAATTTACGGGAAGGTTTTAAGTCATGTTGGACTTATTTATTTAGTTTATTTCATATTTCAAGAGTTTTCATAAAACTGTATATATATTACGTCTTTTACGGTATACGCATAAATTTGACTAGTTTTACGGTTTAGAGGTTTTGGAGGTTTTAGAAGCTGAAATAAATTAATGTAGTTTAAGCTACTATTACTAATATATTAATAAGTAATAAAAAATAAAAAAATAAAAAATAAGGGTGTGGTTCGGTTTGGGCGACGAAACATAAAAGAAAAAGAAAGGGAAAAGGAAAGTGGGCTTCTATTTAGACTAGGACTCTTGTGTGCACTATATAAGGATTTCAACTATAACAAAAACATAATATTTTTCTCCCTGGAGCTTCGGTAGACGGTTTGTATAAGGTTTTAGGGTTCTTCAAAACAATCTTGACTTCCATTATTTTTAAGGTAAAACCTTCAATACCCTTTTCAATTAAATTGTTTTTATGAATTTGTAATCAATATATGATGGATTTAGGATAAGGTATAAATTAAAATCGGAATTTTAACTATATAATCATGATTAGATTAATTAGGGTTTGTAATAATAAAAGTTATGGGTAATTAATTAGGTTAATTATATTAAATTTGTCATTAAAAATTGGGCAGAAATTTAGGTCACTTGTTTTGATCATATCTAGAGTTTGGTAAACTTTTAATTTGTGATTTAGGTACCCCTAGAAAGGTATTTGAGTTATATTTTGAATGCAAGAAAAGAAAACTAAATTAGAGGTCGGGAAGTAAGTCAAGAACAGGTTACAACAGTCAGAGGTCAAAACAGTTTTTGGATCAGCCGCTTTACAATTAATGTTTTTTTTTTGCTTAAAGGTAAATTTTATTAAGCAGGAAGAAATGTAACAAAAAATAAGCACAAAGACTAAAAAATTAGGACAAACCCCTAATAATTAGCTTCGGCATCAAAAAACAAATGGCAATGGCAATGGACAAGACCCATGCTCATTACATACAAAAATAAAACAACTAAAAACCATAGAAGTTCTAGTTGCTATCCCAAACACTTGATCCCAATTAGAAAAGACCAAGACCCTGCACATCAATGGCACACCAAAAAAATACCAACACTTAACTCACATAAGCAGTCCACTTCTGAATCCATGGATGCCCTAAATTCAGTCCACAAAGGGAAAGAACTAGGAACATCCAATCCATCACAATAGACCACTTACCAAAGCTAAGTGAAATAGCAGCAGGTACAAGTAAACCTGCAAAATTCGCCATCTGAAACTGCAGAGATAAACAAGAGAGTTGCCAGTGTAGCAGTCCACATTCCCTTGCCTCCTCAAAACCCCCTCCAAGTAAAACCCAATGGGAAACCTTGGAAGGGGAAAGAGTACAACAAGAACATGGACACTCTCAATATGATGCATAAAAAATACCTATAAAGAGCTTATTGATTCATGACACTAACCAAGCAAGGTATAAAGGGAAGGACTAAGCATCAAACAGGCTTGGAACCTAAAAATTGTACATATGGGTATATCAAAAGAAAGTAACCACCCTAGCATAGAAGGCACATCTCACAGCACACTCTAGCAAGGGATAGCTCACTTCCAAGACATAACCATACATCCACTAATAGTACATCAAACCTGCATCCACAACATCCAAACAGTCCTCCCCCATAGCTCCCCAAAATAGGGAGATGATGACATAAGGTAGAAAAACTTACCTTTAATAAGCAAAACTTGAAAGAGTCCAGTTCTAGGCAAAGATGAACCCAACATCTATTACACGCCCATAAACCAGTCCCAGCATAGGACCAGAATCCCCAAATCTCAACCTTAAAATCTCTCGCCATCAATATCCATTGGATCAGTAAAAAACTCATCCCCAATATCATTCAAGTCAATATCAGCTTTATCATTAGCTAAAACAGGGAAACCCCAAATCCTAGCAGCAAGAAAAGCTTCCGGAGAATCTTTAATAATAAGACTACACATTCTATTCTTAACAGATAGAATGATGATCCCAAACAGATCTTCCTCAGTCCTAAAACTCTTCTCAAAAAACCTAATGTTACGCTCCTGCCATATGAAGTACACAACAGCACCTAACACTAATCTTTGAATTATACTCCAAACCGAATTCCTAGCAGGCTTATTGGCAATAAAGGAAATAACTTGAGGCCAAGAGTTAGGGATACCATTAAGATTTGACATACCTTTTAATCGCTCCCAAAGTCTTCTGGTAAAATCACACTCAAAGAAAAGGTGTGAGTGCGAATCTTTGCAGGTAGAACAAAAATGGCAGAACATATCTGGAATATTAAGCCACTTAGATAATCTATCCTGCGTCTTCAATCTGCATTTAATGGCCATCCAGAGCATAAACGCATGCCTAGGAATGCATTGACTAAACCAGACATGATTATGCCAAATAACTTTTGGAGCATCACTTCTAATAGCCTTCCAAACTTCACGAACATTAAAAGCAACATTCTTACCATCTTTACGAGTCCAAATAACCTTATCAGAAACATCTAAATCCAAATTAGGAGCAGGAATGTTAATGACTTCATTAAACCTGGAAATCCATCTTCTTGGCCAAGTCCATCTACCATCGATTACCAAATCAGCAACTTTAGAACATCTAGCAGCAGAGTCATGAGCAAGGAGACAAGGATCAATAAGACTACATAATTCTTGACCATTGTACCATCTATCAAACCGGAAATAGCAATTTTTGCCATTACCAAGTTTAATATAAACAAATTTCTTGACTTTGTCTCTTAATAAAAGAAGCTGCTTCCAACACCAAGAAATATGCTGAATATTCTTGGCTGCCCAGAAACTATCTCCTTTAAGCCATTTAGCTTTAACCCATTTCACCCAAATATAATCTCTATCAATAACAATGTTCCAAATATGTTTAATCATGAGAGCCTCATTCCATTCAAAGAAAGACTTAAGCCCAAGACCTCCCTCATCTTTTTGCTTACAAACTTCCTTCCAAGCAACACAATGCATATAACCTTTCTTGCCTTCATCATTCCATAAAATTTTTTTGAAAATCTTGTCAATGTCATCACACACTCCCTTTGGTAAGACAAATATAGAAGCCCAGAACACATTAATCGAGCTAAGCACAGAAGCAATCAACTGAAGTCTACCAGCAAACGAGAGCTTCTTATTTCTCCAATTCTGAATTCTCTTTTTTACTTTATCAAGTAACACAGTACAATCACTCTTAGCAATTCTCCTAGCATCTAACGGAATACCTAAGTATCTTACCGGAAGACTACCTTCTTGAAATGGCATCACCATTTTAATCTTCTCTTTATCATCATCAGGAACATTGCCAAAATAACAAGTACTCTTAGCCATACTAGGCCTAAGACCAGAAGAAATACAAAACTCATCCAATGCTCTTCTAGGAACAGAAGCCGAGACCAGGTCACCATGACAAAACATCATGAGATCATCAGCAAAGCAAAGATTTACAATACCCAGCTTTTTACAACCCCAATGATATCTAAACTTCCTCTCATTCATAACCTGCCTCTTAAGCATTAAGGTAAAGACTTCCATTACAAGAGTAAAAAGATATGGCGAAATAGGATCCCCCTGCCTAAGCCCCCTTTTAGCCTTAAAAAAACCATGCGACTCCCCATTAACACAAACCGAGAATGAAGCAGATTTTAAACAGACTATAATCCAATCTACCATAACTTTATGAAAACCAAATTTAGTTAGACAAGATTCTAAAAATACCCATGATACTGTATCATAGGCCTTTTGGATATCAACCTTAAAGGAACATCTAGCAGGCTTCTTAATGGCTGAATATCCACACATTAATTCTTGAGCTAACATAATATTATCATGAATCTGCCTACCCTGCACAAATGCACTTTGATTTGCATCAATAAGACTACCCAAAACAGTTTTCAGCCTATTAGTTATGACCTTACTAATACATTTATAGACTACATTACAGCATGCTATAGGTCTATAATCCGTAATTTTGATAGGAATGTTGCACTTGGGGATAAGCGATATAATCGCAGTATTAATCTCACCTAAGATCTTACCAGAGCTAAAAAATTCTTTCACAGCAGCACATAGATCATCACCAATAATACTCCAAGCAGATTTAAAAAACTTGGAGGTAAATCCATCAGGGCCCGGCGCCTTATCATCTTTAATGTCAAACAATGACATTTTAATCTCTTCATTAGTTACATCTCTAATCAAATGCAACGCCATATTATGATCAAGTTTAACCTTAAACAGAGTCTCCGGTAACTCAATGGGGAAAACCTCATCAACAGAACCAAGAAACCGTTGAAAGTGTTTAACAAACTGATCAGCCACATCATCATTACTAAACTCCACCCCTTCCTCATTTTTAACGCTAATAATCCTACTCTTCTTCAACCTTCCCTTCAGAAAGTTATGAAAGTAAGCCGTATTTTGATCACCTTCTTTAAGCCACTCCACTTTAGATTTCTGTTTGAGTATTCTCTCTTCATCAAGAACAGATTCTTTATAAGCAGCATTGAAGACCATCTCAATTTCTTTTAATTCCCCGTTCTGTGGATCACCATCAAGCTCAGACTGAACAAGTTTAAGCTCATTTCTTAACATAGCAGTTTTCTCAAAAACATTACCATTCTGCCTATTCAATCTTCTCATATGAGTCTTCATGTTTTTAAGTCTTCTAGTAAAAGAAAACATAGCATAGCCCTCAATAGGGATACTCCAATTCTCTTTAACAGTGGTCAAAAACTCTTTTTTATAAACCAAGTAGTTCATGAACCTAAACGATCTTCTCATCTTTATTATTACATCACTTAGAACCAGAAGAGATGGGCAATGGTCAGAAGTAACATAGGGAAGGAATTTAGCAAAACATGTACTAAACAGATCCATAAAACTACCATTCCCCATAATTCTATCTAATTTCTTCATAATTCCACTTTCAGGATCCTTTCTTTTCTGCACCCAAGTATAAAACAAACCAGTCATAGGCAAATCATCCATATCAAGGTGCTCAACACATTCACGAAAGTCCCTGGTAGCATGATACTTGTCAGTATCACCAATTGAGTGTTCCTCCGCACTCAAGATTACATTAAAATCCCCTAGAATAACCCATGGTTCATTATTAACCAAAGCCATATGACCATCTAAATTCTTCCACAAACTAACTCTATCTTTAGGATTAACTTCACCATAAATAAAAGAAATAAAGAACTTCCTTCTATCATGGACTAACCTAACCTCAAAATGAATCACTTGATCAACAATGGACAATACTGAAGCATGAATAACCTCAGCATCCCATCCAACCACAATTCTACACCCTTTCCTACTTTCCGACGAATTTGAGACCCAATCCCATCTATCAAATAAACTATCACAAACAGGCTTAACTCTTTTTTTATTAAGATGAGTTTCAATAACCGCACACATTTTTAAGTTATTTTCACTAATAAGAAGCCTAACTTCATCTTGCTTAGAGGTATCACACATACCTCTAATATTCCACGCTGCTAAATTGATACTCATTGGATAGTAGACGATGAAGCACCATCACCATTCCCAAATACATTTACCATCTCAGCATCAATCGGCCCCGACACAACATTCTGAACCATGAAATCTGCATGAGGTGATTTATCATTACTCACTTCTTCTACAATACTATCCACAAAATTCGAAACATCTTTAGCCTTATCCTCATAAGTTCTAGTCTTATGATGAGCTCTCATAATTTCAGACCAATGGCTAACATCCCCACACGAAGGTACTAAACCCGTCAACAAGTACAAGTCGACCTCATAACAATCTTTTTTCAGATTCATTTTATGAATTTCTTCTTTTTCAGCCATCATTGCTTCATTATATATAGCATCACTAGTCTGATTCTTAGATCGGCTAGATCTAGTCATCACAGAAGACACATTCGCCTTAACAACATTATTAACATTTTCCTCAACCATTTGCTTCCTTATCTTAATATCACCCTCTAGCTTTTTGATTTTATTCCTTACTAACTGAACTTTCACCTTCTTATCTAGGCTCTTCCACCTATTTTTATAGTATCCTTGAATTTCATTAGGCCATTGTTGTACCATTTCTTCATCATATAGTAATCCCCCCTCAAAAGCAACATCAATATCCATCTTAATTTGATCTATTTTCCTTTTAATGCTTTCTCCATCATCCTCATTGTTATCATCCACAAGAGCCTCAAAGTTGTTCTTTGTAGTAATATCATTCTTAGCAATGTGTTTAACAACAGTAACTTTAGGTTTTTTTGTAGGAACCTCATTAGCATTCTTCTTCACATTGTTATTAACTGAACCCTCATTAGCATTCTTCTTCATATTGTTATTAACTGGACCCGTGGTATTTTGATTATTATTTCCATTCTCTACATTACCCATATTGTATCCACCTCTGCCTGACATCATACCACCCCTGCCATATGGATTACCTCTACCTCTATTACTCCATCCACCTCTGTTCATATTATACCCACCTCTGTTGCTAAAATTACTTCCTCTAACATTGGACCCAGACTCTATATTAACTTGACCCTCTTGCGGTTTAACTTGACTATTACTATTAGAAGTAGCATTCCTCATCGGCACAGACTGCCAACCATCCTTGCTAGTTTTAACTTGTTCCTCTTTAACATCCTTGCGAACACCATTGCCTGTCATATCCGTCTTCTCATTATCACTTCTAACCCGGATCTTACATAACTTGAAGTCATGACCAAACACCTTACAATGCTTGCAGCAAGGAGGCTGCCAAGCATATTCAACCCTCAATTCCATACTTCTATTAAGATTCTCATACCATATTTCCACCTTGTCAATTAATCCATCTGCAGCATCCACTTCTACTAGTACCCTAGCAAAACTTGCCCTTCCAAATCCTTTTTCACACATTGAGGTAGTGACCTTATCCATGATAACCGGAGTACCAATTCTACTGGCTATTCTGCTAATACCCTCTCTAGTCCATGCTTCAAGTGGGATATTGAAAATTCTCACCCACAAAGGAACCCTAGCAGGTTCAGCTTTGTCCAGACAAATCCCCGAGGCCCATTTTTGAACAAACAAAGGTCTCTGGTCAACCAACCAAGGCCCATTCTCTATTACAGACTGCAAACCATCTTCCGATTTAAACTTAAAGAAATAGAGACCCTCATTGACAATGACCTCAGTTAGTTGATATGGTCTCCACATCCTTCTTAAATGACCTAAAATTTCTCTATAACTCATCTTGAAGCCCACAAAGTATCCAACCACAGTTAATTCCCACTTCTTGCTTCCTTCCTCAATAATCGGGTCCATTTTAACAACAAGCCTACCATCTCTATCAACACAAGGAACCTTCATGAGCTTATTATCATATGTTACACCATTCCCTTGAACCGCATTACTAAACGAAATTGACTTTTTAAACCCACTACTCTCCATTTGAGACTCAACTTACACATCCATATCCTTAACTTCATCAGGATTACTGGCTACCCTATCACTACCTATATCACCCTTCATAAGTCCAATATTATCCTTAGCACTCATTTCCATTAAAACACTCTTCATACTATCAACCTTAACAGCACTATTACTTTTCATACTACTAGGAACAGCATTAACTAATAAACTATCATCCACAACCTTAGATTTCAAAACACTAGACCTAAGTTCAGGAAACATAGCATTAAAATTACTCGAATCAATATTCATATCATCCTTACCAGCCTTATCTTCATTAGTAACATCATCCTGCTTATCCCCATCACCTAACACATCACTTACGTCATTAGCAATAAGACCCCCTTCTTTCTTCTCC